>CM031597.1:25013472-25020972 GCA_018398815.1 Conus ventricosus
TTGGCAGCAGAAAAGTTGATTTCCGGGATCTTTCGACCATGGCGGAGTGTTACGCTCTCTCGAATTTCCCAGTGCAGTTGTGTAGTACAGCCAGAACGAGCGTGCGGGAGTAATGTCCCTTGAGGGGCATAGAAGACGGGACAGAAAAAAAGGTCACAGGTTCGAAACTCTGCTGGCCGTTGTACATTGGGTTTTGACTCCTTTACCTGATGAGTCCTTGGGATTAAATTATAAACCGAGATTCCGAGATGCGTGAATGCAAAACATAAAACCTTATAAATACATACAAGCCCATAACCAACTCTCAGAAAAGAAAGACGGTTTTGCCGTTGATAAAGGATCCAATTTAACACAGAGCTTGCATTCTCCTTTAAAAACTAAACGAAAAGAATGGAAAACTGAGTAACTATCATACAGCTGGATGACTAGAAAAGAATGGTCCCGTGCCAGCTGGCAGATCTCAATCGGATCTACCTTGAAGAACAAGCTCAGTTTAAAAAAGCTTATCATTCGTATCTAAAACGAGGGCAGTCAATATATTATTATTATTTCATTATTATTATGAGTACTTATATACGCCTATCTAGAGACCAAGCTCTAAGCGCTTTACAAATCCACACTCGTTTACACAGCGGCCTGCCTACCTGGGTAGTGCCGACTGAAGAGCCGCCAGCTGGCGCTTCATTCAGTGGTTTCCCGTGTCATCCAGTCAGTATCGCTCAATATCGATCACTCATTTCCTTACTTCCTTCATTCTTTCCATTTCTCACGGCAGGGTGCATGCTATGTGTAACGTGTCATCCATACCAACGGCCAAACTGGTCCTCTCTTCCGAAAGTTGGTGATGGGATTTTACGTGTGTGCAAGATGTTATGCGCGCGTTCACACACGGAACCTCGGTTTATTGTCTCATTCGAAGGAACCCCCCCCCCCTCTCTCTCTCTCTCTCTCCTCTCTCTCTCTCTCTCTCTCGAAAAGAAGAAGAAGAAGAAGAAGAAGAAGAAAGAAGAAGAAGAACGATGATAATGATCATAACAAAATAACATAATCTCATCATCATCATCATCAATCATCATCATCATCATTATAACAACCACAACCACAACAAAAACAACAACAGCAACAGCAAGTTCAACAATAATAATAACAGGAAAACAGCAACAACCACAACAAAAATAACGATATTGCTAATGATAATAATAATAATGATGATGATGAGATGATGATGATAATAATAATGATAATAATAATAATAATAATAATAATAATAATAAAAACACAAGAGGGAAGAGCATAGCCCTCAGCCCAGATCAGAGTCTGACGAACGATTGTGGAAGCTGGCCTCTGAAGAGTGTGTCCGATCCAGTCCCTCTTTCACTCCAGGCCATGTGAGGTCACTAGCTCTTTCCCGTCCTTGCCCTCCCACAGTCTTCCTAGCTCACATTGTCTGGCCACCAGATGTGAGAAATGTGCCCCAGACATGTGTCAATCAAAAATGAACGATCGTAGGTCTGCCTGCATTACGCCAAGACCCCTTTCATGTCTCAGATTAGCACAGCATGATCGATTTGACGTTTGGAAGGAAAACGCGCCGTGTTGTGGCTGTACTGATTTTCCCTCGAGGGCAGGGTTCTTTAGCATGACCAAAGCTGCACGTGCCTTGCCCCCCCCCCCCCCCCCCACCTCCTGGTAGTGACGTTTGGGTCTGTGCCCTCCCCCCTCCCCCTTCCCTCTGAACCAATGTCTCTATCCCTATTGTGCCCTCCCCCTCCCCCTTCCCTCTGAACCAATGTTTCTATCCCTATTCTCTATCGTTTGTCAACAACGCTGTCAAGGTCTACTTGACCTCCTTCATTTGCTCTCCACCGCCTATAACTAATGTTGTTGGGTTTTTTTTTTGGCCTGGGACTTGTACAATAAGAAGCACCTTGAAATGTGCTGCTAATTACTTCCGCTGTTTGTTTTGTTGTTCTCAGTGGGTTTTCCCTGTTGGTCTTTGACTGGATTGTTGAGCTGCTGGAACCTCTCTGCCTGTATCTTGGTCACAATTTAAAGGTCTGTTAGGTTTTCCTGTCCAACAGCTTCCTAAGTTGGTTGGTTTAACTGTCAGTGGAATATCGTCTGCCGCCCAACCCTCCTTCTCCTTTCTGTCGCACAGCGAGAGAGAAGAGAGAGAGAGAGAGAGAGAGAGAGAGAGAGAGAGAGAGAGAGAGAGAGAGAATATATAAATCGTATCAAGCTCTTGGCCCCTTAAGAAAGGAGCACATAAATGCAATAAAGAAACACAAAAAAGCAACAACAAAAAAGAAATCTCCCTCTTTTTCCCACTCACACGCGTATGCATGCATGTGTACACCCACATAACAACAGAGAGAGAGAGAGAGAGAGAGAGAGAGAGAGAGAGAGAGAGAGAGAGAGAGAGAGAGAGAGAGAGAGAGAGAGAGAGAGAGAGAGAGAGACGGACTTACAGGCAAGCATACGAGCAGACGGATAATAGGCCTCCTCAAACACCATTAAAAAGGCAGAAGAGAGAGAGAGAGAGAGAGAGAGAGAGAGTCAGACAGACAGACAGAGGAGAGAGAGAGAGAGAGAGAGAGAGACAGAGACACAGAGAGAGAGAGAGACAGAAACAGACAGACATACAGACAGAGAGCGTTGGATGGCTGGAATGACCACAGACAGACAGTAAACAAACATAAGCTCCTTGTAATGACGCTGTTGGCAGCTCCACACATCGGATTTGAACCCAGAGACGAAAATGTAGCGCGGATTAGAGTGCATTTCATTTCCATGTGTCAGATGTTCTTTTTCTTCTTTTTAAAAAGTTCTTATCATCGTGATCATCCGCCATCATCCGGATTGCTTTTATTTGTTTGATGGTGCTTGAGGAGGCAACTGTATCGCTCGTCAGTTGAAAGATGTTAATGAACTCATCACATCTCATTATCTGGATGATGTTTCCACTGACCTCTTCTTCCATCATCCTGTACATCCTTCTTTCCATCTGCACTCTCTGTCTTTCCTTTCCTGGTAATTTTTTTCTTATCCACCCTTTCCCTTCATCCTTTCCATCCATGACTTTTATCTATCCTTCTGTCCTTTTTTTTCGTCCATCTTTTTATCCCTCTTTTATGTCTTCTTGTCTATACTTTCTTTCTATCTTCCCTTTATGTCCGTCCTCTCTCTCATTCCTTTCAATCCTTCATTTCTAACTATGCCTTTCTATCTGAATGTTTTCCATCAAGGTCTTTTCATCCACCCTTTTCTTAGAGAGAGAGAGAGAGAGAGAGAGAGAGAGAGAGAGAGAGAGAGGGAGACAGACAGACACACAGGCAGACAGACAGGCATGTAGATGGAGACAAAGACATAGAGGCACGGTGAGAGTCTTGACATTTGGACATATCGATGTTTTTAATTGTCCACCATTGCCCGAAGCCCAGACTGGACTCTCCAAACAATGCTCACGTGAACACGGCTTTTCCATGTTGGCATGACATTTCAGCAACATGTCATGGGCTCTGTCTTTTCACCCTGCAACCACGATGCAGGGGTGTGTGTGCGCGCACACACACACACACACACTGACGCTCTCGCTTACCTACATCCTCTTCACTTCAGCCTATATGCTCTCCCATCCACACACACACTCACAGAAAGAAAGACAAAGAGAGACAAGGAGACTGACAGATAGAGAGACAGGTTGTGGAGAGGAGAAAGAATGAGAAGTCTTACAGAAGAAAGGGCTGCCTGTAGAAAGGGTGTTGGGGTTGGCAAGACTGCGGAAGAGAGGTGATGAGGCCTGACATAACCCGCTGAATGTGGTGCAGAACCTAGCTGTTCGTTTTTACAGCAACATTACTAGCATGTCAAGCGGATTTAAAATCGCAAATATATATATATATATTTAATTATGATCAACAATATCCAATCATAAATAAAGCTTGCTCTTATGTCTTAGATTGAAGAAATAGGGGGAGAGAAGCATTCATATCTGCAGTGGTACATAATTATGCCTATCTAGCAGTATGTGCTTGAGTTTGTGAATGTGGAATGAAAAATGCTTCTCGAAATGAGCCTTCAGCAAGCTTGTAGTCTCCAAGATGGAAACAATCTCCATACGAGAGAAAACTCACTAAAATGTCATAACTCCTGGTCAGACACCGGTATTTCGAAATCTGATTGCTTCTCCTCTGTGATCTCGGAAAGTGGTACTTGACTCCTCTGCCTTTTCGATTTTAAGCAGAATGCTATCCCAGAAAAAGGCTGGTGTGCAATACCATAGTATGTTTGTTGAGTTAAAAAACAAACAAACCAAAGGAGCCACCTAAGAAGCAAAAGAAAATCATGAAACAGCAAAACAAGCTACATTTTCTTGTGAAAAGTAGAACAATTAAAAATATAAAAAGATAACCTCTTAAGACACAATTGCTGAGGGCCAGTTCTTGGAATGAATCCGCAAGGGACTCAATGACAAGAAACTATTAAATTCCAAGGATAAGTAACCGAGCACCATTCCAGCAACTTACAGAGCAGCTTGGTGTTGCAATGACTGCAAGAAATATGAATTATAAACAAAGCTTGCTCTTATGTCTTAGATTGAAGATATAGGGGACAACAAACACACACACACACACACACACAATTTATATATATATATATATATATATATATATATATATATATATATATATATATATATATATATAATATATATATATATATTAATATTAAGAGATGAAGGGGGGGGGAGAGAGAGAGAGAGAGAAGAGAGAGAACACAAAGAAAAAAGAGTGAGTTTTTCTTTCCAACGTTTGGCTCTGGGCCTTCCTCAGGGACTTCTTTATTTAGGTACGACTGAAAAATCAAACAGTCCTTAACTCTGCCTTTCTTTCATTATTAAATGATCTCATCTTATTCATTACTTCATTTATCCATCAGCTTTAAACCATGCGCAGTGTGGTCTCAAAGCTGAGCGGATGTGGTGTAGCGTATATGGACTAGTCCGCACGCACTGACACTTCCTTGATGAAACTGAAACTGAAACTGATCTTTGAACAAGAGCTGGTATTAGATGCAGCCGGCAATAATCATATAAAAGCTTTCTCCACGTTCTCCTTCACTATTGTTTTCAGCCGCTTTACATAGGATGGCTGTTTTTAAGGTAGAGGTATTAAAAGAAGAAAGAATTTTTCTGTGCTCAGGAAAGGAACAAGAAAAGGGACCAGCGCGTGTGCGCGGAGGGGGGGGAATGTGTATGAGAGGGGGGGGGGGGGGGGGGGGGGGTGGGGGGGGTGGGGGGCAAGGAGGGAGGGGGCATAGTGAGTTCGATGAGTCTGTTTCGTATATAGTATACCAGAATTAATGCACGTCAGTACACCACACAACAACACAAAAATAAAACCCGGACCCTTTCTATCAAACCCGAAACTCTTAAATCAGCAAATAAGCGTCCATCTGGAAGTGAACACACAGACATTGCATGTTGAGCGTGAGATAGTCATTTAAAAGCATAAAGTGGTGGGGGAAAGAGGATGGAGAACCTATTGATTAGAGAAAACAAAAACTGGAAAAAGTGAGGAAAACAAAAGTGAGAAAAAGTGGAGGTTGAAAAAAACACACAAAAAACTTACAACTGCTTAAAACCGATTATGTCTCCTCTGTTAAAATGCAAGATTAATGGACGATTTTATTTTATTTTATAATACACGATACTGATTTCATTAGTAAGTAAAAACATTATTTGTCCTTACATGATGCGGCGGAAAGCTGAGTAAAAACTACATCGCTCCGTGATGACGTTGCAAGATGACTCCGTCCTGATAGCTGATGACACTGAAACACTGAAAAAATGTTAAATGCCATTGACTATACAATCCTATTGGCATGGGGGGAATAATAAACATTTCGCCATTATTTCAGCGACAACAGGGAAGAAATATAACAAAGTGGTAGGAAACAGTTCTGGTTCATTTAGGATTTTTACATTCAACATTTAGAAATTTAGCAATATTTTGAAGGCAATCACATGTCATAATGAAAACCAAAATTTACAAATATGCATATACAAAATATATAAACACTCACACATATAATACGCTCACTCTCGCAGGCGTACACCCACCCCCTCATACACACATAACACACACCCGCTTGCACATGCGTACACTCACACAAAGGCATCAGCGTGCGCACGAACTGATCGTGCCACATTTAGCGATACATCACAAGCTAAATAGGAACTGTATTAGGAAAATTCGATCATTTAACGTAAACATCAAAAAAATCATAATAATTATGTTTTACCGGTTATATAAATAATAAGAATAACTGTTTTTTTTAAGTCTATATTTCTGGGATTAAGTTTTTTATTCCGACGGTCCCAAGCAAGGGAAACAAACCCAGCGAGTGATCGTTTTTTTTTTTTTTTTGTCATTTGTTGAGAGTATGCTAACAAGGTCCAAATTCGTGGGAGAGTCCATATTGAAACCGAACATTTCTTCCTGATGTCTTCGTAAAATTTACAATGGAATAGAAAATTGTCTCATCTTCAGTTGATTTCCCCACACATGGGACAAGGGGAATCAGATTTACCAGCTAAGAAACATCTTACATTGGCATGTAAACCTAATGTTCTTGTTCTAAATCGAGCGAAAATGGATCTGTGCCATTTATTGTTTACAACTCTGATATAAATTTTCCGTTTTAAAAACATTCTTAAAAGAAAAGAACCATGTATACTTGTCCGATTCTTCCAAATGAAATGCCAGTCTTGTTTTAAAGACGAGATCAACCGATCTTTAAATTCGGACAAAAACACTTGTTTATGTCCAACATCTTGACACATCCAAACAATCCGGAACCCATGAGTAGCTAACACGTTCTTTTACAGAATATGCCCAATTTGCTTTCCATTTTCCATCTGAATCAACATCATTTCATAAGCTTGTTTGCACAATCTTTTATTGGAAGTTGTAGTAACCTAAGCCAATATGTAATACATTTTATGTAGGTTCTAACATATAAGGGGTACCGACCAGTTTCACCATATAACATTTTATTTGGCGAATGCAATGGTACCGATAGAAAACGTTTGATTGCATATGTATGAACCTTCTCCATTTCACTGTTGTTTAATAAACCCCATACTTCAGCACCATACGTTAACATTGGTTCAATCTGAGAGTCAAAGAGTTTCCAAAAAAGAGAGAAATCAATGCAATTTAATTTTTTTTAAGATCTTAAGATTTCCATCGTGCCTTTTTTTCCTTTTCTATAGGTGGCAGGACATGGTCACAAATGAAGATTTGTGGAGAAGAGCCGGACAAGAGCCCATTGAAGATCAAATTAAGCGCAGGAAGTGGGGCTGGCTTGGCCATACCCTCAGAAAACCAGCATCCAGCGTTGTCCGCCATGCCTTGCGATGGAACCCACAGGGAAGACGCAAGAGAGGCCGACCACGCACCACCTGGAGAAGATCAACGGAGGCGGAGACAACTCGAC
>CM031597.1:25028472-25030972 GCA_018398815.1 Conus ventricosus
AGATTATATCATTTAAAGATCCCATTTTTGCTACATCTATCCCAGATATGTTGTATAACAGGGATAGCAATGGGCAATCAAAAAGAATATGTTCAATTGATTTTGGATGACCACAAGCACATTCTACATTTTTTGAAAATTTAGTCTTCCATGAATTTAATCGAATTTTATAAATGAGACTAGACAAGGATCTCGAACACGGTAATATTTTTGACTTTGAAGGAAGCTTTTCTGTCATTATACGACTTTCTAACATCGAATTTATTTCATGTTTTTCTAATTTTAGTGGACTATCAGGATATTTTCTAATAGCTCCTTCTTTCGCTGATCTATCAGCCATTTCATTCCCCCAAATACCACAGTGAGATGGAATCCAACAAAATTCTACATTAATACCTTTACATATACATCTTAGAATGGTCTTGATCCTAGGAGATACCATGCGCCATATTTCATTTCAGTTGAGATTTTCTTGAAGTGCGCTTTTCCACGTAGTCCACTGCTCCTGATAGTCTTGCTGGACTGTCATCTGGATTCTCTCGCCATGCTCTTCTTCCTCCAACGCCTGTATTATCATGTCTCTCTGTTTCACTTTTACTTTCGATCGCCAATTCCTGTTGACCCCATTCCATTTCTGTTCGTTTGTGTATGTCCAGTTATTTCCTTGATATTGAGGGTTTCCTTTGCCATGGTTACTCTTCCCCACCACCCCACGTCCTGGAAGTTTTCATTTTCTGCAGGTCTTAAGCTTGAGCCAAATCCATCTCACTTCGAAATATCCATACACTTCTAGCAGCCTTGAGACTACACATTAATTTTACTGCTGAAAAATCAGTACCGACGTTAATGCACATTGTCTGCGAATCGGTATCTTTGTTCAGAACTCGAGCGGCCATAGTTAAATGGTTTTCAAACCTTGCCGCAATTCACGCACCATGTCCTGTTTCTTGTAATTACTTTTTGTTTTAATTTGGGTTATTCGTATGCGATCTATGACACAAACAATATGACTGGTATCTTTCTTTTTCAAATCCCTGAACGACTATCTTAATCTTGATTGATGTCCGTTTTGCTCTGATGTGACGTAAGGAAACGTATTTGAACGCTGTTGTAATCGAACTTTGATCAGTTATTACCATTAAGATAACAGACCAAATACCCCACGATTTCAGGAGATATTCTGAAGCAATGTCATGCTGCGAAAAATAGATCATTTAAATTAACACTATGGACAAACCATTTCACAAATGATTTTTCACAAAAGCACAATAATTCAACAACACACATCATAGCCAAAATCTTCGACCACAATTTAATCTGATTTTGTTACAAATCGTAGTGGCACACGTCAATTTTTGAGGCCATTTTTGCGAGCTCTTCCCATGTAACGTCGCCATGTTTTCCATGGGGGCCTCGCCACATTTTGACATAATTATTGTGACGAATCACAGGATTGTGACAAATCTGCGGTATAACAAGAGAAACCCTTTTTTTTCTCCTTTTCGATTATAGTCCCTGAATTGGTAGTCTGTGACAGCTCACAGGATTGCGACAGTTTGAGGTGAAACAAGATACCTTTTCTCTCCTTTTCCATTATAGTCCCTGATGTGCCTGTGGTCAGGATTATGACAGTCTGCGGCGTAACAAGATACTTTTTTCTCTCTCTCCTTTCCCATTATAGTCCCTGAAGTGGTAGTCTCAGCGTTTGATCGGAGGTTTCAGTGCGTAATCGGAGGAGGTGTGAGTGTTTAAATGGGTGTCTGAGAGCTTTGAGTGGTGTCTGACAGACAATCATTGTCATCCAGTGAGCAGCCAAAAAAAAAAAAAAAAAAAAAGGAAAAAAAACAGACAAAAAAAGTAAAAAAGAAAAAAAAAACTGGCGTGCGATGAAAAACCCATGGCAGACATGTCCGTTGAAGTTGGCAAACGTTTTTTGTTGGTAAACAAAACAAATAGAAAAACAGGAAAGAAAAAAGAAAAGAACAGGAAAGAGACAGAAAAAATTAAGAAAGATACAAAATGCCAGCCCCCCCCCCCCCCCCCCCCCAAGAAACAAAGAAAGAAATAAACAAACAAACAAAAAAAACTACTAAATCGAGTTATTCTTTCTTCTGTGAAACCAGCCGAATTTCACAGCATACAGAGGTGGGGGGAGGTGGGAGGAGAGAGAGAGAGACAGAGAGAGAGAGAGAGAGAGAGAGAGAGAGACAGACAGACAGACGGAAAGACAGACAGGCACACACACACACACACACACACACACACCACACACACACACACACATACACACACACACGCACACACGCGACTCACACACACACACACACACACACACACACACACACACACACACACACACACACACACATTAATGGCGCAGGCAATGCCAATGAGGTATTCAAGGCCTGACCAGCGCGTTACTTTAATGCACAGGTCAGGCATCTGCTGAGTCTTGTCCGTGACTCGCCGTTCTCAAACCTTAACCTGTCATTCATTTACG
>CM031597.1:25040972-25070972 GCA_018398815.1 Conus ventricosus
CAGTATTTACAGACAGCTTACGACCACTGCAGACAGTATTTACAGACAGCTAGTGACCACTGCAGACAGTATTTACAGACAGCTAGTGACCACTGCAGACAGTATTTACATACAGCTAGTATCCACTGAAGACAGTATTTACAGACAGCTAGCGTCCACTGTGGACAGTATTTACAGACAGCTGGTGTCCACTGTGGACAGTATTTACAGACAGCTAGTGTTCACTGTGGACAGTATTTACAGACAGCTAGTGTCCACTATGGACAGTATTTACAGACAGCTAGTGTCAACTGTGGACTGCATTTAACAGACTCACCGCCTAATCGCCGGACCACAGCAGAACATTTTCTGGATCAAAACGAAATTGAATAAACCTTGGAGAAGAACGAATTTGCACGACACGGACACACGAACAGGCCACATAGCCGGCAAAGAAAAAAAAACACACAACATGACAGCAAAGACAAAGGAAAAGTGATAAATGGGGAGCAGTAATGAAAGGGCGCCTGAAATAGCAAATTATGCGTGCAGAAGCTCTAGGTGGTAAGAATACAATATTACGCAAAACAGCCCGCGGCATTTCCTGAGGAAAACATGATTCTTTATTTAACAATGCACCTGGTGCCACATCTATGGACCCTCCAAACTAGCTATGGATATTATTTGTAGCTTCACAGAAAAACAAATATGAACACATTTGAATAATATGACTACTAAAGATTGTCATCAGGGTGATTGAGTTTATTTCTCTTTCATTACGATGCAGTTTTGAAAGGAAGCATCTGCGCAACATGTGTGTTTGTCTGCCAGGTAGTCCTCCTCCGTCCATCCCCGCACCGCCTCTTCTCTCCCCCCCTCCTCCCCCGCCTCATCACCACCTTTTGTTAGAGTACCTGAGTTCATTGTGTATTCTTTCTCTGTATCTTCAACAAAGCTTTGAAGTCACACACACACACACACACACACACACACACACACACACACACACACACACACACACACACACACAACACAGATAAATAATTGTGGATATATATATAATATATATATATATATATATATATATATATATATATATATATATATAATATATATATATATATATATATATAAAAATAGACTAATAAATTCCAAGGATAAGTAACCGAGCACCATTCCAGCAACTTACAGAGCAGCTTGGTGTTGCAATGACTGCAAGAAATATTCAATTATAAACAAAGCTTGCTTGTATGTCTTATATTGAAGAAATAGGGGGAGATAAGCATTCATATCTGCAGTAGTAGATAATTCTGCCAAACTAATAGTATGTGCTTGAGAGGGTGAACGGGGAATAATAAATGCTTCTCAAAACGAGCCTTCCGCAAGTTTATAGTCTCCAAGCAGCAAGCTTATAGTCTCCTGGTCAGATACCGGTATTTCGAAACCTGATTGTTTCTCCTCAGTGACCGCGGAAAGTGGTAACTAGACTCCTCTGCCTCTGCAGAATTATCTACCACTGCAGATATGAATGCTTATCTCCCCCAATTTCTTCAAACTAAGACATAAGAGCAAGCTTTCTTTATAATTGAATATATACTCCAAGAACTAGCCCTCAGCACTTGTGTCTTAGAGGATATCGTTTTATATTTTCTATTTTTCACAAGAAAATGTAGTTTGTTTTGCTCTTTTATGATTTTCTTTTGCTTCTTAGATGGCACCTTTGGTTGGTTTTTTGAAAACTCAACAAACATACTACGGTATTGCACACCAACCTTTTCTGGGATTGCATTCTTCTTAAAACTGAAAAGGCAGAGGAGTCAAATTACCACTTTCCGCGGTCACTGAGGAGAAACGACCAAGTTTCGAAATATCGGTATATGACCAGGAGTTATATGTTAGTGAGTTTCCCTCCCTATTGGAGGATGTCTCCCTCTTGGAGAATATAAGCTTGCTGAAGGCTCATTTTGAGAAGCATTTTTCCCCATTCACCCACTCATGCACATACTGTTAGTTAGGCAGAATCATCTACCACTGCAGATATGAATGCGTATCTCCCCCTATTTCTTCAATCTAAGACATAAGAGCAAGCTTTGTTTATAATTCAATATTTCTTGCAGTCATTGCAACACCAAGCTGCTCTGTAAGTTGCTGGAACGGTGCGGTACTTATCCTTGGAATTTATTAGTTTGTTGTATTTTAGTCCCTTGCGGATTCATTCCAAGAACTAGCCCTCAGCACTTGTGTCTTAGAGGATATCGTTTTTATATTTTCAAATTTTTCACAAGAAAATGTAGTTTGTTTTGCTCTTTTATGATTTTCTTTTGCTTCTTAGAGGGCACCTTTGTTGGTTTTTTGAAAACTCAACAAACATACTACGGTATTGCACACCAACCTTTTCTGGGATTGCATTCTTCTTAAACTGAAAAGGCAGAGGAGTCAAATTACCACTTTCCGCGGTCACTGAGGAAAAACGACCAAGTTTCGAAATATCGGTATATGACCAGGAGTTATATGTTAGTGAGTTTCCCTCCCTATTGGAGGATTCTCCTCTTGAAGAATATAAGCTTGCTGAAGGCTCATTTTGAGAAGCATTTTTCCCCATTCACCCACTCATGCACATACGTTTAGTTAGGCAGAATCATCTACCACTGCAGATATGAATGCGTATCTCCCCTATTTCTTCAATCTAAGACATAAGAGCAAGCTTTGTTTATAATTCAATATATAAAATCAGAGTTAAGCCACTCAGAACGCTAAAAGTGCCACCATGTAGGGAGCGACATACCAGTTTAAAATAGGATTTTAAAATGGAAAAAATTAAAAACCCTGAGGAGAGCGTTTTATATAGCTTGAAACAAGCTTGTGGGTTTTTTTATTTTTTCCTTTTTAAAATCCTATTTTAAACTGGTATATAAAAAGGCAGAGGAGTCAAAAATTACCACTTTCCCGGTCACTGAGGAGAAACCACCAAGTTTCGAAATATCGGTATATGACCAGGATTTTAAAATGTTAGTGAGTTTCCCCCCGTTGGAGGATGTCTCTCCCCCTTGGAGAATATAAGCTTGCTGAAGGCTCATTTTGAGAAGCATTTATTTTATTTTTCCCCATCCACCCACTCAAGCACATACTGTTAGTTAGGCAGAATTATCTGCCACTGCAGGTATGAATGCGTATCTCCCCCTATTTCTTCAATCTAAGACATAAGAGCAAGCTTTGTTTATAATTCAATATTTCTTGCAGTCAATGCAACACCAAGCTGCTCTGTAAGTTGCTGGAACGTGCTCAGTACTTATCCTTGGAATTTATTAGTTTGTTATATATATATATATATATATATATATATATATATATATATATATATATATATATATATATATATATATATATATATATACAGTAGGGTAGATACATAAAGCTATAGATATATCTCTCCCTCTCTCTCTCTCTCTCTCTCTCTATATATATATATATATAATATATATATATATATATATATATATATATATATATATATATAATATATATATAATATATATATGGGGGGGGGGATTATTAGCACATTATACAGGGTCGAACTTTAATTAAGGACCACCCGAAAAAAGGCCCTTTCTTTTTAAATTGGCCAAAAATACAAGCAATGCATTTTTTCGAAGAATTCGACTGGGAAAGGTTTAAGGGGTTAACAGAGTATTCCGCAAAGCTTGCAAAAGCTGTCTTATTGTCACGTGCGGCATGCAGAGGGGGGGTTGAAAGTTGCAGATTGTTGTCAAAATTGCTTGCTATTTAAGCAAGAGTGAACACTGCTTCAAACGGTTTTGCACTGAAATTCCAAATGCACGTGCAAAAACCAATGCATTGCAGAGCATTTTACTGACTGGAATGCCCCTAAAAGCAGCCCAACGTGCATAATTCTTCATAACACAAAAATGCCTCCAAGACGCAAGCTGTCTGATTTTGACCGGACCCGGGCGATTGCATGGCTGCAGGATCGAGTTGGCGTTCGAGAAGTGTCCAGAAGACTACAAGTGTCCCACTCCGTCATCATTCGGCTGAGAGAACGTTTTCAAGCCACTGGAACTATCAAAGAGAGACCCCGTCCAGGCCAGCCAAAGAAGACCACTGCAAGAGATGACAGGTTCATCCGCAGACATGCTCTTCGGACCAGGACCACCACCTCCAACACCATCAGGCGTCGGCTCCAAGCTGCCACTAACACAGCAGTGTGTGAGATGACCATACGGCGGCGCCTCAATGCTGCCAACCTTCGAGCAAGGCGCCCAGTCCGGAAACCAAGACTGACTGCGGCCCACCGGGCACGTCGCCTGGCCTGGTGCACAGCTCATCGAACATGGACTCGGGCTCAGTGGCGGATGGTGTTTTTCACCGATGAGTCCAAGTTCCAGTTGAAGCCACGAGATGGACGCATTCAGGTGTGGCGGCGTCCCAGGGAGCAGCTGGCAGATGACGTCATCCAGGAGGTCGTCGTTTTTGGTGGTGGCTCCGTCATGGCAGGGGGGGGGGGGGGGGGGGGGGGCATCGGCAGTCACCACAAGACTCCCCTGTACCATGTGGCTGGCAACCTGAACGGCCAACGCTACCTGCAGGAGATTTTACGGCCTTTGGTTGTCCCAGCACTCCAGCAGATTGGGGCTCAGGCTGTGTTCATGGACGATAATGCCACCCCACATCGTTGTCGAGCCGTGAACACTTTTGTGGTGCAAGCTGGCATCACCAGGATGCCTTGGCCGGCAAACAGCCCGGACATGAACCCTATTGAGAACATCTGGGGCGAGCTTGGGAGGAGAGTTCAAGAAAATCACCCTGTTCCGGCAAATCGGCAGGAGCTGCTGCACTACCTGCAGCAGGAGTGGGCAAACCTCCCCCAGGCACTCATTACAAGAACAGTCAACACCATGAGGCAGCGCTGTGTGGATTTTGAGGTAGCACGAGGGGGGCACACTCGGTTTTGATCAGACTGTAAAGAAACACTCTTTTTGTGAATGTCATTTTTTTTTGGGGGGGGGGGGGGGGGGGGGGAGGGGGGGGGGGGGGTAGTCTCATTCAGGCTCCCCTGTCTAATCAGAAAGAATGATTTTTTCGATGAAAGTGACAAGTGTTGTTCACTGATAATGAAATTAAACATTTATAAAGTTTCTGTCGTTTGTCGGTTTTTCTTTCTATGTTTTGTGAGACTGTGTATAAGTGTCCTAAATTAAAGTTCGACCCTGTATAATAGCAGTCAGGACATTGCAGTGCTGTGTCTCCTCTCGTGGGGTGCTTCAGGACGACTTGATATTGATTTCTCCCTAAAGGACCGCCGGCGCCGGGCACGACAGGACCAAATTGCATTATGGCTGTCCCAGTGGGAATGGAATAACTGGCTTGGGGTTCATGCTATATCGTGAACAAGGAAGGTTAGACAGAAAAACAAATAAACAAAACAATCAGTGTTCGTCTCCTGTCCATGTCCTCCACCAGGAACGCCGACCCCACACCTCAAACAAACAAACAAACAACAATCAGTGTTCGTCTCCTGTCCATGTCCTCCTCCAGGGAACGCCGACCCACACCTCAAACAAACAAACAAACAACAATCAGTGTTCGTCTCCTGTCCATGTCCTCCTCCAGGGAACGCCGACCCCACACCTCAAACAAACAAACAACAAAAGCAAACGAACAAACAATGAAAAAAAACCCCACCTGAAAAACATGGGCATCTAGCAGGGTCTCTCTCTCTCTCTCTCTCTCTCTCTCTCTCTCTCTCCTCTCTCTCTCTCTCTCTCTCTCTCTCTCTCTCTCTCTCTCTCTCTCTCTCTCTCTCTCTCTGTCTGTCTGTCTGTCTGTCTGTCGTCGTCTGTCTGTCTGTCTGTCTCTCCCAGTCTCTGTCTCTGTCTCTCTCTCTCTCTCACTCCTCTCTCTCTCTCTCCTCTCTCTCTCCTCCCTCTCTCTCTCTCTCTCTGGCAGGGAGATATAGCACGTACTTTCAAACCAGCAAAAGGCAATGTTTCAGTGTGTGAGAGGCTTCATCAGGCTTGCTGATCTCTGCTTCTTCTTAGTGATCGTTTCAGTGTGTGAGAGGCTTCGTCAGGCTTTCCTGATCATGTTTCAGTGTGGGAGAGGCTTCATCAGGCTTGCTGATCATGTTTCAGTGTGTGAGAGGCTTCATCACGCTTGCTGATCATGTTTCAGTGGTGGAGAGGCTTCATCAGGCTTGCTGATCATGTTTCAGTGTGTGAGAGGCTTCATCAGGCTTGCTGATCATGTTTCAGTGTGTGAGAGCTTCATCAGGCATTGCTGATCATGTTTCAGTGTGTGTGAGAGCTTCATCAGCCTTGCTGATCATGTTTCAGTGTGTGAAAGCTTCATCAGGCTTGCTGATCATGTTTCAGTGTGTGAGAGGTTTCATCAGCTTGCTGATCATGTTCAGTGTGTGAGAGGCTTCGTCAGGCTGCTGATCATGTTTCAGTGTGTGAGAGGCTTCTCAGGCTTGCTGATCATGTTTCAGTGTGTGAGAGTCTTCGTCAGGCTTGCTGATCAATGTTTCAGTGTGTGAGAGGCTCGTCAGGCTTGCTGATCATGTTTCAGTGTGTGAGAGGCTTCGTCAGGCTTGCTGATCATGTTTCAGTGTGTGAGAGGCTTCGTCAGGCTTGCAGATCATGTTTCAGTGTGTGAGAGGCTTCTTTCAGGCTTGCTGATCATGTTTCAGTGTGTGAGAGGCTTCGTCAGGCTTGCTGATCATGTTTCAGTGTGTGAGAGGCTTCGTCAGGCTTGCTGATCATGTTTCAGTGTGTGAGAGGCTTCATCAGGCTTGCTGATCATGTTTCAGTGTGTGAGAGGCTTCGTCAGGCTTGCTGATCATGTTTCAGTGTGTGAGAGGCTTCATCAGGCTTGCTGATCATGTTTCAGTGTGTGAGAGGCTTCGTCGGGCTTGCTGATCATGTTTCAGTGTGTGAGAGGCTTCATCAGCTTGCTGATCATGTTTCAGTGTGTGAGAGGCGTCGTCAGGCTTGCTGATCATGTTTCAGTGTGTGAGAGGCTTCATCAGGTTGCTGTCATGTTTCAGTGTGTGAGAGGCTTCATCAGGCTTGCTGATCATGTTTCAGTGTGTGAGAGGCTTCTCAGGCTTGCTGATCATGTTTCAGTTTGTGAGAGGCTTCGTCAGGCTTGCTGATCATGTTTCAGTGTGTGAGAGGCTTCGTCAGGCTGCTGATCTGTTTCAGTGTGAGAGGGCTTCATCAGGCTTGCTGATCATGGTTTCAGTTTTCTGAGAGGCTTCGTCAGGCTTGCTGATCATGTTTCAGTGTGTGAGGGGCTTCATCAGGCTTGCTGATCATGTTTCAGTGTGTGAGAGGCTTCATCAGGCTTGCTGATCATGTTTCAGTGTGTGAGAGGCTTCGTCCAGGCTTGCTGATCATGTTTCAGTGTGTGAGAGGCTCGTCAATCTTGCTGATCATGTTTCAGTGTGTGAGAGGCTTCATCAGGCTTGCTGATCATGTTTCAGGTGTGAGAGGCTTCGTCAGCTTGCTGATCTGTTTCAGTGTGTGAGAGGCTTCGTCAGGCTTGCTGATCATGTTTCAGTGTGTGAGAGGTTTCGTCAGGCTTGCTGATCATGTTTCAGTGTGTGAGAGGCTTCGTCAGGCTTGCTGATCATGTTTCAGTGTGTGAGAGGCTTCGTCAGGCTTGCTGATCATGTTTCAGTGTGTGAGAGGCTCGTCAGGCTTGCTGATCATGTTTCAGTGTGTGAGAGGCTTCGTCAGGCTTGCTGAAAATGTTTCAGTGTGTGAGAGGCTTCGTCAGGCTTGCTGATCATGTTTCAGTGTGTGAGAGGCTTCATCAGGCTTGCTGATCATTTTTCAGTGTGGATGAGGCTTCTTCGGGCTTGCTGATCATGTTTCAGTGTGTGAGAGCTTCATCAGTCTTGCTGATCATGTTTCAGTGTGTGAGAGGCTTCGTCAGGCTTGCTGATCATGTTTCAGTGTGTGAGAGGCTTCGTCAGGCTTGCTGATCATGTTTCAGTGGTGAGAGGCTTCGTCAGGCTTGCTGATCATGTTTCAGTGTGTGAGAGGCTTCGTCAGGCTTGCTGATCATGTTTCAGTGTGTGAGAGGTTTCGTCAGGCTTGATGATCATGTTTTCAGTTTTGAGAGCTTCGTCAGGCTTGCTGATCATGTTTCAGTGTGTGAGAGGCTTCGTCAGGCTTGCTGAACATGTTTCAGTGTGTGAGAGGCTTCATCAGGCTTGCTGATCATGTTTCAGTGTGTGAGAGGCTTCATCAGTTTGCTGATCATGTTTCAGTGTGTGAGAGGCTTCATAAGTCTTGCTGATCATTTTTCAGTGTGTGAGAGGCTTCTTCAGCTTGCTGATCATATTTCAGTGTGTGAGAGGCTTCATCAGCTTGCTGATCATGTTTCAGTGTGGGAGAGGCTTCGTCAGGCTTGCTGATCATGTTTCAGTGTGTGAGAGGCTTCGTCAGGCTTGCTGATCATGTTTCAGTGTGTGAGAGGCTTCATCAGGCTTGCTGATCATGTTTCAGTGTGTGAGAGGTTCGTCAGGCTTGCTGATCATGTTTCAGTGTGTGAGAGGCTTCATCAGGCTGCTGATCATGTTTCAGTGTGTGAGAGGCTTCATCAGGCTTGCTGATCATGTTTCAGTGTGTGAGAGCTTCATCAGGCTTGCTGATCATGTTTCAGTGTGTGAGAGCCGTCGTCAGGCTTGCTGATCATGTTTCAGTGTGTGAGAGGCTTCATCAGGCTTGCTGATCATGTTTCAGTGTGTGAGAGGCTTCATCAGGCTTGCTGATCATGTTTCAGTGTGTGAGAGGCTTCTCGGGCTTGCTGATATGTTTCAGTGTGAGAGAGGCGTCGTCAGGCTTGCTGATCATGTTTCAGTGTGTGGAGGCTTCATCAGGATTGCTGATCATGTTTCGTGTGTGAGAGGCTTCGTCAGGCTTGCTGATCATGTTTCAGTGTGTGAGAGGCTTCGTCAGGCTTGCTGATCATGTTTCAGTGTGTGAGAGGCTTCGTCAGGCTTGCTGACCCATGTTTCAGTGTGTTGAGAGGCTTCGTCAGGCTTGCTGATCATGTTCAGTGTGTGAGAGCTTCGTCGGCTTGCTGATCATGTTTCAGTGTGTGAGAGGCTTCATCAGGCTTGCTGATCATGTTTCAGTGTGTGAGAGCTTCGTCAGGCTTGCTGATCATGTTTCAGTGTGTGAGAGGCTTCATCAGGCTTGCTGATCATGTTTCAGTGTGTGAGAGGCTTCATCAGGCTTGCTGATCATGTTTCAGTGTGTGAGAGGCTTCATCAGGCTTGCTGATCATGTTTCAGTGTGTGAGAGGCTCGTCAGGCTGGCTGATCATGTTTCAGTGTGTGAGAGGCTTCATCAGGATTGCTGATCTGTTTCAGTGTGTGAGAGGCTTCATCAGGCTTGCTGATCATGTTTCAGTGTGTGAGAGGCTTCATCAGGCTTGCGATCATTTTTTCAGTGTGTGAGGGGCTTCGTCAGGCTTGCTGATCATGTTTCAACTGTGTGAGGGGCTTCGTCAGGCTTGCTGATCCTTTTTTCAGTGTGTGAGAGGCTTCATCAGGCTTGCTGATCATGTTCAGTGTGTGGAGGCTTCGTCAGGCTTGCTGATCATGTTTCAGTGTGTGAGGGCTTCATCAGGCTTGCTGATCATGTTTCAGTGTGTGAGAGGTTTCATCAGGCTTGCTGATCATGTTTCAGTGTGTGAGAGGCTTCGTCAGGCTTGCTGATCATGTTTCAGTGTGTGAGAGGCTTCGTCAGGCTTGCTGATCATGTTTCAGTGTGTGGAGAGGCTTCATCAGGCTTGCTGATCATGTTTAAGTGTGTGAGAGGCTTCGTCAGGCTTGCTGATCCTGTTTCAGTGTGTGAGAGGCTTCGTCAGGCTTGCTGATCATGTTCAGTGTGTGAGAGGCTTCTTCAGGCTTGCTGATCATGTTTCAGTGTGTGAGAGGCTTCGTCAGCTTGCTGATCATGTTCAGTGTGTGGGGAGGCTTCGTCAGGCTTGCTGATCATGTTTCAGTGTGTGAGAGGCTTCGTCAGGCTTGCTGTTTCATGTTTCAGTGTGTGAGAGGCTTCGTCAGGCTTGCTGAACATGTTCAGTGTGTGAGAGGCTTCGTCAGGCTTGCTGATCATGTTCAGTGTGTGAGAGGCTTCATCAGGCTTGCTGATCATGTTTCAGTGTGTGAGAGGCTTCATCAGTCTTGCTGATCATTTTTCAGTGTGTGAGAGGCTTCTTCAGGCTTGCTGATCATGTTTCAGTGTGTGAGAGCTTCATCAGGCTTGCTGATCATGTTTCAATGTGTGAGAGCTTCGTCAGCTTGCTGATCATGTTTCAGTGTGTGAGAGGCTTCGTCAGGCTTGCTGATTCATGTTTCAGTGTGTGAGAGGCTTCATCAGGCTGCTGATCATGTTTCAGTGTGGAAAGGCTTCGTCAGGCTTGCTGATCATGTTTCAGTGTGTGAGAGGCTTCATCAGGCTTGCTGATCATGTTTCAGTGTGTGAGAGGCTTCACCAGGCTTGCTGATCATGTTTCAGTGTGTGAGAGGCTTCATCAGGCTTGCTGATCATGTTCAGTGTGTGAGAGGCGTCGTCAGGCTTGCTGATCTGTTTCAGTGTGTGAGAGGCTTCATCGGGATTGCTGATCATGTTTCAGTGTGTGAGAGGCTTCATCAGGCTTGCTGATCATGTTTCAGTGTGTGAGAGGCTTCATCAGGCTTGCTGATCATGTTTCAGTGTGTAGAGGCTTCGTCAGGCTTGCTGATCATGTTTCAGTGTGTGAGAGGCTTCGTCAGGCTTGCTGATCCTGTTTCAGTGTGTAGAGGCTTCATCAGGCTTGCTGATCATGTTTCAGTGTCTGAGAGGCTTCGTCAGGCTTGCTGATCATGTTTCAGTGTGTGAGGGGCTTCATCGGGCTTGCTGATCATTTTCAGTGTGTGAGAGTCTTCATCAGGCTTGCTGATCATGTTTCAGTGTGTGAGAGGCTTCGTCAGGCTTGCTGATCATGTTTCAGTGTTGAGAGGCTTCGTCCGGCTTGCTGATCATGTTTCAGTGTGTGAGAGGCTTCATCAGGCTTGCTGATCATGTTTCAGTGTGGGGAGAGGCTTCGTCAGGCTTGCTGATCCTGTTTCAGTGTGTGAGAGCTTCGTCGGGCTTGCTGATCCTGTTTCAGTGTGTAGAGGCTTCGTCAGGCTTGCTGATCATGTTTCCATGTGTGAGAGGCTTCGTCGGGCTTGCTGATCATGTTTCAGTTTTGTGAGAGGCTTCGTCAGGCTTGTGATCATGTTTCAGTGGTGGAGAGGCTTCGTCAGGCTGTGCTGATCATGTTTCAGCGTGTGAGAGGCTTCGTCCAGGCTTGCTGAACATGTTTCAGTGTGTGAGAGGCTTCGTCAGGCTTGCTGATCATGTTTCGTGTGTAGAGGCTTCATCAGCTTGCTGATCATTTTTCAGGTGTGAGAGGCTTCTTCAGGCTTGCTGATCATGTTTGAGTGTGTGGAGAGGCTTCGTCGGGCTTGCTGATCATGTTTCAGTGTGTGAGAGGCTTCATCAGGCTTGCTGATCATGTTTCAGTGTGTGAGAGGCTTCATCAGGCTTGCTGATCATGTTTCAGTGTGTGAGAGGCTTCATCGGGCTTGCTGATCAGTTTCAGTGTGTGGAAGGCGTCGTCGGGCTTGCTGATCATGTTTCAGTGTGTGAGAGGCTTCATCAGGATTGCTGATCATGTTTCAGTGTGTGAGAGGCTTCATCAGGCTTGCTGATCATGTTTCAGTGTGTGAGAGGCTTCATCAGGCTTGCTGACCCATGTTCGTTTGTGAGAGGCTTCGTCAGGCTTGCTGATCATGTTTCAGTGTGTGAGAGGCTTCGTCAGGCTTGCTGATCCTGTTTCAGTGTGTGAGGCTTCATCAGGCTTGCTGATCATTTTTCAGTGTCTGAGGGGCTTCGTCAGGCTTGCTGATCATGTTTCAGTGTGTGAGGGCTTCATCGGGCTTGCTGATCATGTTTCAGTGTGTGAGAGGCTTCATCAGGCTTGCTGATCATGTTTCAGTGTGTGAGAGGCTTCGTCAGGCTTGCTGATCATGTTTCAGTGTGTGAGAGGCTTCGTTAGGCTTGCTGATCATGTTTCAGTGTGTGAGAGGCTTCATCGGGCTGCTGATCATGTTCAGTGTGTGAGAGGCTTCGTCAGGCTTGCTGATCCTGTTTCAGTGGGGTGAGAGGCTTCGTCAGGCTTGCTGATCAGGGTTTCAGTGTGTGAGAGGCTCATAAGTCTTGCTGATCATTTTTCAGTGTGTGAGAGGCTTCTTCAGGTGCTGATCAATTCAGTGTGTGAGAGGCTTCATCAGGCTTGCTGATCAGTTTCAGTGTGGTGAGAGGCTTCGTCAGGCTTGCTGATCATGTTTCAGTGTGTGAGAGGGCTTCGTCAGGCTTGCTGATCATGTTTCAGTGTGTGAGAGGCTTCATCAGGCTTGCTGATCATGTTCAGTGTGTGAGAGGCTTCGTCAGGCTTGCTGATCATGTTTCAGTGTGTGAGAGGCTTCATCGGGCTTGCTGATCATGTTTCAGTGTGTGAGAGGCTTCATCAGCTTGCTGATCATGTTTCAGTGTGTGAGAGGCTTCATCAGGCTTGCTGATCATGTTTCAGTGTGTGAGAGCCGTCGTCAGGCTTGCTGATCATGTTTCAGTGTGTGAGAGGCTTCATCAGGCTTGCTGATCATGTTTCAGTGTGTGAGAGGCTTCATCAGGCTTGCTGATCATGTTTCAGTGTGTGGAAGGCTTCATCAGGCTTGCTGATCATGTTTCAGTGTGAGAGAGGCGTCGTCAGGCTTGCTGATCATGTTTCAGTGTGTGAGAGGCTTCATCAGGATTGCTGATCATGTTTCAGTGTGGAGAGGCTTCGTCAGGCTTGCTGATCAAGTTTCAGTGTGTGAGAGGCTTCGTCAGGCTTGCTGATCATGTTTCAGTGTGGAGAGGCTTCGTCAGGCTTGCTGATCATGTTTCAGTGTGTGAGGCTTCGTCAGGCTTGCTGATCATGTTTCAGTGTGTGAGAGGCTTCGTCAGGCTTGCTGATCATGTTTCAGTGTGTGAGAGTCTTCGTCAGGCTTGCAGATCATGTTTCAGTGTGTGAGAGGCTTCATCAGGCTTGCTGATCATGTTTCAGTGTGTGAGAGGCTTCGTCAGGCTTGCTGATCATGTTTCAGTGTGTGAGAGGCTTCGTCAGGCTTGCTGATCATGTTTCAGTGTGTGAGAGGCTTCATCAGGCTTGCTGATCATGTTTCAGTGTGTGAGAGGCTTCGTCAGGCTTGCTGATCATGTTTCAGTGTGTGAGAGGCTTCATCAGGCTTGCTGATCATGTTTCAGTGTGTGAGAGGCTTCATCAGGCTGCTGATCATGTTTCAGTGTGTGAGAGGCTTCATCAGGCCTTGCTGATCATGTTTCAGTGTGTGAGAGGCGTCGTCAGGCTTGCTGATCATGTTTCAGTGTGTGAGAGGCTTCATCAGGATTGCTGATCATGTTTCAGTGTGTGAGAGGCTTCATCAGGCTTGCTGATCATGTTTCAGTGTGTGAGAGGCTTCATCAGCTTGCTGATCATATTCAGTGTGTGAGAGGCTTCGTCAGGCTTGCTGATCATGTTCAGTGTGTGAGGGGCTTCGTCAGGCTTGCTGATCCTGTTTCAGTGTGTGAGAGGCTTCATCAGGCTTGCTGACATGTTTCAGTGTGTAGAGGCTTCGTCAGCTTGCTGATCATGTTTCAGTGTGTGAGGGGCTTCATCAGGCTTGCTGATCATGTTTCAGTGTGTGAGAGGCTTCATCAGGCTGCTGATCATGTTTCAGTGTGTGAGAGGCTTCGTCAGGCTTGCTGATCATGTTTCAGTGTGTGAGAGGCTTCGTCAGGCTTGCTGATCATGTTTCAGTGTGTGAGAGGCTTCATCAGGCTTGCTGATCATGTTTCAGTGTGTGAGAGGCTTCGTCAGGCTTGCTGATCCTGTTCAGTGTGTGAGAGGCTTCGTCAGGCTTGCTGATCATGTTTCAGTGTGTGAGAGGCTTCTTCAGGCTTGCTGATCATGTTTCAGTGTGTGAGAGGCTTCGTCAGGCTTGCTGATCATGTTCAGTGTGTGAGAGCTTCGTCAGGCTTGCTGATCATGTTTCAGTGTGGAGAGGCTTCGTCAGGCTTGCTGATCATGTTTCAGTGTGTGAGAGGCTTCGTCAGGCTTGCTGAACATGTTTCAGTTGTGAGAGGCTTCGTCAGGCTTGCTGATCATGTTCAGTGTGTGAGAGGCTTCATCAGGCTTGCTGATCATGTTTCAGTGTGTGAGAGGCTTCATCAGTCTTGCTGATCATTTTTCATGTGTGAGAGGCTTCTTCAGGCTTGCTGATCATGTTTCAGTGTGTGAGAGGCTTCATCAGGCTTGCTGATCATGTTTCAGTGTGTGAGAGCTTCGTCAGGCTTGCTGATCATGTTTCAGTGTGTGAGAGGCTTCGTCAGGCTTGCTGATCATGTTTCAGTGTTTTGAAGGCTTCATCAGGCTTGCTGATCATGTTTCAGTGTGTGAAAGGCTTCGTCAGGCTTGCTGATCATGTTCAGTGTGTGAGAGGCTTCATCAGGCTTGCTGATCATGTTTCAGTGTGTGAGAGGCTTCATCAGGCTGTGCTGATCATGTTTCAGTGTGTGAGAGGCTTCATCAGGCTTGCTGATCATGTTTCAGTGTGTGAGAGGCGTCGTCAGGCTTGCTGATCATGTTTCAGTGTGTGAGAGCTTCATCAGATTGCTGATCATGTTTCAGTGTGTGAGAGGCTTCATCAGGCTTGCTGATCATGTTTCAGTGTGTGAGAGGCTTCATCAGGCTTGCTGATCATGTTTCAGTGTGTGAGAGGCTTCGTCAGGCTTGCTGTTCAGGGTTTCAGTGTGTGAGAGGCTTCGTCAGGCTTGCTGATCCTGTTTCAGTGTGTGAGAGGCTTCATCAGGCTTGCTGATCATGTTTCAGTGTCTGAGAGGCTTCGTCAGGCTTGCTGATCATGTTTCAGTGTGTGAGGGGCTTCATCAGGCTTGCTGATCAGTTTCAGTGGGGTGAAGTCTTCATCAGGCTTGCTGATCATGTTTCAGTGTGTGAGAGGCTTCGTCAGGCTTGCTGATCATGTTTCAGTGTGTGAGAGGCTTCGTCCGGCTTGCTGATCATGTTTCAGTGTGTGAGAGGCTTCATCAGGCTTGCTGATCATGTTCAGTGTGTGAGAGGCTCGTCAGGCTTGCTGATCCTGTTTCAGTGTGTGAGAGGCTTCGTCAGGCTTGCTGATCCTGTTTCAGTGTGTGAGAGGCTTCGTCAGGCTTGCTGATCATGTTTCAGTGTGTGAGAGGCTTCGTCGGGCTTGCTGATCATGTTTCAGTTTTGTGAGAGCTTCGTCAGGCTTGCTGATCATGTTTTCAGTGTGTGAGAGGCTTCGTCAGGGCTTGCTGATCATGTTTCAGTGTGTGAGAGGCTTCGTCAGGCTTGCTGAACATTGTTTCAGTGTGTGAGAGCTTCGTCAGGCTTGCTGATCATGTTTCAGTGTGTGAGAGGCTTCATCAGCTTGCTGATCATTTTCAGTGTGTGAGAGGCTTCTTCAGGCTTGCTGATCATGTTTGAGTGTGTGAGAGGCTTCATCAGGCTTGCTGATCATGTTTCAGTGTGTGAGAGGCTTCGTCAGCTTGCTGATCATGTTTCAGTGTGTGAGAGGCTTCGTCAGGCTTGCTGATCATTTCAGTGTGTGAGAGGCTTCGTCAGGTTTGCTGATCATGTTTCAGTGTGTGAGAGGCTTCGTCAGGCTTGCTGATCATGTTTCAGTGTGTGAGAGGCTTCGTCAGGCTTGCTGATATCATGTTTCAGTGTGTGAGAGGCTTCGTCAGGCTTGCTGAACATGTTTCAGTGTGTGAGAGGCTTCGTCAGGCTTGCTGATCATGTTTCAGTGTGTGAGAGGCTTTATCAGCTTGCTGATCATGTTTCAGTGTGTGAGAGGCTTCATCAGTCTTGCTGATCATTTTTCAGTGTGTGAGAGGCTTCTTCAGGCTTGCTGATCATGTTTCAGTGTGTGAGAGGCTTCATCAGGCTTGCTGATCATGTTTCAGTGTGGGGAGAGGCTTCGTCAGGCTTGCTGATTATGTTTCAGTGTGTGAGAGGCTTCGTCAGGCTTGCTGATCATGTTTCAGTTGTGTAGAGCTTCGTCAGGCTTACTGATCATGTTTCAGTGTGTGAGAGGCTTCATCAGCTTGCTGATCATGTTTCAGTGTGTGGAGGCTTCGTCAGGCTTGCTGATCATGTTTCAGTGTGTGAAAGGCTTCGTCAGGCTTGCGGATCATGTTTCAGTGTGTGAGAGGCTTCATCAGGCTTGCTGATCATGTTTCAGTGTGTGAGAGGCTTCATCAGGCTTGCTGATCATTGTTTCATGTGTGAGAGGCTTCGTCAGGCTTGCTGATCATGTTTCAGTGTGTGAGAGGCTTCGTCAGGCTTGCTGATCATGTTTCAGTGTTGTAGAGCCTTCGTCAGGCTTGCTGATCATGTTTCAGTGTGTGAGAGCTTCGTCAGGCTTGCTGATCATGTTTCAGTGTGTGAGAGGCTTCGTCAGGCTTGCTGATCAGTGTGTGTGTGAGAGGCTTCATCAGGCTTGCTGATCATGTTTCAGTGTGTGAAGCTTCATCAGGCTTGCTGATCATGTTTCAGTGTGTGAGAGGCTTCGTCAGGCTTGCTGATCATGTTTTCAGTGTGTAGAGGCTTCGTCGGGCTTGCTGATCATTTTTCAGTGTGTGAGAGGCTTCGTCAGGCTTGCTGATCATGTTTCAGTGTGTGAGAGGCTTCGTCAGGCTTGCTGATCACGTTTCAGTGGTGAGGAGGCTTCGTCAGGCTTGCTGATCACGTTTCAGTGTGTGAGAGGCTTCTTCAGGCTTGCTGATCATGTTTCAGTGTGTGAGAGCTTCATCAGGCTTGCTGATCATTTTTCAGTGTGTGAGAGGCTTCATCAGGCTTGCTGATCATGTTTCAGTGTGTGAGAGGCTTCATCAGGCTTGCTGATCATGTTTCAGTGTGTGAGAGTCTTCATCAGGCTTGCTGATCATGTTTCAGTGTGTGAGAGGCTTCATCAGGCTTGCTGATCTCTGCTTCTTCTTAGTCTTCAGAGTAAAATCTGTAAAATGTACAGACATAAAAACAAAACAAACCCAACTCCCCCAGACTGGGAGGAGAAGAGTGGGGGGGGAGGGAATGGGGTGAGTGGGACAGTAAGGTGGAAAGGGGAGGGGGTCAGCAATTGTCTCTGACAAAGGTAAAGTTTGAAGCAGAATTTTTTTTCAAGACAAGAAAAGGAATGATCAAGATGTATGCTAATTCATCATGTGCACTCTAGCTTGCAAGATGTGTGCGGGTGCGTGCATGTACGTGCGTGTGTGTGTGCGCATATGTGTATATGTGAGAGTGCACACGTGTGTGTTTGCGCAAGGGCGTGTACATAAGTGGTGTGCGTGCGTGCCATTTGTGCGTACGTGTATATATATATATATATATATATATATATATATATATATATATATTATATATATATATATATATATATAAATATATATATATCATAATATATTTTATAATATATTATATATATATATATATATATAATATATATATATAGATGTTGTGTGTGTGTGTGTGTGTGTGTGTGTGGTGTTGTGTGTGTGTGTGGTGTGTCTGTGTCTGTGTGTGTGTGTGACCAAAGCTGAAAATTCCTCACTTTCTGGATCAAACTAAGGAAAAGAAAGCACAAACCAAAGAGAAAAAAGAAATCCCATGACAGAGACACAGTAACAGGCCACACAGTAACAGGCCCACAGTAACAGGCCACACAGTAACAGGCCCCACAGTAACGGGCCCACACAGTAACAGGCCACACAGTAACAGGCCCCACAGTAACAGGCCCCACAGTAACAGGCCACACAGTAACAGGCCACACAGTAACAGGCCCCACAGTAACAGGCCACACAGTAACAGGCCCCACAGTAACAGGCCCCACAGTAACAGGCCCACAGTAACAGGCCCCACAGTAACAGGCCACACAGTAACAGGCCCACAGTAACAGGCCCCACAGTAACAGGCCACACAGTAACAGGCCCCACAGTAACAGCCACACAGTAACAGGCCACACAGTAACAGGCCCCACAGTAACAGGCCACACAGTAACAGGCCCCACAGTAACAGGCCACACAGTAACAGGCCCCACAGTAACAGGCCCCACAGTAACAGGCCACACAGTAACAGGCCCCACAGTAACAGGCCCCACAGTAACAGGCCCCACAGTAACAGGCCACACAGTAACAGGCCACACAGTAACAGGCCCCCACAGTAACAGGCCACACAGTAACAGGCCCCACAGTAACAGGCCACACAGTAACAGGCCCCACAGTAACAGGCCCCACAGTAACAGCCACACAGTAACAGGCCCCACAGTAACAGGCCACACAGTAACAGGCCACACAGTAACAGGCCACACAGTAACAGGCCACACAGTAACAGGCCCCACAGTAACAGGCCACACAGTAACAGGCCACATAGACAAGAAGAAAACAGAAGGCAACTAAGACAACAGAAAAGAGTTTAAAGGGGAAAGCTGTAAACAGTGTGCAGACAGGTTAATTATGGTGTAGAAGTTTCAGAAGCTGAGAACAATGTGTGCACTGAATGAAAAGAGTTAAAGGGGAAAGCTGTAAACAGTGTGCAGACAGGTTAATTATGGTGTAGAAGTTTCAGAAGCTGAGAACAATGTGTGCACTGAATGAAAAGAGTTAAAGGGGAAAGCTGTAAACAGTGTGCAGACAGGTAATTATGGTGTAGAAGTTTCAGAAGCTGAGAACAATGTGTGCACTGAATGAAAGAGTTAAAGGGGGAAAGCTGTAAACAGTGTGCAGACAGGTTATTATGGTGTAGAAGTTTCAGAAGCTGAGAACAAATGTGTGCACTGAATGAAAAGAGTTAAAGGGGAAAGCTGTAAACAGTGTGCAGAAGGTTAATTATGGTGTAGAATTTCAGAAGCTGAAACAATGTGTGCACTGAATGAAAAGAGTTAAAGGGGGAAAGCTGTAAACAGTGTGCAGACAGGTTAATTATGGTGTAGAATTTTCAGAAGCTGAGAACAATGTGTGCACTGAATGAAAAGAGTTAAAGGGGGAAAGCTGTAAACAGTGTGCAGACAGTTAATTATGGTGTAGAAGTTCAGAAGCTGAGAACAATGTGTGCACTGAATGAAAAGAGTTAAAGGGGAAAGCTGTAAACAGTGTGCAGACAGGTTAATTATGGTGTAGAAGTTTCAGAAGCTGAGAACAATGTGTGCACTGAATGAAAATAGTTAAAGGGGAAAAGCTGTAAACAGTGTGCAGACAGGTTAATTATGGTGTAGAAGTTTCAGAAGCTGAGAACAATGTGTGCACTGAATGAAAAGAGTTAAAGGGGAAAGCTGTAAACGTGTGCAGACAGGTTAATATGGTGTAGAAGTTTCAGAAGCTGAAACAATGTGTGCACTGAATGAAAAGATTAAAGGGGAAAGCTGTAAACAGTGTGCAGACAGGTTAATTATGGTGTAGAGTTTCAGAAGCTGAGAACAATGTGTGCACTGAATGAAAAGAGTTAAAGGGGGAAAGCTGTAAACAGTGTGCAGACAGGTTAATATGGTGTAGAAGTTTCAGAAGCTGAGAACAATGTGTGGCACTGAATGAAAAGAGTTAAAGGGGAAAGCTGTAAACAGTGTGCAGACAGGTTAATTATGGTGTAGAAGTTTCAGAAGCTGAGAACAATGTGTGCACTGAATGAAAAGAGTTAAAGGGGGAAAGCTGTAAACAGTGTGCAGACCAGGTTAATTATGGTGTAGAAGTTTCAGAAGCTGAGAACAATGTGTGCACTGAATGAAAAGAGTTTAAAGGGGGAAAGCTGTAAACAGTGTGCAGACAGGGTTAATTATGGTGTAGAAGTTTCAGAAGCTGAGAACAATGTGTGCACTGAATGAAAAGAGTTAAAGGGGGAAAGCTGTAAACAGTGTGCAGACAGGTTAATTATGGTGTAGAAGTTTCAGAAGCTGGAACCATGTGGCACTGAATGAAAGAGTTAAAGGGGGAAAGCTGTAAACAGTGTGCAGACAGGTTAATTATGGTGTAGAAGTTTCAGAAGCTGAGAACAATGTGTGCACTGAATGAAAAGAGTTAAAGGGGGAAAGCTGTAAACAGTGTGCAGACAGGTTATTATGGTGTAGAAGTTTCAGAAGCTGAGAACAATGTGTGCACTGAATGAAAAGAGTTAAAGGGGGAAAGCTGTAAACAGTGTGCAGACAGGTTAATTATGGTGTAGAAGTTTCAGAAGCTGAGAACAATGTGTGCACTGAATGAAAAGAGTTAAAGGGGAAAGCTGTAAACAGTGTGCAGACAGGTTAATTATGGTGTAGAAGTTTCAGAAGCTGAGAACAATGTGTGCACTGAATGAAAAGAGTTAAAGGGGGAAAGCTGTAAAACAGTGTGCAGACAGGTTAATTATGGTGTAGAAGTTTCAGAAGCTGAGAACAATGTGTGCACTGAATGAAAAGAGTTAAAGGGGGAAAGCTGTAAACAGTGTGCAGACAGGTTAATTATGGTGTAGAAGTTTCAGAAGCTGAGAACATGTGTGCACTGAATGAAAAGAGTTAAAGGGGGAAAGCTGTAAACAGTGTGCAGACAGGTTAATTATGGTGTGAAGTTTCAGAAGCTGAGAACAATGTGTGCACTGAATGAACAAGAGTTAAAGGGGGAAAGCTGTAAACAGTGTGCAGACAGGTTAATTATGGGTGTAGAAGTTTCAGAAGCTGAGAACAATGTGTGCACTGAATGAAAAGAGTTAAAGGGGGAAAGCTGTAAACAGTGTGCAGACAGGTTAATTATGGTGTAGAAGTTTCAGAAGCTGAGAACAATGTGTGCACTGAATGAAAAGAGTTAAAGGGGGAAAGCTGTAAACAGTGTGCAGACAGGTTAATTATGGTGTGAAGTTTCAGAAGCTGAGAACAATGTGTGCACTGAATGAAAAGAGTTAAAGGGGAAAGCTGTAAACAGTGTGCAGACAGTTAATATGGTGTAAGAAGTTTCAGAAGCTGAGAACAATGTGTGCACTGAATGAAAAGAGTTAAAGGGGGAAAGCTGTAAACAGTGTGCAGACAGGTTAATTATGGTGTAGAAGTTTCAGAAGCTGAGAACAATGTGTGCACTGAATGAAAAGAGTTAAAGGGGGAAAGCTGTAAACATGTGCAGACAGGTTAATTATGGTGTAGAAGTTTCAGAAGCTGAGAACAATGTGTGCACTGAATGAAAAGAGTTTAAAGGGGGAAAGCTGTAAACAGTGTGCAGACAGGTTAATTATGGTGTAGAAGTTTCAGAAGCTGAGAACAATGTGTGCACTGAATGAAAAGAGTTAAAGGGGAAAGCTGTAAACAGTGTGCAGACAGGTTAATTATGGTGTAGAAGTTTCAGAAGCTGAGAACAATGTGTGCACTGAATGAAAAGAGTTAAAGGGGGAAAGCTGTAAACAGTGTGCAGACAGGTTAATACGGTGTAGAAGTTTCAGAAGCTGAGAACAATGTGTGCACTGAATGAAAGAGTTTAAAGGGGGAAAGCTGTAAACAGTGTGCAGACAGGTTAATTATGGTGTAGAAGTTTCAGAAGCTGAGAACAATGTGTGCACTGAATGAAAGAGTTAAAGGGGGAAGCTGTAAACAGTGTGCAGACGGGTTAATTATGGTGTAGAAGTTTCAGAAGCTGAGAACAATGTGTGCACTGAATGAAAAGAGTTAAGGGGGAAAGCTGTAAACAGTGTGCAGACAGGTTAATTACGGTGTAGAGTTTCAGAAGCTGAGAACAATGTGTGCACTGAATGAAAAGAGTTAAAGGGGGAAAGCTGTAAACAGTGTGCAGACAGGTTAATTATGGTGTAGAAGTTTCAGAAGCTGAGAACAATGTGTGCACTGAATGAAAATAGTTAAAGGGGAAAGCTGTAAACAGTGTGCAGACAGGTTAATTATGGTGTAGAGTTTCAGAAGCTGAGAACAATGTGTGCACTGATGAAAAGAGTTAAAGGGGGAAAGCTGTAAACAGTGTGCAGACAGGTTAATTATGGTGTAGAAGTTTCAGAAGCTGAGAACAATGTGTGCACTGAATGAAAAGAGTTAAAGGGGGAAAGCTGTAAACAGTGTGCAGACAGGTTAATTATGGTGTAGAAGTTTCAGAAGCTGAGAACAATGTGTGCACTGAATGAAAAGAGTTTAAAGGGGGAAAGCTGTAAACAGTGTGCAGACAGGTTAATTATGGTGTAGAAGTTTCAGAAGCTGAGAACAATGTGTGCACTGAATGAAAAGAGTTAAAGGGGGAAAGCTGTAAACAGTGTGCAGACAGGTTAATTACGGTGTAGAAGTTTCAGAAGCGAGAACAATGTGTGCACTGAATGAAAGAGTTAAAGGGGGAAAGCTGTAAACAGAGTGCGACAGGTTAATATGGTGTAGAAGTTTCAGAAGCTGAGAACAATGTGTGCACTGAATGAAAAGAGTTAAAGGGGGAAAGCTGTAAACAGTGTGCAGACAGGTTAATTATGGTGTAGAAGTTTAGAAGCTGAGAACAATGTGTGCACTGAATGAAAAGAGTTAAAGGGGGAAAGCTGTAAACAGTGTGCAGACAGGTTAATTATGGTGTAAAGTTTTCAGAAGCTGAGAACAATGTGTGCACTGAATGAAAGAGGTTAAAGGGGGAAAGCTGTAAACAGTGTGCAGACAGGTTATTATGGTGTAAAGTTTTCAGAAGCTGAGAACAATGTGTGCACTGAATGAAAAGAGTTAAAGGGGGAAAGCTGTAAACAGTGTGCAGACAGGTTAATTATGGTGTAGAAGTTTCAGAAGCTGAGAACAATGTGTGCACTGAATGAAAAGAGTTAAAGGGGGAAAGCTGTAAACAGTGTGCAGACAGGTTAATTATGGTGTAGAAGTTTCAGAAGCTGAGAACACATGTGTGCACTGAATGAAAAGAGTTAAAGGGGGAAAGCTGTAAACAGTGTGCAAGCAGGTTAATTATGGTGTAGAAGTTTCAGAAGCTGAGAACAATGTGTGCACTGAATGAAAAGAGTTAAAGGGGGAAAGCTGTAAACAGTGTGCAGACAGGTTAAATTATGGTGTAGAAGTTTCAGAAGCTGAGAACAAATGTGTGCACTGAATGAAAAGAGTTAAAGGGGAAAGCTGTAAACAGTGTGCAGACAGGTTAATTATGGTGTAGAAGTTTCAGAGCTGAGAACAATGTGTGCACTGAATGAAAAGAGTTAAAGGGGGAAAGCTGTAAACAGTGTGCAGACAGGTTAATTATGGTGTAGAAGTTTCAGAAGCTGAGAACAATGTGTGCACTGAATGAAAAGAGTTAAAGGGGGAACAGCTGTAAACAGTGTGCAGACAGGTTAAATATGGTGTAGAAGTTTCAGAAGCTGAGAACAATGTGTGCACTGAATGAAAAGAGTTAAAGGGGGAAAGCTGTAAACAGTGTGCAGACAGGTTAATTATGGTGTAGAAGTTTCAGAAGCTGAGAACAATGTGTGCACTGAATGAAAAGAGTATAAAGGGGGAAAGCTGTAAACAGTGTGCAGACGGTTAATTATGGTGTAGAAGTTCAGAAGCTGAGAACAATGTGTGCACTGAATGAAAAGAGTTAAAGGGGGAAAGCTGTAAACAGTGTGCAGACAGGTATAATTATGGTGTAGAAGTTTCAGAAGCTGAGAACAATGTGTGCACTGAATGAAAAGAGTTAAAGGGGGAAAGCTGTAAACAGTGTGCAGACAGGTTAATTATGGTGTAAAAGTTTCAGAAGCTGAGAACAATGTGTGCACTGAATGAAAAGAGTTAAAGGGGGAAAGCTGTAAACAGTGTGCAGACAGGTTAATTATGGTGTAGAAGTTTCAGAAGCTGAGAACAATGTGTGCACTGAATCATCCCCTGGTATTTTCCTTTGGAAAACAATGGATTAACCATGCGCCTGGTGCCACAACCGTGCACCCCTCACAATTTGCTATGAATACTCTTTGCAGCTTACAGAAAATAAAGAAGTAAATTGTGTACCCAAAAGCTCCAGAAGGTAAGAATACAGTATTACGCAAACAGCGCGCGGCATTTCCTGAGGAACACATATTTATCTAACAATGCACCGGGTGCAACAGCCGTGTACCCTCCACCAAACTCGCTATGGATATTATTTGCAGTTTACAGAAAAGAAACGAAAAGAAAAGTGTGAAAATATTTTGGATAATATAACTCTATTAAAGATAGATATCAGGGTCATTAAGCCTACATCTGTGTCATTATGACGCAGGTTTGAAAGGAATCATCTGGTAACATGTTTTGCTTGTAGCCCTCCTCCCTCCTTCCCTGCCCCCTTCTTTGTCAGAGTACCTGAGTTCATTATGTACGCGTCTTTCTTCAGCAAAACTTTGAAGCGATGTATATATAATAAGCTTGTTGTATAACAGCAGTCAGGACATTGCAGGGCTGTGTCTCCTCTCGTGGGTGCTTCACGACGACTTGATATTGATTTCTCCCTCAAAGGACTGCCGTGCTGGGGCAACGACAGGACAAACCTGCTTTGTGGCTGTGTACAGAGAGTCTGAAGGATCGGCATGGGGCTAATACCGCAGCGAAAACATGGAAGATGAGACAGAAAAACAAATAAACAAAAACAATCAGTGGTCGTCTCCTGTCCATGTCCTCCCCGAGGGAAAACCGACCTCACAACTCAAAAAAAAAACAAAAAAACCACACACACAAAGAAAAGAAACACACACAAAAAAACCAACAACAAATAAGTAGACAAAAAAAAAGAAAAAAGAAAAAAAAAAACCCATTCACATCTAGCGGGTTTCCCTCTGTCTCTTTTCTCCCTGCCCCCCCCCCCCCTCTCTCTCTCCTCTCTCTCTCTCTGACTGAGGAAATCTGGTGTGGATGGTAAACTATATAATGCGCTGAGAGGAATCTATAATACCGTTCAAGCCTGTGTACTGATAAATGCCTATTATCACAATATTTCAATTGTCCAAGAGGTGTCAAGCAAGGTTGTGTGCTAAGCCCCCTACTATTTTCATTTTTCATCAACGAACTTGCTGTGGAGTTATCAAAACGTGGAAGACATGGCATTCAGCTAATCTCTGGAGGAATTGAAATGTTTCTGTTGTTATTTGCCGATGATGTGATATTGCTGTCAGACACTGTTATAGGGTTGCAAAATCAAATTAATGTACTTAAATCTGAAGCTGATAGAATGCAATTGGTTGTAAATCTAGACAAAACTAATATTGTAGTTTTCCGTAAGGGAGGGTATCTCTCTGCAAAGGAAATATGGTGGTATGGAGATGAGGAGATAAAGGTAACAAATAAATATAGATATTTAGGCATCGTTTTTTACAACTAAATTAAGCTTGATGTCTGGCTGCACAGAAGTCGCTAGAAGGGGTAGAAAAGGGGTTATTGAAATTCTTCGCACCATGAGAAGATTGAATTCGATTGATTCTAATTTATTCTGAAAATGTTTGATTCACAAATAGAACCCATGTTATCATACGGTGCTGAAGTTTGGGGACTTAATGAAAATAAACAAATGGAGAATATTCACACATTTGCATTAAAAAGATTTCTAAACATACCTTTACACTCATCAAATAAAATGTGTTACGGCGAGTCAGGCCGATATCCTTTATTTATTAGAAATTATATTAAATGTGTGAGATTCTGGCTAAAACTAACTCGACTTCCAGTAAATCGTATATGCAGACAGGCATATGAAATGCTTTTCAGACAAATGGAAATAGGAGTGTACAATTGGGTGTCGGACGTTAAAAAGGTTTTAACAGAAAATGGATTTGGCATTGTTTGGATTGCACAAGGGGTAGGTAGTGAGAAAATGTTTTTGTTTGAATTTAAGCAGCGACTGATTGATTGTTTTAAGCAAAATTGGCACTCCACTGTGGTTGAAAATGATAAATACAGCTGGTACTACTCCTTCAAAGATTCATTATATCCTGAAAAATATCTTGGTGTAATAACTAATAAATGGCATAGGGACTCACTGTCAGATTTAGAACAAGAACCTTAGGTTTATATTCACACAAAAGGTGGTTTACATCAGATTCGACCATGAGTCGGTATGCCCCGTTATGTTCGAATGGTTTCGAAGATGAGATGCATTTCTTTTTCGATTGTTGTGAATATATATGAATTACGAAACACAAGTAGTCTGTTTACTAAATACTACGCGCAAAGGCATAACATAAGAAAAATACTGACATCAGAAAATGAAGACATTATTAGATCACTTGCTGCGTTCATTGCGAAAGCAAATAATATTAGGAAGAAAAAATAGATTGTTAGTTATCAGATTATTTATCATGAAATGTAACACTGCTAGTTATTTATTGTGTGTTATTGTTTGTGCTGAAAGGAAAAGATAATAGCTGTCACTAACTGTTGATTCATAGTCGGTTGATCGAAGATTACGACCCAGTACTAATGGATGTTTTTTACAAAGCTGTTTGATTTTGCATTTATCTTCGGTTATCGCCAGTTGTAATTTTGCATTTTGATTTATGATTGCGCTTCCTTGGCATTAGAGCCGAAAGAGCTATTGCCAATAAATTCTTGTCATTGTCATGAGTGACTGTCTGCCTGTCTCTCTCCCCTCTCTCTCTGTCAATCTCTCTTTCTCAATCTCTCTCTCTCTCTCTCTCTCTCTCTCTCTCTCATTCTCCTCTCTCTCTCATCTCCTCTCTCTCTCCTCTCTCTCTCTCTCTGTCTATCTGTCTGTATGTCTGCCTGTCTCTGTCTATGTCTGTCTGTCTGTCTGTCTCTCTCTCTCTCTCTCTCCTCTCTCTCTCTCTCTCTCTCTCTCTCTCCTCTCTGGCAGGGAGATACAGCATGTGATTTCACCCCAGCAAGCAGTGATCGTTTCAGTGTGTGAGAGGCTTCATCAGGCTTGCTGATCTCTGCTTTTCTTAGCCTTTAGAGCGAAATCTGTAGAATGTCCAGAAAACTCTCGCAGACTGGAGAGAGGAGTGGTGGGAGGGGATGGGGGTGCGTGGGCAGAAGATTGGAAAGGAGGGGGTCACCCCATAGTCTCTGACGAAGCGTAACTTAAAAAAAAAAATCTGTTTTAAGACCAAAAAAGAAAAAAAAAAAAAAAAGAATGGTTAAGATCTCCGACAAAGGTATAAATTAAAGAAGAATCTTTTTTTTCAGGACAAACAAGAAAAGAATTATTAAGATACCTGCTAAATCATCATGTGTATCATGATTGCAAGATGTGTGGTGAGTGCATGCGTGTGTGTGTGTGCGTGTGTGTGTGTGTGTGGCGTGTGTTGTGTGCGTGTGTGTGTGTGTTTGTGTGCGTGTGTGTGTGGTGTGTGTGTGTGTGTGTGTGTGTGTGTGGTGTGTGTGTGTGTGTGTGTGTGTGTGTGTGTGTGTGTGTGCGTGCGTGCGTGCGTGCGTGTGTGCGTGCGTGCGTGCGTGCGTGCGTGCGTGTGTGTGTGTGTGTGTGTGTGTGTGTGTGTGTGCGTGTGTGTGTGTGTGTGCGTGCGCGCGCGCGCGCCGCGCGCGCGCGTGTGTGTGTGTGTGTGTGTGTGTGTGTGTGTGTGTGTGTGTGTGTGTGTGTGGCTGACCAAAGATAGAAAATCCCTCACGTTCCGGATCGAAACAAAGTCAAAACAAAAAACTGAAAGGAGAGAAAAGGGAGGGAAAAAAAAAACAACAACAAAAACGAATTCCCACGACAGAGACAGAGTAATAGGCCACATAGAGAGAGAGAGAAAAAAAAGAAAATCGATGAAGCTAAGACAAAGAAACATAGAAACAAACAAAAAAAGTGGATGACGGATAAGACAAAAGAGCGTTCACTGAGACATCCCCTGGTATGGAAAACAAGAGATTATACACATAGTTTCCAAACGAGGTGACTGAGGGCGAACGGGTGTTGTGCGGAATATGAGAAGATAAGTGGTTGCTTCGTTCTTCCTTTCATTGTCTTAGAATGTTGTTTGTTTTTTGCCTGAAGAAGACCCAATTCCAATGTCCTGTAATCTGTTGTCTGCATCGTCTGGTAGAACTGATACCGTTCTTAAAAAAAAAAAAAAGGGGGTATACAATATGCCTGGTGCCACAGTTTGTACATCCCTCAAAATTGCTATGAATATCTTTGCAGCTTTACAGACCAAGAAAAAAAAAACAATGACTAGTATTAGATGTTATAAATCTGTTAACAAATTGACAGCAGGTTATTGAATCTGTTTCTGTGTCATTTGAATGCAGTTTTGAACTGAAGCATGTATGCAACACGTTTATGTTTGGTTAAGCCCCATCCTCTGCCCTAAGGTGCATTCTTCCCGCCGGGGTACAACACCTTATTTTGGGTGTGTGTGTGTGTGTGTGGTGTGTGTGTGCGTGCGTGCGTGCGTGCTGCGTGCGTGGCTGCGTGCGGGCGTGCGTGCGTGCGTGCGTGCGTGCGTGCGTGTGGTTGTGGTGTGTGTGTGTTGTGTGTGTGTGTGTTTGTTTGTGTCGCGCGCGCGCGCGCGCGGTTGTGTGTGTGTGTGTGTTGATTTCCCAGGGGGACGGGACGGGGCCGAGCAATGACAAAAAACCTCTACTTTGGGGCTTTTTTTAGGAAGGGGAAAGAAACATGGGTGAATAAATACATCGAGAACACGGAAGGTTGGGACAGAGAAACAAATAAACAGAACAAGTCTCCTGTCCATATTCTCCTCAAGGGAAAACCGACCTCACAACTCAAAAAAAAAAAAAAAAAAAGTAAAATCGCGAACCACCGTCGAGGCGAAGCAGTTAGCGCCGTGACTCTCAGCTGGAGGTCGTGGGTTTGAATCCCATTGGAACCATTTTTTTGTCTTTTTTTTTCCTGCTTCCAACCGGCTCCTACCCAGGTTGAGATTGCTACGGGCTTAGTTGGAAAGACTGGGAAACCCTACAGCCGAGTTTCATAAACTTTAATGGGTGCGTTTCTGACAGTGTTTCTCAAATTTCCTCATCAACCACCGCGGTGTCTGTATGTCTCGGTCTGGTTGACGCCCGGGGCGTGCAGCCCGGCAAGCAGTCTCAGACCAGAATGGAAATCCGAGTATTATCTTCATCATCCTCATCCTCATCGATCAGCATAGAAAAAGTTTCAAATTCTGTGGCCCTTCATGTCCTGCTCTCATAGTGACCTCAGTTTCGATTACAACTCCACGTCTGTGGCTTTGGTTTCATTCTGTCGCGGTCATCGATATCGGCAAATTCATGGGGACTATCGTGGTTTACGTGGTGGCGCCCTCCGGAGGGAGAGCCCCCCCCCCCCCCCAACCTCCCCCCCACCCCCCATCACGTTGGCTCCACAATTAGGTAAGTATTGTACCAGCCGCCGTGGCGAAGTGGTTAGCGTCGCGGACTCCCGGCTGGGAGGTCGTGGGTTCGAATCCCATCAGAAGTCATGTGGGTTTTTCTGCCCCGACCGGCTCCTACCCAGAGTTGAGTTTGCTGCGTACTCAGTTGGGAAGACTGGACCACACAGTCGAGTTTCATCCACTTAATGGATGCGTTTCTGAGAGAGTTGCTCAAATTCCCTGACCAACACTGCAGGTGCCTGTATCTCTCGGGCCTGGTTGACGCCGGGATGTCTTATGAAAGGAAGCGTAGAGTACAGCCCTGCCATGTAGTCTCAGACCGAAATGGAAATCCGTAGCATCATCTTAATCATCCTCATTCTCATTGATCAGCATTAAAAAAAAATTCTCAAATTTTGTGGCCCTTCATGCCCTGCTCTCATGGTGACCTCAATTGCGATGTCCTCTCTACGTCTGTGGCTTTGGTTTGGTTCCGTCGGGGTCACCGGTATCGGCGAGTCCATGGGGTCTGTCGGTGGACGGACGTGGTGGCGCCTCCGGAGGAGAGCTCACTCACGCCGGTGTCGTATATAATACTGTCGCTCATAAAAT
>CM031597.1:25075972-25085972 GCA_018398815.1 Conus ventricosus
TCAATCATCGTAAAAGTCAAAAAAAGGGGCCAACTGGTTTTAAAATTGTTTCGGGGGAAAATTTCGTGGATTCGTGAAAAACCGAAAGTTTGCTTGACATGTTTGGGGGACTTTTTGCCCGTGTTTAGTATTTTTTTATGTGCTTTGAAATTTTGATCTCCTCCCCTCACACCCCCCCCCCCCTACCCCCAAAACCCCTCCCCCCCCCCGTTACCCCCCCCCCCCCCCCCCCCCTTGGCCCCCCCCCCTCCTCTCCCTACGATGCATTGATCAATCTTTCCCTTTTAATGAAAAAAAAAGGTAAACCCAAATTAAAAAGGGGCCAAAGGCCTGAAATTCAAAAAAATCCATTCATTCTTTTCATTCTTAATTCATTTCATTATTCATTCATTATTAAATTTTTCCCTTTCTCTCCCCTCTCTCCCCCCCCCCCCCCTCTCTCTCTTTTCCTTCTCTCCCCCTTTCTCTCTCCCCCTTCTTTTCTCTCCTCTTCTCTCTCTCCCCCCTGCACCCACCCCCCTTCCTAAAAACCACTTTCCCAAAGAAACCGGGGGAGGAGTAACTGTGATAACAAGCGTTTGGCTGGTTGAATCCCTGAGAGAACACATCAACGGTCTGAAAGGAAGTTTCCAAAAAACCCTAAATGCAAGGGCCCGAAACACAAAAGATTTTTCCCAAAAACCGAAATCTAGCCGGGGGAAGAAAAAAAACAATTTGAATTTCCCAAAACCAATTAAATTTTCAAAGTTGCAAACAGGTTTTCCGATAAAAAAGGGGGGTAACAAATGGTAACTTGTTTTTGAGGTTTCGGGGCCATTTTGGGGAGGTGTTGGTTTTCGAACCCAAACCCGCAAAAACTTATCACCTTTCCCGGGGGGTTTTTTTGGGTTTTTTTTTTGGGTTTTTCTTTTGCCCTTTGAATGCCCGTTTATCCAGCCAAAAAGGGAAGGCATAAGAGGTCGAAACGCGTGGGTTTTTTTGTCTAGAAACTGGTTTTTGTCCATTTTAACCCCGGGGGGGGTTATTTTAATTTTTCCTTTTTCAGTTTTTTCCCAATCCTATTTTCCCCACCCTACCCCCAAAAGTCTGGCTGCCTCATCTGGTCTCCCGGGAAAAGAGACTTGGGATCGGTTTCTTTTTCGACGTCTCCACAGTGAAGAACCCAAACTAATGGGGATCAAAAACTGGGGGCACCCCAAGGTGACCCCGGGGCAGCTGGGTTTTTCCCGGGGAGCCAGAGTTTTCCCCATTCGAAAAGGCCGACTTTGTCTTGGGCCCTCCCCCCTTGAGACTTGCAAACTAGTCTCGAAAAAAACTTCAGAATTTGGGGCGCTAAAGTCTGGATTCCAAATGAAGGGGGGGGGGAGGATGACTTGGGGGCGGTTGAATTTTGGTTTCCAGTTGGAACCCCCCAAATGTTTTTTCTTTGGAAAGGAACGCTAGGGAAACCGATGCCCATGTGCTCCCCTTGTTGTGTGTGTGTGTGTTGGTGTGTTTTAGTGTGTGGTGGGGTGAGGGTGTGTGTGTGTGTGTGTTGTGTGTGTGTGTGTGTTTGTGGGTTTTGTGGTGAGTTTGTGGGTGGTGTGTGTGTGGTGATTTTGGTGGGTGTGGGTGGTGTGTGTGGGGGTTGTGTGTGTTTGTGTTTTTATGTGGTGTTGTGTGTGTGTGTTGATATTCTTTAAATTTAAACTGATTGCCCAGAGGGGGAGAGAGAGAGGGGAGAGGGGGAAGAGAGGAGGGGGAGGGGAGAAAAGGGAAAATAGAGGGGAGAGAAAAGAGAGAGAGAGAGAGGGAGAGAGAAGAGAAAAAGATAGACAAAACAGACCCCCCGGATAAAAAAAAATCCAAAAGAGGTTTTTACGCCCGGGGAAAAACCCCCTTTTCCCCCCCGCTTTTTATATCCCCCCAAAAATAAAAGCAAAACCCTTTTTTTTTTCGGGGGGCAACCAGCTGTGGGGGAGGAACTTTAAAGAATATGGAAAAAACCCAAAAAGACTCGGGAGTTCAAAAAAAATTTCAGTTCCAGGGGTTCGAAATGCTTTCCCTCTCCCCTCTCTCCCCTCTCTTCTCTCCCCCTTCTCTTTTTTCTCCTTCCTCTTTCCTCCTTTTCCCCTCTCACTCTCTCTCTCCCCCCCCCTTTTTTTCCCTTTTCTGGTTCCTTATATTTTTTAAAACCCACAACAACACCCCACCACCAAAACCACACACACAAAAACCCTCACAAAAAACACACCAAAACCCCCAAACAACACCACAACACACCAAAACACAACACACACACACCAAAACATAAACCACACACCACACACAAAACCACACACACACAAAACACACGCCCACACACACCCCAAAACTTTTACACACACCCCCAAAACACACACAAAACCCTTAAAACCCCCCCCACACCCCACACACAAATTCCACACCCCTCACACAAACCCCACACCACAACACACACACACCCCCACACACACACACACACACACACACACACGCACGAAACGCACCCCCACGCACGCACCCCACGCACGCCGCACGCACGCACCCCAACCCACCCACCCACACCCCCACCCCCCCAAAACACACAAACCCCACCACCCCACCCCACACCCCACACCACACACACACCCACACCCCACAAAACCACACCACCCCACACACACAACCCCCACCCCACCCACACACACCACTCCCCACATTAAAACCCGGGTCCTACTTTTTTTGGCACCCCCAAACCCTTTTGCCCCCGCTTTTTTGTTCCAGAAACGTAGTGTAGGTTTTTCCGATTTTTTAAAGGAAATACCCTCCCCCCACCCCCACCCCCCCCCCCCACCCCCCCCCCCACCCCCCCCCTTCGCCCCTTGTCAAACCAAATTCCCGTAAGCAAGCCATGCGGGTGAAAACCCCAAAAGGAACAGCTTTTCCCAAAGGGATCTTTTACACCCACTGGAAAGTTTTGGCATCAAAAAGTTATTTTCCATTTGGAAACAAAAAAGACCATTTCAACAAAAAAATTAAAATCCAAACCCTGAAATCACGAAAACATCTTAGAGGGGGAAAAGAGAAAGAAGAGGAGAGAGAGGGGAAGAGAGAGAGGAGGAGAGAGAGGGGAGGGGAGTTCCCCTTTCCCTTGCACCTTTTTTCTGCAAACTGAAAACCCCCTCTGTCTGCCCTGTCCTGTTGTCTGTCTGTCTTTTCCTCGACTCCCCCCCTCGGGTTCCTTCTTTTGGCCATTTCCTCTCCTCTCTGTCTTTTTGTCTTCTCTATCGTCTTCTTCTTTTCCTCGCCCCTCTCTCTTCTTCTTCTCTCCCCTTCCTCTCTCTAAAAACCCCTCTCCCCTCTACCATCATCCTCTTTCACCCCACGCCCCTTCCCCTTTCCCCACTCCATTCTCTACCTGAGAGTGTTCCCGTACAAAAGGTCATAAACCATAAAAAACCAGGCCTTGATCTTTAGGCTTTAAAAGGCCCGAAAATTTTGGGGAAAATCGTCTGTAAATAAGGAGTTTCCCACGTCCATTGGTAATTGGGCAAAACCCCATCTGTTTTCCCGGGCCCCAAAAGTTATGTAAAAAATCCCCTTCATGGTAGCTATTTTCTTTTTTTTCCCAAATTTTTAAAAACCCAACAGCGAACCACCGCCCCTTTTTAGCCCACAAACAGCGGGTTTTTGCTCGCTCATTTCCCGATCCTCTTTTCTCGTTCCTTAGGACTTTAAATTTTTCCTTTTCCGCATCCAGTTTCTCTTCATGTTAAAAAACTTGTTTAAAAGGGAAAGTCCTGGTTTAAAAAGTTTTCCTGATGAAGGGTCGTTTTTTTCTCTTCGGAATTTGTTGGCTATCGAATATAAAAAGGTGCCCCCCAAAATGTTTTTTTTTTCTAGATGTTCATTACCCACCCAAAAAAATGCATTTTTTTCTTTTACTTGCATAGGTATTCCGACCTCATGTTTATTATGAGATGGGAGGACAAAAACCCGGGTATGAGGTGTAGAAAATGCCCAGCATCCCCCACCATCCGGGAAGGGTGTCTTGGCTTCGATGGGGAGGTGATGAGGTCACATGCCCAAAACCAACCCGCTACCCCGAGACTTTTTCTACGGGGGGCTGTAACAAGGAAATGCCCTACCCCATAGGGCGTCAGAAAAAAACACTTCAAAAAAAAACATACCAAAAATTTTTAAAAAAGTTTAACATTTAATCCTGACACTGGGGAAAAAACCTGCTTTCTGATGGAGCTCCCTTGGGGCTACTCTTTTCCAAAAGGTGCCAGTTTCTTCAGAAAGGGGGAAAGCTGCAGCGCAATAAAAGAGACAGGCAAGGGAAAACCCCTTTCGCCCGCCAAACCCCAAAACCAGGTCACCCAATTCTTGTCCAAGTGTCATGCACATTCCGTATTCATCGGCTTTTAAGGGAAACCACCAAACCCCCAAAAACACCCCACCCACCCCCCCCCCACCCCCTGACCCCCCCCAACTGCTTGTGGGTTTTGGTGAAATAACGGACGAAATTAAAACCAATACAAATGAAAACCCCCAACACATTTTCTGAAGGAAAAACACAACTTTTAAATTTTTTGACAACAAACTCCTATTTTTGCGGGGTCTGTTGTCCCCAGACAGACCAAAACCCGACAGATCAATTTGAACTTTTGACGATAGTTTGTTTTCGCTGTGATATGCCCCCCGAATTTGGGGTTTTAAATGGGAAAAAAAAAAAAAAATGAGGGGGGGATGGTGGGGTTTAGGAAGAGGAAGCCGGACGAGCATGGCTTAAAGGGGGTGCAGTCAGAGAGTTCCTTTACTTTTCCCCGGTTCCGGGGCAAAAAAGGGTTTTTGCAACACTTTCTGCATTATCGGATGGGCCCCCAAAACCAGGAAAAAAAGATCTCCCTCATTCTCTTCCTTTCCTTTCCCCCCTGCCCGTGTCCCCATTCCCCCCCCTGACCCCCCCCATCCCCCTCTCTCTTTTTTCGGGCGTTTCCCATTAGCGGGTTCATTAGCTGCTGAAAAAATGGACATTTCCGTCATGAGTCTTGCTCATTGTCACTTACACTGGCCTTTCCCGGGGGTTTAAAAGTAAAAAAAAAACCCAACCCAAACCCAAAAAATGCCCCTCCCCCTCCAAACCCAAACTTACTTAATCTTCTGTATATATTTTTTTTTTTCGATGGGCTGTCTGTCTTCGGGTTTTCTGTTTTTGTCTGTTTTGTCTTCTGCTGTCTGTCTGTTTGTCGTCCCGTCCCGTTTTTCCCTTTTCTCTCCTCCTCTCCTTTTCTTTTCTTTTCCCCTCTCTCATTCTTCCAAAGGGCAGACTGGAAAATAGGGTCGCCTTTAAATTTACTCCTCTCTCTCTCCCCTGTGTTTTTTCCTCTCTTCTCTTCCCCCTTTTTCTCTCCTTTTCTCCCTTCCCCTTCTTTTCCCCCTCCTCCCCTTTTCTTTTCTTTCTTCCCTCTCTCTGTCTTTTCTCTCGTCCCCTTCTTTTTTCTCTCTTTCCCCCTCTTCTCTTCTCTCTTCTTTTCCCCTCTCTCTCCTCCCCCCCCCCCAAGCCTCCTCGGTAAAAAACAAAATTCAAGGGGGGGGGGGGGGGGGCTTTCCCTGTATTGGTTTCCCCAAAAACCCGTTTGATAATAAAATGGTTGGTTTTTCTAGGGAAACGGTACACCGGGCCGAAAACGTTTTGACAGTTTGGGAAAATCCACCTTCTCCCTCCCCCCCCCCCTTCATCCTTCCTCCCCCTTCTTCTCTTCCCCCCGTTCTTTGTTTTGTCTTTTCCCGGGATAAACAAATGCCCGGAGAAGGGGGGGAGAGGGGGGGGAAAAGGGAGGGAGAGAGAGAGGGGAGAGGGGGAGAGGGAAAGGGGGCGAGGGGGAGAAAAGAAAAGAGGGATGGGAAAAGGGGTACAGAGGTTGAGAGTCTTTAGGAAAGAAAGGGGGAGCGGAAGTATTTTTCGTTTTCCCCCAGGGATAAAAACTTCTAAAAATTTAATTTAACCCCCCCGAAATTTCCCTTTAATACGTGAAATTTAGAAAAAAATGTTATTTTTTTTGTTTTTTATTTTTGTTTGTTTGGGTTTGGTTTTTTTTTTTTTTGTTTTTTTTCCCCCGGGGGGGAGAAAACAAGAAACACAGACCCCACCACAGGCCCAGGGAAACTGAAAAAATTCCTTTTTTCCCCTTTTAGTTTTCCAAAGCCGGGAAAAAAAAATGCACCTCACCACCACCCCCCCCCCCCCCCCCAACCACACCAAAACCCCGTTTCCCATACAAAAACTTTTTGCCTTGTTTTCAAACATTCCGATGATTATAGTTTGGTTTTATTCTGGGCCTGGGAACATAGGGAATTTTCGTCCCTACAAAGCATTGTAGAGGGAAAGGAAATGTTTATAAATGTCTCTTCCCGTCCTTTTTGTCTGTTTGTCTGTCTCACAACCCACACACCACACACACAACACCCACCCCACACACCCAAAACACCAAAACACACACCCCCCCAAACAAAAACAACACACACCCACCCACACACACACACACACCAGCACCACCCACGCACGGGACGCACCCCACGAACGCACGCACGCACGCACCCCGCACGCACGCACCACGCACCCCACGACCCCCCACACCACAACACACACACACACACACACACACACACACCACACACACACACACACACACACACACACACACCCCACACACCATTTTTTTGCGTTTGTTAAATTTAAAAGGGAAAAAAGAGGAGGGAAAAAAAATGAAATAAGACCTCGAAAAAAAGTTTCAGGAATCGTTCAAAATCGATCGCCAATTTCAAAGAAGGATAAGACAAAAAAGACAAGAAGAGAGAGGGGGAAGGGGAGAGAGAGAGAGGGGAGAGAGAGGGGGAAAAGAGGGGAGGGGGGGAGGAGAGAGAGAGAAAAGAGAGAGAGAGAGAGAGGGGGGGTGGGGAGGGAGGGAAAAATCAAAAGACAAAAAAAAGAATGGTGAAACTTGCAATCCTTTTCCCCACTTACCCCCCCCCCCCCACCCCTTCCCCCAGCTCCGCCAAAATTTTTCCCCTTTCCCCACCCCCTTTCCCTCTCATCACTCATCCCTCCCCTTTCCCTTTTCCCCAAAATTTTGTTTTCTGTCCCCGGGCCGGTTTTGTCTGTTTTCTGTCTTTTCTGTCTGTCTGGGCTGTCTGTCATTTTCTGTCCTTGTCTTCCCGTTCTGTCCCACAACTCTCTCCCCTCTCTCTCTCTCTCTCCCCTCTATCTCTCTCCCCTCTCTCTTTTCTCTCTCTCCCCTTTTCTTTTATTTCCCTTGTTTACTGGTCTGTCCGTCGGGGTCTCTCTGCTGTTCCCTTTCCTTCCCTCCCTCCTCCCCCCCCTTTCTCTTTCCCCCCTCACTCTCTCTGTCTTGTCTGTCTGGGCTGTCTGTTTTGGTCTGTTGTCGCTTTTCTGTCTCTGTCTCTGTTTTCTGGGCCCCGGGCTCTCTCTCTCCCCTTTTTCTCCTCTCTCTCTCTCTCTCCCTCCCCCTTTTCTCTTCTTTTCTCCCCTTCCTCCTTCTCTCCTCTCTTTTTCCCCTCCTCTCTTCCCCTCTCTCTCAAAACAAAACCCGTCGAGAAAGGGGTTGGCATCTCGGGCCCAAGGGGTAGCCCGTACCGTTACCAGTGTCAAAGGGAAAAAGCCCGTATTCTACAGGGATATTTGGAAAAGGGCCCGGGCCCTCAATGACCCTTTTTTTGAAAAAACCCCGTCTGTGGTCCCTTTTCTTGTGTGCTGCCGGGCCCGCCCCGCCCGTCAGTCTTTTCTGTCGGGCTGTCGTCTGTCTGTCTGTCGGGGTTGGGCTGTCTGTTGTTGGTCTTCTGTCTGCCCGTTTTTGGGCTGTCTTCTTTTTTTCTTGGTTTTAAAGTTTCACTTTCTTTCCCTCGCACAATCCCTGTTTTGTATTTGTGTTGTTTTGTCGTCTTCCCCGACTGCGCTCTCTCACTTCTCTCTCTCTCCTCCTCTCTCCTCTCTCTCTCTCCTCCTTCCCCCCCCTCTCTCTCTCTTTCTGGGCTCATTTTGTCTGGGCTATATGTCTGTCCCGTCTGTCTGGTTTTTGTTGGTCTGTCTGTTGTCTGTCTGTCTGTTTTTCTTTGTCTGCCTGTTGGTCTGTCTGTCTGTCTGTTTGGGGGGTCGGGCCCGTCTGTCTCATTTTTTTGGTTTTTTATTTTCACTTTTTTTCCATCGCCCCAATCCCTGTATTTTATCTTTGTCCCGTCTTTCTTTTCTGGGCTGTCTGCCCCGTCTGTCTCTTGGGTTTTCTGAAGTCGCCCCCTCTCTCTCTCTCTCTCCTCTTTCTTTTCTCCTTCCCTCCCCTCTCTCTTTCTCTGTTTAAATTTTGTCTGTCTGTCTGTTTGTTGGGCTTTTTGGGTTTTCTGTCGCTGTCTGTCCCGTCCGTCCGTTTTTGTCTGTCTGGGCCCGTTTCTCTTCCTCTCTCCTTTCTTCCCCTCTTCTCCCCTCTCTCTTTTCGTTTTCCCCTCTCTTCTCTCTCCTCTTCTCCCCAAAAAAAACGGGCCCAAAACGCATTGACATCTCGGCCAAAAAGTACCAAACCGTTTTCAAGGCACGAAAGGGGCCCGGCGTCGTGACAGTTCTTATGAAACCCCTTTTCTGCCCGGTCTTCTGCCAGTGTTTTGCCTGCCCGCCCCGCCCGTCATCGGGCTGTTACTGTCTTTTGGTCGTCCCGTCTGTTGGTTTTGTCTGTCTCCTTTTTTGATTTCCTATTTTTTTTTTCTTTCCATCCACATTCCCTGTATTGTATCTTGTGTCTGGTTTCCCGGGTTTTTCTGTCTGTTCTGCTGTCTGCTTTCTCTCCCCCCCTGTCTTTTCCCTATATATATTTTATGAAATACGGGTGGTAAACCCGGGGGATGCTACTTTGGGGGGGTATGAGCTGCATCCCGTAGTCTAATTTACCTTGTTCAGGAGCAGTTTTTTGTTTCCCCTTTTTATCTTAATGGGGTGTCCCGCCCCGGGCCTGTACCCCCCGTCCCCCAAAAGGGAGGCCTCCAAAGGGGGGTACAAAGGGCTGCTCAACGGGGAAAGGGGAAGACAGTGCTTTCCCCTGGGTCCTCCCCACCCTTTGGGGGTTTCTTTTTCTTTTTCCTCATTTTTTATATATTATATTTTATATATTTTTAATATAAATTTTATATTATTATTTTTAAAAATAAATATTTATTTATATGTTGGTTTTTTGTGTGTTTTGTGTGGGGTGTGTGTGTGCGTGTGTGCGCGCGCGCGCGCGCGCGCGCGCGCGCGTGTGTGTGTGTGTGTGTGTGTGTGTGTGTGTGGTGTGTGTGTGTGTGTGTGTGTGTGTGTGTGTGTGTGTGTGTGTGTGTGTGTGTATGTATGTGTGTGTGTGTGTGTGTGTGTGTGTGTGTGTGTGTGTGTGTGTGTGTGTGTGTGTGTGTGTGTGGTGGATGCAGGCGTCACAGAGAGAGAGGGAGAGAGAGAGAGAGAGAGAGAGAGAGAGAGAGAGAGAGAGAGAGAGAGAGAGAGAGAGAGAGAGAGAAGAGAGAGAGAGAGGGAGACAGAGAGAAACAGAGAGAGACAGGGAGAGAGAGAGTGACTTTAATCTGTAGGTCACCAGTCCTCAATCAAGTTCAAGCAACACGAAAGAAGAAACAGATACACATACACAACCTAGTCATGATTAGAAAGAGGTCACAAGTAAACCTGAAATTATTTTACAGATATGCAGAAAGGGATCGATGTCAAAAAGTTTTGAGCACTTGGAGACACAAGGGCACACTCGATTTTAAAATCATTTTAGGTCTTGTCTTACGGTGGTGTGTGTGTGTGTGTGTGTGTGTGTGTGTGTGTGTGTGTGTGTGTGTGTGTGTGTGTGTGTGTGTGTGTGTGTGTGTGTGTGTGTGTGTGTGTGTCTGTGTGTGTGTGTGTGTGTGTGTGTGTGTGTGTGTGTGTGTGTGTGTGTGTGTGCGTGTGTGTGCGTGCGTGCGTGCGTGCGTGCGTGCG
>CM031597.1:25090972-25095972 GCA_018398815.1 Conus ventricosus
TCTCCTTCCTCACTACCTTCTCCTTCCTCACTACCTTCTCCTTCCTTAATAATAATAATAATAATAATAAATAATAATAATAATATAATAATAATAATAATAATAATAATGTGCATTTCTTGCGCCTAATCTTAAAAGCCCTAAGCGCTTACAATAAAGAATAAATAAATCAAGAGAAGCAACCAATATGATAAACAACAAAAGGCAATCTTCCAAACACACACGCACAACATTTCTACATGCTTAAGCTGAACACACACACACACACACACACACACACACACACACACACACACACACACACACACACGCACACACACACACACACACACACACACACACACACACACACACACACACACACACACACACACACACACACACACACACACACACACACACACACACACACACACATGTACACAATCACACAAACACACACAGAAACACACACATACGCCAGGTGTAGGGTACATCTGCTTTCGACAGAAAGAGGGGAAGGGTCATGACTGGAAGAGGTAGTCTTAAGAGAAGACTTGAAGGAAGAGAGGGAAGTCGCAGAGCGGAGAGACAAAGGGAGGTTATTCCAACAACAGGGGCCTGGAAAGAGAACGAACGTTCACCCAGGGTCCTAGTGCGCAAGCGAGGAATTTGGAGAAGAGAAGTGTCAAGGAAGAACGTAGCTGTCTAAGAGTTTGTAGGTATTCAGAAGATCAGCAAGATAGGATGGGGCTAGACCACTGAGAGATTTGTAGCAAAGCAAAGAAAGCTTGTATTCAATTCTTTTGCCTACTGGGAGCCAGTGGAGAAAATCAAGCAAGGGAGCCGAGTGAGAAAATTTGGAGCGTTTCAATACTAGTCGGGCAGCATGGTTTTGAATTTTCTGCAATCTGCCAAGAAGATTCTGTGGGCAACCAGCAAGAAGAGAATTACAGTAATCCAAGCGAGAAAGAACAAAAGCAGAAATGAGAGTTTTGGTGGCATCATCCGAGAGAAGATGACGAACAGAAGAAATACGGCGAAGTTCCAGATAGCAAGCACGATAGACAGAGGAAATTTGACTTTGAAAGGATAGAGTTTGGTCCAGTGTGATCCCAAGATTACGGACAGTTGAAGAAGTCTGAATGACTGAATTATCTAGTTGGACAGATGAGGGAAGGCAGTTTGTAGACAATAATCTTTAGATGCTATGAAAATCAGTTCGTCTTGTCGTTGTTCAGTTGAAGTTTGTTGTCAGTCATCCAAGCTTTGATATCAGAAAAAACATGCCTGAGTTCGTTCAATGATAGAAGGGAGCTGAGAAATATCGTCAGAGTGTAGATTTGGTTGTCGTCAGAGAAACAGTGGTGGGAGATGCCATGATGAGTGACAATATCAGAGATAGGCTTGTATAAAGAACGAAGAGAATGGGGCCCAAGACTGAGCCCTGGGGACTCCATACTCCAAGTCAGCTGACTGAGAAGAGAAACCATTCACAGAGACAGTCTGAGTACGACCACAAAGATAGGATCTAAACCAGGAAAGAGCTGTGCCAGAGATGCCAAATGTATGCTCAAGCCTAGACAGAAGGGTACTGTGATCTATAGTGTCAAAAGCGCAGACAGGTCTAACAAGGACAGCAGAGAGACTTTACCATCGTCAAGAGCAGAGAGAAGGTCGTTGACAATTTTGAGGAGAGCGGTTTCTGTGCTATGGCCAGCCCGATAGGCAGATTGCAAAGGATAGAGAAGATTGTTACGCTCAAGATGTTCATGAAGTTGGAGAAGAGCAATCTTTTCAATTATCTTCGACAGAAAGGATAAGTTGGAAACAGGACGATAGTTTTTCAAAATCTCAGGATCAAGAGAGGGTTTCTTTAGCAGGGTCGAATAACAGTGTTTTAGTTCAGAGGGAAAACAACCAGAGGTGAGTGAATCATTGACAATGGCAGTGATGAAAGGCATCAAATCATCAATTACACCACATAGCAGGGAGGATGGGAGGGGGTCAAGCACACAAGTCTTAATGGTAGTATTCTTAATCACATCTCTAACTAATGACTGAGTAACAGGTTCAAAAGAAAAGAGTGGAATGCCAGAGAAAATGTCAAAGTGGATATCAGGAACAGTTGCTGTCTGAGAGTCTATTTCTCCCGGATCGACTCGATTTTGCCGACAAAGAAATCACAAAATTTATGTGGCAGATCAGAGGGACAGACAGAAGATGGAAGAGGAGAGGATTTAATTCTCCCCATGAGTGTGTTTGTGAGGTTGAACAATTGCTTGCTCGAAGTGCATGCAAGTATTTTGGCATTGTAAAATGCTGATTTGGCTTGCTGCACAATTTCATTGACAACATTGTTTGCAACACGTAAGATCTGTTTATGGACCTCAAGACCGCTCTTAATCCATTGTCTCTCTGCCCCACGCCTAACACGTTTAGCGTCCAGAACTTGCGGGGCAACTGCTGGAAACCAAGGCGAAGGTGGGCGGCTGGAGATCCTCCGTCGAAGAACAGGAGCATGACGATCAAGAACGTCCTGGATAAGGGTATGGAACAGTTCAGCAGAAAGAGCAGGTGATGACTTCCTTACTACCGTCTCCTTCCTCACTACCTCTCCTTCCTCACTAACCTTCTCCTTCCTTACTACCTTCTCCTTCCTCACTACCGTCTCCTTCCTCACTACCGTCTCCTTCCTCACTACCTCTCCTTCCTCACTACCGTCTCCTTCCTCACTACCGTCTCCTTCCTCACTACCGTCTCCTTCCTTACTACCGTCTCCTTCCTCACTACCGCTCCTTCCTCACTACCTTCCTCCTTCCTCACTACCGTCTCCTTCCTCACTACCGTCTCCTTCCTCACTACCGCTCTCCTTCCTTACTACCGTCTCCTTCCTTACTACCGTCTCCTTCCTCACTACCGTCTCCTTCCTCACTACCGTCTCCTTCCTTACTACCTTCTCCTTCCTCACTACCGTCTCCTTCCTCACTACCGTCTCCTTCCTCACTACCGTCTCCTTCCTCACTACCTTCTCCTTCCTCACTACCGTCTCCTTCCTCACTACCGTCTCCTTCCTCACTACCTTCTCCTTCCTCACTACCGTCTCCTTCCTCACTACCGTCTCCTTCCTCACTACACCGTCTCCTTCCTTACTACCGTCTCCTTCCTCACTACCTTCTCCTTCCTTGCTACCTTCTCCTTCCTCGCTACCGTCTCCTTCCTCACTACCTTCTCCTTCCTCCCTACCGTCTCCTTCCTTACTACCTTCTCCTTCCTTACTACCTTCTCCTTCCTCACTACCTTCTCCTTCCTCACTACCGTCTCCTTCCTCACTACCTTCTCCTTCCTCACTACCGTCTCCTTCCTCACTACCTTCTCCTTCCTCACTACCGTCTCCTCCTCACTACCTTCTCCTTCCTCACTACCGTCTCCTTCCTTACTACCGTCTCCTTCCTCACTACCGTCTCCTTCCTCACTACCGTCTCCTTCCTTACTACCTTCTCCTTCATCACTACCTTCTCCTTCCTCACTACCTTCTCCTTCCTTACTACCGTCTCCTTCCTCATTACCTTCTCCTTCCTCACTACCTCTCCTTCCTTACTACCGTCTCCTTCCTTACTACCTTCTCCTTCCTCACTACCGTCTCCTTCCTCACTACCGTCTCTTTCCTCACTACCTTCTCCTTCCTCACTACCGTCTCCTTCCTCACTACCTTCTCCTTCCTCACTACCTTCTCCTTCCTCACTACCTTCTCAGTCTTTGCTGCATACTCAATCTTTTCTGCGTTTAAGTCTTCCCAGCGTTCCAAGACTTCCCTGCGTTCTAAGTCTTCCCTGCGTTTTAAGTCTATCCTGCGTTCTAAGTCTATCCTGCGTTCTCAGTCTTCCCTGCGTTCTAAGTCTATCCTGCGTTTTAAGTCTTCCCTGCGTTCTAAGTCTGCCCTGCGTTTTAAGTCTTCCCTGCGTTTTAATTCTTCCTTTGCTCTTTGTCTTTCCTGTGTTCTAAGTCTTCCCTGCGTTCTAAATCTGTTCTGCTTTTTAAATGTTTCCTTCGTTTTAAGTCTGCCCTGCGTTTTAAGTCTGCCCTGCGTTTTAAGTCTGCCCTGCGTTTTAAGTCTGCCCTGCGTTTTCTGTCTGCCCTGCGTTTTCTGTCTGCCCTGCGTTTTAAGTCCGCCCTGTGTATTAAGTCTGCACTGCGTTTTAAGTCTGCCCTGTGTTTTAAGTCTGCTCTGCGTTTTAAGTCCGCTCTGTGTTTTAAGTCAGCCCTGCGTTTTAAGTCTGCCCTGCGTTTTCAGTCTGCCCTGCGTTTTCAGTCTGCCCTGCGTTTTAAGTCCGCCCTGTGTTTTAAGTCTGCACTGCGTTTTAAGTCTGCCCTGCGTTCTCAGTCTGCCCTGCGTTTTCAGTCTGCACTGCGTTTTAATTTAAAAGTCTACCCTGTATTCTAAAGCATCCTGTTGTTCTCAGTTTTCTGCATGTGCACAACGGATCACTAGAGGAACCGCCTTCGGCGAAAAGATTCTACAATAACTATAGTTCTAATGGGAATGAAATCAGTAGTCTCGCTCTGGTCACTCTATGAACGTCACCGGCGAGCCATAGCGGCAGGTAGAAGTCTCAGACTTTATATAAGGGATTTTTTTTCACACTTTGTGTGTGTATGGACTTTCCGTTTCTTTCTTTCTTTCTTTTTTTTTTTTTTTGGGGGGGGGGGGGGGGGGGGTGGTGGAGGAGGGGGGGGGGGGGTCAGACATTGATTTAATTAGAACCTATTGAAACTGAGTAAACTCAAACTCTCTTGACACAGTTCTCACCATTTAGCGCGCGCGCGCAAGCACGCACGCACGCACGCACGCGCGCGCGCGCACACTTACACACACACACACACACACACACACACACCACACACACACACACACACACACACACACACACACACATACACACACACACACACACACACACACACACACACACACACACACACACACACACACACACACACACACACACACACACACACAC
>CM031597.1:25100972-25103472 GCA_018398815.1 Conus ventricosus
TGGAAAAAATTTACACTTAAAAATCAAGAGAATGCTTCAATCAAGTAAAGGGCTAATTTGTTAATGATATCAGTGATGACAATTTATAAAAGTACTTACCTCCTGAGACACTAAACAAATATTTACAAACAATGAAAAGTACAGGGTTAAGCGAAAAAGTAAATTATCAAACACCACGGTCATCTAATACACAACTTCTGTCTCTCCACACCACCAGATCACTATTTGTCTTCACCACACACACACACACACACACACACCACACACACGCGCGCGCGCGCGCGCACGCACGCACGCACGCACGCACGCACGCACGCACGCACGCACGCACGCACGCACGCAGAATTCAGAAAACACCACAAAAATGCGTTGCTTGGTGTGGCTGATAAAAAAGTACTCATTTAGTAATCATAAACATGTAAACAGCATTTCTCATTTACAAGTGAAAAATATGTACCAATACAGAAATTTCATTTCAATAAACGTTATAAATTAAGACTTGATGCCTTACAAAATAAATATATAAACGAAGCAAAGTGTATTTATGGAGAACGAAGAATAACCAACAAGCATCTGCTGTTTGACTGTTTACCTGTTCAAAACACATTTACCACCTTTATCAGGCATGTCTTTGTGTGACGTCTTTTCAGATTTAAAGTTTGCCTTCAATGTTTTTTTTTTTCTGATTTGTAGTCCAGTTAAGCATTAAATTTTACTTTAAGAATCACTTGCAGATATGTTGTAGGGAGGTTTAGAGGACATTTACATGCACCTAGATAACCACATTATGCATACACTTAATAGTCACAGACATTTATGCATCTCTCTCTCTCTCTCTCTCTCTCTCCCTCTCTCTCTCCTCTCTCTCTCTCTCTCTCTCTCTCTCTCTCTCTCTCTCTCTCTCGCTTCGTCTAACATCACAGATGTGAACAGACGTAAAAACTACTACTACTATTACTACTACTACTACTACTACTACTACTACTACTACTACTACTACTACTACTACTACTACTACTATACACACATACACACACATACACCACACGCATGCACGCATACTGGTTAGAGAATGGTATAACGATGAGCGAAAAACTACGAAGAATTCATCAACTAATACTTCAACAACAACAAAAAAGCAAAGCACATAAGAATCTCTCAGGCAAGAAGCATCGTTTATAAATACACTGCGACACTCCAACGGTAAGCAGAGATCAGAGAATGAGTCCACTGAAAATCGTTGTTATATTCAGGTTCAACGTCCACCGCCTCCAAAATGATATAGCAACATAACCATCCCAAGAGAGAGAGAGAGAGAGAGAGAGAGAGAGAGAGAGAGAGAGAGAGAGAGAGAGAGAGAGAGAGAGAGAGAGGAGAGAGAGAGAGAGAGAGAGACAGAGACGAGACAGAGAGACAGAGAGACAGAGAGAGAGAGAGCGGAGGATATAGTGGGGAAGGGAATGAGTGAGTTGCTTAAATGTACGCTAAAACCTCCAGAACTACACCACGTTAGGACCGAATGGTTTTAAAAAAAAAGGCAAACTTTTATATTGCAGGTTCGAGCCCACAATTTCGGACTACGATGCTGGCATTCTTCCATTGATGGGTTTCCTGGTTGGAATTGGAGGAACTGCCGTTTTTTCCCATCAAGAATTAATCATGAATTGCTTGTGAAGGGTAGGCATCTCTCTCTCTCTCTCTCTCTCTCTCTCTCTCTCTCTCTCTCTCTCTCTCTCTCTCTCTCTCTCTCTCTCTCTCTCTCTCTCCCCTAAGGCGTGCACAGTGGGTTGTGGAGGACTATGCCTCCATGGATCTTCCCTGCCAAGGAGGCGCGGTTTGGTGGTCCGTTGTCAGAGCGTGGATGGAGAGATAATGACGGGGGGGGGGGGGGGGGGGGGGGGGATTCGCGGGCAACACATGTTGCCTGCTTGGGTTTCGCGTGTTCTCAGCTGCTGTGAGGGCTGTTTCACAAGTATGTAAATTCTAATTCTGGTGGGTTCAGAAAACGGGGTGGGCAGGGGCTTGGGGGGGGGGGGGGGGGGGGGGGAGGGGGCGCTAAGGGTGGAATGGGGGAAAGAAAACACACAAAAAAGCACGAAGATCACGCACATTTACGCGCACGCACACATTTACACGTCCACACACAAACACATAAACACACAGACAGACAGACAGACAGACAGGCAGACACACACACACACAACACACACACACACACACACACACACACACAACACACACACACACACCAACACACACGCACACACGACGCACGCAACACACACGCACGCACGCACGCACGCACGCACATGCGCACACGTGCATGAAATTAAAAGTAAGAGCTTCTAGTTTTTATAAGATTGCTGCTAAAACAAAACAAAAAAATAAATAAAACTAACTACACATGCACATAATAATATAAAAATGAATACAAGAAAAAAAAACCATGATAAAAGACCAGAAGAACAAGAGGAACAGACGAAAGAATGATGGATGAATA
>CM031597.1:25121614-25129114 GCA_018398815.1 Conus ventricosus
GCCTTGAGGGGGAAATAAAATGTAAAAAAAAAAAAAAAAAAAAAAAAAAAAAAAAAACCTGCCCTCCCCCCTCCACCAAGGCTTTCTTAATTTTTTGTTTGTTATTTTTTTCTTTTGACTGTCTGTCGTCGTCTGTCTGTCCTCATTCTCTCTCCTCTCTCTCTCTCTCTTCTCTCCTCTCTCTCTCTCTCTTTTCTTTTTCTTTTCTCAAGGACAGATGGAAGAAAGGATCTGCCTCAAACTCAACCCTTTCTCTCTGTCTTTCTTCTCTCTGTCTTCCCCCTCCTTCGTTCCTTTCCCTTCTCTCTTTCCCCTCTCTCTCTCTCTCCCTCTCTCTCCTCTCTCTCCCTTCCCCTCTCTCTCTCTCTTTGCGAGTAAAATACCACTTCAAACGGAATCCTGTAGGGTTTTCCCAAAACCAGTTCGAAAATTAAATGTTCGTTTCTCTGGAAAAACGGTGACACCGGACCGAACTCTTTGGGGAATTTGAAAGTCCCCTTCTCCCCCCCCCCCCCTCCCCCCCCCCCCCCCCCCCCACCCCCTTCCTTTTTTCTCTTCTTCTCTTCCCCTTGTTCTCTTTTTTGTTGTTTCCGGGTATAAACCTGACGAGAGAGGGGGAGAGAGAGAGAGGAGGGGAGAGAGAGGGGGGAAAGGGGGAGAGAGGAGAAAATGGGGGGGAAGGGTACGAGGGAGAGGTATAGGATGAAGTGGAGGGGAAAAGTAGTTTCGTCCCGGGGAAAAAACTTCAAAAACTTAAACCCCCAAGCACCTTTGATTTTTTTCTGCGATTCGAAAAATTTCTGTATCTCTTTTTTGGTTTGTTTATTTTTGTTTGTTGGTTGGTTTTTTTGTTTGTTTTTTTCCCCGGCGGGGAGAAGCAAGAAAAACAGAAAACCCAGGCCGAGTCTGAAAAGCTCCAATTTCGTTTTCTCGTTTTCGAGGGCCCGGGGAAAAGTAAGCACTCACCCCCCCCCCCCCACACACACACACACACAACGCGTCCCATAAACATTTTTGCATGATACAGAACTTCCGATATTATAGTGTTTTTTCTGTCCTTTGCATAGCAATTTTTATGCTACGATTTGGTAGAGAATGGTAGGGTTTATACTCTGTTTCTGTCTCTGTCTGTTGTCTGTCGTCTGTCTGTCTGTCTTACACACACACAACCACAACACACGCGCGCGCGCACGCGCGCACGCACGCACGCACGCCGCACGCACGCAGCACGCACGCACGCACACACAACACACCACACACACAACCCCACAACCACCACACACCCATTTTTTGCGTTTGTTTAAATTAAGAGAAAGTAAGGGGAACAAATGAAAATAATGACCTCGAAAACAGTTTCAGGAAATCGTTCAAAAAACGATCGCCCCTTTTGAAAAAATAAGACAAGGGCAAGAAGAGAGAGAAGGGAGAGAGAGAGAGAGGAAGAGGAGGAGAGAGAGGGGGAGGGGAGGGAGGGAGGAGAAGGGAGGGTTGAAAGGGGGAGGGGGGAGAGAGAGGGAGGAGGGAGGAGTGGGGAGGGAGGAAAAAAAAGAGACAAAAAAGAAAGAATTGTGAAACTGCAATCCTTTCCCCACTACCCCCCCCCCCCCACACCCACCCTTCCCGCTCCCACCCTCTTTTCCCCTTTCCCCCCCTCTTACCTCTATCACTCAACTCCCCTTCCCCTTTCCCAAAAATTTTGTTTTCTGTTGTGTCTGCCTGTCTGTCGTTGTCTGTTGCTTTTTTCCGTCCGTCTGTCTGTCTGTCTGTCTCTGTCCCCCAAACTCTCTTCTTCTCTTCTCATTGTGACTGGCTGTCTGTCTGTGTTCTCTATCTGTCTGCCCTTTTCCCTCCTCCCTCCCCTCCCCCTCTTTTTTCCCTCACTCTCTGTTGTCTGTCCCGTCTGTCTGTTGTCTGTTGGGGTCTCTCTTTTCTCTCTTCTCTCTTCTCCTCTCTCTCTCTCTCTCTCTCTCTCTCTCTCTCTCTTTTCTCTCAAAGCAAAAAATGCCGAGACGCGTGACTCTCGACCCAAGAGTACGAGTACCCTCTACCAATGTCAATGAAGAGACTCCTATTTACGTTATTGGAAGGGTCGAACGTCGTGCTTCTTTTGAAACGCCCGTCTGTGGTCTTCTCTTGTGTTCTGCAGCCTGCCTGCCGCGTCTGTCTGTTGTTGTTGGTTGTTGTCTGTTGGTCTGTCGTCTTTTGGTCTGTCTTTCTGTCGTTGGTGTATGTCTGTTGTTGGTCTGTCTGTTGTTGGTCTGTCTGTCTCTATTGGTCTGTCGTCGTTGTTGGTTGTCGTTGTCTCTTTCTTGGTTTCTTATTTTCACTTTTTTCCCTCGCAAAATCCCCGTATTTTATCTTGTGTCTGTCTGTCTGTCTGACTGTCGCTCTCTCACTCACTCTCTCTCTCTCTCTCTCTTCTCTCTCTCTCTCTCTCTCTCTCTCTCTCTCTCTCTCTTCCCTCCCCCTCTCTCTCTCTTCTCTGTCTCATTGTGTCTGTCTGTCTGTCTGTCTGTCTGTCTGTTGGTCTGTCTGTCTGTCTGTCTGTCTGTCTGTCTGTTGGTCTGTCTGTCTGCCTGTTGGTCTGTCTGTCTGTTGGTCTGTCTGTCTGTCTGTCTCATTTCTTGGTTTCTTATTTTCACTTTCTTTCCATCGCACAATCCCTGTATTGTACCTTGTGTCTGTCTGTCTGTCTGTCTGTCTATCTGTCTGTCTGAATGTCGCTCTCTCTCTCTCTCTCTCTCACTCTCTCTCTCTCCTTCCCTCCCCCTCCTCTCTTCTCTGTCTCATTGTGTCTGTCTGTCTGTTTGTCTGTCTGTCATTGTGTCTGTCTGTCTGTGTCACGGACAAAAAAATGAAACAACCTAACTTGGGGGAAACAACCTAACTTGGGGAGTCGCCAGCCAATTTGTTCGGACCTAAGTCCAAACTCAAACATTCTAGGCGTCAGAAAGACGGGCCCATAGGTCGGGTCCGGCCAATTAAGCTTAGTGGAGAGGTTTCACCGAGACGGTCCGACCCACCCAGACTGACTAAGCGGCTTTGACCGACGCCTCGATGTCTGCCCAGACGGACTCAGTACCTGGGCCAGCCTTATCCGGCCAATTTGTGGAACCAACGTCATTGTTAGTCGGACGTCGCAGGAAAGGGAGAGGGAGAAGGTAGTGTGTGGTGGGGGTGAAATCTAGCTAATCAATTAAATGACCAATTGACCACCACAGAGAGTAAGGCGTGTAGACGGGACTGTCATGATTTGAACGTCCAATGGAATTAGAGGGAGACAACTTCGGGGATCAAGGGTAAAAATACTGACCAATGGTACTGGCCCTTGGACACGGGGTTAGAGCATAAAGGAATAGGGTGTGAGTGAGAGAGGGGGAGAAAAAGACGAACAGACAGAGAGAGAGGGGGAGAAGTCTGGGAGAGTAGGCTCTCGCCTACAGGAAGGCAGGGAGATGAGAACGAACAGAGACAGAGAGATGAGGAGGTTTAGGTGTAGTCTCTGCACGAGGGAAAAGGCAGAGAGATGAAGAGAGGAAAAAAGGAGGGGAAGAACGAACAGAGAGAGAGGGAGAGAGAGGTTCGGAGTGGAGCTCTGCAGGAGAGAAGGGCAGAGAGAGAGAGAGATGAGGAGAGAAGAGAACCAAGTTGAGAGATTAGCATGAGATAGTCTGCAGAGGAAGGACTGAGGAGAGATGTGGAGAGAGAGAGAGAGTTGCTAATTTATGAAGAAGAAAAGAAAGAAAAGAAAAAAAGGAGAAAAGAAAAGCAACCATGTCCATTTGATAAGAGCAGACTAGAAGAGAGAGAGAGAGAGTGCAATGCGTTAATGCAGGAAGAGAGAAAGGAGAACAGATCGATGTTGATAGTCACTGTTCTACCCTAACCGGGGGTTCGACCTCATACCCGGCAGCGTCACTTCGCCAAGCAGAACCACAGACCAACGCCAACAGTCTCACCCGACCAGGCGCCATCAGACCAACACCAGTGCCGGCAGTTGTGTCGTGTTGTGAAAGTGACAGTGAAAAGAAAAAGAAAAGAAAAGAAAAAGACAGTGATTCGTGAATAGTTAAGATCACCTGGCCAGGTAAAGTAGAAAACTATTTATACCCGGGTTAGTTAATGATGTTTAGATAAATGATTTTGTGAAGTTCAGGAAAGAGAGAATGTTATATTTTGTTTGATTCCATATGCATTGATTGTTTCGTTCGATGAACATGTGTAGTAAAGTTATAGACTTTACTAGTGGTTTGATGTGACGAATGCATGATATATGAATGAGATCGTAAGCAAGCTGTGAGTGTGTTTGGGCTGTGCGCTAGTCCTTCTCCACTGACATTACACCGAGGTTGACAATTTATTGGCGAGCTTGCCAGGATATTCTGGCCCATTATTATAATTGTTCAACTTCTCAGAGAGGAAGCTGGGTGGGATTCAGTATTGTAATCCTAAGACAAGGGTTGTCTTACTGTATGTTCCCAAGATAGTTAAATACTAGGCTTGCATTGCTCCAAGATAGTTAATACTAGGCTTGGCATTTCAGCCCAGAGTACTCATTTCGCACAGATTTCCTATAATTCGCTCTCATAGTTGGGTCAGGCGCTGGGCGTCTTATAAAAACTAACTACGTTGTCCAAGCTAATATTATCATTCATAGGATTGTGCTATTACGTCACTCGTGTCGTAACACCAGTTTGGCTGTCGTAGTAATAAAATCTTGTTCAAAAAAAAAAAAAAAAGAGAGATATAATGGCGGAAGAAAAGAACACCCTATTGAACAACAATTAGAGTTGAGTGGTACGAAGAAGGAGTTCGCTGAATTGAAAGAGCTAGTTATGAAAGAACAGATTTTGTCAGGTTGCGGCCCTGAGTTAACCATACATTGAAAGAGAGACAGCCAGAGACAGCAGGGGAGTTGTTGAAGTTCGCAGAGGTGTATAGAGAGGCACGTTTGGGCACGAAGGTGCAGGAGAAACAAGTGCTAGGCACAGGTGAGAAGAGTGCAAGGAGACTAGGGGAGTTTTCTGCAAAGTCTGCAAACCCAGTGGTGGGGCAGAAGGAAGGGCAAAGGGACATTAGGTGTTTCATTTGTCACAGGAAGGGACATGTGGCGAGGGATTGTCGCAGGAGGTTCAGAAGGCAGCAGCCTTGCAAGAGGTGGATAAGGGTCGTCAAGGGAAACGACCTGCAGTGGAACCAAAAGGGATTCAGTCGGAAGAGGGTGGAGTGCAGCTTATGGCTAGCACTGGACAGCAGTCAGTGTCAGGGATGGAGGGCACTAGGCTGAGTGGTTCGTTACCAGTGGAAGAAGGGTGGATTGGCCAGCAGAGGGTGAAAGTGTTACGAGACACTGGTTGTTCATGCGGGGTAGTACGAACAACGCTGGTCGATAAAGGGGATTTGACAGGGCAAATCCAGACCTGTACTCTAATCGATGGCACTGTGAGGGAGTTTCCAGTTGCTAAGATAGAAGTACGTACCCTTACTTCTCAGGCGAGTTGTCTGCGTTGGTGATGGAGAAACCCTTCACGACTTGATCATCGGAAATATTCCAGGTGCAAGGGATCCAGGGGATCCTGAGTTGTTGACTGCTACAGGGGCAGCAGTTCAGACACGGAGCAAGAAGGAGGAAAAGGCTGTTAAACCGTTAGTTGTTCCAGGAAGGAAGTCGGCATAGATGTGTCGCCTGATGAGTTTAGGGCAGCGCAGGAACAAGACCCTTCGCTCGTGAAGTCTTGGGAGTTGGCAAGAGGTGGAGAGAAACAGGTGGTTAGAGGAGGTGAGACAGAATTTCTGTGAAAGGCGGGCTGTTGTACCGAGTGTTTCACCAAGGGGAAGACAGGTACGGTGACCACTCAGTTAGAGGTACCAGCATGTTATCGTGACACTGTCATGTCAGTGGGTCACGAGTCGCTCATGGCGAGTCATCTCGGCACCGGTTAAAACGGCTGACCGAGTCTTTGATGATTTTCATAGGCGCAGCAGCAATCATGATGAGGTGAAGGGACCCAGCAGAAGAAGGGGAGATTTTGTTGCCTAAGTTTCCAGAAGAGTCATACAGGGATGTGTCACTGTATGAAGGGCTAGACAGTAGGGTTCCTAGGTTTTTGTTGTCGGAGGCGACACAAAGCAGCCGGAAAGAGGGAAGGTGGAGAAGATGATGAATTCAGGGAGACCAAAGACCAAAACAGAAGTCAGGAGTCTGCTAGGTTTTATGGGTTCTATAGGAGTTTGTCCCAAATTTTGCTGCAATCACGAGTCCTCTCAGTGATTTGGTCAAGGCAGGGAAACCGGCATGTGTCGAGTGGTCAGACGCTGCAGAGCAAGCACTGCAGACGGTGTTGGAAAGACTAGGTTCCCGTCCCATCTTGAAGCTACCAGATATGTCCAAACCATTTTTGTTGCGGACAGATGCATCAGCGGGGGATAGGTGCAGTATTGTTGCAGGAGCATGAAGAGGTCGAGTTTCCTGTGAGATATGCTAGCAGGAAGTTGACAAAGTGTGAAGAAGGGTACGCAACGGTGGAGAAGGAGTGTTTAGCGGTCGTGTGGGCGTGCAGAAATTCCACAAATACTGGTATGGGAAAGAGTTCGTGATCGAGACGGATCATCAACCACTCAAATTCCTGCAGGAGGCGCAGTTGAAAAACAGCAGAGTTCTGCGTTGGGCAATGGCACTGCAGCCCTACGGGTACCGAGTGCAGTACATCCCAGGTCGACAGAATGTCGGAGCTGACTATTTGAGCCGTGATAGTCTAGCAAGCTGCAACTCAGAGGAAGTCAGTCATATCCGGGGTGCATTGTTGATAATATGGTTGATTCCAGTTATGTTGATTGGATATGGTTCATTCCCAGTTGGCTATGGTTCATATTTTTTTTGTGTGAGACTTGTTCATATTTTCTTTGTGAGACTTGTTCATGTGGATGTAGTTATGCTTGGAGCATACAGTCGCTTGTGTAGTGATGCATTATTTGCAATAAGTGAGGATGGAGATTCCTCAGTGAAGTGTCATGGATCGTGATCATATTATATTGTGCTTTTCATAAGAATTGTGAAAAGGAGAGATGGCAAATCCGCAGGGTAGGGAATTGCATAAGTGCGCACAGAGGTCGTTATAGAATGAGTTGAAATAACGCAAGAGCGCACGTCAATGATAACTCATTGGAGTGGTATTCACTAATTGTATATTTTATAACTTATAAACCGTTGGTTGTAAAGTATTTTCCAAACTTTGCGCGTGTAGCTGGTGTCAGCAAATTCGGTTTGTTGTCCTTTTTGTACCGTTGTTTTGAGACAATGCGGAGCATGGTCTTTTGCAAGGGAAATTGTCAGGACAAAAAAATGAAACAACCTAACTTGGGGGAAACAACCTAACTTGGGGAGTCGCCAGCCAATTTGTTCGGACCTAAGTCCAAACTCAAACATTCTAGGCGTCAGAAAGACGGGCCCATAGGTCGGGTCCGGCCAATTAAGCTTAGTGTGAGAGGTTTCACCGAGAC
>CM031597.1:25134114-25146195 GCA_018398815.1 Conus ventricosus
ACTGTTGTAACCGACTTTGAGGATGCCGTCCTGAGAGCTGCCGTCGCTGTCTTCGGTCGGGACATTATCTGTAATGGGTGCTTCTTCCATCTTTCCCAGTCAACTTGGCGCAAAATCCAAGAACTGGGTTTGACTCATCGGTACCCACGCTGAGGAGGAGTTCCGATTGTTTTGTGGCATGATCGACAGTCTGGCCTTTCTTCCCTTGGCTGATGTAACAGAAGGCATGCAGTTTTTGAGAGACAATGTACCTGAAGATCCTCCTGAGGCCGAAGATCTCCTGAATTATTTTGACAGGACTTATGTTTCGGGATACTACCATGCAGTTCGGCAACAGCCTGCAGAAGACAATGAGGCGGCTCCACTTCTGAGAATGCGCCGGGTTCCACCTTTGTTTCCTCCTGAAGTCTGGAATGTAAACAGTGCAACAATTGACAACAATCCACGGACAAATAACATCTGTGAAGGTTGGAACAATAAATCCAAATCTCGTCGGCCATTACCATCCTTCCATATGGAGAACGATTGAATGGTTCCAGAAAGAAGCTGCTACAGTCCATACAATGATGCATCAAGATGCTGTCGGGAATCAACCGGGCAAGCGTTTACCACTACGCTTCATTCGTATGCAGCAGCGGTTGCGAAATCTGTGCATCGCCCGTCGGGACGGGAGGAAGACTGTTCCAGAAATGCTCCGTGGTGTCGGTTGGAACATTCGACTGAACAAACAAACGTGAACGTCTACACGTTCGTCAAAGTGAAGGACAATGGCGTGATTGAAGGTAGGAGGGGAAGAGGGGCGTGGATTGTTGAATGTTTGACATTATCATTTAGGCTATGGCAAAGACAATTCAGTTTCCCATTCAATTCTTCAAATTTCTGTGACCTGTTTTGAAATGAAAATGTGTATTTATTTATTTTTATTTACTGATATGTATATATGTTTTCCTAGCTTTCTTTGATCTATGCGATTGTATGAATACTTATTTGCTTTCTTTGACCTAGGCGATATGTATGAATGTGATGGAAGAGGAGGAGGAGTATAACATATAACTTTGTGTACCTTAATCTATGATCTATGATCTACATTGTAAAAAATTCTTTTAAAAAAAATTATGGAATAAAATGGCTGTTGACCTATTATTATGTGTTTATGTGTACATCTGTGTTTGCATGTGCTGGCCTATTGTTATGTTTTTGAAGTTTTTTTCCGTTGACTTTTTTTCCATTGACTTATTTTTCTGGTGACATTTTTTCTGGTGACTTTCTCTCCATTGACTTTTTTCCGTGACTTTTTTTCCTGTTGACTATTTTTCCTACAATCCCATTCAGGCATGCACTCAATCATGCCATAACAGTTAGAGACACGTATAAAGATCATTGAATATCTCATAATAGTTTCTATACATAAATATGACGCAAACTCGTATCTTCATACACGCGTGAAAGTCTTGACGTTGATAGGATTGATATAAAGACGTTCTGGCTAAAATGACAACTGAGTAACATACAAACTGGTGTTCAATATTAAGATCAGTTTGAGAAGAAAAGCATTCAACCAGAGCTCGCAACTTTCTCTCTTTTTGGTTGTAATTTACGTTGTAAGAATGAGTGACTTTGAAATGAGGCGGCTGTAAAAGTGTAATGTGTCAATTTGACGCTTTGCAGCTTTTCTGAATTGGGAGAAGTCTGTAATGCTTTGCCTGAATACGTAGACAACGTGTTTCACGATCCTGGGAAAGTGTCAGGACTGTACATTCAACGAGGATGAATTCTGTCTTTGTCTGTTCGTGTGTTTGTTTGTTGTTTGCTTGCTAGCGTACTTACTTGTGTGTTTGCTTGTTTGTGTTCGGTTGTTTTTCTTCTCTTTCAAATACCTTCTAAGCGCCTCATCTGCCACACCTCCTTTAACCCTCCCACACCCACCCTCCCGTCCTACACTGCCCCTTCCCCCACAATAAACAAAATGAAAATATTAATGATTATAAAAAAAACAACTTCCTGCTTCATTCCAACCCAAACCTCCATACCATCCCCAACCCCACCATCCCAGTTGAAGACGATGCATTGTACCCGCCGTTCCGACAAGCACATAGACTTCCTTCCCGATCCTCTTAATTCATTTGTCCGATTCAGTTCTCTGCACGCTTCCAAATCGCGGGACAACCTGCATTCCAGACACCTGGAATTGTTCGTTCTGTGATCAGGAGGCAGTATGTCGTACTGGTGCTGCCATCGCTGGAATCTCCACTCATCGATCGACCCTTATTGTAGGAGCTGAACTCCAAGCTCAACTCTTAAACACATGGCAGCACTGCTGCAATAAAGTCAAAGTACGTACAAAACCAAGTGAACAGTGTTTATCAATACCTTTTGCAGGACAGATTTTGGTATTCTTGACCGAATCATTGTTTTTGCTGATCACACACACACACACCACACACACCACACACACACACACACACACACACACACAACACACACACACACACACACGCACACACGCACGCACGACACGTACGCACGCACGCGCGCGCGCGCGCGTACACACACATACAGACACAAACCGACACACACACACACACACACACACCACACACACACACCCACAACACACACACACACCACACACACACACGCGCGCGCGCGCGCGCGCGCGCGCGTGCGCACACACTCACTCGCACACATGCAGGTACGCGCGCGCGCGCACACACACACACACACACACACACACACACACGCACGCACGCACGCACGCACGCACGCACCACGCACACGCACACGCACCACACACACACACACACACACACACACATCGGTTACTCATGTTCTTGCCTGTTACGTCAGAAAAAAAAAGCATATCACATGGTCTGTTGCGCGGTGTTTAAGATAAAACGTCACTTTACAATTTTGTTCTGTATGTTGACTTTCATTTTGACTTTCTGGTGAATGTTGTTTTATTCTCTAGCTGCGCAGTGTGTGACGTGATATATCACTTCATCTTTCTCCGGGTACATCTCCGCTGCTCCTGAAACTTTGAAACTGCGTGCTCTGAACGAACCCGAAGACACGTCAAGTTGAGCGCCACCCGCTTATCTTTGGGGTTCAGTGCAAAAGCAAATGACACTCCGTGCCTACGATGATACCCGCACAGTTTGTCAAGCAGACAGGCTAAAAGGAATCCAGAGGCACAGCGCCCTCTTTTCTTATCGGCCTTGCCGTCTGGAACAAACAATCCCATCCCCCTTTTCTGTCTAACATGTGCAGTCTCTGCAATCTCTCCGATCTGCGTTGCAAACCCATTTCTTCTGTAGCGGTTCAAATTAGCTCTTCCTACCGTAAAACATCTTTTCTTTATTTTTAATCGCCTTGCCAGCGATCTTTGTCCCTCCTGCCTTTCTATCTGTTCCGTCTTCCCTTCCTTTCCTAACTGTTCCGTCTTTTCCTGCCTTCTCTCTTTTTACCGCTTTCTCAGTACCTCCAGTCTTTCCTATCTTTTCTGTCTTTCCTTCCTTTCCTATCTGTTCCGTCTTTCCTGCCTTCTCACTCTTTACTGCCTTCTCAGTCCCTCCTGCCTTCCTATCTTTTCCGTCTTTCCTTCCTTTCCTATCTTTTCCGTCTTCCTTCCTCTCCTATCTTTTCCGTCTTTCCTTCCTCTCCTATCTTTTCCGTCTTTCCTTCCTCTCCTATCTTTTCCGTCTTTATTTCCTTTCCTATCTTTTCCGTCTTTCCTTCCTTTCCTATCTTTTCCGTCTTTCCTTCCTCTCCTATCTTTTCCGTCTTTCCTTCCTCTCCTATCTTTTCCGTCTTTCCTTCCTCTCCTATCTTTTCCGTCTTTCCTTCCTCTCCTATCTTTTCCGTCTTTCCTTCCTTTCCTATCTTTTCTGTCTTTCCTTCCTTTCCTATCTTTTCCGTCTTTCCTTCCTTTCCTATCTTTTCGTCTTTCCTTCCTTTCCTATCTTTTCTGTCTTTCCTTCCTCTCCTATCTTTTCCGTCTTTCCTTCCTTTCCTATCTTTCTGTCTTTCCTTCCTTTCCTATCTTTTCCGTCTTTCCTTCCTTTCCTATCTTTTCCGTCTTCCTTCCTTTCCTATCTTTTCTGTCTTTCCTTCCTCTCCTATCTTTTCTGTCTTTCCTTCCTTTCCTATCTTTCTGTCTTTCCTTCCTTTCCTTCTTTTCGTCTTTCCTTCCTTTCCTATCTTTCCGTCTTTCCTTCCTCTCCTATCTTTTCCGTCTTTCCTTCCTTTCCTATCTTTTCTGTCTTTCCTTCCTCTCCTATCTTTCCGTCTTTCCTTCCTTTCCTATCTTTTCTGTCTTTCCTTCCTTTCCTATCTTTTCCGTCTTTCCTTCCTTTCCTATCTTTTCCGTCTTTCTTCCTTTCCTATTTTTTCTGTCTTTCCGGCCTTTCCTATCTTTTCCGTCTTTCCTTCCTTTCCTATCTTTTCCCTTTCCTTCCTTTCCTATCTTTTCCGTCTTCCAGCCTTTCCTATCTTTTCCGTCTTTCCGGCCTTTCCTATCTTTTCCGTCTTCCCGGCCTTTCCTATGTGTTCAGTCTTTCCTGCCTTCTCAATCTTGACTGCCTTCTCAGTCCCTTCACCTTCCCTATCTTTTCCGTCTTTACTGCCTTTCCTATCTTTTCCGTCTTTCCGGCCTTTCCTATCTTTTCCGTCTTTCCGGCCTTCCTATCTGTTCAGTCTTTCCTGCCTTCTCATTCTTTGCTGCCTTCTCAGTCCCTCCTTCCTTTCCGACCTTTTCCGTCTTTACTGCCTTTCCTATCTTTTCCGTCTTTCCTTCCTTTTCCTATCTTTTCCGTCTTTCCTTCCTTTCCTATCTTTTCCATCTTTCTCTGCCTTCTTACTCTTTACTGCCTTCTCAGTCCCTCCTGTCTTTCCTGCCTTTTCAATCTTTTCTGCCTTTTCAGTTTTTCCTTGTTTCTTTGTCTTCCTGTCTTTTCAGTGTCCCGGCTTTCTATTTTTCCTGCTTCTGCTCCTTACTACCTTCTCCGTCTTACTACCTTATCCTTCCTTACTACCTTCTCCTTCCTTAAAAACCTTTTCCCTTCCCAAAACTACCTTTCCTTCCTCACTTCCTTTTTCCTTCCCCCTTCCCTTTCCTTCCTCACTACCTTCCCCTTTCATCCCCTTCCATTCTCCTTCCTTACTCCCTTCTCCTTTTTTATACCTTCTCAATCTTATCTGTTTTTTTAAAGTCCCCCTGCGTTCAAAGCCCTTTCCCTTTGCATTCAAAGTCTTCCCGGGATTTTTAAGTTTTCCCCTGCGTTTTAAGTTTTTCCCCGGGTTTTTAAAAGTCTTCTCGGGCCGGGTTTAAAAAAGTTTTCCCATGCGTTCAAAGTCTTCCCTTGCGTTCAAGTTTTCCCTCTTTTTAATTTTCCCCTTTGGTTTTTTAAAAGTTTTCCCCTTCTTCTTAGTTTCCCTGGGGTTTTTAAGTTTTCCCTTCCGCTTTTATTCCCTTTTTCCCCTGCTTTTTTTAAGTCTTCCCTGCGTTATAAGTTTTCCCCCTGCGTTTTAATTTTTTTCCCTGCACCCAAGTCTTCCCGGGTTTTTTTTTAAGGGCCCTTCCCCCTGCGTTTTAAAAAGGCAACCCGGGCTTTTAAAAAATTTTCCCTGCGTTTTAAGTCTACCCTTTTTTTTAAATTTAAACCCGCATTTAAAATTTCCCCTGCTTTTTAAGTTTTTCCCTTTGCGTTTTAATTCCCCGGGCTTTTTTAAGAAACCCGGGCGTTTTATGTCTACCCGGGCTTTAAAATTTTCCCTGCTTTTTTAAATTTTTAAATTCCCAGCTTTTAAAAATTTTCCCGCTTTTTAAGTCTGCCTCTTTTTTATTTAAAAATTACCCTGAAATTTCTAAGCTTTCCTTTTGGTTCTCATTTTTCTGAAATGGGGGCACAACGGTCACTAGAGGAACCGGGAAACCCGCCTTCGGCCAAAAAAGTTTTCTACAATAAACTAAAAAGGTTCCCTAAGGGAAAAATGAAATCGGTAGCCCTCGCTCTGGCCCACTCTATAAAGTCACCGGCAAAGCCTTTGCGGCGGGTTTTAGAATTTAAAGACTTTATATGAGGGATTTTTTTTTCACATTTGGTGTGTGTTACTTTCTATTTTTTGGTGGGTGTGTGTGTGGGGTTGGGGGTGGGGGGGGGGGGGGGGGGGGGGGGGGGGGGGGGGGGGGGGGGGGGGGGGGGGGGAGGAGGGGAGGGGCCCAGAAAATTGCTTTAAGTAGAACCTATAAAAAACTGAATAAATAAAAAACTCTTTTGACACAGTTTCACCTTTTTTGCGCGCGCGCGGGGAAGAAACCCCGCACACCCGCGCGCGCGCGCACATTTAAAAACCACACACTAAACACTCGCGCTCTCTCTCTCTCCTCCTCCTCTCTCTCTTTCTCCACACACACCCCCACACACACCCCACACAACACAAACACGCGCACACGCACACACACACCACACACACACACAGTGCCCTAAGGCAAAGGAAAAAATTTTTTTAAATTGAAATGTTATCCAAAAAAAGCCAAAACCCCAAACAACAAAGGGGGAGGGGGAAGGGGGGAAGTTTTGAGGGCCCAGATTTTTCCCAAAAATAAACATCCCAAAAAGGGGACACGCGCTCCACCCGAAAAAAATTGTTTTCCCCCGGGGGATTATCCCCAACACGGGAAAATTCGGGAAACAAAACCCCAAAAGAAAACAATTTTTTGTTTTTTGGAGTTAAAAAGGGAAAACCCGGGAAAAGGGAAAGAGACAAAAATTAAATGGCGGAAGGTGTAAAGGTTGGCCCAGTGGGGAAAAGCACTTGGCTGGGAAAGGAAAAAGGGAGTCGAGGGTCCGGGAAGGGGGAGGTTTGTTTTCCCCGGCCTTCCCCCAACCCCTCCCCCCCCTTTCCCCCCCAAACCTCCCCCCACCGCCCCGGTCCCCCAGTTTTTATGTGGTGGTTTTGGGTACAATCTTTCTGAAGAACAAAACAAAAAAAAAAAAAAAAAGCCTGAGCTCCTGTTTGCAACACCCACCCCCCTTTCCCACTCCCCACACACACCCCCACACACACACACACACACACACCCCACCCCCACATACACGGGGCACACACCCCACACACACACACAACACAACACACACACACACACACACGCGGCACACGCGCGCGCGCTCGCGCGCCGAGAAAGGGGAGGCACGCCATACACACACACATGGGACCCCACACGCAAGCCCTGCACGACGCACTTTTTGCACAAACACACACACACACACACAAAAACACGCGCGCGCCGGGGCCCGCGCGGGGCGCCGCGCAAAAGCGCACGCACGCACGCACCCGCACGCACCACGCAACACACACCCCACAAACCGAAAGATAAAATAAATTTATTTAAATTTTTATATTTATATATATATTTATTAAAAAATATATAGAAGGGGAGAGAGGAGGAGAGAGAGAGAGAGAAGAGCATTTTGAAGAAACAGAACAAATTCCCCTTGAAAAGCCCTAACAAAAAATAATCCAAAAGGAAACAAAAATGTAAGGGCGCATTAATGTGGCGAGCGCTCTTCATGTGTTATCAGCCCGGCTTTCACAAGAGAAAGGGGGCCCGTGAGATTAAAAGGGATGATGACAAGCATTACGGTTTAAAATTTAAAACTGTTTCAAAAACCATCAATAACCACCAGTAAAATAACTGCATCAAATAAATACAATGTAATTTTTAAAAAAGGGTTTTAAAGAGGCGCTTTACCCGCGAGGGCCTAAAGGCATAAAAATTACCGAAAAAATGGATAAAATTTTAATTTTAAACCCCAAAATTACACACACACAAAAATCACACAAAACCACACCACACACGCACCCCAAAGCACGCCGCACGCACGCCCCCACGCAAACCCCCAAAAGCACGCACGACGAACGAACGAAATGCGATGCAATTTCAAAACAATACAAAATACAAAAAAAAATTGAATTTCAATGCGAAGACAACAAAACCAGGAAACATCTATCACGTCTTCCAATGCATTAACAATGTTTGTCAACAACACAGCGAAACATCTGTCAGGTCTTCCAACGATGTCTCATCATAGATTTCATCAACACAACAAAACTTTTGAGCTCTGCCCAGAAGAGCCAGTGTTCAACAATGCATATATACAAATGCATATATACAAACAATCTTAAACACGTTCATCAAATCAACCAAGTAATTTTCAACCTGATGAGCAGTCCAACGCATTCTTTGTAATCACGTAAAGATTGTCTCCCTTTCATCAACATATATGTCACATGTCATGTTTTAAAGGTAATGGGAAACACCCACATGAAATGCAGAGAAAGGAAAAATAATGAAGCAAGTCCTTTATATGATGCTGAAGACAACATTCCAATTCCAACAGCACGAAGACGAGAGGTGTCGAAATTGCCGGCTAGTGAGGTCATCCACATGAAAAATCGTGACGCACACGATAAGCATGATCTCACAATGACAACTGTCAATGAAAAACAAACGGTCTTTCACCGACAGGCCAGTGTAAAGAGAGGGATCTAACAAAACTATACCAGACTTAAGCGTTGATGGTCAGCCAGTCATTTGGGGACTAACGATAAAACACCGGTGTGAACAAACGGCTGTAACTCACAGAATATTCATTGGAGTAAAATGGCTTTCCTTTTTTAACGATATTTTATCTATCAGTAACGTATTTTTTTACTATCATCTACTATCTATCGATCTCGATCGATCGATCGATCGACATCGATCTATCACTTTTATCTATCACTATCTATCATCGCCCGTGTCTTTCTCATACGTTTTCTTTTTGTATGTCCGTCAGCATTTATCATCATCTTCTATCATCGATCTATTGGATGTAGAAACCTGCTTGTATGTATGTAGTTGTATCATGATGTAGTATGAGTAAATTATGTATGATGTATTTATGTATGAATGTATGTTACGTATCTTTGATCTATCATCTATCACTTTTATCAACTATCTAATGTCTGTCGCTACTATCGCACCCGATAGTCAAGATTCAAAATGATTAATTGGACCTTAGGTGAATAGCTGTACACAACACCCACACAACACCCCAACACACACACACACACACACCACACACACACGCACACACACACAACACACACCCCCCAAAAAGATCTAAACATTTGTTTTTTTTTATCTGTTTCCTATGTGTTTGTTTATTTGCTATTTGCAGAAAAACAACAGAAAGAAGAAAAAGAAGAAGAAGAAGAAGAAAAGAAGAAGAAGAAAAAGAATTGAAACCTCTAACACGGGTTTTATTTTTCAAAAAACTACACAAAGCAGGGACATACTAGTATGAAAATAAATCTTCCATAAAAAATTTTAAAGTACATATTTCTTGAGAACAACAAATAAATGCCCGCAAATTAAGAACGGGATGCAAAAAAAAACCCAAAAAGAAAAGGGTGAGACATCCACAAACCATTTGCCTAAAAGTTGGTGAAACAGGGTTCCAATCGAACGCCCCAGGGGGTAAAACCGGAAGAGCAATGAACGACAAACGACCTCTAGAAAACTCGCAATTGGGAACCTAAACAAGCGCTCACCCCTCTCTGCCTTTTCCCCCAAAAGCTCCCCCCCCCCCCCCCCCCCCCATTTTCTTCCCCTTCGCCTGTACCCTCGCTCCTTACCCCAACGCTCCCAACAAATAATTAAAACAACAACGCAAGAAAACGGTTCGAAAATCTTCGCACAAAGTTACAGACGAAAACAAAAAATGATGTTGAAAAATAACAGTAACATGTGAAAAAGTAGGGAAAGACACAAAACGAACGACAGAAAAAAAGGTTATCTAACGTGCTAATTAACGGTGAACTGACAACGAAACCACACAACAAAATGAAAGGCAAGTAACTGTACAGAGTTAGAGAAAACGTGAATGCTAAAGCCCCCCCCCCCCCCCCCCCCCAAGTCCCCCCCCCCCCATCCCCACCTCACCCTAGATCCTTTAAACCACAATGTCAATACAATGCATCATGTCATGAAAAGTTCCCACTTCACCTAGTCACGGCTCAGTCGTGACAATCATTATTCATTTTTAAACCCATACACTACTCCTCTTCAACCTACAACCACTGGAATTAAATATGATGGTAATGATAACAGTCGTAATTAATAGTCAGGGCATAATGTTTACAGTCCAACCAACAACGGAGAGGGAAAAAATGATAACAGAAAAATCTAAAATTCCAAGGATAAAGAAAGTCAAGACATGCACTGATAAATCCAATCTCAAACCAAGTATATCATCCAGTGCCTCTAACGCAGCTTCAGCTTATGCTATTAACAGCGAGATGAATATGTAGGCATAATGGGGAAGGGAAGTATGGATGGATAATAAACAAGATCTGGAACATTAAATGTGTGTGCGTGTGTGTGTGTAATAATAATAATAATAATAATAATGATAATAATAATAATAATAATAATAATAATAATAATAATATAATAACAATAACAGTAATAATAATGATGATACAATAATAAAAATTTAAATAATAATGATACTAATAATAATATAATAAATATTAATTACAACAATAATACTAAAATGATGATGAAGATGATGGTGATGATAATGATGATCGATCATAATGATGATAGCAGTAGTAGTAGTAGTGTTGGTGGTAGTAGCAGTAGTAGTAGCAGCAGCGGCAGCAGCAGTAGCTGCAGTAATAAATGTTGGAAAAAATGTACACTTAAAAAATCAAGAGAATGCTTCAATCAAGTAAAGGGCTAATTTGTTAATGATATCAGTGATGACAATTTGTAAAAGTACTTACCTCCTGAGACACTAAACAAATATTTACAAAACAATGAAAAGTACAGGGTTAAAAAAAAAAGTGAAAATCTGTACGAAAAAGTAAATAATCAAACACCACGGTCATCTAATACACAACTTCTGTTTTAACCCTCCATCTCCACACCGCGCGCGCGCGCGCGCACGCACGCACGCACGCACGCACGCACGCACGCGCGCGCACACACACGCACGCACGCACGCACGCACGCACGCACGCACGCACACACACACACACAGATACACACACACACATAACACACACACACACACACACACACACACACACACACACACACACACACACACACACACACACACAAACACACGCGCGCGCGCGCGCGTGCACGGACACATAAATTTCCAAATACCATTTCGAACAACTTTCTTGTAAATGAAATATCCATCTTATTCATGTTTTGATATGTAAATGAACTGATGTCACCTTCTCTTGCGTTCCATCGCATTGTGGTATTTGGGTAATGAGCTAGCTGATACATGCGCAAAGAGAGGAGCCAGAAATGAAAAGTGCGCCACAATATTGATATACCTTTAAAATTTGTTTTTTTTTTTTAACTGAGTCAATCAATTATTAAAGCAAGCCGTCTGGTGCCGATTCAGAAAACACCACAAAAATGCGTTGCTTGGTGTGGCTGATAAAAAAGTACTCATTTAGTAATCATAAACATGTAAACAGAATTTCTCATTTACAAGTGAAAAATATGTACCAATACAGAAATTTCATTTCAATAAACGTTATAAATTAAGACTTGATGCCTTAAAAAATAAATATATAAACGAAGCAAAGTGTATTTATGGAGAACGAAGAATAACCAACAAGCATCTGCTGTTTGACTGTTTACCTGTTCAAACACATTTACCACCTTTATCAGGCATGTCTTTGTGTGACGTCTTTTCAGATTTAAAGTTTGCCTTCAATGTTTTTTTTTTTTCTTCTCTAATTTGTAGTCCAGTTAAGCATTTACTTTAAGATCACTTGCAGATATGTTGTAGGGAGGTTTAGAGGGACATTTACATGCACCTAGATAACCACATTATGCATACACTTAATAGTCACAGACATTTATGCATCTCTCTCTCTCTCCTCCTACTCTCTCTCCTCTCTCTCTCTCTCTCTCTCTCTCTCTCGCTTCGTCTAACATCACAGATGTGAACAGACGTAAAACTACTACTACTACTACTCACTACTACTACTATACACACATACACACAC
>CM031597.1:25153795-25156295 GCA_018398815.1 Conus ventricosus
ACAGACAGACAAACCAAGAAAGAAACAGAGAGAGGGACAGATAAAGAGACAGACATAATGCAGAGAGAGAGAGAGAGAGAGAAGAGAGAGAGAGAGAGAGAGAGAGAGAGAGAGAGAGAGAGAGAGAGATTCAGATGGACAGACAGACAGGCAGACAGATAAGCAAACAGGCAGACAGACAGTCAGTGACAGAGACACACGCACAGAGACAGAAAGAGAGAGAGAGAGAGAGAGAGAGGAGAGAGAGAGAGAGAGAGAGAGAGAGAGAGGGAGAGAGAGAGAGAGAGAGAGAGAGAGAGAGAGAGAGAGAGAGGAGAGAGAGAAGACAGACAGACAGAGAGAGACAAAGAGACAGACAGAGACAGAGGTACAGACATGATGAGAGAGAGAGAGAGAGAGAGAGAGAGAGAGAGAGAGAGAGAGAGAGAGAGAGAGAGACGGACAGACAGACAGACAGACAGGCGTGATGCTAAAATGGTGTACATTTCGCGCTGAGGAGAAAACTCGGACACGCAGCAGAGGGTGGAAGGGAAGGGGCGGCGGAAGGAGGGAGGATGGGGTAGACGGTGAGGAGGTTACGAGGCCGCAACGAGGGATGAACCAGGGGAAGGAGGGAGGATGGGGTAGACGGTGCAGAGGTTACGAGGCCGCAACGAGGGATGAACCAGGGGAAGGAGGGAGGATGGGGTAGACGGTGAGGAGGTTACGAGGCCGCAACGAGGGATGAACCAGGGGAAGGAGGGAGGATGGGGTAGACGGTGCAGAGGTTACGAGGCCGCAACGAGGGATGAACCAGGGGAAGGAGGGAGGATGGGGTAGACGGTGCAGAGGTTACGAGGCCGCAACGAGGGATGAACCAGGGGAAGGAGGGAGGATGGGGTAGACGGTGAGGAGGTTACGAGGCCGCAACGAGGGATGAACCAGGGGAAGGAGGGAGGATGGGGTGACGGTGCAAGGGGTTTTACGACCGCAAGGGATAAACCCGGGGGAGGGGGGAGGGGGGGTAGAGGGCAGGGGGTTCGAGGCCGCAAACGAGGGAAAAAGGGGAAGGGGGGAGGATGGGGAACGGGAAGGTTACGGGCCGCAACGGGTAAACCGGGGAAAAAGGAGGGAGGATGGGGGGGGCGGTGGGGGTTTTACGGGCCGAAGGGGGGAAAACCCCAGGGGAAAGGGGGGATGGGGTGGGCGGTGCAGGGGTTTTACAGGCCGCAACGGGGTGAACCGGGGGGAAGGGGGGGGGGGGGGGGGGGGGGGGGGGGGGGGGGGGAGGGAGGGAGGGAGGGAAGGGTGGTGGTGGGGTGGTGGTAAAAAAACTGGATGTGACACTGATGAATTTTTTGGGCGGGGCCACATTGTTATGGACGAAGAGAAACCCAAACAGGACCCCGTAATAGAAATGACCCCCTAAAACACGCAACATATCGTTATCATGGCTTGGCACACTGTCTCTTCTAGTAGGGGGGGAGAGTGTTCAAAGGAGAACGGGGGGGGGGGGGGGGGGGGGGGGGGGGGGGGGGGGGGGGGGGGGGGGAAGGGGGGGGGAGGAGAATTAAAGGGGACGCTGAGGATAGTGATCAATAGAGCACACAACCGAATATAACATGAACACACTAATTTTCAAAAAGGGGAAAGCTAACCAATAAAAAAGGGGACAAACCAGTCCAAATTTTCCGATGAGTTGACCAACTTTTTTTTTTCCCTCCTTTTGATTATTAGACGTGCGTAAAATCAAAGAATGGGAAAATCCCATGCTTTCCAAAAATGTTCAGTGTATCAAATTGGGAAAAAAAAAAAAAAATCCTCTCGAGAAACGCGGTCATATTTCCAGCCGCCAATGAAAGACCATGGAGCAAAACCCCAAAAACCAGAAAGGGGAATTTCTTCCCCTCAAAAGGAAAGGCAAAATGCGTGAGGGGAGGGGTGAGGGAAAGGGGTGCATCCAGAAAAGGTTTTTATGTTCTGGTTTTCGCAAAGATCTCTAACACACACACAACACCCACACACACAACACCCACACACACACACCACACAAAAAAGAAAAAAAAAAGAAACAAATCCAAACCTCTCCCTCCAGACTTTTTGGCCATAGATGGACGTGCACGACACGAAACAGATTTTTTTTTCCCGCCTTCTGTGTCTGTCTGTCTGTCTGTCCTGCTGTCTGTCTGTCTGTCTTTCCCTTTTCTGTTGTTGTTGCTGTCTGTCGTCTGTTGCGTTCTCTCTCTCTCTCTCCTCTCTCTCTCTCCAACACCCAGCTGCACGACGCACGCACGCCGCACGCCGCACGCACGCACGCACGACGCACGCACGCACGCAACCCACGAAAGCACGCACGCACGCACCAACCACACACACACCACACCACCACACACACACCACACACAAAAGTATCAGCCACTTTCCCACCCACTCGTCTGATTTTTTTTTTCCTGGGGAAAAAAACGACCCCCAAGCGAGAAAACAGCTATGTGGAGGCAGCCACAGCCACAAAGGAACAAAA
>CM031597.1:25172323-25179134 GCA_018398815.1 Conus ventricosus
CCGGTCTGAGTCTATATGACAGGACTGTGCTCAGCACGTTCTTTCAGGACATATCTCGGCGTTATTCAGGCCCGAGAGATACGGACACCTGCAGCGTTGGTCAGGAAATTTGAGCAACACACTCAGACACGTATCCATTAAGCGGATAAAACTCGACTGTGTGGTTGCAGTCTCCCAGCTGAGCTCAGTGCAGACTTAACTCTGGGTAGGAGCAGGCTAGGGTCGAAAATCTCAAAAATAAATGGCACTGAGGGGAATCGAACTCACGACCTCGCAGCCCGGAATCCGCGTCGCTAGCCACTGCTCCACGGTGGCATGCACACTACAATTTCTTCTCGCAGTGCAATTTTTTCTTGCAGTGTTGTGGAGTGCATTGTAAATGGTGATTTTTTTTCTGCTTCCATCCTACTCAGCCTTTTTTTTGCATGGAAAAAATGCTTGGGCTTCTATATCACCCCTTTTTTGCATGAAAAAAAATGCTTGGGCTTCTATGTGTCAACAGATTTACTTATGGACAGGCATACCAAATAGAAATGTATTTCGTAATGAATTGGTATCAAAGTCGGCATATCATTTCTTCGAATAAGACAGATGTACATATGTCGACATTGTACAGAGATATTATTATCATATATTATTTTATCATTATCATTATTACTATTACTATTATTATTATGATGATGATTATTATTATCATTATTATTATTATCGTTAGCAGCAGCAGCAGCAGCAGTACCATTATCATTGTTGTTGTTATGATAATGATGAAGATGATGATGATGATGATGATGATGATGATGATGATGATGATGATGATATGATGAATGATGATTTCTACAAGAGAGTGTTTACCAGATCTATATGAATAGGAGAGGGGGTCACACACACACACACACACACACACACACACACACACACACACACACACACACACACACACACACACACACACACACACACACACACACAGACACACACACACACACACACCACAACCACCGCCACCACCCCATCACTACAACCACCCCCACCATCACCCGCGCCGTCGCCGCCGGCAACAACAACAGCAACACTACCACAAGAAAAGGGAGAGGGGAGCGAGGGGGGGGGGGGGGGGGTAGAGAAGAAACAGATCTATGACTAACCCAAGGCATATAAGACGTTTCTTCAGAAACGATTAATTTGTTCTGCAAAGAACTTTCGTCATGTGTGGGCAAAGAAATGTGAGGGTGGAAACTACTTTGTAATTATTAAACAGTAAAACAAAGCCGTTTGTAAGAAAATGACTGAATGATCGAGTGACAGTGTAACTGGGTGATCGACGACTTGTCTAGCTGACCGACTGACCGTCTGACTGTTTGAATGTCTGGCCGTCTGTCTAATGACAGACTGCGGACTAATTGACTGTCTAACTGACTGACTTACTGCCTAAGCATCTAAGTGACTGCTTGACTGACTAGCGTGCTCAATAACCAGTCAGCCAATCTACAGAACAAATGAACGGTCAACTTACTAGCGGAATAAATGATCGACTTTCAAATGATTTACTGACTGCCAATCTAGCTCACATTACTTACCATCCTACTCATCAATAAATATAAAACTGAGTAGCCAGTTTACGGGTTGTCTTTCTAGCCAAGCGGCTAACCATACAACAAACGATTTAACTAAGTAACTAACTGACTAACTTACTAACAAACGTTAGTCGTGCTGTCAGTCGTCCCCCTTCCCTTCCTCATCCTCTATTCTAACAGGTGTTTTGGGAACCAAAAGATTCTGGCATCGCTGCAACAAACTTATCAGTGAACACGCAGAGCAGACAACCTTGCAGCTCTTAGCTCAGACAGTTTACAGGCCTACGTGTGCCAGCGGCACCTGCAGAGGGAATTTCCGCCCAGCAGATTTAGGAGCTGAAGAACGGAAGGAAGGAAAGGGACGTCACTTAACTCTCACTTGCAAAGATTTAGGTGGGCAGAACGGAAATAAAGTGACGTAACTTTCTCAGTTTATTTTCTCCATTTTCAGTGTGGCTGTAGCGGTGGGATCTTTTTTTCCATTTCTTGGGGTGTTTTCGTGTGTGTGTGTGTTTATTTTCCTTTGTCAGTACGTTTTGCATATGCTTTGTGTATATCCCTCTGACGTGTTTTCCTGTCTGTCTGTCTATGTGTCAGTCAGTCTGTCTGTCTGTCTGTCTGTCTGTCTGTCTCTCTCTCTCTCTCTCTCTCTCTCTCTCTCTCTCTCCCATGTATATGCATGATCTGACTACATGCACGCTTTATCTGCATGTCCTCTCTATTCAGCTCCATTTTGCAATCCCACTCACTTCCTTCACTACAATATCTACCCACTAACATTTTTACGACGGTAGTCACAAGTATGTGTAACTTTTCATCTTTAGATGTATTCTTGACATGAAACTGCCTTAGAAAACCTTTCAATTAAAAGCTCCTTTTCCCGAAAGACGTAGATTCTGGTGGTTTTGTTGTTGTTGTTGTTGTTGTTGTTTTAAAATCTTACTTTCTATAATAGTTTCTCACCAGCGACGCTCCACCTTTCTCTCCTTTTAAAGACCCCTTTTAAAGGGACTTTTTTTTTTTTAGAGAGAGAGAGAGAGAGAGAGACTTTACGGGGATAGTGATGGAGATTTTAAGCGTTGCTGTGATTTTTGCAACCTTCGAAGTATGACTTCGTGTGTCACTTTTTGCTTGTTCGTCTCAAAACATGGATGTATGCATGTGATGTCCCTCTTGGAGAGAGAGAGAGAGAGAGAGAGAGAGGAGAGAGAGAGAGAGAGGAGGAGAGAGAGAGGAGAGAGGAGAGAGAGAGAGAGAGAGAGAGAGAGAATGTTGCATTCTTGTCGTTTTCTCACATATTGATAGTGTGTAGTAACCGACTTCTTTATCTTTTTTTATTTTTATTTTTTACATTTTTGATAGATAGATAGATAGATAGATTGATAGAGAGAGAGAGAGAGGAAGAGAGAGAGAGAGAGAGAGAGAGAGAGAGAGAGAGTAGAGAGAGAGAGAGAGAGAGAGATATAACAAAAGTACAGCGTTCATGTTCTTTTTTCCCATATTTTGATAACCAGTGAAGTAACCGTCTTTCTTTTCATAATTTTTTTTTACATATTTGTCATCAAATAAGCCATGTCGATATAAGTCTGTCTGTTTCATTTAACAAAGGTAATGTAAAAAAAAATCGCGGGAAAAAGACCTCTTGTCCTTATTCTTCTACCTGAAAAGCAATGTTTTTTCTGTCGTTCTCTACATCTTTTTCATTCTCCCTTAACCATATTCTGCCTAAACCCCCCCACCCCCCGCCACAACGTTCCTGCCCCATCCCTGCGCGTGCGCTTCGCCATCTTCTGGTTTACGTTTTTTTCTCTTTCACCCTTCGTCGAGGGGGGTAACCCCTCTCCTACTGTGTCCAAGCTGTTCAAGTCAACCATTCATAACTCAGATTGTTTTTTTTTCTTCTGGACATTCAGGCTTGTCTGTTATATTTTGTTTGCTTTTTTTTCATCATCATCATGGTCATCCGTGAATATAATGAGGCTTGAGTATGTTACAACAATAGGAAACCGTCATAGAGATTTGGCGGCCAATGCGGGATCTCCGTTATATGTAGCCCTCCATAGACCAAAACACTGATGTTGCTACCTAACTTTATGTTGGCCGCAGCTGGTGGGAAAGAATGAGTAGGCGTTCAAGGGAAGGAGAAGGTGGCGGGGGTATGGTGTTGGGGAGGGGTGGCGTAAGGGGGAGTGGAGGGGGGGGGGGATGGTTGGCGGTGATAGGCATTGGAATAACATAGCTTTTGAAAACAAGGGAGGCGTGTCTGATGGATGTAGCCGGATGCTGGAACAGGGGGAAGAAAAGGGGGGAAAGGGGGAGGGGGGGGGGGGGGGGGGGTTAGGGTGGCTGGGGAGTTGGAGGCTGAGAGACGCAGCAGATAGGCGAGAAGAAAGTGATACAAACTCTGTGCGTTTTAACACATCAGTAACAGTGCCTCAGAAGATGGGAAGATTGTTAACGGGGCGTGGGAGGAGGAGGGGAGAAAGGAGAAAGAGACGAAAAGAGAAAAAAACAAATAAGCAAACAAAAAAACTTGTTGGAAGTTAGAAAAACGCGTGACATGAAAGAGAGAGAGAGAGAGAGAGAGAGAGAGAGAGAGAGAGGAGAGAGAGAGAGAGAGAGATGGAGAGAGAGAGAGAAGAAAGAGAGAGAGAGAGAGAGAGTGGAGGAGAGAGAGAGAGAGAGAGAGAGAGAGAGAGAGGAGAGAGGAGGAGAGAGAGGAGAGAGAGAGAGAGAGTGAGTGTGGAGAGAGAGAGAGGAGAGAGAGGAGAGAGTGAAGAGTGAGAAGAGAGGGAGGAGAGAAGGGAGAGAGAGAGAGAGAGAGTGAGAGAGGAGGAGAGAGAGAGAGAGAGAGAGAGAGAGAGAGAGACTGACACTGACACTGACACTGACACAATATTATTGCCATTAGCAAAAGGCCCTGTTAGAGAGAAGCTCCCAAGCTATTAATTCCAAGCATCTTTTAGATAGTGTAATCAGTAATTAACAACAACAGTATGACAACAAAAACGACGACAACAACAAGAAAAACAACAAACAACAACACCTCACACACACACACACACACCACACACACACACACACACACACACACACACACACACACACACACACGATTCTGTCTACCCCCTTTCAACCCTTTCCCTTCATCTCTCCCACTCTTTCCTCCTTCCCAACAACCAACAACACGCTCACCACTTCCGCACATAATACATTAATAAGAACAACAATAAGAATAATACTGATAATTAATAATAATAATAACAACAACAACAGCAACAATAACAATGATAATAATAACAACAACAACGATGATGATGATGATGATGATGATGATGATGATGATGATGATGGTATAATACTAATGATGATGACGACGACGACGATGATGATGATGATGATGATGATGATGATGATGATGATGATGATGATGATGATGATGATGATGATGATGATGATAAACACCTCAGTAATGATGATGATGATAATGATGATAACAATGATGATCATGATGATCATGATAATAATGATAATAATAATGATGATAATAATGATGATAATGATAATAATAATGATAATAATAACAATGATAACCATAACAACAACGACAGTAAGAACAACAACATTACTACTGCTACTACTACTACTATACTACTTACTACTTATTTATGAGGAGAGAGAGAGAGAGAGAGAGAGAGAGAGAGAGGAGAGAGAGAGAGGAGATGAGAGAGAGAGGAGAAGAGTGAGAGAGAGAGAGAGAGAGGGGGGGGGGACAAAAACAAAAAGAAAAGGAAAGAAAAAGACACAATATAGACATATAGACAGAGACAGATAGAGAAGTGTGGCAAATTGACAGCACATAAATGCTATTACTAGCCAGCTAATGAAAGCAAAGCTTTTATTGCTTTGGGAACAATCACACCTGCTGGTCGCCTGCAGTGGGAAGAACGTAAAAATATGGGAAACAGATTGAAAGTTTTTGAGGTTCTGAACGATTCTAGTTCAAGCATACCCACCTCTGTTTGTCTGTCTGTCTGTTTCTGTCTGTCTGTCTGTCTGTCTCTCTCTCTTAGCCTATCTGTCGCTGGTCTCTGTCTCTCTCACTGTCTACCTGTGTCAAGACCGACCCTGGAGGTCTGCCCTGACAGGATCGGTCTAGGTGGGAGTGAAGGGAGTGACTGACCTCACACGCTCCGCAAGAGACCACACAATAAAGATTACAATACAACACCCCATTTATTCACACAGCAAAATAAACATTCCAACACACGCACCATGCACGATCACAATAAAGCACTCCAACGCACACAACATGCACAATCACGATCAAGCACTCCAACGCACACAACATGCACAATCACGATCAAGCGCTCCAACGCGCACAACATGCACAATCACAATCAAGCACTCCCACACCCACACATGCACGATTATAAATAAATATTTCGCCATACGACGTACACGATCACAATTACAGCACTCCAGCACATATGACATATACACCAATTATAAAGGAATATTCCCAGTATCAATCCTTTCTCACACCATGGAGCGCGTCCACATCCCTGCCCCTGTCAAGTCCGCAGGGAGCACCCTGTCGCACTAGGTGCTCCGAGCCGGGCTGGTTCTCGCAGGGAGTCGCCCAAAGCCGACACCCTCGACTCCAAGCGGGCAGTGAAGAGAGTGTCCCGGGGGGGGGGGGGGGGGGGACGTAGCTGTTACTGAGGTCCTGGACGGGGGGTCCAGGCCGGCCAGTCAAGACGGCGGGCTCTTCTAGCAGTCCACGGTCCCGACCAAGGCGTGGCCTCGACCAGCGCGTGGCACCATCCCGTCCGTGGTCTCAGCCAGAACGTGCCTCGACAGCACGTGGCACATCCCAGTTCGTGCTCCAGGTGAAGCCCCCGGGAGGGGGGAGGACGTAGCTGGGAGGAGAGTCGGAGAGGAGAGGAAAAGAAAGAGGAAGGAGGAAGGAAGAAGGGTACTGGAACCCTGCCGTCAGTACCGTCTGACCATTGCTGTCAAGTCTTATCAGCCACTCGCATGATGGGCGAGGGGAAGTGTATTAAATGCACACAGTACACCCATTGAATCAAGTCTTCTCACACGATGCAGGTAAAAGACTGCATTAAATCAACAGGTTATAAAACAATATGAATTATCTCACCCTTCTCTCACTCACGCTTAACGTTTCCTTCTAGGAAATAAATCAACACAGCGACATCGTTAATAACTGCACC
>CM031597.1:25179234-25199234 GCA_018398815.1 Conus ventricosus
GGGTTGACGTCTTGTGACAGGTAATAGCCTTACTCCTCATCATAATATTTTTCTCGTTACATATAGATACGCTTGTTCATTCTCTGTGTGTGTGTGTGTGTGTGTGTGTGTGTGTGTGTGTGTGTGTGTGTGTGAGCGGTGTTAATTCAGTACACTTATATAAGCAAAATAATTTGAAGTCACAATCACAGATGAAATGACCCACCTGTCAGCTGCATGTGAATGCCTATGATCAATAATTACGTACAATGCTAGTTTAAAAACCATGCTTATATTGCTGAAGAAAGGGACAATGGTGCAAGGCAAGGGGAATAGCATGTTGAAGAGTTGGAAAAGAGGGATGGAGGAGCAGGTGCATGGGATAAAACATAGAGATGGGCGAAGAGGGAGCGCTGGAGGTGGGTGTTTTTGGAGATCCGAGGGTTAAAAAAGCAATCAAGGCACAGCCTTCCTGTCTCTTTCCAATTCCTACACCCACTCTCAACCGCTAACCCTCACCCCGTCTCTCGCCTCGTCCCTAAGAATGATGCAACGGTGGAAACTGACTTGACTTCGATCGAATCAAATATCGACTATATGTTCATTCTCCAGAAACTGTTCTTGAAACCGTGAAATACACATTTATGAATGCGCTAAAGAGAACCAAAATATCTCGGTATTTTACCAAATACACCCCCTCCCAACACCTCCCCCTCCTCCCTCTGCTTCTCTCTCTTTCTCTCTCGTCACTGCCCCCTACCCCCCGCCACCCCCCCCCCTCCTGTCCTCCGCCCCGCCCCCCTCCGTCCTTCCCCATCCCTGTCTTGGTAATTGGTAACCACAAAGCACAACAATTGAGGAGCCTTCGTGAGTGCATTAACAGTTCAACACCGCATCGCTGAATACATAAGATCGAAGATGACTACAGACCATTAAAGGCAACGGCAAAACAGCTGAGGAGCCTTCCAGCTGATCTGATTGAGGAAGAACGCAAGGGAATTGTATAAGGGTTAAATTTCCCATGTTACACCAGGTGTCCGACAGCATTGGGGTTAAGACACTCGTCACGTGGTGACACGACTCTGAGGCGTCAGAGCATTATAAAGAGGTAGCAGAAAGGCGTCTGTGGATATGGCCCGACCCTCTTGGAGTGTAAAGAGTTAAGGTCGCATAGCTAGGGCTTTTCTCTGAAGACCTTCTGTCCAGCTCACCTACCAGCGTTCAGTTCTACTCATCTACTGTATCATCTCGGTGGCATTATCCCCAAACCGCTTATTCTGACTCCCCATCCACTACCACACCCTGGCTCATCCCGCAGCAGTGCTGACGCCGGTAATCTAGAGGGATCAGTCAACATCAAGTTACCATGAGACAACACAACAAAGAGGACACTGCACTGCTACCGAGTCACAGCGGTGGTTTTCAGTGGTACGGGTCTGATCCAGCCAAATGCAGTATACCACCATATTTAAAGCGTCGGCTGGTTTAGTGAATGAGCGTCCAAGCCCTCTCCGGATGGCGCCACCATGTCCCGCCCAGTGACAGTTCCCATTAACAGCCAATACTCGTGATCACCACAGGACTCACCAAGGATATAGACGTGGAAGGAAATCGAAACTTCACCATGAGAGCTGGGTAAAAGGGCCTACAGAGCTTGAGACATGTTTTCAACTGATCAATGAGGATGAGGAAGATGATACCATGGAGATCGATTCCGGTCTGAGTCTATATGACAGGACTGTGCTCAGCACGTTCTTTCATGACATATCTCGGCGTTTATTCAGGCCCGAGAGAAACGGACACCTGCAGCGTTGGTCTGGAAATTTGAGCAACACTCTCAGACACGTATCCATTAAGCGGATAAAACTCGACTGTGGGGTTGCGGTCTTCCCAGCTGAGCTCAATGCAAACTTAACTCTGGGTAGGAGCAGACTAGGGTCGAAAAATCTAAAAAAATAAATGGCACTGAGGGGAATCGAACTCACGACCTCGCAGCCCGGAATCCGCGTCGCTAGCCACTGCTCCATGGTGGCATGCACACTACAATTTCTTCTCGCAGTGCAATTTTCTCTTGCAGTGTTGTGGAGTGCATTGGTAACTGGTGATTTTTTCTGCTTCCACACTACCCACCCCCCTTTTTTTTGCATGGATAAATGCTTGGGCTTCTATGTCACCCCTTTTTTGCATAAACAAATGCTTGGGCTTCTATGTGTCAACAGATTTACTTATGGACAGGCATACCAAATAGAAATGTATTTCGTAATGAATGGTATCCAAAGTCGACATATCATTTCTAGAATTTCTTCGAATAAGACAGATGTACAGATTCGACATTGTACAGAGATATTATTATCATTATTATCATTGTTATTATTATCATTATTAACTATTACTATTATTATGATGATGATTATTATTATTATCATTAATATAATTATTATTATCGTTAGCAGAAGCAGCAGCAGTACCATTGTCATTGTTGTTTTATGATAATGATGATGATGATGATGATGATGATGATGATGATGATGATGATGATGATGATGATTTCTACAAGAGAGTGTTTACCAGATATGAATAAAGAGGGGTCACACACACACACACACACACACACACACACACACACACACACACACACACACACACACACACACACACCACACACACACACCACACACACACACACACACACACACACACACCACAACCACCACCACCACTACAACCACCCCCACCATCACCCACTCCCCCCCGCCAGCAACAACAACAGCAACAATACCACAAGAAAGGGAGAGGGGGAGCGAGGGGGTGGGGTGGGGTGGGGCGTAAGAAGAAACAGATCTATACTACCCAAGCACATAAGAAGTACCTCAGAAACGATTAATTTTTGTTCCAAGACCTGTCATGTGTAGGGCAAACAAATGTGAGGTGTGTGTGTGCGTATGTGGGGGGGGGGGGGGACTACTATGTGGATTATTAAACATAAAACAAAGCCTTTTTAAGAAAATATTGACTGATCGAGTGACAGAACTGGTGACCGACGTCCTTACTAGCGGACCACTGGACCGTCTGACTGTCTAAATACTGACTGTTCGTCTAACAACAGACTGCGGACTACCTGACTGTCTAACTACTGACTGTACTGCCTAATCATCTAATGACTGCTAGACTGACTAGCGTGCTCAATAACCATCAGACCAATCTACAGAACAAAATGAACGTCAACTTAACTACGAATAAATGATCGACTTTTCCAAATGAACCACTGACCTCCAATCGAGCTCACATACTTACCATCCTACTCATCAATAAGCCTATAACTGGAGTACCATTTAAACGGGTTTCTTTCCTAGCCAAGCGGCTAATCATACAACAAACGATTTAACTAAAGTAACTAACGAGTACCTTACTAACAAATGCGTACCATCGAAATGAGGAACTAAAGATCTAGTTTGTAACCGAGAAAACCACCCTCATACTACTGGATGACCTACCCCATGTACCAATTATTGATCTCACCTCTATACAAAACCGTATTGTAGATTTAAACCCCTCGCGAGTCAAATAAATTGCTTCAGTCGTCCCCCCCTTCCCTTCATCATCCTCTATTCTAGTGGTTTTTGGGAACCAAAAGATCTGCAAACACTGCAACAAACTTATCAGTTTTGTTGTTGTTTTTGTTGGTGTTGTCGTATACCTGGCTTAAAGACTCCAGATCATCCTAACAGATGAAGTAACTTGACACTATGGTACAAATGCATCGCTGGGGATGAGAACTGACACGCAGAGCCGACAACCTTGCAAGCTCTTACTCCGACAGTTTACAGGCCTACGGTGCCAGCGGCACCTGCAAGAATTTCCGCCCAGCAGATTTAGGATCTGAAGAACGGAAAGAAGGAAAGGGACTGTCCACTTAACTCTCACTTGCAAGATTCAGTGGCATAACGGAAATAAAGTGACGTAACTTTCTCAGTTTATTTTCTTCCATTTTCAGTTGTGGCTGTAGCGGTGGGATCTTTTTGTTTCATTATCTTGGGTGTTCGTGATGTGTGTGTGTTTATTTTCCTTTGTAGTAAGTTTTGGCATATCTTTGTGCATACCCTCTGACGTTTTTCCTGTCTTCTGTCTGCCCTGTCCTGTCTGTCCTAGTGTCAGTCAGACTGTCGTCTGTCTGTCAGTCTGTTCCCCTGTCTCTCTCTCTCTCTCTCGCCTCTCTCTCTCTCTCTCTCTCCTCTCTCCCATGGATAGCATGATCTACTACATGCACGCTTTATATTCTGCATGTCCCTCTATCAGCTCCATTTTGCAATCCACACACTTCCGTTCACTACACATATCTACCCACCAACATTTTTACGACGGTATCACAAGTATGTGTAAACTTTTCATCCTTTAGATTGTATTCTTGACATGAAACTGCCTAGAAATAACCTTTCAATTAAAAGCTCATTACCCAAAGACGTAGATTCGGAGTTTGTTGTTTGTTTGTTGTTTTGTTGTTGTTGCTTAAAATCTTACTTTCTATAAGAGTTTCCTCTCACCACGAACGCTCCACCACCTTTCTCACCTTTAAAGACCCCTTTTAAAGGGACTTTTTTTTTTACAGAGATAGAGAGAGACTTACGATAGTAAGAGATTAAGCGATGCCTGTGATGTTTGCAACTTCGAAGTATGCCTTCGTGTGTCACTTTTTGCTGTTCTCACCAAAACATGATTATCATGTGATGTCCCTCTTGAGAAGAGAGAGAAAGAGAGAGAGCGAGAGATAGAGAGAGTGAGAGAAGAGAGAGTGAGAAAGAGAGAGGGAGGAGGGAAAGAGAAGAGAGAGAGAGAAGAGAGAGAGAGAGAGAGAGAGAAGAGAGAGAGAGAGAGGAGAGAGAGAGAGAGAAGAATGTTTGCATTCCCTTGTCGTCTTTCCACATATTGGATAGTGTTAGTAACCGACTTCTTTATCTTTTTTTATTTTTTTTTTTTACATTGTTGATAGATAGATAGATAGATCGATAGAGAAAGAAAGAGAGAGAGAGAGAGAGACAAAAGAGAAGAAAGCGAAGAGAGAAGAAGAAGATAACAAAGTACGGCGTTCATGTTCTTTTTTTCCCATATTTTGAATAACCAGTGAAGTAACCCCAATTTTTTTTTTTTTTTTTTCACCCTTTTTCATAATTTTTCCGTTTTTTACATATTTGTCATCAATAAGCCATGTCGATAATTAAGTCCAGGCTGTTTTCATTTAACAAAGTAATTAAAAAAAAAATATCGCGGGAAAAGACCTCTTTCCTATTCTTCTACCTGAAAAGCCAATTTTTTTTTTCTGTCTTCTCTATCATCATTTTTCATTCTCCCTTAACCAAATGCTGCCTAAACACCCCCCCCCCCCCACCCCCCGCCACAACGTTCCTGCCCCATCCCTGCGCGTGCGCTTCGGCGCCATTTTCTGTTTACGTTTTTTTCCTTTTTCTCTTTCATTCACCATCGTCGAGGGGGGTAACCCCCTCTTCCTACTTGTGTCCAACTGTGTCAAGATCAACCATTCCCCCCATCATAACTCAGATTTTTTTTTTCTTCTGACAATTCAGCAGGCTTTCTTTATGAATTTTGTTTGCTTTTGTTTTCTCGATCAGCATCATCATTCATCCGAATATAATGAGGCTTAGAGTATGTACAACAATAGGAAACCGCAATAGAGATGTTGGCGCAATGCGGCATCGGCCGTCTATATTACCCCTCCATAGACCGAAACACTGATGTTGCTACCTAACTATAGGTTGGCCGCTCTGTGGGAAAGAATGCGTAGGGCTTTCAAGGAAAAAGGTGGCGGGGGAAATGGTGTTGGGAGGTGGCTAAGGGTAGTGGAGGTGGTGTGTTGCGTGATAGGCATTGGAATAACATACTCTTGAAAACAAAGAGGCGTGCTGATGATGTAGCCGATGCTGAACAGGAAGAAAGGTGGGGAAAAAGGAGGGGTGGTGGGTTAGGTGCTGGGATTGAGGCTGAGAGACCAGTAGATAGCGAGAAGAAGTGATACAAACTCAGTGCGTTGAACATGCCCGACAGAAGAGGAAGATAGTAACGGCGTGGGAGGAGGAGGAGGGTGAAAAAGGAGAATGAGACGAAAAGAGAACAAAACAAACAAATACAAGCAAAAGAGACAGAAACAAAAAAGCAAACAAAAAAAAAAACTTGTTGGAAGTTAAAAACGCGTGACCATGAAAAGAAAGAGAAGAGAAGAAGAGAGAGCAGAGAGAGAGAGAGAGAGAGAAGAGGAGAAGAGAGAGAGAGAGAGAAGAGAGGAGAGAGAGGAAGGGAGAGAGAGAGAGAGAGAGAGAGAGAAGAGAGAAGAGAGAGAAAAAAGCGAAGAGAGGAGAGAGAAGAAGAGAGAGAAGACTGACACTGACCCTGACACAATATTATTGCCATTACAAAAGCCCGGTTAAGAATGCTCCCCAAGCTATTATTCCAGCATCTTTTAGAAAGTGTAATCATATTAAACACAACATACTGTCAACAACAACGAACGACAACAACAATAAAAACAACAACAAACACCTCACACACACACACTCACACACACACACACACACCACACACAACACACACACACACACACACACACACCAACACAACATACACACACACACACACAACCCACACCCACACACACCCACACACACACGACACGATTCTGTCTACCCTTTCAACCCTTTCCTTCATCTCTCCCACTCTTCTCCTTCCCAAACAAACCAACAACACGCTCCACCACTTCCGCACATAATCCATAATAATAAGAACAACAATAAGAATCATACTGATAATAATAATAATAACAACAACAACAGCAACAATAACAAAGATAATAATAACAACAACAACGATGAAAATATTTAGCAACAACAACGATGATATGAAGATATATGATGGAGAGTGATGATGATGATTAATGATGATTGATATGAAAAACACCCAGTAATGGAGATGAGGATAATGATGATAACAATGATGATCATTGATGAATCATGATAATAATATAGATACAAATGATGATGATAAAATGGGAAGATAATGATAATAATAATGATAATAATAACAACTGATAACCATAACAACAACGACAGTAAGAACAACAACATACTACTGCTACTACAACTACTACTACTACTACTACAACTTATTTATAGAGAGAGAGAGAGAGAGAGAGAGAGAGAGAGAGAGAGAGAGAAGAAGAGAGAGAGAGAGAGAGAGGGGGACAAAAAACAAAAAGAAAAGGAAAGAAAAAAACACAATATAGACATATAGACAGAGACAGATAGTGAAGTGTGCAAATTGACAGAACATAAATGGCTATTACTAGCCATCCTAAATGAAAGCAAAGCTTTTATATGCTATGGGGACAATCAACACCTCTGGTCGCCTGCAGTGGGAAGAACTAAAAATATGGGAAAAACAGAATGAAAGTTTATGAGCTCTGAACGATTCTTCAAGCATATACCCACCACTGTTTTGTCCTGTCTTCTGTTTTCTGTCTGTCAGTCCCTGTCTGCACTCTCTCTTAGCCTAACTGTCGCTGTCTCTGTCTCCACACTGTCTACCTGTCTGTCAGTTTGTCCGTCTGTCTGCCTTTCGTCTCTCCCTCCCACTGACCAGTCTCCCCTTTCTCTCTCTCTCACTCTCTCACTCTTTTTTAGCTTCTCTCTCTCTCCTCCCGCTCTCTTTCTCTCTCTCCCCCCTCTCTCTCTCTCTTTCTCTTTTCTCTCTGCCTCTCTCCCTCTCTCACTCTCTCTCCCTCTCTCTTCTCTCTCTTTCATGTTCTTCTCTCTCTCTTTCTCTCTCACCCCTCTCTTCCCTCGCTCTCATCTCTCACTTCTCTCTCCTCTCCTCATCTCTTCTCTCTCCCCTTCCTACCTCCTATCATCATCTCTCTCTCTCTCTCTCTCCTCCTACGAGCGCACTGAGCATGCGTGAGTTCGTGTCGTCAGTGGACACGCGAGCATCATGCGTGCGTGCTATGTTGCATGCTGCGTGCGCACGCGTATGTTGGTGCAAGCAATGCGTATTGTGTTAGGTGTGTGTGCGTGCGTGCGTGCGTTGTGTAGTATTGTGTGTCGGCGTGCGTGCGATGTGTGTGTGTGTGGTGTGTGTGTGTTTTGTGTGTGTGGTGTGTGTGTGTGTGTGTGTGTGTGTGTGTGTGTGTGTGTGTGTGTTGTGTTTGAGTGGTTGCGTGTGTGTGAGAGAGAGAAGAGAGAGAGAGAGAGAGAGAGAGAGAGAGAGAAGAGATAGCGAGAGAGAAATTTTTTATTTAAAAAGGCAGGAATCAGTGCGCGCGCACACACACACACACACACACACACACACACACACACACACACACACACACACACAACACACACCACCACACACACCACTAAGTACACCCGCGAATCAGCCCTACCTATCCACACTATAATCCTTTATTCTCAAGCAGTTCCGCAGGAACTCGTTCGCGTTTACAGACAACACTCCCTATCTCTTGCCGACCTCTTGTCGAACACATTGCAGACAGCGGAGCAAATGCCGGAATAAAGCCAATAGAACAATCTATCCACAAGGGATCTTTCATTCACATCGTTAGTGCAGCGGTTGTCGCATCAGACATTGACTGCATTGGCACGGAGACCACTTTTCAACTCACCGGAAATAAAAACCCTGCTGTAGGATCATGAAACATTTTTTTGTTTTTTTCCCAAAGAGAGAGCGAGAGAGGAGGAGAGAGATAGAGAAGAGAGAAGAAGAGAGAGAAGGGTGAGAGAGAGAGAGGGGAGTAAAGAGAGAGAGACAGAGAGAGGGAGAGAGAGAGAGAGAGAGAGAGAGAGGGGAGAGAGAGGAGAGGGAGAAAGAGAGAGGGGAGAGAGAGAGAGAGAGAGAGAGAGAGAGAGGGAGAGGAGGGGGAGAGAGAAGCGCGAGAGAGAGCGAGCGAGACAGAGAGAGAGAAGAGAGAGAGAGAGGAAGAGAGAGAGCGCAGAGAAAGCGTAGAGATAGAGAGAGAGAATCTGAGTTGGTATGACGCAGCCAGTAGGGGAAAAGGAGCAGTTCAACATCACCCTACTGGAGATTCCCCAGGAAAAAGAGACCAGCCTCCGTACCTTGGGTGCAGACCCTGTCCAAAGATGGCACCAGCCATCAGGCAAAAAAAGCGAATCAGACTCAGCTCCTCATCACAGCGATGGCCATACTGAACAGAGTGAGGAAGAGCATCATCAAACTTCCACCACAATTCCTGCCTCTACATGTCACTAGTTCTCCAACTTCTTTATATGTTGCGAGACAGACAAAGATGGCCCAAACAGAAGAAAGAAAATCCAGGTGATTCGACCAGGTGCCTGAGGAAACTACTCCGCATCTCCTACAAAGAACAACAAGACATGATTATGTGCGGAAACCTGGTCACTAACCTATTTCCCCACAACCACTTCTGGCAACCATCAACGACGGAAGATGGCATGGTTTGTTATTCATTCGTCACAAACCCCCTCTCTTTACTTCTTCCCTCCCTTTCTCTTCTCTCCAACAAAAAAACCTCTCCATAAAACCTATCCACCATGGTCACCGTTGAAAGGAGAGCGGCAAAAACGAGATGGCAGAGAAGATAAAGAGCTCTCTGTCCGAACGAAGGATATAAAAGGACTGGGAACCAAAAATGAACACATGCCGAACATCCATCTCTCCTACCTCTCACCACGACAAATAAAAGCTAGCTAACTACCAACAGAAGTAGCCTGGAGCCCGGAGAGAAAACGGCGGCTTCTGGCCTTCATCGACACGTATCACGGTAGACACGGCGAAACGGTCGCCCCCCCCCAACGGCGCCCCCGTCGTTCCCCCCCACAAACGAACGATCACGCACGTACACGTCACGGTCCCCGTGAGGCACTCCGTTACGACGGGGGGGACGCGGACGTCCCCCCCAACGACCCAAGGACCTAAGAAAAGCGAAGCGGTCAGGGGGAATGACTGATGACATCTGAACCTTGCCTGATGTGGTTTTTGACGGTGGCAACGGCTATGAGGAAAGATTTTAAAAAAGAAGATAAAAATGAATTCAATTAGTTAATTAAGATTTTAATATAAATAATTAAAAAAATTAATATAAATATTATATAAAAAATTATAAAAAAATAAATAAAAAAAAAAAAAAAAAAACATATAAAATAAAACACTTTTAATTATTATATTAAAATTAAATATATCCAATCGTTGAATTTATATTCATCTCCACATTTTTAAATGTTTTTAAAAGGTTATAAAGAGATGCTTCTAATTTTTTTTTATTTGGGTTAGTGGACTCAAATAGCTGCAGAATTCAAAATTAGTTATTTTTGTGTGTGGGAGACTGGGGAGAAAGGAAGAGGGGTGGGGTGGGGGAGGGCACAGGGACTGAAATAGGACACCAATATAGCGAAAAATCTTGAAAAAAAGTACGTGATGAATGCAATGCATCATCAGGGAGAGAGAGAGAGAGAGAGAGAGAGAGAGAGAGAGAGAGAGAGAGAGAGAGAGAGAGAGAAGAGTAGAGAACAGAGAGACCAGTAGACCAGAGAGAGACAGAGAGAGAGACAAGAGAGAGAGTGAAGAGAGAGAGAGAGAAGAGAAGTGTGTGTGTGTGTGTGTGTGTGTGTTGTGTGTTGTGTTGTGTGTGTGAATGTTGGATTCCCGTTCTCTGTAAACCAACCTTAAACACTGGATTGGTGTAAATTCCTGTCCATATCTAGCTCTCGTCATGATTTAACGAACTTCATTGAAAAGAAAAGGATAAACCATTAGTTATTGGTTACAAGACAACAAATCCCATTTCCATTTCACAATTGTGGAAAATTTCTTTGTAGGAGTGACCATAAAACATTTTGCTTCTAAAAAAAAAAAAAAAAAATTTCAGAAACCTTCCCGTAAAAAAAAGTTACTCTCGTTTATTCTAAGTTGCGTGCAGTTATTAAGCAACCCCAATGAAAGCCGACACAGAGACAGCAACATCGCCCTCCTGAGGACTTGGGCACCGATGATGACTTGGCAGACAAGATCTCTCCATCTTTTTTGATGTCTGCTCGCCTTCCTGTAGCCGGCCACAGCAATACACACACACACTCTACAACAGATACTTAACAGACCTCTGAACATAATCCCCGCGTTTTCGCCAATAAGTCAATGAACAGAATGCCCAGACTAAAAATGTTGTTAAAAAAGCAACTACAATGGACAAACATATGCCAACAATCGAGTCTGCGGTTACAATCAAGAAATTTCCTTTCTCCCCAGCTACAGTTTAGCAGGTGCCTGCAGTGCCAGGATGTTACATTGCTGGAAATGACTTTTCTACTCTCTCCACCCTTCTCCCATGCCGCCCCCCCCCCCCCCCCCCCCCCCCCCCCCCCACCAACAACCCAACCCAACGCTACCCATCCTTCTCCCCGCCCCCTGCTCCAACATCCCCCATCTTCCCCAACCCTTTCCTGTGTGATTTTCAAGATTTCAAGTCAATGAGTGAGTTTCAACAAAAAATTCTCAGCTGGTGCTTTTAGGAAAATTGGGCGTTCAGTTTCGAAGTTTTAAGGGGAAGGTAGCTGGAGGGCTCTTGATTACTCAACATATTCCCACGCTCCTCAGTAAGAAAAATTGATCTAACACACACACTACTCGTTCAGAGGTAATCTGTCTGTCGTCTGTCTGTCTGTCGGTCGGTCTTCTGTCGCTCTCTCTCTCTCTCTCTTCTCTCTCTCACACACACACACATACACACACACAACACACACACACAACAACACACACACCAACAACAAACACTACACACACCCACACACACACACACACACACACACAAATACATACAAACTCAAACCACACAACACAAACACAACAAAAACACACCCCACAAACCACACAACAAACACAAAACCACACTACGCGCGCCACACACAACACACACAGTCACTCTCATAATGCATTTTTTATAAACATAGGCAGAGACGAGAGAGACAGAAAAAATGCAAAAAGCATCAAAATTAAGACAAAAAAAAAAACACAACCAGTCCTTAACATGAATAAGAATGCGTACACACATGAAAACAATCATTATGATCATGACGAAATAACTCCTTGAAATTCTATAGATTCAGAGATCTATTATGTATTAAATAAAACCTTTTGACAACAAGAGCAACTCGATTAAAAAAAAATATTGTAGTCCTAGTCCCATTAATGTTACTTTATCTGTGGAATACGTAGCAACACATCACGTCACAATTTTCTGAATATGTTCCAATCGATCCAACATCAGAATATTGTCAACTCCTGCATATTTTTGACATACCATCAAAGTCTGTTTCGGAATAATATTTATCAAAGAAAGATACAAATAAAGTATATTCGTCTTCTAAGATATTGCATGTTGGAAGCATATGAAAGTATTTCCAATGATTCTTCTTATGTGACTTATTCACCTGAAGAAACACCAATCTCTCGCTTTTAAGTCTGGAAAAATGTGTATATACCTGAACATTAAAAACGACTTCTTCTCAATGTGTTTTCAAAGAGACTATATGACGATATAAAGAAGAAGAGAGAAGAGAGAAGAAAGAAGAGAGAGAGAGAGAGAGAAAAGAGAGAGAAGAGAGCGAGAGAGAGAGAGAGAGAGAGAGAAGAACATAGAGGAGAAGAGAGAGAGAGAGAGAGGAATTAAAAAAAAAAACCACAATAACAAGAAAACTGATTTTAATCGTCACACACACACACACACTCAACACACACACATACAACAAAAACAAACACACACACAAAATCCCACACACAACTACCACCACAACACAACACAAAAACAACACACACACAAACAAAACACACAACCCACCAGACACAACACAACCACACAACAACAACACCCAACACAACACACACACTAACACACAACAACCACAACAAACAACACACACACACACCACAAATCACACGTACTCTAGTGGAATCAATCATTCTAATAAGACAAACGTCTGACAATGACCCCTTCATTTTCATTTTCATATTTATAAATCCATATCACACAATCACCACTGTAAACTTGTTCCGACTATAAAACTAAACAACAAAAAGCCACGCCCAAACTCCCTTGTACCATTCACGAAATACAACATATGCAGCCGGTAAAAAAACACAGGGCGGACAAATCCCAGCCGGAGTTCGTTTGCAGCATTTTGCAGCAGGCTACAGAGCTGTAAGATTCTGGAATCCAACAAGACTTCAGACAGCACACGAAGGACCATACTCTCCCCCATCATTTTTAAAGCTAAAATAAAAAAGTCCCCACCCATCAAATCCATGAAAACATCGAAAGAGAGAGAGAGAGAAGAGAGAGAGAGAAGAGGAGAGAGAGGAGAGAGAGAGAGAGAGAAGAGAGAGAAGAGAGAGAAGAGAGAGAAAGAAAGAGAGAGAAAGAAAGGAAGAGAGAGAGAGATAGAGAGAAGAGAAGAGAGAGAGAAAAGAGAGAGAAGGGGAGATGGGGAAAAATCTAGTTCTGAAGGCAGTTATATGGTTGAGGGAACGTGAAAACTGGAGGAAAAAGTTTTAACTTGATGAAAAGTTGTGGTTTATTTATTCTGTATTGTGTGTTTTTTTTCTTTCCGTTTTTTTTTTTTTTTATTTCGTCCACAGAGGTTGTTGACGTGGTTTTGTTACAATCGAGGGAGATATTCATAAACGTTTTTGAATTTGTTGTCCTTGAGGGAGGGGGATAATAATGTGGAATATGCATATGGGTGGATTTGATATTGCCAGGCCAATGGTACTAACATTGACACATACATACAAAATAGCAACTTTTCCTGAAGAAAGTATTAGAATACGTACATAAAAGAATGAATTCAATAAACAGAAATGCCATGTATCACAGAGAAGAAGAAAGAGAGAGAGAGAGAGAGAAAGAGAAGAAGAGAGATGAAAAGAGAGAGAAGAGAAAAAAGAAGAGAGACGAGAGAAGAGAGAGAAAAGAGAGAGAGAAGAGAGAAAGAAGAGAAGAGAAAAGAAAGAGAGAGAAGAAGAGAAGAAGAGAGAAGAGAGCTGTTTTGTTGACCATTAACTCCATTGCCGTGATCATTGAGTGCTGTTATTCCCATCCGTATCTACTCTCTTCATTATGAACCTGTTAAAGCAGATATAATAACATTTTCTGTCATGACCATCCCATACATCTTCCAACATTTTGAGAATCGTTTTAGTCGTGGACAAAAATATTCCTTCTACAATTTCAAACGACCAGCTAAATTGTGCACAATATATTTTTCATCTGTTAACAATCTCAGCTATCATGCAACCAAGACACACACACAACACACACACACACCCACACACACACAACACACACAGCACACACACCACACACACACACACACGCACGCACCACGCACCCTCGCACCACCGCAACCACCACCACGCAACGCGACGCACCACGCACCACAACACACACACACACACACACACACCGATCCAATCAACACACCTGGAAATACACCATGATGACTGCAGACAACATCTCAATCTGTTTGTGTTCACTGCCTGTCCCCTCTGACAGCTGCCACGAACAAACAGAACCCCCCCCCACCCCCCACACACACACAACAACACACATAGCGCTGATATCTACCACAAACAGACATACCCTCCCCCCCCCCCCCCACACACACACACACACAAACACACACTATACTGCTTGAGACCCCACGACCAACAGACACACAGAACACACAGAAGCGCGATCCTAGTCCTGTTTTCACCACGTTATGCCAATAGATTTAGAAAAATGCCATCTGACTGCCATTAAAGAATCCCTTTGATCTCCCTCTTTAAAGCTCAGTCTGCAGTGCCAATGCTAAGTGCTGAAATAACTTTCCACGCAACACTCCACCTGTGCCCCTCCCGAAACCAAGCCACCCCCACTCCCCCCCCCCCCACGCTGAACTGCCCCCCTCCCCTCCCCCCTCCACCCATCCCCGTCTACTCTTCTCCCCACCCTTGGTGAACTCCCAGTCATGAGTTCACCAGCTGCTATGAAAGTGGAGCATTGTCCTTCAAAAATCCCTCCCCCCCCCCCCACCCCACCCCACCCCCAGCCTCACCCACCCCTCTTCCCGTTGGCTTTCTGCGGCAGATTACGGAAAACGCGGGACTATTAACCTTAGTAATTCGCCTGTCTCTGTATTCTTCTCTGTCTATCTGTCTGTCTTGTCTTCCTGTCTGTCTCTCTCCTCTCTCCTCTCTCTTACTCTCCTCCCTCTACCACTCACTCTCTCTCAACCTCCCTCTCTCTCTCTCTTTCTTGCTGCGATAACACAATTAATTAAGGAATATACTGTAACGTTATGAATGTTACTCAGTTTGTCTAGTCATCACTTCAACAGAGGCTTGTCTTGCCATCAACTATATAATGGGATACATTCAGGCCTATACTAATAACACCATTGAATACTCTCTCTCTCCACACTCTCTCTCTCTTCTCCACTCCTCACCTCCTCTCTCTCCCGCTCTCTCATCTTTGACAAAATACAAACTCCAAACACCCAACAATACTGATCTGTAAACACAGACCAATACTGTGTCCATCTCTCTCTCTCTCTCGCTCTCTCTGTAACATGGAACGGCTCACACCAACACATTAGATTTCGTCAAACTTGTTCCAAGGCTCAACATATTTCATCCACAAATTCTTTACTCCCGGACAGGCCAGGATCGCCGTACGTCATTTTCTTCGGAGACACCTGCTCTTATTGTTTATTTTTGCAAAGCCGACGACTGCACAAATCTAAACAAATCTTAAATAAATGTTACGAAAACCGCCCAAAACTGTCAAACGAGTCACAACAAAACCAACCGGTTTTTCGAACCTCTAGTCGACCTTTGTTTTGTCTCGTACTCTTTGTCCACGTTTCCTGGCGTTCGCTAACTCTTATTGTTTATTTTTTATTTTGTTTTGTGCCAGAACAATTAATATTTCACCTATCATTCTCATTAAGTGTGGTTCTTATTCCATGAACCAGCAACCTTCGGAAAATGGTCAAATACTGTGTTTTTCCAAAATCGCCAGACTTTCTTTTCTCATCCATCCCCAGATACGATTATTCATACCGAATGACGAAACTAAATCATATAAACTGAAGTGAACGATCAAAAAAGGACGCATCGCCAACAGCAGAGAGCCGCTTTGACAAGACTCCCTCCTTGGCCATACAGCAAGCCCGAACGAATAAAGCATCTACACACTCTATTAGTCCTGTGTGTAGTTTAAGAACACCAGGATTCGATAGATCCTGCCCACAATTTTTCATAATAAGCTTCGTCACCGGACTTACAGCGATCTACAATCCATTGCCGTCAACGTTTCTTCCCATCTTTGACTACTCGCCTTCATTTTAGAGCACCGCGACCATCGCCCACCATAGTGTACACCCAAAGACTCCTCACCTGGAAAGATCCATACTGCAAACGTTGCGGCAACCGCCTTCGAACAACGACCGACATTCTGACGGACCACACGGTGACATTCACGTTGCAGACCTGGTCCGCGCTCGTCGCATCTTCACTCTGATGATGTGGCAACACACTTCCAATATTTTATTATCTGTCGAGATTAAAATATAAAAAGAGTTTAGTTGAATAAACTATCGAATTTATTATAGTTTGATATCAAATTCTCGCACTGCTATCAGGTCCCGATGCCTATATGTCCTAGTAAACACATGATTGACCTATACTTGATTACAACGTTCAGTCGAGCATTGCAAATAATAGTTCATTAACTTATCAATGATGCAGTGCACATGAAGTTAATCCGTACATCGCTCACTTAATTAACATCCATCTACATCTTTACTGTATCATGTGCCCGCGTAACATCCGCATACAACACCACACCTAATCTAAATTTGTATTCATCAAGTGTTTCATGTTTGTCTTAGATCTTGTCATACAATTTAATCTACATAAAAACAATAATTTGCCGGCAATTATAACATCGGAAAATACTCCAAATAATGCACCTGTGCAGATAACCTTTGGTGGCCGATTGATCAATCTACGCACGCTACGACTTCAGATGATATACCTGAAGACCTGGAGAGCAGAATAACTTCAAGCTGACAAGACTGTCTATTATCCCACCGTAACATCAGAGTGCCCGTGCCAGATAAGACAAAACTTTTTTAATTCAAATTTTATTTATTTCACACATTTATTTTTTTTAAACGCAGGAAACGATCATCCAAACACGTCCACACTCACACACATTCGTTAATAAATTGTGAATTGTTTATTTTGCTTCTGTCGTGAAGAGTGGGTGCGATCGGTTGGACGTGAAGTTTGTCGAGCGATAGGTGAACCGAACAGCCGTCACACCATTCGGCGTGACACTCCCCTCTCTCTCTCTCTCTCTCTCTCTGAGCAAAATCCGAACAGGAGGGTAATTAGAATGTAGATATTTAAATCCTACTCTAGCTGCACACATGAAGATTATTGAAGTCTGTCTCCAAAACAGAATCAAAATGAATAGCTTTGCTAAGTCGACTTTTCTTCTGCTGATTCACTCTTCCCTGTGGAACCCAACTCACTGTGTCAGTCTTCTCTGGGCATCAATGGGAGAGATACGGCTTACAGTTCTGTAGTATTCTTACCCAGGACTCTAAAACAAAAATCAAATGGCACCCTAAAGCAGCCAGTGAAGGATACAAACACAAAAATGACGAAAACGTTCCGTAAGAATGTAAGCTGTATAAAACAATACAATCAGCAATGAGTAGAAATCAAAGGGAAAGTCTTTGACATTATGTTTGGCAACAGTTACGAATTGTACAACCGATCCTTTATTTGGATCTCCTCAGGTATGCAGTGTTCCACTGACTGACCAAACAGCGATATGCAGAAACAAGAAGAGGGGGGAAAAGAAATGCAGAATAATAATTGATCCGTCATTAAAAACAATGGATTTGGGGACTGAGGGGGAGGGGGGGGTTGAAGTGAGAAGGTTAGAGCAAAGGGTGGAGTGGGGAGAAAGAAAACGGGCATGAAAAAGGGCATTAAGATGTCAATTTTAAGATCCTTCAACATATGGGGACCATCAAGTGAAGAAGAACTAGCATATACATATGCACATACCCAATTATTACAAGGAAATGCCAGGACAGTCGAGCCTTTGCAGAGAGAGGAGGTTTCTGGTTACCTCTCCCTCAAGGAGTAGGCCTTTGATGTTTTAAACCGCGTTGTTGGTTTGTTTAAATCTCTGTGTATGAAACGGTACAAACGTTACTGCACCAATTTTGACAAAACTTGATGGGAAAAAAGTGAATGTGGCCTTGGGCTGAAACTATTGAATTTTTTTAAGGGTGGATTCACCGGAGGGACTCTGGGTTAAACAGCAGATCCTTTATAGTTTCATGATCTCTTCTCTTTATCTTTTATTTTTCTTTGGCTCTTCCATCTCCGGAACACCCTCAATGGCACTGTATCCACACTGCTCATTTCAACTACCATTCCACAGCCACAGACCGGCCTGTCCCACAGCAGCCCGGCACTAGCAATCCACAGGAAGCAGTCAATGTCAAGTCGTCAAGAGGCAACCCACCAGAGAGACACTGCACTGCTGCTGAGTCACTTCGGGGTTTTTTATTGGTGCCTGTTCTAGCCGAATATATTCAGGACACCACCTACTAAGCCACCTACTGACGACATTAATTGCTTAGTCGTTGAACATGCGTGATGAGCTCTTCTTTGGGAGGTGTCTCCACGTCTGTCCAACGACAGCCCCCTCCCACTTCCTCCCGCAATGAATTTTTCAATGTCCAGTGGCCCTGACAGAATCAAACCAAGGCCACAGACACGGAGAGAGCATCACGCCTGAAGCCATCGCGAGAACAGGGCATGAAGTGTCATGGAATTTGAAACTTAAAAAACAAAAAATTTTGATTGATGAGGATGAGGGTGGTAAAGATGGAGCTAGGATTTCCATTCCGGTCAGATAATGCGTAACAGGGCTGTACTCTGCGCTTACGTGCATCAAATATTCCAGAGTCAACCGGGCCCTGGTGATACAGACACCAGCAGCATTTGTCAGGAAATTTGAGAAGCACTCTCAGAGACGCATCCATTAAGTGGATGAAAGTCGACAATGTAGTCCCAAACTTACTAATTGAGCCCGAAAAAAAAAACCTCTGGATAGGAGTGGTCTAAACAGAAACACACACACCACACACACCACACACACACACACACACACCACACACACACACACACCACGCACGCACGCACGCACGCGCGCGCGCGCGCGCACGCACGCACACACACACACACACACACACACACACACACCACATACACACATACACAAACACATACACACACACAGTAGTAGTAGTAGTAGTAGTAGTAGTAGTAGGAGTGGGAGTAGTAGTATTGTTGATGTTGTTGTTGCAGCTGTAGCAGTAGCAGAAGTAGTCCCTTCTTGAGTAGATTATCAATGTCAAATCATAATCTAAAACAACATTGATGCTTGGTTTATATAAATTTGTCAAACAAGGAATGCGTGCCTTAAATCATCAACGTCCTTGTTTGTTTGCTTTTTCATATGATAAAATGTACCTGACTCAGATCGTTTTCACAACATCATGTCCTCCCTGATGGAGACAGGGATTAAATGTGGATTTTTTAAATTTATTTTTATATATTTTTAATTTTTTTTAGCGGTGGAAACAGCAGTGGATGCGCCGGAAGTATTTGAATTAGGAGTTTCATCATTTTCATCTCCATCAGTTTCATCTCCATCAGTTTCATCTCCATCAGTTTCATCTCCATTAGTTTCATCTCCATCAGTTTCATCTCCATTAGTTTCATCTCCATCAGTTTCATCTCCATCATTTTCATCTCATCAGTTTCATCTCCATTAGTTTCATCTCCATCAGTTTCATCTCCATTAGTTTCATCTCCATCAGTTTCATCTCCATCAGTTTCATCTCCATCAGTTT
>CM031597.1:25209234-25211734 GCA_018398815.1 Conus ventricosus
GGGGGGGGGGCAGGAGAGTATGAACGTCTGTGAAACACGTCAAGAGAGAGAGAGAAGAGAGAGAGAGAGAGAGAGAGAGAGGAGAGAGAAGGAGAGAGAGAGAGAGAGAGAGTTTCATGTTGTGACAGTGGTTTGGTGTTCTGGACACTCCAATCTCTCTCTGTCTCTGTCTCTGTCTCTTCTCTCTCTCTCTCTCTCTCTTCTCTCTCTCTCTCTCTCTCTCTCTCTCTCTCTCTCTCACAGGGACATTTAGCAACGAGTCGTGTTCATATATTACCTCGTGACAGCCGACGGCATTTTAAATTAAAGAAATACCATCGTATATGTGCTCTGTCTAGCATATGCAGTATAGTCTAATCCTAGAAACACCTTCATGCTTTGTATTTGTAGAAGCATAGTTAATCAACCCATAGTCTGGACGGCTGATGAGTATATATCTAGTGCAAAACGAACAGCTTCAATTCCAGACTGGAATGACGACCTAATTGTCCGCAGGCAATGTTCACCAAAATCAGGTTTCCTGTGATGTACTTATTTTATTTTTTTAATCATTTGTGTGATTTTTCTCTCTATGTTTAGGAATTGTTTGATGAATGATCGGCGACTCGCATGCGCGCATGATCAAAGAAACATGCGAATTATAGAAACTAAACAAAGCATAAGAAAGAAAGACCCAACAACAGAACAATCTTGCATAAAGGGGGGGAAAGCAAAGCAGTCAAAATAATAAAGATAAAGAACAATGAATGGGTAACTCTACAAAACCATTTTGAAACAAAGTTTTTTCTTCATTGAGTTTTCAAGATTCTGGCGCGTTTCCATGGAGTGCATTTTCATATGATGGTGTGTTAAAAGAAAAGAAAACAAAACATTCTTTTCCTACTAATGACAGATTGCACACCAAAAACTGATGCGCCAAGGCCTTGCTTAAAGAGTCGAGTAGTTACAAACTGACACAATTCATTGTTTTGAGAATGTCGATTGTGTCAGAAAATTGATTCTCCTCGTTTTCTTGGCCATCTATTATCATATCATTATAATGAATATTTATATAGCGCCTATTCTCAGCTAGAGACCAAGCTCTAAGCGCTTCACAATCCATATTCGTTTACACAACGGGCTGCCTACCTGGGTAGCGCCAACTGAAGAGTTGCCAGCTGGCGCTTCATTCAGTCGTTTCCCGTGTCATCCAGTCCATTTAATTCAATGTCGGTCACTCAATTTCCTTACTTCCTTCGTTCTTTCCATTTCTTACGTAGGGTGCATGCTCTGTGTAACGTATCATCGATACCAACGGCCAAACTGGCCTTCTCTTCCGAAAGTTGGTGATGGGATTTTACGTGTGTGCAAGATGCTATGCGTGCGTTCACACACGGAACCTCGGTTTATTGTCTCATTCGAAGGACTGTATGGGGAATGGAGTCAGAACCAATGTTAACTCCGAGGGAAAATTCCCCCTGTACCGAAACGGCCCGGCGGATTGGAACCCGCAACTCCAGGATCACGAGTCCCGCGCTCTCCCAACTGAGCTATTCCGGCCTCCTAGGGACAAGCCAGGTGGTTCCAAGAAAACAGATTAAACACAAAAGAATAAAACTGCTTGGGGGCGGGGGGGGGGGGGGGGGGGGGGGGGGATACCAGCTGGTGCAAAGATAAGGTCAAGAGTGAGTGTAAAGACCTGCAATGTGATGTCAGTCAAGGGGAAGGACATGTTTTTGAAAATTGTGAATGATGTCAGCAGTGGAAATCCCCCAAATAGACGATATGATTGGTAGGTGCTTGTTCTTTTGATCAAGTATCAGTTTAAGGTGAAAATCTGGCTCAAATGTATGCTAGGCCACAAAACGTTTACCTGGGTTATACAGTGTTTTGGGGGCAAAATCCTAGTTGTGGCCTGTGGCCATTAAAACGGAGTGCTAGTGGTTTTGTCTGAATTCACGCCCTGTTTTACAGACCTAGTGGCACGTTTTGCACTTACCGTCTTAGGATTATAAAGGCGCGTTTTGCGCGGATATTTTGTATGAAATTACAGTACTCTTCACGACATATTTGGTGACATTTTTTGTTTGTTTGTTGGTTTGGGTTTTTTTTGTGGGTTTTTTTTTTTTGCTTGCTTGCTTGTTTGTCTGTTTACACAGTGTGTGTGTGTGTGGGGGGGGGGGGGGGATGGGTGTGTGTGGGTGTGTGGGTGTGTCTGTGTGTGTACGCGCACGCGGGTGGATGGGTGCGTGCGTGCAGGCGTGCGTACGCGCTTTTGTGTGTGTGTGTGTGTGGTGTGTGTGGTGTGTGTGTGTGTGTGTGTGTGTGTGTGTGTGTGTGTGTGTGTGTGTGTGTGTGTGTGTTCTTAATGGCATGCTTTAAAGGCAGTGTTGTGTTTTTTGTCTTTTTTGTTTTTTTTGCATCTTACAATGTGTTTTGCCTTAATTTCATATTTCACCAGGCTCTTTTTTTTTTTGTACGTGTTTTGTCAAATTATAGCGTGTTTTACACAGAGGATTTT
>CM031597.1:25214234-25218711 GCA_018398815.1 Conus ventricosus
CTTCCTCTCTCTTCTCTCTCTCCTATTTCTCCTTTCTTCTCCCTTCTCCTCTCTCTCCCCCTAAAGGGTGAATTTGACCCCTCTTTTCCCTTTTCCCCCTTACCTTTTTTTTCTCCTATCTCTTTCCCCCCTCTCTTCGCTCTCTCTTCCTCTCTTCCTTTCTCCTTCCTTCTTCCATAAAACCCTGGCATCAATACCAAGCCTGTTTTGGTTGTATTTGTTTCTCTCTTCTCTCTTCTGCTTTCGTCTTCGTCTTCTCTTTTTCCCCTTCATCTTCTTCTTCTTCTACTTCTTCTTCTCTTCTTTCGATAAAATGGGTTTTTTATCATACCATTATTGTATCTATGTTCTATATTACCTTTATTCACCCTCTTCCCCCTCCCCTTCTTTTTCCCAAATCAAACTTCTTTTATCTATATCTATCATTTTTTTCCCCTCCACCATTTTTGTGTGTTTTTGTTGTTTTGTTGTTTTTTTTTGGTTTTTTTTTTTTTTGTGGTTTGTGTTTTTGTTTTTTTTGTCCCCCCTTGTTGTTTTTGTGTTTTTTGCGGTTGTGTGTGTGGTTTGGGGTTCGCGCCGGGCTGTGTGTGTGTGTGTGTGTGTGTGTGTGTGTGTGTGGGGTGGTGGGGGTGTGCGTGCGTGCGTGCGTGCGTGCGTGCGTGCGTTGGGCGTGCGTGCGTTGTGTGTGTGTGTGTTGTGTGTGTGTGGTGTGTGTGTGTGTGTGTGTGTGTGTGTGTGGCGGGCGCGCGCAAGCATTTATAAAATTTAAAAGCTTCTGTTGGAAAACGCTGTTTTGAATGCTACAGGATTACTGTTTCCTTCCATGTAGAACGAAGCTTAAACTGAAATTCAACTAGTATTCTAATTAGTGTTATTTATATCGTTCTATAATGTGTTTATTCTTCAAAACGTTTGTCTGTCTGGCATTTTGTGTGTGTTTTTTTTTTCTTTCAAATAGAAAAGCCAATATAAAGAAAAAGTAAAAAACAATTTTGATGTTTTACTTTTTTTTTATCAAACTAAAGAAGAAAAAGAAGAAGAAGAAGAAGAAGAAGAGAAGATGATGATGAATGATGATGAGTGAGATGATGATGATGTTTGATGATGATGATGATGATGACCGACGGACGCGACGATGCGATGATGCTGTGTGATGTGATGTTGATGATGATGATGATGATGATGATGATGATGATGATGATGATGATGATGTGATGATGATGATTGAAGACGACGACGACGACGACGACGACGATGAGGGACGACGACGACAACAACAACAAAAGGAACATACAGGTGTGATGAGATGATAAGGAGGAGGAGGTGAGGAGGGGAGGAGGGGGGAGGAGGAGGAGGAGGAGGGGGAGAACCTGGATAGTGGGAAAACGATTATGCCGATGTTACGCATTCGTATTTACTTTCCTATCAAGGAAAGGGTAAACGAGTATCTTCTGCGATGTAAAACGCTATTGATGAAAAACGTCTTTTATGCTAGTAACGGAAAAGGGGGGTGTTATTCAAATGAGGATGTGGGTGTATTATGATGCATGCAGAGAGTAAGGAATGCTTGGTAAACAGAGATCACCTTCAATCTTGTGCCCGATCACGCTGGTGCGTCTATCAGGTTTTAAGTCAATGGGGAAATGGAAATAGGACTGCCGTTGTATTCGGGTTTTTGATTTTTTACAGGAAAACATCATTTATAGCGTAGTGAACATAACAAATCAGGCGCGCGCACATTCTCCCATTTTTCTGCGGGCGCGGCGCATGCACCAAACCCACCTAAAACACAAAAACACACACACAAACACACACACAAAACACACACACACACACACACACACAAAACAAAACACACACGCACACACACCCCACACACAAAACACCACCCACCCCCACCCCACCACAGCACACACACAACACACACACACAACACAACAACACCCCCCCACACACACACACACACACACACACACACACACACAACAAACCCCAAAATTACATAATGTTTTTACATATTCGTGTAAGATCATAGCCACACACGAGAAAGGAGAGAGAGAGAGAGAGAGAGAGAGAGAGAGAGGAGAGGAAAAGAGAGAGAGAGAGAGGAGAGAGAGAGAGAGAGAGAGAGAGAGAGGAGGAGAGAAGGGGGGGGGGAAGAGACACAAATGCTGACAATGATACTGATATGACATACTTTTATTGGTATTAATTTTTACAACTTTAGTTCAAATGGGAACAATTTACAAACAAGAAACGAATTATCCACGACGGGGTGAAGGGTGAAATCCTCAAAAATTTATACACATATATACGCGAGCGCAGGCTCCTGCGCCCAGGAGAGAGAGAGAGAGAGAGAGAGAGAGAGAGAGAGAGAGAGAGAGAGAGAGAGAGAGAGAGAGAGAGAGAGAGAGAGAGAAAGAGAGAGAGAGTTGCATGATTTAAAAAAAAGGCCATTAAAGCCCACACGCAAGCAAATCACGGGACAATTGGACAATGAAAAACCGTCCACAAACGGGACGTAAATTACAAGCATAAATCAAATGTTAACGCCAGCTTTTTTTTTTTTATTGGATTACGCACGACTACGGAACTGATTTTGATTAATTTTCTCCCATTGTTCTTTTATTTCCTTTCATTTTATTCTGGAGGCTTTATCACGAAAGCTTGTTATTTTGGAAAGAGAAAAGGTGAAATTGCGATTTGATAAAGAGAAGGTGCGCGCGCGCGCGTGTGTGTGTGTCTGTGTGATTGTGTGTGTCTGCGTGTGTTTGTGTTCACGTGCATGTATGCATGTGTGCATGCATGACGCATGTCAGTGTTTGCATGTGTGCATATAAGTGTGTGTGTGTGTGTGTGTGTGTGTGTGTGTGTGTGTGTGTGTGTGTTGTGTGTGTGTGTGTGTGAGTGTGAGTGTGTGTGCGTGCGTGTGCGTGTGTGTGGTGTGTGTGTGTGTGTGTGTGTGTGTGTGTGGTGTGTGTGTGGCATGTGTTCTTCTTCAATTTAACATCCATCCACGTTAAGTGATATTAGACAATGTTAGAGGGAAAGGGGGGAGGGGTAGAGGTATTAAGTAATATATTCAAAGGCTTGAAGAAAAACAGCAACAGCAACATTAAAATAGACAAATATGAGCTAACAAAGAACTACTGATCAAAACACTCAACATCGGCTCCAGTTTACAGAACAGAAAAAATAGGACTTTGATGTAATGAAACTGCAATTTTACACATCAGTGATAAATCTGATACAACTTGATCCAGAGAACATAATAGGTAGGGATGGTAGGTAAGGTTTTAAGTGCTCACATTGAAAAAGGATGTGATTATTTGTAATTTTTCCGCCACAAAGGCATGTTATGTTCTTACAAAACTTTGTCTTAAAAGCATTCAATTTGATCTTATAAATCAAAGAAATTATAATCCGTGAATAAGGTAAGCTACATTGATGAAATGAATTAAGTGTGTCAATGTTTATTAGCTGGCGTAAGTGAGTATCTAGAAAAACATCCAGAACTTTTTAGTTTTTTCTAAAATGTTTCCAGCACGCATTTTCTAATAGACTGTATCCCTCATCGACAGGCAATGGAATACTGACACATTCTGACCCGCTTGTATTTCTTGCTCCCCGCTTTGCTGCTCTGTCGACCCTCTCATTAAACTGAATACCACAGTGTGCATGTGTGTGTGTGTGCATGTGTGTGTGCGTGTGTGCGCGCGCGCGCGCGCGCGCGCGTGTATGTATGTATGTGTGTGTGTGTGTGTGTGTGTGTGTGTGGTTGTGTGTGTGTGTGTGTGTGTGTGTGTGTGTGTGCGTGTGTGTGTGTGTGTATGTGTGTGTATGTCTGTGTCTGTGTGTGTCTGTGTATGTCTGTGTGTGTGTGTGTGTGTGTGTGTGTGTGTGTGTGTGTGTGTGTGTGTGGTGTTGTGGTGTGTGTGTGTGTGTGTGTGTGTGTGTGTGTGTGTGGATAGGGGATGTTTACGCCTGTTTTTTCGCTTATTCAAGGGGACTTATCTTTATTCAAGCAGGTACATCTAGAGAGTCAAATATTTGACTTGAAGTGCACCAAGGACATCGATTAGGATACTGATTGATTGCATTAGAAGTGCACTGTTTCAACCCATGTGTTGGGCATTTTCGATCTCCGTGATTGAACTGTTAAAGGGGTCCTCACCCATACATAGCATGTTTGGGTTGTTCAAAAGTATGATCGAGCGTGTTTCGATGTACGTGTTACTTTTCTTCTGGAACTCACTGCTATCAGTGTTTCGGGTCGTGCAAGTAGCCAAATCGTGATCGCCACGGAGATTGCCGGGCACAGTACGGAAAGAGACGAGAGTCGGGGATTCCGCAAGTGACGTATCAATGCCAAAACTACCGTGAATAAAAAACATGTCCTAAAAGCTTTCGCTTTGAGGACGTAAAACTCAACATTTTCCGGCGATAAGGCTATTCTCCCAGCCTAAAAGAAAAAAAG
>CM031597.1:25238245-25253245 GCA_018398815.1 Conus ventricosus
ATGTCATAAAGCGTCGCAGAAACGAAACGAATGCTCAATATTCGGCTTCCTTTACTGGCTTCAAAGAAAGAGAAAAAGAAAAAAAAATACAGTAAATGTTCCCTTGGGATTCGTAGAGGAAACGAAAGGAAAGCAGAAAGTTAAATCAGAAGTAAGTCGGTTTTATTTTCATTCAGGTGCTATCAATGCGTGAAACAATTTCACTTTTAATTTCCTCAGAGGACTAAGAACAAAAGAAAGGACGGGAAGATGGTAGAACAAGAAAGGAAAAAGAAATAAATCAACAGTTAGTCTCAGTTTTCTCCAGGGGAGGGTAACGGACAAGATAATAAAGTTTCTGGGGTAATGTCAGGTGGTATGACACAAAAGAAGAGGAATAAATAGAAGGACGAGAAAAAACAGAACGTCAAAACAAAAACAAAAAAAACAAGGAGACAGTTTTATTTGCCTTCAGGGAGTTTACAGAAACATTTAAAAGGTTAGTTATCTGAGCGATCGTCACAGAAGGATGAAACGAAAAGATGAAAACACAGGAGAAATGAAAAAAACAAAAACAAACAAAAAAAACGAAAGAAAGTGTCAGTTTTCCCAAGGGAGGATTACAAGAAACAAGACAGCCTGGTTTAGTTTTCTGGGGACTGTAAAAGAATGCACAGAAAGAAATGTTCCCATTTCCTCCAAGAAAACACAATTATACTCCATACCCGTCAAGGCTGTCACACAAAGGCAAAATGGACAACGACAACAAAAAAGGAAAGTATGGAAGAAACAAAAGGGCAATAGGAGGAAGAGAAAATACGAAATGACAAAAAAAAAAGTTACATTTTCAATTTTACTCCAAGTAGAATAAATGAAACCAAAAATGAAAGTGAAATGAACGGGAAAGAAAAAGAATACAAATTTTCAATGTCTTCAGGTAGAGGTAATAAGAGATTGGACGGGTTTGGGATTAGTAGTGGCAGTGTGGCAGTGTCTGGAGAGACGATGTGCGTGGGGGGGGGGGGGGGGGGGGGAGGATTGGCGAGAAAAAGGAGGGAGGTAGGTGATGGGGAAGGAGGAATGAGTGGTTGGAAGGGTTAAGCCCAAGGGAGAAGGGGCAGGGGGGCAGGCGGAGGCGGGTTTACTAGGTGCAGACGAAAAGCTGCTGTCAAATCTGATCTCTTATTAAGCACAGAGCTGAAACAGAAAAGAAAAATAATGCAGAAATAATAGCAGCAAAATAAGTGAAGAAGGGCACAACGCGAATGCTCTGGTTTGACTGGGAGTTGTTGAATTGCATGTTTGTATTTTCTTTTGTTCTAATTGTTTATGGGTTTGTTTTTTTTTTGATGTTCTTTTCTTTTCTGCTCCTAGATTATATACAGGAGTGCAGCGCAAGACGCAGTGCGAGAGGCAGAAGAGAGAAACAACTGAGTGACATTAGTAAGGGGTGACCTCTGGTTAAGCTGTGCCCATTCTCACCACACACACACACACGCGTGGGCGCGCGCGCGCGCGCACGCACACACACACACACACACACACACACACACACACACACACACACACACACACACACACACACACACACACACACATACACACACACACACACACACGTTCACAAACGCGCGCGTGCGCACGCACGCACACACACACCACACACACACACACACACACACACACACACACACACACACACACGGGCGCGCGCGCGCACGCACGCACGCACGCACGCACGCATGCACGCACGCACACACGCACGCACGCACACACATAGTGCAAGAGACAGCAGAGAGAAACAAGAAACGAGCGACAGCAGTGTAAGTGTGACCTCTGGGTAACCTGTGTGCACTGTAACCACACACACACACACACACACACACACACACACACACACACACACACACACACACACACACACACACACACACACACACACACATAGTGCAAGAGACAGCAGAGAGAAACAAGAAACGAGCGACAGCAGTGTGAGTGTGACCTCTGGGTAACCTGTGTGCACTGTCACCAGGCAATGGATGAGTTGTGGCGATGACTGAAGCACGACCGTCACTTACACGTCCAATGAAACGGCCACGGCCAGGAGTATCCGTGACAGAGAGAGAGAGAGAGAGAGAGAGAGAGAGAGAGAGAGAGAGAAGAGAGAGAGAGAGAGAGAGAGAGACAGACAGACAGAGAGACAGAGAGAGACAGAGAGAGAGAGAGAGAGAGAGTTTCTTAGACAATGGAGACTCATCACAGATCGTTCAGTTCATCCTTATCCTTCAACGATCGCCTGTCCCTAAAAGAAAACGAATGGAAAGGGGGAAAAGGGAAATAAGAATTGAACTGGTTTCTGTTTCATCCAGGTGCGATCAAAGTGTAAAACATATTCACTTTTGATTTCATCTAAGGATTTCCACAGGAAGGATGAATAGAAAATTAAGAGAGAATGACGGAATAAAAAGAAACGCATTCAGTTTCAGTTTCAGTTTTTCAGAAGGTCACTGACAAAATACTGAAATTTCATGGGTCAGTTATGGCGCTGTGTCACAAAAGAAGAGAAGGACAGAAAGAACAGAAAGATGAAAAGAAAGAAAGAAAGAAAGGAAAGAATGTCAAAATGAAGAAGAGTTTTAGTTGCCTTCAGACAGTAAACAAAGGAAGAGGTTTTCATGGTTATTGATCTGAGTAATCATCAAAGAAGGATGAAACGAAAGATGAAAAAAAAAGAAGAAAAGAAAAAAAGGAAGTCTTAGTTGCCCTAAGGCAGGATGTTAAAGGAAAAAACAACAACACTGGCTTAGTTCTCTGAGGATTGTGAAAGGATGAACAGGAAAAGAAGAAATAGGAAGTTTCAGTATTCTCCGAAGAGATGTCAAGGTATATGATATTTCACTTTCAGAATATGCAGGAAGGGCGAAAGGGAAAATAGGTGAAATAATGAAAACAATGTATAGCTTAGGACACCTAGATATATAAATATATTTTTAAGCTATTTGATACACAAGGTATGTCAAGGAAAGCACAATTATGATTGATCTCCTTCAAGGCTGTCACACTAAGAAAGTATGAAACAAAAAAAGATAAGAAGATAAGAACGGACAAACAGATAAAGAGAATGCACACAAATGACAGTAACAAAGTTTCACTTTTGATTTTAACCTGAGTAGTAAAAATGATATAAACAGAAGTGATCTGAATAAAAGAAACAGGAAAGAAATGAGATGGATACATTCATTTTTATTCAGGGAGAAGAATTTAGAGAACAGAGGGAGTTGGGATTTGTAGCAGCAGGCAAGGTATGCCGGGAAGGGGGGCTGGCAAGTGGGAAGAGAGGGAAGTAGGGGATGGGGAGGGTAAAAATGAGAGGGTAGAAGGGCGAAGCTTGATGCAGAAGAGGGACACGGGATAACCGGGCGCACACCAGTCTGTGTTGTCATACATGATCTTGTGTCAAACACAGAGCTGAACCAGAACAAGAGTAGAAACCATGCCAGCCAAGTCAATGTGTCGTGGCACACAATTGACGCTATGAATTGACCTGGAGCTGCTTGTTTGTGTGTTGGTTTCTTTTTTGTTTTTGGTTTTGATTTCGTTTTTCTTTTTCGCTTCTTTTTGTGGATTCTCTGTTCACATTTGTTTCTAAACTGTACCTACGTTTTTAACACCTAACTGTCTAAATGTGTGTGTGTGTGTGTGTGTGTGTGTGTGTGTGTGTGTGTGTGTGTGTGTGTGTGTGTGTGTGTGTGTGTGTGTGTGTGTGTGTGTGCGCGCGTGCGAGCGTGGGTGCGTGCGTGCGTGTGTGTGTGTGTGTGTGTGTGTGTGTGTGTGTGTGTGTGTGTGTGTGTGTGTGTGTGTGTGTGTGTGTGTGTGTGTGTGTGTGTGCGTGCGAGCGTGCGTGCGTGTGTGTGTGTGTGTGTGTGTGTGTGTGTGTGTGTGTGTGAGCGTGCGTGCGTGCGTGCGTGCGTGCGTGTGTGCGTGCGTGTGTGTGTGTGTGTGTGTGTGTGTGTGTGTGTGTGTGTGTGTGTGTGTGTGTGTGTGTGTGTGTGTGTGTGTGTGTGTGTGTTATTGTAGGTATGTGTTTATGTCTGTAAAAAATGTGTGTAAATGTGATTTGCATGTCAGTGAGTGTGTCCGTGCTTTTACGTGTGCGTGTGTCTGGGTGTGTTTGTATGGGCTTCTGCATCCATGTAGATGTTGTTTGTCTCTCTATGATGCCAGAGTCAAACACGTTCATTTGCAGCTCTGCTTGTTGTGACTTTACTGCTCTCTCTCTCTCTCTCTCTCTCTCTCTCTCTCTCTCTCTCTCTCTCTCTCTCTCTCTCTCTCTCTCTCTCTCTCTCTCTCTCAGACACACACATAGGTACACACACTTACACATAAACACACACACACACACACACACACACACACACACACACACACACACACACACACACACACACACACACACACGTGCGCGCGCACGACGCACGCACTCACACACACACACACACACACACACACACACACACACACACACACACACACACACACACACACACAACACACACACACACACACGTGCGCGCGCACGACGCACGCACTCACACACACACACACACACACACACACACACACACACACACACACACACACACACACACACACACGCGCGCGCGCGCGCGCGCGCGTGCGCGCGCGCACAAACGCATGCATGCTGTAATGTATGCACACCCGCTTGAGCGCGCACGCACACACACGCACGCACACGCGCGCACACACACACACACACACACACACACACACACACACACACACACACACACACACACACACACACACACACACAGGCCTTCCAGACCCCACGGATCCTTTCCACCGCCAGGAATGTATCGTCTACCTCCTCCCGTGGCATTCCGCCACAGACCGTAGGCATCGTCGGAAAATACCCTTAGTCCTGACTAGTGATCAGTTTTTTTTTTTTCACAAGTAACACATTGACTTATAGTTATAGACAACTATGAAGAAACAAGTATATAACAATTTGAAAATATTACAGTGGAATGCCAGATCAATCTCTGCAAATTTTCTGCCCTTTGAAAATTACGTACAACAGGGAAATTATAGTGTATTAGCGCTTCAATCGCTAAATGTTGAAATATCAAAGCTTCCAAATATTAAGAATTTCTACTATCCACCACTAACTAACGTAAATATTTCAAATGAAAAGGTGCAGTGCGCTATTTATGTTAGATGTGATTTACAATTTTCCACAAGTTTTCTATGCCCAGGACTACAAGATTCTGAAGACTGCTTTTCTGTAGGGCTGCGATAAAAGTTAATGACACCTCAGTTTATAATGTCATTTCAGTTTATTATCCCTACGGCCCCAAAGAGGATAATACGGACTGGCTGAAAAACATCGATTTCACTTCTAAGAAATGGATCATTCTTGGCGATTCTAATGCTCATGCTCCTTTTTGGGATACAGAATGTTCAAAAGTGTCTTCTAACAGATTTCTAGAAAATATTGTTGATTCCAGTCTAATCTTGTTAAATGATGGTCGAGTTACTCGAATCCCAGATGTATCAACACACAAACCAGCTGCTATAGACTTGTCGCTGGTATCTCCAAATCTAACAATTGATTGCGATTGGTCCACTGGAGAAGACTGCCTTGGAAGTGATCACCTTCCAATCACAATAAATTTGAATGATGAAATCAGCACTGACATATCAGATGTTGAAGACAAAATCCCAAATTATAATTATAAATTAGCCAATTGGGAAGCTTTTGCAAATAGTCTGATGACATATGATACAACGTCGGTTGAAGATGACAACATTGATGTTTTTTTATTCAAATTTTGCCAAAATATTGATTCAAGCTGCTGATAGTGCTATTCCAAGGAGTAGATATAGGAAACTTGGTAAATTTTTCGGTAACGTGTGGTGGACTGAAGAATGCCGATTAGCTGTAAAATCAAAACGTCAGGCTTTTAAAAGGTGGATCCGAAATAAGACTGAAGAAAATTTTCAGACGATGAAACAGGAAAAAAACAACTGTAATAAAATAATTGCTCAAGCAAAAAAGACATACTGGGATGAATTTTGTAAGAAGGAAATAACAGAATCAAAGACATGTTTAAAGTGTGGAAAAAAGTAAAAGAAATGAAAAATGGTCACAAAAAACAACTTTACCCAATTAAGCTAGAAAAGGAATTTCATACCTCTTGTGAAAAAGCTGAGGCTTTTGTTGATTTCTTTTCTCAAAATAGTTTGTCTTCATCTCTACAGGCAGAAAATGAGCAATATAGATTGAAAGAGGAACAAAAAGAGGACTATTGGGATCCTGATCCAGTTGCAGATCATTTTTTGAATTCTCCTATCCAGGTCTCAGAATTGTCAGAAGCTTTATCATCAGTCTCATCTCAGAACTCAGCAGTTGGTCTAGATGGCATTTCGTATCAGATGCTATGTCATCTGCCGTCTTGCTGGAAACATGTACTACTCTCGTTGTTCCAAAAATGTTGGAATAATGGCGCTTCTCCCTAAAATTTGGAAGAGTTCGGTGGTCATACCAGTTCTGAAAGAAGGCAAGATAAATACTTCTGTAAGCAGTTATAGACCAATCTCTCTGTCTTCTCATGTCGGGAAACTTCTGGAAAAAATTGTATTGAAGCGTCTGATGTACTATTGTGAAAAGAACTATTTGCTTCCAGTCCAGCAGGCTGGTTTTAGAAAGGGTCGATGCACTACAGACCATCTTGTAAAACTTACAAATCAAATAAAAAAACAGTTTGCCCACAGAAAAAGTACGATGGCTACATTTTTTGATGTTAAAAAAGCCTACGACAGTGTTTGGCATGCTAGGTTGCTTTACAAATTAAAAAAGATTGGGTTTTCAGGCAACATGTATTCTTACATAAAAGGTTTCTTAATGGACAGACATATATGTACAAGAATTGGTAAGATGTATTCTTCCTTCAGGTACATTAATATGGGTATCCCCAAGGATCAATTATTGCCCCAATTTTGTTTTCAGTTCTCCTTTATGATCTTCCTTCTGCGCTGTCCAAAAATATCCATGTAGTTCAGTATGCTGATGACATCGCAATATGGATGCATACTAGTTTAAGAAAACATACAAAGAAGAGGTCAATTAATCATGTGCAGAAGTCATATCAATATGAATTGGACAATCTATCGGCATATATAAAAGAAAATGGGCTAGAATTATCTGGTGAAAAAACCTGTTTAATGTTGTTTAACAATGGAGAAAATCCGCCTGTACTCCCATCCTTGAATATAGATGGCACTTTGTTGCAATATCAGAAATCAGTCCATTTTTGGGGAGTCCTTTTAACACCAAAACTAAGCTGGAAAATGCACATAGAAAAATTGTTATCTAAAGCTAGAACTAGACTAAATTTTCTTAAAATTGTTAATTGCCAACCTTGGGGTCAAAATACTAAAACCCTTTTACATCTGTCTTTGGCTCTTGTCCGCTCCAAGTTAAAGTATGGACAAGAAGTTTACTTTTCAGCGCCAAAGTATCTTTTAAAAAAGTTACAAAGTATTGACAGTAAAGCTATTAAATTAGGTTTAGGAGTTCCTGTACAAACAAATACATATAAGAGCTACAAAGCAGCGAATATCTTACCTTTATCGGAGCAAAGATGTCTAGAAGTAGCCAAATATGTGATTCGAAGCTTGTCAGTAAAAAATTCAGTTACTGATGATATTTTTGTAAATTCGAATAAAGATTTTCCAAGTAGAGCCAAGGAAATTTCATATATTCAGCCAATAATGAATTATACCGCTGAACTTATGTCTAAGTGTAATGTAGATTTAACATCGATTCCAGAGTTCCCCACGGTTCCAATGATGCCTCCTTGGGAACACTTGAGTGGAAATTTTGATTATGAGTATACGGTCTCAAAGAAAAAAGAAAATATTAACATTCTAGTGAACGATGTGAAAGAACACCTAGAAAATTCATATCCTAATCACCTTAAAATCTATACTGATGGTTCAGTTATGGACACAGCTGACAGCGGTTCTGGTTTCGTTATTCCAAGTCTGAATATAGGAAAACATTTTCATCTCGGAAAGGGATTTTCAATATTCACTGCAGAACTGTATGCTATACTGATGGCTTTATTTTGTGTATACAGTACTCCAATATCCTTTTTTAGTGTGCTGTTTTGTGTTGATTCCAAGTCTGTTTTGCAAGCACTGCAAACTTGGGATTGTAAGGCCAGAAAAGATTTGTTATATGAAATAAGGTACCTGATACACTGTATTATGTCTCAGGGTATAATCGTAGACTTCTGTTGGATTCCTTCACATTGTGGTCTCAGAGGGAATGAAATAGCAGATAATCTAGCTAAACTTGGTGCACAAAACTGCTCAGAATGTGTGCTAAATTTGCCATTACATCCTTCCAAGTGTGAAATACTATTCAACCTGGAACTCTACGTTTACAAAACCTTTTTCTGTGAAAAATGCTACACACTGCCTAGCTGCTCACGCCATCTTGCTAAGATTATCACAAAATTAAGGCTGAACACATGGAAGACCAAATTTTCTCCTGAAGTTGTGTGTGTCTGTGGAAAATTCATCTCTGTGCATCACCTTCTATTAGATTGTCCAGTTTTAACTAAAATGTATAAGGCGAAAGGTATCAATCTTGACAAATATGAAAATGAGAGTCAGGTTTTGTCTGACTCATGCATAATTGAGTTTGCCGCCACTTTAGCCGGTTCTGCTGTAGCTAGACTATTATGAAGGTCCCTAACTGATATGCTGTTTTCTTTTTCATAAGTGTATGCAGATGTATGTGTTGAAATGACTTAAGGGTTGTTTTTTTTTTTTCCCGTCTAATATCATCTGCCGGATGAAAAGACGTAAAATTAAACCACCACCACCACACACACACACACACACACACACACACACACAGACGCAGCGATACAAGTAGAAGAGAGATACGACAAACGAGTGATATTAGCAAGGGGTGACTCCTGGCTAATATGTGCCCGCTCTCACCGTGTACTGGACGAGTTGTGGCGACTGTCACTCACACGTCGAGTGAAACGACCACGGTCAGGAGAATCAGTGACCTGGAGAGAGACAGTCTCTTAGGCGCTGGGGAATCAGGGGGCCCATCAGAGATCGCCCACGCCATCCTTCGACGATCGCTTGTCATAACCCCTATTGCAGATGACCGAGAGTTCGTGCGTAACAACGCTTTATGTCCTAATGGTGGAGTAGCTAAAGCTCCTTCTGCCTAACACCGCAGTCCTTACTTCCGCTCACATTGGCGACATTGTGAAAGATAGTGCTGTATCACCCAGGAGAGCAATTTTTAATTCTCTGTGTGGTAAACGAAACATTGAGAGAGAGAGAGAGAGAGAGAGAGAGAGAGAGAGAGAGAGAGAGAGAGAGAGAGAGAGAGAGAGAGAGAGAGAGAGAGACAGACAGACAGACAGACAGACAGACAGACAGACAGACAGACAGGCAGACAGACGGAGAGCTTCCAAGCCCTGACCTCCGGCTAATGCGTACCCACTCTCACTGGGTAATGGATGAGCTCTGTTGAAGACTAAAACACAACTGTCACTCTCATGTCCAGGAGTAGGCCGTAGTGAAGAATCTCTGAGGCAGGAAGAGGGAGATGTCTGGACTAAAGAGAACCGAAACACTCATTGGAATTCTTCCTTTACGTCTATCAGTGATTGCCTTTAATGGATGATGGGCTGGGGGAGGGGGGGGGGGGGGGTGCTCCTCTGTTACGATGCTTTCTGTCGTAATATCAGAATACTACAGTAGCAAAAGCTACCTTCTACTCTTATTTTAAACCACCACTGTCTGTTGAAAAAAAAGAAAGATTAAAAAAAAGACCATCCACATTAACAACAAACAAACTGAAATAAATTCTGCGTGAAAATATTGGATCTTTTCTTCACAATATTCAGCTTGCTGGTTACAGCCCGGCATAAATTCAAATTGCTAGAAATATGTCACAGCGTTTTTCAAAGGAACAATCTTTCAGGCTGCTTCGTTTCATTGAAACATATATCTATTTTTATGGGAGATTTGTGCTGTATACGCCACCTATCTTCCAACTCTACACCACTTTGAAACTCTGACCCACCGTCCAACATTAACTTCCATGTCCTTTGGAACTCAAGCCTTATCAACCCCTACCCTCACTTCTCATCCCTCTGTCTCGCTGTCTCTGTCTCTGTCTGTCTGTCTGTCTGTCTGTCTGTCTGTCTGACTGTCTGTTGTCTGTCTGTTAGCCTGTCCTCTCTCTCTCTCTCTCTCTCTCTCTCTCTCTCTCTCTCTCTCTCTCTCTCTCTCTCTCTCTCTCTCTCTCTCTCGTAAGAGAAACATCCTGTAACACACACACACACACACACACACACACTAAGTGCTGTAGTTAAACAAAGAGAGGAGCAAATGAATCTCACTAATGACAGGCATTTAGTAATGAAAAACATCAACACAAAGAGCGGAAGGAAGGGAGAAAGAACAACCGAAAGAAAAATACAAATGAAAGGAAGAAAGAAATTTAAAAAAGAAGAAGGAAGGGAAAAAGATATGGAAGAAAAAAGCATGATAATGGACTCAGTTCCAATAGATTTTTCGGTGCTGCCAGAAAATCCATTGAGGAAGAAATGAAACAAAAAAAAAAGAGGGACAAGGGGTAACTGACAGATATGTTTTTGAGGCTGTAACAAACAGCAAAACAAAGTGAACCCACCAATAAAAAAAAAAGTTTAAGAATGAGAATAAACAAATACACTGTTTTTTTCTTTAGTCAGCCAGTCACACAGTTTTGACAGGGCCAGAAATGAACTATGAACAAAGTTATTAGTCAAACAAATAAGCAAGAAAAAAAGAAAAAGCAAAGAAAACTGTCACAACAAAACAAAGCCACTGTTCTTTGCTTCCACGTGACTCAAAAGGAAATGAAGGCTTGGAGCAGACTGCAAACATCACTGTAAACGAACTAAGATGCAACACGAAAAGTGGAAAATAACGCTTGTTGAATGCAGAATGTAAACCAGACTAGCAACTTTTGGACGAATGTGGCTTCGTCAATGGTCATAAGTAGCATATATATAACACTGAACTAAATATTAGCATACAGAAGGCTGTACGCCGAAAAAACGGTCAGTTAACGGGTAGGCGTACAGTCGATTTGGAAGTATTGTTTCATGTCCGTTCTTTTGTGGCAACTGAAGAATTTTGACAAAAAATGTGCTTGTTTGCTTTGTACGGTGCATTAAACAAGCATGACTCTGTACCTGTTTGTTTTGTACGGTGCATTAAACAAGCATGACTCTGCACTCTATGTTTGTGCGTTTATTTGTGTTGGAGGTTCAAGCAATCAACGTTGTTTATTTTGCCTATTTAGGGTGCTCTTCAAAAAAAGAGATAAGATAGAAGACGTTAAAAAGAAAGGGATAGAATGAGTGAAAGAGTACAAGTAAAAGACTTTAAAAAAAAAGAAAGGTTCAGTTTCGGGGAGGGTTTGTCAAAGAAAAGACCCCCCACCCCCCACCCCCACAGGAACAGAAGGAGATAATGTTTTTATGTCTAGCTTCGTCCGTCTAAGACCTTCATGGAAGGGGAAAAGTAAGTAAGTACAAAAATATGTAATGAAAAAAAAACCAGAATCGTTTTAGTGTCATCCCAGAAATGTCAAAGAAAAGAACGTTGTACCTCTAATTTCCATCTGCAGTTTTCAGCAACAACAAAAAGTCAAACAAAGGAAGAAGTAAAAAGAAAGTAAGTAGATTTCATTTTAATGCAGATGCTATCAATTGATGAAAACATCACCTTTAGCTCCCCTAGGGATTAAGAAAGAATTAAAGGGAGGATGGAAAGAAGAAAGAAATAGAATGAAAGAAACATAGAGAGAGAGAGGAACAAAGAGAAAAAAAAAGAAAAAGAAAGAAAAAAGAAAGAAAGAAGAAAAAAAGAAGAAAGAAAGAAAGTAAACTACAGTTTCAGTATTTCCCCGGGGGGAACATAACAAAGAAAAGGAAATGTCAATGGTAACTTTCCATGGATGTTGCACAGAAGAAGAGACAGAAAAATATGAAAAGATGAAAAGAAAAAAAGAAAGAAAGAAAGAACAGAAAGAAAGAAAGAACAGAAAGAAAGTAGAAACAGGGAAAAAAAGAACGAAAGACTGAAAGGAAGGCAGAAAGAAGATGGAAAAAAAAAACAAAGAAAGGAGAAAGAAAGACAGACAGCTTCAGTTGCCTCTAGGCTGTGTTAAGTTTCTCTTGACGTTGTGAAAGAAGGCTGAATGGAGAGAAGATAGGACAGAAATTAACACACAAAAAAGAAAAGGAAAGAAAAGAGTTTCAGTTGCCCCAAGGTTGTAAGGAAAAGAGAAGGAAGTGTGACATTTACTTTTCAGAAAAAATTTGAAAAAGAGAACAAGATTTTTTTCTTTAAAGTTCAAATTCCTTCCATGGAGATACCAAGGAAAACACAAAACCACCTTGGATTTCCTTAAGGGTCAGTCACGCATAGAATGAAAGAAAAGAAGCAAGGAATAAAGACAGAGAGGACGGAAGGAGTGAAGAAATAAACCAAACGAGAGTAACAAAGTTTCATTTCCTAATTTTACTCCAGAGAATAAACTGATATGCATGAGGGAAAAAAATGAACAAAGTGAATGAAAATTGAAAGAAAAAGAGAAAATATACTGCCTTTTTTCCAGGAGAGGAGACAATGGAAGGAGGTTCGATAGATTCTTTCGCTTAGTGTGTGTGTGTGTATGGGGGGGGGGGGGGGGGGGGGGGGAGCTGTGGCGAGGGGGTCTGATAAGGTGGGAAAGAGCCTTAGGGGAACAGGAAGGGGAGGTGGGAATACCGCGTGCAGACGAATATTTGTTGTCATATACGATCTCTGTCAAGCACAGAGCAAATTCCTAACCAGTCCCCTTTTTTTTCCCTCTAAACAACAAAAAACGACCACACCGTGTGTCAGCCACAAAATCGAAGTGTTCTACTGCATCATGCATCAAGGAGCAAAAGCAATGCGCTAGTCTGAGAGAAAGAGTTACTGTGTGTTAGTGTGTGTGTGTGTGTGTGTGTGTGTGTGTGTGTGTGTGTGTTGTGTTGTGTGTGTGTGTGTGTGTGGTGTGTGTGTTGTTAGTTTTGTCGTGTTTTGTGTGTATGTTTATTAGGGTTTCTATTCTCTGCTGATGTTTACCTAATTATCTTTAATTTTGCATAACTGCTTTTTCATTTGTTACTGAAGGTTTGTTCTAAGTCTATTTCTATAATTTTACTTGACTCGTTCCTCTCTCTCTCTCTCTCTCTCTCTCTCCTCCTCTCTCTCTCCTCTCTCTCTCTCTCTCTCTCTCTCTCTCTCTCCTCGTGTGTGTGTGTGTGTGTGTGTTGTGTGTGTGTGTGTGTGTGTGTGTGTGTGTGTGTGTGTAGTCTATATGTGCCTGTAAACTACTTTTTTTTTTCTTTTTTTTTTTTTTTTTAAATCGAATGTAAATTACATTAATGATGTATACAAACATGATATAGGATACAAGGTTTAAAAAACGCATGACATAAATTATTGCAACTCCATTGACCATGGTATTCGGAGAAGAAATACATTATACAGACAATCTTTGTTTCCCATTGTTTCATGGAGGCTCCAAGGTCGAGGACGACATGAAACATATAAGTATAATACGCCTGTAAACTACTTTCACAAACCATATAAATCATCGATTCAGAATGTTACAACCAATGGTAATGGTTATCAATCCGAACCTGTCAAGCTCACACCATGGTGTACCACATGCATCTGTTCTCTCTCTCTCTCTCTCTCTCTCTCTCTCTCTCTCTCTCTCTCTCTCTCTCTCTCTCTCTCTCCTCTCTCTCTCTCTCCTCTCTCTCTCTCTCTCTCTCTCTCTCTCCAGTAGAAAGCAGCACTCAATACATAGCACATCAAAAGCGCCGTGGTTCCATAAGTAGAAGAGCAAGTGATTTTTACTGAAAACACGCTTTCAATCATTAACAGAAATAAGGACAGGAACACAGTAAGGACTAAAACAAGATATGTTATCAAACAAGAAAGAGAAAAGTAAGAGAGAGATAAACAGAAATGGGAAAGAAATAAGAAAAAGTAATTAGTTTCCCAGACCCAACAAGCTGTTCGGTGTGTCAGAAAAAGCAGAGAGAGAGAGAGAGAGAGAGAGAGAGAGAGAGAGAGAGAGAGAGAGAGAGAGGAGAGAGAGAGAGGAGAGAGCGTTTCGTAGGCTGTTACAGAACAGCAAATGAAATTAAACCAGCAAAAGAAATGAAAGAAGGACTAAACTTTCTCTTAGTCACCTGGTAACAGAATTTTAACAGGGTTGCAACAAGGTAAAAAGACAAACAGTCGTGAGAAAGCAAAATAAAAAAAATAGTATAATAAGAAGAAAATGTCTGTGTGCTTTCCTTCCAGGAGACTCTATAGGGGAAAAAAGAGGCTTGGAACAACAACGTAACTGAAAATTATTTAAAAATACAGATAAACAAAGAGCAAAGTACCGCTCATTGGCACTGGTAATGGCATCCCGTCTGTCTCGAGAGACAATGGTGCTGCGCCCTGGATCAGTCAGTTGTGGAGTTGCAGCGGCTGCTGTGGCTGAAGAGCCCGATTCTGCAGCGGCAGAGTTTGCTGCAGTTGCTGCAGGAGACGTCTTGGTCATCAGCGTCTGTGGGTTGCCGACGCAATGCTTTGCCGTCTGCGGCGCCTCCGTTCTTCCCACCGGCCTCTCTCCTCTGCTCTGCTTGCTTGATGCCAGCCTTGACGGTGGACGCCAGGTGACCCGATCTGCTTTCTTCAAATATGCTGGTTACCGCCAATCTAATAGAGAAAACAAGCATGCAAAGACACAAACAAACAAATCAAAACTTAGCCAGTTATGTGACTTTTTGAAACAATTGTTTCCTCCGGAGGTCACGTTACACATGGGATATACAAAACAACACGCCAAACAATAAATACTCGTACACATGG
>CM031597.1:25258245-25263245 GCA_018398815.1 Conus ventricosus
GTAATTTCACTGATACTTTTTAATTTTTGGGGGGGGGGAGGCGGTGTGTGTGTGGGGTGGGGTGTTTTGTGTGTGTTTTTTTTTTGGTGGGTGGGGGTGTGGGGTGTGTGGGTGTGTGGGGTGTGTTTTGCGTGCGGGGGTTGGGTTTTGTGTTGTGTGTGTGTTTTGTGTGTGTGTGTGTGTTTTTGTGGGGGGGTTTTGTTGTGTGTGGGTGTGTGTGTGATGTTTTCTGTGTTTTTGTGTGTGTGCGGGGTGCTTTGGGGGCGTGCGTGCTTGCGTGCGTGCGTGTGAATGGTGTATCCCGCGTGTGGCTGGGGGCGTGCGTGCGGGGGCGTGCGCGCGCGTGTGTGGTATGTTTATCTGTGTGGGGGGGGTACGGGGCGGGGGGCGTGCTTTGCGCGCCCCGCACTTTGTGTGTGCGTGTGCCTGGGCCACTATTGTGGTGTCCCGAGGGGTTTTATGTTTTGTGTATGTGTGTGTGTATGTTGTGTGTGTTTGGCGTGCGCCTGAGAGAGAGAGAGAGAGGAGGGAGAGAGAGAGGAGGAGAGAGAGAGAAGAGGGGAGAGGAGGGGAGAAAAGAGAGGGGAGAGAGAGAGAGAGAGATTTCCCCCCAACCTGATCAACGTGTTATAGACTGGATGGGAGAAAACTTTCTAAATTTTCGTCACGTCTCATTTCCGTCTTGAGTCTGTGTGTGGTTGTGCTCAGCAGGGGGTTTTAAAACCGTAAAGGGTTCATCCACTTCCCAAAGAATAAACGGGAAAAGGTTTTTCCCCGGGTGTTGTTTTAAAGCTGGACTCTGGAAAAAACTTTTTTTTGGGGGGGCTGCTTGAGAAAAACTTTGGTTTCATTTGAGTTTAGGGATATTTGAGTGGGTATATATATAAAATTTTATAAATTTTTTTTAAATTTTAAATTTATATAAAAATTTTATATATGGTTTTGTGTGGTTAAAAAACCCCAAAAATGTTTTTTGGATGGTGCCAAACCCCTTGGGGAGCAACATTTTTTAAAAATGGGTTTTTTTAAATAGAATCTACAAATTTGTTTCGGGCGCGTTGCGCTGTCATCAGGATTTTTTTTTTGGTTGGGCCACCGCCGAGGGTTTAATATACGTGGGGGCTCCCGTTTGCGTTGTTTGCACGTGCGGGTTCAAATAAAACGAAAACCAACACAGAAAAAAGGGGAAGAAAGGAAATCTTGCAATTGCTTTAAAAACGAACAGTGCCCCCCCCTGAGCAAAAAATTTCCCTTCCCCAACAACATTGTAAAACCAAAACCACTGTGCCCTCAGAAAATGAAAAAAAAAACCAACATGGGGAAATCACTAAAAAACCATTTCCCCCCCCAAACCCCCCCCCCAGAAAAGCAAACCACAAACAGCCCTTTTTTAAATAAAAAAAAAATAAAAAAACCCAAAACAGAACTGAGCAAATATATCTGGAAACAAAAGGACGCAAAAACAAGCTACAATTTACCCGGGAAAAACATAAAAAGACCCTAAACCATGCAGAAATGTTTCAAAAAGGTGCAACCTTTTTAACTTTAAAAATGGGTTTAAAACTTTTTGCAAACCAAACTTAGCAACTTTAAACCCCCAAAAACCCGAAATTAAATAAACAAAATGCAGGCCCTAAAAGGAAATCGGTTTTTAGTGAACACACCCAAAAAAAAAAAACCTGAAACCCCCCCAAAAAAAAACGTGCAGCCCAAACCCCCCGTGCAAACAACCACGCAAACGGGAGGGCCCCCACGCTATATAACATCGGGGGGGGGCAAACCAAAAAACCATCCTGATGACAGCGCAACGCGCTCGAAACAAATTTTAGATTTATTTTTTAAAAAACCCATTTTAACAATATAATATAAATATATATTTTAATATTTTTTATTTTTATTTTTATTTTTTGTGTGTGTGGGGTGTGGGGGTTGTGTGGGGTGTGTGTGTGTTGTGGGGTGTGTGTTGTGTTAAAATCAATGAGTGGATTTTTTTTTGGGATCCAATTGAATTTTTAAAAAAAGACACTATTTCAAACCCTTTTATTTTCCCCAGATGGTTAACAAAAAAAAAAAAAAAAAAAAAAAAGGGGGCAAAAAACCCCTTGAGGTTCCCTTTTTTTCATAAAATTGGGTGAAATCCAAAAAAAAAAGAAAATATCCCCGAGGATTTTTTGGGTGGGGTTTTAAAAAAAAGAAAAGAAACAGAAAAATGAAGAAAAAGAGAAAGAAAAAAAAAAGCCGACAGAAAGAAAAATGAGACGAAAAAGAAGGGGTAATTTTTAGTTTTCCTCTTGGCGTGTAAGGAAAAATGAACGCTCACCGCTACTTCTTTTGGAATTTTTCCCAAAAAAGGGGTGAAAAAGAAAAAAGTTATACAACAGAACAGAAAAGAAAAAAAATAAAGGTTTTTAGTTGTCATCTTGAGTTTTATAAAGAAAAGAAAGCCTGACTTTCTGTGTCAAAGGGGGTTTTTAAAAGGACGGGCCCCCAAACAAACAAAAAAAAGTTTGGATTTCAAACAAAAAAATAAAAAACCCGGGGTTGCCCTGAGGGGGTGCCAATAAAGAAAAACCTAAAGAAAAGAAGAAATTTAAAAAAAAAGGAAGAAAGGACGAAAGATTTGAAAGGGGGAACAAAAAGAAGGGAAACCCAATTTCGTTTTTAAATTTTAAAAAAATAAAGCTATATGTAAAGAAAAAAAAGGGGGGAAAAATAAAGTTCCCCTTTTTTTTCCCCCCCGGGGGACAGAATGGTGGGAGCTAGAATAGGGACAAAAGATGTGGTATGCCAGCCTTTCGGAAGAATGAGGGGGGTGGGGGCGGGGGGGGGTTTGGTATGATAAGATGGCAACGTGAAGCCCTGGGGGGAAAGGGGGGGGGGGGGGGGGTGGAAGCGGGATTAAACCGAGTGTAGGGCGAATTTTTTCTGTCATTCCCCCATTTTTGTTAACACAGAGCTAAACCACCACCACCACCACCACCCTCACCACCCCCCTTTTTTTTGACACCCTCCCCCCCCCGGCCCCGGGCCCCACCTCCTGAAAACCACCTCCCCCTCCCTCCCCACTTTAAAACAAAAAACCCAAAAAAACCCCAAAAAACAAAAGCAAAACCCGGGGGTGAAAAGAAAAAAGCTGGCCCAGGGAAAAGGGGTGTAAATGGATCATAAAACATAAAACGAAAGGGTTTCCCAAAAAACAGGCCCGGGAAGAAGTGCTGTTTGTATGTTTGTTTTTTTTTTGGTTTTTTTCGCATTTGTTTGTTATTGCTTTGTTCCTTGGGAACGGTTTCTTTCCAGTTCTGCTCCTTTTTTTTATCTACATTGAACACTTGTGTTTGGGGGTTGTTCGTTCTTTGGTATATCTTCCTGTGACTCAAAGTGAATTAGACAAATTTGTGGTGCGCGTGTGTATGGTGCGCGCCCGCGCGCGGGTTTGGGGGTGTGGGGGGCGCGCGCGCGCGCGCGGTGTGTGTGTGTGGGGGTGTGTGTGGTGTGTGTGTGTGGGGTGTGGGGTGTTTTGTTTTTTTATTTTTTTTTTCTATCTCTCTCCTCCCCCTCTCTTTTTTTTCTCTCTCTCTCGCTCTATATATATATATATATATATATTTAAATTTTAAAATTTTTTTTTTTGTGTGTGTGTGTTGTTGTGTGTGTGTTTGTGGGGTGGTGTGTGTGTTTTGTGTGTGCGTTTGTTGGGTGTTGTGGTACATATAATATTTTTATAAATTTTTTTAAAAATTTTTATATAAAATTTTAAAAATTTTTATAATATATATATATTTATATTTAATATATATTTATTTATATTAATATTTTTATTATATATATATAGCAAAAACCCCGTTAAAAAAGGAATCTTAAAACTATCTACAAATTTGTTTCAAGCGTTTGCGCGTCATCAGGTTGGTTTTTTGGGTTTTCCCCGCCGATGTTTATAGCGTTTTGGGCTTTTCCCCTTTGCGGTTTTTTTGCCGTGCGGGGTTTGGGTTTCAAGGGGTTTTTTTGGGGGGGGGTTTCAGGGTTTTTCTTGGGGGTGTGTTTTACTAACCAAAGTTTCCAATTTTGCCTGCGTTTTTTTGCTATTTCGGGTTTTGGGGTTTAAAGTTGCTAAGTGTGGTTTGCATTATTAACCATTTTTCAGTTTAAAATAGGTTGACACCCTTTTTTAAACATTGCTGCATGGTGATGCCTTTTTTTATTTTCCCGGGTATATTGTAGTTGTTTTTTGGGGTCTTTAAGTTTTTCCCAAAATATTTCTCCGTTCTTTTTGGTTTTTTAAAATTTTTTTTTTTTTAAAAAGACCCGTTTTGGTTTGCATGCTGGTTTTGAACGGGTTTTCCCGTTTATTTCCCCATGTTTGTTTTTTTTTTCATTTTTCCCGATTCACAGTACCTGGGTTTCAATGTTGTTGTGAAGACATTTTTTTGTTTTTGTGGGCACTGCACCTTTCTAAGGGGCAATTGCAAAATTTTCCCTTTTTTCACCCCCTTTTTTGCCTTTTTTTTTTCATTTTTTTGGATGCGTCAAATTAAAGGGTTTTTGAAGGGTTTGGAATACAAGAGTACGTATTTGACAATTTTTTTTGTTAAATAAAATTTTTGGGCAGTTTGTGTTCTTTTTGGAAAAGAAGTTGTTAGGAATTTTTTTTTAAAAAAATTATTTCCCTTTTGTTTGTTTTGAGTTTCCCCTCGTATGGGGGGTTATACCCTATGATTTTTTTTTCCTATTTTCTTGCTTTTTTTTGGGGTTGTTTGGGCCCGGGGGTTTTATTGTAAATTTTTAATTGTTTCCACTTGTTTGAAAGGGCCCCCTGGTTTTCTATGCTGCATTGTTGAACACTCTCTCATTGGGATACGGTTTTTTAGTCTCTTGTTTATGCCCTGGGGTTTTGGGGCTTAAAATTGATGGTGGATGGTTAAAAATTTTTTGTGTACATAAAGAGGTGTATCGTTTGGGGTTTTTTGTTTTGGTTTAAAAATATGTGATTTTTGGGGACCCGT
>CM031597.1:25268245-25273245 GCA_018398815.1 Conus ventricosus
AGCGAATGTTAGTTGACTTAAAGAAATGCGTTTTTTTAACTACAATTATTCATACAAAATTGAGAACAATGCACACGCACCCCGCACGCAGGGAGGACGCCGCACGCACGCACGCACGCAGACGCACGCACGCACGCACGCCACCACCACACACTCACACACACACACACACAAAAACCCACACACACACCACCACCACAACACAACTTTACCGTAGAACTAAATCGAAAAAAGACGTGTCCACATTTAAAACCAAACCTTAACAAGGCCCTAATCCTCTCAGCCTTCTCCCTGGCTACCAGTATTAATATTAACAAACAAACCAACCCAGGAAAGTGTAACCTCAACACTGCATTTGTTGAGGCGATAAGATACTCTGTACGTTGAATGAAAATATATTCACTCACAAAACATTAGATTGAATATAAGAATTCTTTATTTGTCTAAGAGAAATAAAAGGTTTAAAAATAATTTCCGGGCACAAATTCTTGGGTAAAAATGTGAACAAAAAGTAACAACAAGCTTAAAACAAGTTTTGTTTAAGACAGTGACTGAAATTTTGGGGGAAATTTTTTTTGTTTAACGATTTAAACATGTGTTCGTTGTTCTGTGACTTGCTGAAGGACATAAAAAAAATGTTTTTTAAAAAAAAAACAAAAATAATTTTTGAACATAAAAAAACTATTATGTCTTGATAAAAAAAAAAAGAAAAAGAGAGAGAGGAGAAGGGGAAGGAGAGAGAGAGGAGAGAGGAGAGAGAGAGAGAGGAGGAGAAGGGGGAGAGGAGATTTTCTTAATGTTCAAGAACGGTGTGTAAAAACTTAAAAAGAAAAAAAAAATACTTCCTACAATGCCTTAAACTGGGCCTCACATTAAAGCGCCAGAACGTGGCTGCTTATTTTCGTTTTTTTTTTATTGCAGCGAATTCCATTTTTACATCAAAAAAAAAAACAAAACAAAAAAAAAAAAAACAAAACCAAAAAAAAAAAAGGAACAAACCCTTTCGCCCGGAAAACTACAAAGGGCTGCCCCGCCCCTTTGGGAAAAAAATTGCAGTCATTTTTTTTAAAAAATTTGTGGTTTTTAAAAACCTTTTAAAAATTTAAAAAACGAAAATTTTTTTTCCCGGGTTTTTTAGGGAAAAGGTAAGGGGTTTTAAGGGTTGGAGATTTTTTTAAAAGGGGAAAGGGGTAAAAGTTTTTATTTTAATTTTTTTTTTGGTTTTTAAAAACCTTTTAGAGGTTTCGATAAAAACAAAAAAAGTTTGGTCTAAAATTGTTTTAAAACAGTGAGTCTTTGATTTGGGGGATGGGAACCACTTTTGCTGCCTTTAGCCCCCAGGGAAAACATTTTATCAAAACACAAAATTATAAAAATACTTAAGGGATCAACAAGTAGGTAGAGCAAGCTTGAGTATAGAAGCATTTTAAATTATCTGGACCCCTTGTTTTTTTTTTTAAGTTTTGAAAAATTTAAAGGGAAACCCAATTCATTATGCAAGTAAGGGGATGCTAAGATCTCTGTATTTAACGTTTTTGACAAAACGATTGAAGAAAAGCTGAGTTTTTTTTACGATTAAAAAATGTGACACGGGGAGCCGTTTTTTACGATTCGTTTCCCGAAGGAAAGATTGTTGAAGGTGTTAGCAGACCACTTCGCAGTATTTCTGTTTCTTTCTCGACTTGTCGTTTTTCTTAACTAGCCTAATGATGCTGTATCCCCCTTTGCGTTATCGTTTCCCAAAATGCTCAGATTTTTATTTTCTAAAAGATCATATCGTTTCTTGTTTTAATTCATCACTTTTTTGCGGTTTTAAATGCATCCTTAGTGCCATTTCTATAATAAAGTCTTTTTTAGCCAGCGGGAATTTCTCTGGTTTTTACCCCCTTTTTTTTTTTAAGTGGGGCATGTTTATCAAACGATTTAGAGAAAATATTATACCAGGTATTATACGTTTTTTTGGGTCTGTGTAATTGAGTACACTGTGAAGGAGCTAAGCTTAAGTCGAGGAAAAATTTTCCTTACTTTAAATTTTTGAAGCGCGATATTTAAAGGTTGTGTGGCCCTTATTTGTTTTTGGCGTTTAAAGACCAAGTGCCAAAATGAGACGTGGTCGCTTATGCTTTTTTTGCCCACTGTTATGTTGTTTTCCATGGCTTTTTGTTTTTGGGGGTTTTGACCAGCAATGTAAAGGTCTTTGCGATTCTAGTTGGATTATGAATAAGCTGAGAAGCCCAAAGAGGTGGTGGCGCATCCCCGGGGCGCCGTTTTAAGTCAATGTTTAAAAACACCCAGAAGAAAAGACATTTTGGGTAGCTCTTAATTTCATCATCCTCATGTGTACAAATTTTTCATACCAAAAAAAAAGTGGCGCGGGGTTCCCCGTACACATATCCCAAATGAAGAGGGGTGAGTTGGAGGGTTTTCCTGCAGCCACATGCATTCAACATTTTCAGGTTCAAGGTCACGTGCCTTTTTTTACAGTGAGCGATGCTTTTTGAATATATTCCCAAATCCTGTTTCACCCGGTGATGTGCACGCGTCGGACAAAGTTTAGTTAGTTATGGTAAAACTGTATCATTGAAAGGTAGTCAAGGCGAGTTTCACTAAGACCAAGCAGATGAATAGAAGGGGATTGTTTAGAAGAAACAACATCATGAATCTTAATTGCAATTAAACATTTAAAAGGGGCCCCAAAGCGTAATTCCCCCATAGTATTTACTTAATGTCCATTTTTATTCTGGGGGAAAACCTCAAAAACAAAAAAAGAATACTGTTACAAAACAAATTAAATATAAAATCAGCAAAACTGTTCAACAAAAATGAAAAAAAAAAATCAGCAATCATAAAATATCCAAGAAAACACAAAAACCGAAAAGAGGGCAATGAAATTAGTCAAAGGACAATTTAAGTATGTGTATAATAACAATATTCAGGGAAGTATGACCCAAACCCAAAATAAATGTCGCTTTAAGCTGTCCGGGGCACAAAATTTCAGTCATCCCAGTAACTAAGCAATACCCGGGGGGAAGGGGGGGGGGGGGGGGGGGGGGGGGGGGGGGTTGGGGGGGGGGGGGGGGGGGGGTGGGGGTGGGGGGGGGGGGCGGGAAGGGGGGGAAAAGACACGGGGGGGGGGAGGGGGGAAGGGGGGAGGGTTGTGGGTGAAGGGAGGGGGAGGGAAAGGCGGGGGTGGGGGGGGGGGGGGGGGGGAGGGTAGGGGCGGGCCCCGAGGGAGGGGAAGGGTAAATTGGGCCGGGGGTTGGGGGGGGGGGGGGGGGGGGGGGGGGGGGGGGGGGGGGGGGGGGGGAAAAAAAAAAAAAAAAAGGAGCAAGGGGGGCCGCAAAGGGGGGCGAGGGAAAAAAGCGTTTTTTTCCGGGAAGGTTTTTTTCTTTTAAGCAGGGGTCTGGGGAAGTAAAGGGGAACGGAAGCGGGGGGAAATTTTTAGGGAAAAAACAGGGACAGGGACGGGGAAGCGACAGAGAAAAACCGGGAAAAGGGAGCAGGGGGAAGAAAAGCTTTGGGCGCGGGCATTTTTCCAAACCCACCGGGGGGGCAACGCAGAAAAGAAGACAAAAAGGAAAAGAAGGGAAAAAGGGAAAGGGGGAAGAGGAAAAGAAAGGAGAAACGAAAAGGCAAAAAAAAACAAAGACAGGACGGCAGACCCCCACAAAAAGACAAAGGAAGGACAGGGAGAAGAGCAGGGCCAAAAAAAAAGAGAGGGTGGAAAGGGAAGGAGGCTGGAAAGGGAAAATTGAAGGGGTGGGGTTGGGGGAGGGGGTTTTGGGGGGGGGGGGAAAAAGTTTTGGGAGTAGAGGCCCTTTCCTCAAAAGCGGACGAACTTTAATTGCCCTCATCCTGTCTTCCCATTAATGTTGAACGGAGAGTCAGGGACAGGGTCATTTAGTAGCGAAGAGCGAAGAGTCAGGGACAGGGTCATTTAGGTAGCGAAGAGCTAACGCATCACGCCAACGAGTGAGAGTTCTGAGTTGGGAACACAAACGTTTTCTGTTTTGTGTCAAGCGTGGCTTTAGTTTAGGGTTGTCCGACTGTACACTACTAACTGCAGACTGCATCGTCAAGAGACCTGAGAGAGAGGAAGAGAGAGAGAGAGAGAGAGAGAGAGGAGAGAGAGAGAGAGAGAGACAGACAGACAGACAGACAGACAGACAGACAGACAGACAGACAGAGACAAAGACAGAGAAACAGAGAGACAGAGAGACAGAGACAAAGACATAGACAGAGAGGCAGACACACAGACAGACACACAGGGAGACAGAGACAAACAGACAGACAGACAGACAGACAGACACACAGACAGACAGACAGACAGACAGAGACAGAGAGACAGAGAGACAGAGAGACAGAGAGGCAGAGACAAAGACATAGACAGAGAGGCAGACACACAGACAGACAGACGAGAGACAGAGAGACAGAGAGACAGAGAGGGGAGAAGAGATAGAGAGAGAGAGAGAGGAGAGAGAGAGAGAGGAGAGAGAGAGCTAGAGAGAGGGAGACATGAAGGGGTGGGAGTTGAGGGGAGGGGGATGGGGGGAGTTCTGAGCGTTGGAGGCATAAAAAACAATCCATCCTGTCTGAAGACCGGCACTGCTCAGACCATCACACGAGCCAGCAAATAACATGACTTGTTCCAGACCTTATCGACCGGAAATGCTACGATCATCATTTTTTTGTTTGCATAGCTCAGAATCCATATCCTGTTTACCCTACCACCCTTTAACTATCACCCCCCACCCTTTCTGATTTCCTCCCCACCTCATTCCTTCCACCATAACTGTCCAACTCGATTTCATGCATTCCGCTCGCTATCTCTATGCGATTTTCAGATTTACATTGGACTTTTAATCCAGTCTCATCTTCGGAGCAAAATCAGTGGCGTAACTCCTATGCTGCCATTCCGGCCTCCTGACCACCGCCACAGCCTGGCTTTTCTGGCACCAGCCCCGATACGGGCAATTCGCTGGGAGCATTCCATGTCAAGT
>CM031597.1:25280745-25285745 GCA_018398815.1 Conus ventricosus
AGAGAGAGAGAGAGAGAGAGAGAGAGAGAGAGAGAGAAGAGAGAGAGAGAAAGGGGAGGGAGAGAGAGAGAGACAGACAGACAATCTGACAGAGACAGAGAGACAGAGACAGACAAACAACACTCCACTCACGCAATACAGAGAGAGAGAGAGAGAGAGAGAGAGAGAGAAGAGAGAGAGAGAGAGAGAGAGAAGAGAGAGAGAGAGAGAGAGAAGAAGAGAGAACAGACACAATGAGAGACAGAGAGAGAAAAAAAACAGAAATTGGTGGTTAACACAGAGAACAGAATGAGGGGAAGGGCAGGAAAGAAAGGAGGGGGGGGGGGGGGTGTTAGAGAGAAAGAGGGGAGGGGAATGGAGAAGGTGGCGAACAGAGAATCGGAAAAAGGGGGGTGAGGCATTATGATGGTGAGAGAGAGAGAGGAGAGGAGAGAGAGAGAAAAGAGAGAGAGTCCTTTGCCTGAGCACATAGTTGCGTCATGTAACGCACAATAGAATAGATTTTCTTGCAAACTGTATATTCTTATAAGAGAGAGAGAGAGAGAGAGAGAGAGAGAGAGAAGAGAGAGAGAGAGAGAGGAGATGGGGAGTTGAACGGAGGGAAGGGAGTTGAGGTATAGGAGTTCCGAGCGTTAGAAGCATAAAGAACAATTCATCCCGTCTTAAGACAGGAATTACCCAGACATCACACGAGCCAACAAATCACATGACATTTGCCAGAGCTTCTGGCCCGGAAACGCTACGATCGTCTTTTTGTTTGGACAGCTTAGAATCCATATCCTGCCAGGTCGCTCACCGCCGCCCCTTTCCTACCCCCCACCCAACACTTAGAATTCCTTCTCCACCTCATTCCTTCTATCAGTACCTGTCCCCTCGCTTTCGTGCAGTCCTTGCCTGTATTGCAATTTTTTGTAATCCCAGTTCTTATAGAACAGGGAGTACTTTACAATGGGAACGAAGAAATGCTGTCTGTGTGTCTGTCTATGTGTCTGTCTGTGGTCAAAATGTGTTCCACTCACTCCGGACACAATTTCTGGGCCGATCATTCTGAAAATTTGTAGGTATGTTCATTATGTGTCACGGATGATGCACGATGTTTTATTTTACCAGAATATCCGTTTAAAACGGACTATAAGTGAAAATTAAAGAAAAATCAAGTCCGATAAGGGAAATAACCACCGCTCTGTCGAGGTTTTTTTTCTTCCACTAACTGGAAATTGTCTCCCCTCTTGGCACTTACTGGGAGTACGTTTACATGCTTTGCATCTTGTTTTTTTTATCTTATTCGGATTTTTTCTAGCTCATCCTCTGTGCCACTTCAGTGGCGTCCCTTCCAGCCTCCCGTCCACAGCCGCAAACAGGCTCGTCCAGTCGCAGCCCCGACCCTGGCAGTCCACAGGGAGCAGTCTATGTCAATTCGTTATTAGGCAACTCACCACGGTAGATACCGCACTGATTGTTGCTCAGTCATTTCGGTGGTGTTTAGTAGTTCCTTGTCTGGTTCAAAATATGTAAAATCCACCAATAAATTAAACTTCCAAGCCAACTTTAGTAATTGCTTGGTTGCAGAAAGTCAACGTGGGTGAGCGTCCCCTTCCTGAGAGCGCCATTACATCCGTCCAGTGACAGTCCCCTGAAGTTTTCAGTACCGACGAGTACAACACGCACTCACCAAGGGCACATGATATATGGAAGGAAGCCGAAACCGAGGTCACCACAACCCGCAGGGCACAAAGGACCACAGAATTGGAGACGTCTTATGTTGATTGATAAAAGGGTGAGGATGATGAAGATGGTGCTATGGATTTCCATTCCAGACTGAGATTACATGACATGGGGAATAACGGCAGATCATAGGAGAAATTTTAGATCTCTTATATCTTCAGGCATTTTCTATCTATCTATCTATCTATCTATCTATCTATCTATCTATCTATCTATCTATCTATCTATCTATCTATCTTCTGTCTGCTTGTCTGTCTGTCTGTCTGTCTGTATGCCAGTCCATCTGTCCGCCTGTCTCTGTGTGTGTGCGCGCATGAGTGAGTGTGTGTGTGTGTGTGCGTGCGTGCGTGCGTGCGTGCGTGCGTGCGTGCGTGTGGTGTGTGTGTGTGTGTGTGTGTGTGTGTGTGTGTGTGTGTGTGTGTGTGTGTGTGTGTGTGTGTGTGTGTGTGTGTGTGTGTGTGTGTGTTGACACGCAAAGCAAACGCTAAAACCAGATTTGATTATAGGTGCAAATATTCTAATCGTAAATAATTCATCAAAACGAACTCCAAATGTTTCATGAATGTGTCAACAGTGAAGTGCTATCATCAAAAAAAACGAAACTGCAGCATCAGTCATCGGACTTGAGTATCAGCCAAGGAATGCTCCTTCTTGTCAGTAACTGGTGTTGCCACTTTTGCACTCATAACACTCTTGAGCACGGAGTGATTCATGCGGCTCAAGAAGGGGATAATGGTGTTGTTTCACATCTTCTGACCCATTACAGTCAGCTGAGCAGCTATAGATCGATCCTCATCTCACACACGCTCACAGGACCGGCTGTAAAGTTGCTAAGGCAAAGTCTGGATATCTTCTTGCTGCAAGAAATCCCGAAGGACTCGGGCAATGTGTGGTCTAACGTTGGCATGCTATATGACATGGTGTAGTTTGTTGGCAAAAAAAGGTCAGAATCTGGAGACGTAGGACCTGGTATATCTAGGCTTGAGCAGAGATGCTTTGTCCTGACCTGCAGCCAGATTCTCAAAACATGACAAGGTCAAGCTTCAGGTAGAGATGGGTGGCACCCTACCACACCCTGAGGCTGGGTCCTTCCCAAGAGTCCATTCCCAGGACGTCAGTGATGCTGCCCCGCCTCCATACACTCTGCTTGCCATTGGCAATGCTGTTGCAGACCTTGCATTCCATTATGAAGAGAAAGTGTTCAGATAGTGACATTGTGGCCGTATTCACTATCTATTCCTTAGAAATCGGCAGACTCGGATTCCGGCGTCAGCATGAAACCCTTTCAAGGTCTTGCAGATGTATGCAGGAGTCTGAAAATTGTTCTGTTTTTTATTTCTTTCTGCAGCAGCAGCAGCAGCAGCAGCAGCGCAGCAGGCAGCAGCAGCAGCAGCAGCAGCAGCGTGCTGCTGCTGCTGCTGTGTTGCTGCTGCTTCTGCTGCTGCACCTTCTCCTTCTCCTCTTCCTTCTTTTATTTTTTACCTTTCTTTTTGATAATCATAGACTTTTCATCATTATTACATTCTTCATTATCATCTTCTTCCCACCTCGTCTTCACATGACTTTTCCTTTTTTCTCTCCTGCTAGCGTCGTCGTCGTCGTCGTCATCATCATCATTTTCATCATTATCATTAACATTCTTCATTCTTGTCCTTCTCCTCCACCTTCTCCTCCTCCTCCTCCTCTCACTTTCTTTCTTTCTTCAGCTTCTTCCCCCCCCCCCTTCTGGCCCCTCTTCCTTCTCCCTTTCTTCATCGTTTTCATTTTCCAGGAAGGATTAGAACCCGACTCACGCAGTCACAAGAATGCTCGTGTGCCTTCTCTCCTTCACTTCATCGTTTTCCATCTTCCAGGAAGGTATTAAAACCCCGGACATCAACGACAGTCAAAAGAATGCATCGGGGTGGCTTGCTCGGGGATTCGAGGGCCCTCCGCCATTTATTCTCTCATCCCCAACCTCCACGCCCCCTCCCCGCCCCCACCCCCTCCCCTCTCCCACGCAGCCTCTACAACTTCCCTTCCCCCCCCTTCTCCATTCTCTCCCAGTCCTACTGTGCGTGGTATTGTTTGTTGGTTGTCGTACCTGGCTAAAAGCTCCCGGATCTCCAACAGCCGAAGTACTTGAACACTATGAACAAAGCATCAGCTGGGGATGAGACATTACGCCGTGTGCCGTTTTTGTTACCCCGCCACATTGGGCGCCAACACTCCGACTTCGGGGGATTTAGGAGACTGTTAATGTTATGCTAGGACCCTTGCCCCACAAACTGAAGACATCCCCGCAAAACTATGCAGACCCATAACAACATTTTGATTGCCTTGGTGTTCTAGCCTATGTCATTAGCCTGACACAGCTTAAGCCAAGGGGTGCGTGGTATTATCTGAAATGTTAAATTGATGTCCCATCGTGCAATTTCCCTTTCCTAGAAATACACCTCATTTATTTGATGTTGACAACTCTCTCGGCGGCGGAAACGCGTTGCCCAATACGTCTTCTCAAAAAATAACATGAGATCTTTTAGATTATATTGCTCTCTTCTCTCTCTTCTCTCTCCTCTCTCTCTCTCTCTCTCTCTTCTCTTCCTCTCTCTCTCTCTCTCACTCACACACAAAACAAGACACACACACACAACAAAACACGCGCGCGCGCGCGCGCGCACACCCACCACAGAGAGAGAGAGAGAGAGGAGGGGAAGAGAGAGAGAGGAGAGAGAGAGGGAGAGAGAGAGAGAGAGAGGAGAGGAGAGAGAGAGAGAGGGGAGAAGAAGAGAGAGATGGAAAGTTGTTTTTGCCTGCAAAAAATATCTGTGGGTATTACAGTAAACGTGGATATTCGTGGAAATGGTTCCGCTTTGGAAGTTTGAAGCCATTCCATATTCACCACCTGTTGAAAGTATGTATGTATTATGTATGTATTATGTATGTATGTATGTATGTATGTATGTATGTATGAAATGTATGTATGCATACATGCATGATGCATGCATGATGTATGCATGCAGTATGTATGTATGTATGTATGTATGTTGTATGCATGATGTATGCATGATGTATGTATGTATGTATGTATGTATGTATGTATGTATATATTATATATATAATACACATATATATATATATGATATATATATATATATTATTATATATATATTTTTATATATATATTATATAATAAATTATATATATACACTTTTTGGCACCCTTCTTATGTTATACCAGTGTTAGTGGCAGTACGTTGAAACACCAAGGGCAGAGAGAGGATAAAGTACAATAAC
>CM031597.1:25300745-25303813 GCA_018398815.1 Conus ventricosus
TAGAGCTAGAATAGGGTGTCTTGTTGTGTCCTGTGTCTGGCACGGTGGTGGAGTGTTGTTGAAATGTGGACAAGGGGTGTATCGCTTGGTAGATCAATAAGTGAAGAAGTAGGTTCAACTTACAGAGTGTGGGGAGACTGGCCATCTCGCCAACCATTTTCACTTTTGTCCAATTCTGATTCCTCTTCCAGCCATGCCTCCCTGCTTGTTTTGTTTTCCATTTTCACATTTTTCCTGCGTGCTCATAGTTATGGAAGGTATACGTCTTCAAGTCCGTTTTTCTGGTTAATTTCCATCAGTACGCAGATGTAGACAGATTTTATGTAAATAAGCCACGATTTTTTTTTTAACCAATTCGTGTTTCACGAAATGGAACTGCGCCCCACTGCTGAACGTTTGCTTAGGGAGGCCAATCAAGTCACGCCAATTACCCAAACTGTCATTACTAGTGCTCCTGGGGTTTCCACTGGGTTACTTGGACAACCGCCTGCTGTGTCTACTCCAAGAGCGTCCGTATCTACAAGAACTAGTCCTCGTATCGCTTCCAACTTTACACCTCCTACTCCAGAGCCAACGATGTTAGCGCCTTCAGACACGATGCCTGTTGACGTGGACCTGCCGGCATTGTATTCTCAGTTCCGGAGCCCGGGTCAAAATCTTGGTCTTCAAGGCAATGACCTTGCGCAGTTTGTACGTGATTCTGTGGAAAAGAGCGTGATCGTCGAGAACGCCTGTAAGGGAGGAAAGAGATCGACAGGAAAGAGAAAGGGATAGGCAGGAAAGTGAAAGGGATAGGCAAGAAAGAGAAAGGGATAGGCAAGAAAGAGAAAGGGATAGGCAAGAAAGAGAAAGGGATAGGCAGGAAAGAGAAAGGGATAGGCAGGAAAGAGAAAGGGATAGGCAGGAAAGAGAAAGGGATAGGCAGGAAAGAGAAAGGGATAGGCAGGAAGAGAAAGGATAGCAGGGAAAAAGAAAGGGATAGGCAGGAAAGACAGCAGAGGGAGGACCTGTTTTGGAGAGGACGCGAGGAGGAAAGACAGGATTTAAATAGGACTCTGGCGGAAGCAGTATCCAGTCGTTCTAACTCGTACCGTGAGATGTTAGAAAAGTTCGAAGACAAAGATGACATTGACTTCTATCTGCAGCACTTTGAGAAAATTGCAGTGGCACACAAGTGGAGCAAGGACACATGGGTAGCAAGGTTGACTCCACAGCTGACTGGGGCGGCCAGGGAAGTTTTTCTGAGATTGCCTGCCAGTGATTCCAACAATTTTGAGAGGTTTAAGAACGACCTGCTGATACGATTTCAGAAAACAGCCTCCTTCTACCGACAACATTTCGACAGGTTAGAAAAGAGGCTGGAGAAACTTCACTAATTTTATTGAACGTCTCGAGTGTATCCTCCAGCGGTGGTTCTCTTTGTCTGGTAAGAGTTTGTCCAAAGCAGACGATGTTGTGGACATGTTTCTACAAGACCAATATTTCAACATATTGACTCCTGATCTCGCAGCTCATGTAATGGAGCAGCAGCCGGGTGATGTGAAAATTGCTGCCAAGCTTGCTGAAACTCACATTGAGGCTAAACGTTTTGGTCGGTGGCAAACATGGGTGATACTAAAGCCTCATCAACTTTCTGAAGTCGATAACTTCATGGACGATTTACGGGTGGCTACTCAGACAGTCATGGACGCGTCACCTTGAGTGTCTCTAGGCACTGTTTCACAGACATCGCAGGATCTGGATGACTGCTCGTCCAACCAAATGCTTCCCTGGTTTGAAGTTACGTATCTTGGATTTGTGGTAGGAAAAGAAAACGTAGGTGCTGATTTTTTTTAGCAGATGCCCAGGGTGAGTGTGGTTGACAGTTCATGGACATGATGCGTGTTTTAAACAATGTTTATAAACTTGGTTCGGGGTTTGTCACGAACTGTCAAGTATTTTAGGGCGTGCGCCTATGTTCTGCGTGTTTACACGTGTGTGTGTGTGTGTGTGTGTGTGTGTGTGTGTGTGTGTGTGTGTGTGTGGTGTGTGTGTGTGTGCGCACGCGCGCGTACCTCGCGCGCACGCTTTACGCGCGTTATTCTATGTCAGCTAAAGTGGCATCGGTGTACAGACATCCCGTGCAGCCCATGTTGATCACTTGGCTCACCTTGGGAGAGAAAAAAAAAAAGTTAGAGTCCCGTTAGCTGGGAAGGAGAACATTCCTTTTTTGAGGTTTTTTTTCAAGAGCGTTAGGGAGATCTTCGGTTGTGACCGCGCCGGTGAGGTTTGGGTCCTCCGAGCCATCGATGTGACGCTTTCTTGTGTCCTCGGTGAGGTGGCTGGTTTTCCAGTGCCTGCAGTCTCTAGAGCTCACTCACGGGTTTTGGCCTTTCCCTCTGTCCCAACGTGTGAACTGTCCATCCCCAGTCCTCCACTTCCCCTTCATCATCACCAGCCATTCCTTCAGCAAGGTGTCCCCCTGGAGATTGCGCCCTAGGACCTTCATACCCTCTCATGAATTCTTCTCTGCGCTCGCAGGGCTACATTGCCTGCGTGCTACCATCCTTCCCCAGTGCCCGCCGTTAACCTTTTTCCCGGGGGCGGGTGCCCGGACGCTGGATATCTCTTCGTTTGCTTTTGTTTTGTTGTTGTTTTTTCACAACCGGTCCTCCAACTTGAATTATTTCTTTCTGGCACTCATCATAATCATCCTCATCCCCATCCTCCTCCTCATATGCGTTTTGATGTATGTTTTTTTGTGTGATTTTATTGTTGTGGATTTGTGTACTATGAAATGTCATTAAATGTTGGAAATTGAACTGTGTTAGTGGGTTAGTGTTAGAGTAAGAGTGGGAAAGGGTGTGGGTCTTGGTTTCGTGGGCACTAGGCCTGCGTTACAGTCCGAAATCCATACCCCCCCCCCCTCTCTCTCTTTCTCTCTCTGTCTCTGTCTCTCTCTATCTCCTCTCTTTCTTTCTTTCTGTCTGTCTGTCTGTCTGTCTCTCTCTCTTCCTCTCTCTCTCTCTCTCTCTCTCACACTCTTCTCTCTCTCTCTCTCACACACACAACACACACACACATCGATC
>CM031597.1:25303913-25306413 GCA_018398815.1 Conus ventricosus
TGTGTGTGGTGTGTGTGTGTGTGTGTGTGTGTGTGTGGGTGTGTGTGTGTGTGTGTGTGCGTCCTCCCGCACAGGCCCAACCGCATGCATTCAGCATACATGTGATATATTCGCGCGTGTATATAAAAGTACGCGTACATGACCGGAGACAGTTCACACTTACTGTCCGCCTTCCGCTAATAGACACAAAGCGTTGCAACAAGAAAAGCCCTCTCTGTCTGTGAAAAGGGATCCTGACAAGCAATCTCTGATGGATGAAGTGGAAGAACTCCGATGACTCTCCAGGTTCTCTCTCTCTCTCTCTCTCTCTCTCTCTCTCTCTCTCCTCTCTCTCTCTCTCTCTCTCTCTCTCTCTCTCTCTCTCTCTCTGTCGTCTAAGAATATCTCTCTCTCCACGTCGCGGACATTCCCTGACTGTGCTCAGCTCATTGGACATGTGAGTGACAGTCGCGTTGCAGTCCCCACCTGAGCTCACTCATTATCCAGTGAGAGCAGACACAGAATAGCCGAGAGAGGAACCGAGGGGAAGGAAGTATGAGAGAAAGAAAAAAAAAAGAAAGTAAGATGCATAGGATCAGGGGTATCGAGGGGGGGGGGGAGACATATGGATAAATGAGGAAGAGAATAAAGGAAAAAGATGAGAGGTAGGACGAGGAACAGAACAAGGTGGATATGGAAAGAAAGAACAAAACAGGAGCAGGAAAAAGACAAGGAGTAGAATCATATGACTCTGGCACGCTCGACCCCGTCATTTCTGTCTCTGCAGTGCAGCACGCGCGCGCGCGTGTGTGTGTGTGTGTGTGTGTGTGTGTGTGTGTGTGTGTGTGTGTGCGTGTGTGTGAGTGACTCTGTGTGTGGAATGAGTGGGTGTTTGTGTGTGTGTGTGTGTGTGTGTGTGTGTGTGTGTGTGTGTGTGTGTGTGTGTGTGTGTGTGTGTGTGTACGCGCTCGCGCGTGCGCGCACGTACGCATGCACACACGCACGCATGCATGCACGTACGCACGCACACACACACATGTACGAACACTCATTAGCACGCAGCAAACATACGTGCATACACGCACGCTCACACACGCACCGGTTGTGCACACGAACACACGGACACACACAGACGCCAAACGGATACACAAACACGCGCGAGCCCGCATAAACACCTATTGAGACTATTATAACCATCGACTTATTACAAAAGACGATACAAAACAGAAAATTATATGTAACATCAATATCATTAAATCTCAAATGCCTACTGTTTGTTTCCGTCTTTTTAACGACAATTGTTCTAATGGAAGATGCTGTATTTCTGCAATGACATCAGCACTGCTCATCTTCCTTGTATGGATACCGATCTGTTGTTCACTGTACTGGCTCAATAGACTTTCCCATCATTTCATGAAATTAGTTTTAGTCTGATTTTACAACCTGCCATTTAGCAGACTGCCAGAACTACAACTGTAAACAACTGATGTGTCATTAGTGTGATCCTTTTACTTGAAAAGTAGCATATACGTAAGCGTTAATCCTGTTGTTTGCCTGAGGAAAAATTGACAAAGAGGAGACGCCTCTGATCTTGACTTCATATTATACAATGAATCATGTTTCTAAAGCTTTTCGTCAATAACCAGAAGATAAATAAGCATTAAAACACGCCCCTTTGTCATCACTGTAATTTTTTCATGACTCTAGGTCTTGATCGTTTTTTTTTTTCATTAAAGATATTAAAGATATACCAGACACCTAATAATAATAATAATAATAATAATAATGAATACTTATATAGCGCCTATTCTCGGCTAGATGCCAAGCTCTAAGCGCTTTAACAATCAACACTCGTTTACACAACGGGCTGCCTACCTGGGTAGTGCCGACTGAAGAGCTGCCTGCTGGCGCTTCATTCAGTCGTTTCCCGTGTCATCCAGTCAGTATCGTTCAATATTGATCACTCATTTTCCTTACTTCCTTCATTCTTTCCATTTTCTCACGCACGGTGCATGCTATGTGTAACGTGTCATCCATACCAACGGCCCAACTGGCCTACTCTTCCGAAAGTTGGTGATGGGATTTTACGTGTGTACAAGATGTTATGCGTGCGTTCACACACGGAACCTCGGTTTATAGTCTCATTCGAAGGACTGTATGGGAAATGGAGTCAGAACCAATGTTAACTCCGAGGGAAAAATCCCCCTGTCATAATATCAATATATGCTGAACAATTAAGTAGTGGGGGGAAAACAAGTGCAGGTTAACAATTCTTCAGTCGTTATAGTAATGACTTGGCAAAGATTTGAACTTAAAAATAATATCAATATACTGACGATCTTGTGATTACCGTCAGATCGTCCTTGATTATCTTTTACTTTGAACTATTATTGACCTATGTCCGTCTGTAACGTATTAAGCAGATTATTTCGACTGCAAAAGCATTCTGTAGAGCAGTTTCCTATTGATACGTTTCTTTCTTTCGTATATCGTATGTGCATGTTGCGCTTTTGTGTGCTGT
>CM031597.1:25316413-25318913 GCA_018398815.1 Conus ventricosus
GGCAGGGGAGTCTCGGCAGGGGAGTATTGGACAGGGGGAGTATCGGGCAGGGGAGTACTGGACAGGGGGAGTATCGGGTAGGGGAGTATCGGTAGGGGGAGTATCGGGCAGAGGAGTATCGGGCAGAGGAGTATCGGTCAGGGGAGTATTGGACAGGGGGAGTATCTGACAGGGGGAGTATTGGACAGGGGGAGTATCGGACAGGGGGAGTATTGGACAGGGGGAGTATCGGACAGGGGAGTATTGGACAGGGGAGTATTGGGCAGGGGAGTATCGGGTAGGGGGTATTGGGTAGGAGGAGTATCGGACAGGGGAGTATTGGACAGGGGGAGTATCGGGCAGGGGAGTGTCGGGCAGGGGAGTATTGGACAGGGGAGTATCGGGCAGGGGGAGTATTGGACAGAGGAAGTATTGGGCAGAGGAAGTATCGGGCAGAGGAAGTATCGGCAGAGGAAGTATCGGGCAGTATCGGCACCGCACACAGGCACCAGACACCTCACTAATTGGAGTTCGACAGCTGAAGTGAAATATTGGGCATACACTTAGCCTCAGTAAGGGAAACAGTGTGCTTGTTTACCAGAACAACTAGCTGTGACGTTTGGGCATAAGGCGTGATAACGGAGTTATACATCCTAAAAGAAAGTTGCTCACTAACGGGGCACAGAGACAATGAAGGGAAAACATTTAGTGTCATACTATCATGCTTGGCGGAAGTGCATGGGTGCTCCCCACTCTCAATATTCCCCTAAACTCAATACGTTCTCTTCAACCCCCCCCCCCCTCCCTTTATCGATATTCCCCCAGTTCGATATCCCCTCCCCCCACTCGTCGATGCTCCCCCATCCCCATTCCCTCTGCTGGGTAGTTCCCTCCCCCCCCCCCCCCCCCCCCCCCCGGCTAGTATTCCCCTGCTCAACATTCTCTCTGCTCGATGTTTTCTCTACTCAATATTCGCCAGCCCAAGACAGAAATTAGCACTTGTACTAGAGGAGAGAGGTACGGCAATAATATTTCCAATACCACAGACAAAAACCACGCACATAATGCTCACATAAAGGCATACATGCCAACAATATGCACTGGGAATATCGGGCAGGGGGAGTATTGATTTGTGGGAATATATGTCGTGGGGGGGTGTATTTGTCAGGGGAGTATCGGGTAGGGGAACTATCGGGTAGGGAGTATTGGGCAGGGGGAGTATTGGGCAGGGGAGCATTGGGCAGGGGAGTATCGGGCAGGGGAGCATTGGGCAGGGGGAGTATTGGGCAGGGGAGTATAGGTTAGGGGAGCATTGTGCATGTGGAATATCGGGCAGGTGGAGTATTGGCAGGGGGAGTATCGGGCAGGAGGAGCATTGGGCAGGGGAGTATTGGGCAGGGGAGTATCGGGCAGGGGAGCATTGGGCAGGGGAGTATTGGGCAGGGGGAGTATCGGGCAGGGGGAGCATCGGGCAGGGGAGCATTGGGCAGGGGAATGTCGGGCAGGTGGAGTATTGGGCAGGGGAGTATTGGGCAGGGGGAGTATCGGGCAGGGGGAGCATTGTGCAGGGGAATATCGGGCAGGGGAGTATTGGGCAGGGGGAGTATCGGGCAGGGGGAGCATTGGGCAGGGGGAGTATTGGGCAGGGGGAGTATCGGGCAGGGGAGCATTGGGCAGGGGGAGCATTGGGCAGGGGAGTATCGGGCAGGGGCAGCATTGGGCAGGGGGAGCATTGGGCAGGGGAGTATCGGGCAGGGGGAGTATCGGGCAGGGGAGTATCGGGCAGGGGAGCATTGGGCAGGGGAGCATTGGGCAGGGGAGTATCGGGCAGGGGAGTATCGGGCAGGGGGAGTATCGGGCAGGGGAGCATTGGGCAGGGGGAGTATCGGGCAGGGGAGTATCGGGCAGGGGAGTATCGGGCAGGGGGAGCATTGGGCAGGGGAGTATCGGGCAGGGGAGCATCGGGCAGGGGCAGCATTGGGCAGGGGAGCATTGGGCAGGGGGAGCATCGGGCAGGGGGAGCATTGGGCAGGGGGAGCATCGGGCAGGGGGAGCAATGGGCAGGGGGAGTATCGGGCAGGGGGAGCATTGGTCAGGGGGAGCATTGGGCAGGGGGAGTATCGGGCAGGGGGAGTATCGGGCAGGGGGAGTATCGGGCAGGGGGAGCATTGGGCAGGGGGAGTATCGGGTAGGGGTGTATCAAGCAGGGGGAGTATTGAGCAGAGGGACCACTGGACAGGGGGAGTATCTGTCAGAGGAAGTATCGGGCAAGGGGAGTATTGGCCAGGGGGAGCATTGGGTTGGGGGATTATTGGGCAGGGGGAGTATCTGTCAGAGGGAGTATCGGGCAAGGGAGCATTGGGCACGGGAGTACTGGGTTGGGAGAGTATTGGCGGTGGGGGGGGGGGGGGGGGAATATCCGTCAAAGGGAGTATCGCGCAGGGGAAGTATCGGGCAGGGGGAGTACTGGGTTGGGGCGTATTGGGCAGGGGGAGTATCTGTCAGAGGGGGTATCACGCAG
>CM031597.1:25323913-25326413 GCA_018398815.1 Conus ventricosus
ATGACAAAACTATTGAAAATATCTTCCGAGTGGAGGACCATGGAGAAAATGAACAGCTAACGGTTGCCAAGCTTCATCCGGTCACAGCGCTGAAAATGTACTCAGAAGGCACCGTCAGTGCGATTTGGTTGAAATAGTGTCTTATCATTTAGAAACAGAAATTAGTTATGGAATCATTGCCGGAGTAAGAGCAATGTTTTTGAACCCAAGTGAACGAAGGTGCCAGTTGTAAATGTCTCCCTGATCATTCATTAACCAACAATTAATGTGTTGTTATGGGTTGCTTTTTTTTAATTTTTAAAAGTGGTTGTTTATTTTCTGTTGTAACTGAAATTAGAGGTAGCTGTAGCAGTAACAGCTGCAGCAGCAGCAGCAGCAGTAATAGTAGCATTAGCCAACGAACTCCCATCCCCACCCCCCACCCACCACCGCCACCATCACCACCGCATTTCTGCCTCTTCCCCCTCCCCTTTCCTCTCTCCCCCTTTCTTCTCAAAAACCATATTGATATTTGGTTTAATGAGGTGGTGATCAATTTCTATGTAACAGAGATTACCACAAAAAAAATCTTCCTGTATTTTGTTAATTTGTGAGTGTGTGAGCATGTGTTATTCCTAGCGTTGTTTAAAAGTTCAATATAGGTTGAAAGGTGTGCGTGTGATCAGAATGTGTCACACTTCTTCAGCTGTAATATATTATCAGCGTTTGTATAATTGTTCTGTTTTGACGGAAAATACAACTACAATAAAATAGCATAAAATTTTGCTCATAGAATAAAAGATCATGGGGTTTGCATAGGCTCTTTTTTCAGGAATGCTAAGATCCAATCTGTGCTGTTCATTTGTCTTTTGAATAGTGTTCTTTTCTCTCTCAGATTTCAAATTGACTTTGATCGAATGATTATTTGCCACAAAAGAAGGGGAAGAAACGTCTGAAACCAAAGCACCACATAAGCATACCGCATTAACTGGACCGAAAACACATCTATTTTCACGTAGACTAAATTATACATGAACCCGTAATAAACGTTACGTTGAAAGTCCATTTTATTAACTGATGTATTAGAAATACGACATTGCATAAAATATCTAAACTACTGGATTTTGATCGACTTTATGATTATGAGTTGAGTTTGAATCATATATAAACATTCTTTTATGTGAAAACAGGAATATAAAGAATAAGCTTTCCTACTTTCAAGGTCGCATAATAGCTGTGAGTATTGAGTATCCTGTCGAAATGTCTTTATATCAAGGGCAAATAATAGCGCGCGCGCACGCACCACACACACACACACACACACACACACACACACACACACACACACACACACACACACCACACACACACATACACATGCGCGCGCTCGCGAGCGCACGCACGCACGCACGCACACACACACACTCACACACAGCTTCTCTCTCTCTCTGTCTCTCTCTCTCTGTCTCTCTCTCTGTCTGTCTGTCTCTCTCTCTCTCTCTCTCTCTCTCTCTCTCTCTCTCTCTCTCTCTCTCTCTCTCTCTTCTCTCTCTTCAAACTCTAGCATGACCAACAACAGGAAGGAAGGATGGAAGGAACGAAAGAAAGAAAGACAAAACAAAACAAAACAAAAGAAAAAAAAAGAAAGAAAGAAAGAAAAGAAAGAAAAGAAAGAAAGAAAGAAAGAAAGAACAACTCTTGCATAAAAACTTTGGCCTCCTTTGTTCCCGAAGATTCTTTTGATTTATGGTCGTTACACGATTCTACGTGGTTTCTGCCATTGAACTAATCTGAGTTCGAAAAAAAAAAAGAAAAAGAAAAGTGCAAGGTAGTGACGACGAAGCCGGAGAATGAAGAGGAAAGAGGAGAGCAAGAATGATGAGAAAGCGGAAGACGACAGACGACAGTAAAATAGTTCAAGAAGAAAGGGAAGGGGAACTAGGGAATTAAGGAAAAAGACGAGAAATAAAGTAAAGGAAATGAAGAACAGTGAACGACAGACGAATTATTTCAAACGTCCAATCACCACAAACAAACAAAATAACAAACAAACAAACACACCAAAGACTCCAACTCACACATGAAGGTGCCCAACATCCACCTCTCCTCCTCATAGAACTCGAGCATGGCCGAGGGTTGGCAGATGAGCAGCACCAGGAGATCCGCCAGGCTGAGGTTCATCAGACACAGGTTGGTGGGCGTCCTCATGTCCCGCACACACATCACCACCACGATCACCAGGGCGTTGCCCACCACCCCGGTCACCAGCACGATGATGTTGGTCAGCGTGATCCAGGCATAGGCGTAGCCCGGAGTGGTGAAGACGAAGCCTCCAGAACCGCTGGCGTTCAGAAGGACGCTGTGGTTGTCCTGGTGGAGGAGGTCCTCCGTGGTGGTGGTGGCGGTGGTGATGTTGACGGGTGGGGAGAACATGATGCTGGTGGTGGTAGTGGTAGTGTTGGAGATGAATGGAGGCTGGGATGGGTGTGTTCTTCACTGGTGATGGTGAGACCGCCACAAA
>CM031597.1:25341413-25351413 GCA_018398815.1 Conus ventricosus
GCAACTGCCGTGTGCATGCCGTAGTCTCGCTCGTTGCTGTTCCGCTGATAGGTGAAGGCAGTACAACTCTACACACGGCCAAGCTTTCTGCACCTATTTCATCTCCGGAAGCACCGGACTGAGGATAATGCGAACGTTGGGGATTAAATGTTCTGTATGCATGTGTTATGTTACTCCCAACAGAAGATCTGAAAAGAAGAATCCAGGCATTTGAAATGAGATGCCACCGCAAAATCCTACAATCTCCTACAAAGACCATGCCACCATTGAAGGAAGAATCAACACGGCCATTGGCCTGTTTAGGGACCTCCTGACAAGAGGTCACACACACACCACTCACACACACACACACACACACACCACACACACACACACACACACACACACACACACACACACACACACACACACACACACACACACACACACACACACACACACACACACACACACACACACACACACACACACACACACACCACATTCACACACACACACGCTCGCGCGCGTAAAAGGGCTTTCGATCGCCCGGCCATGCAAACAGTCACCATGCAGGGCACCGCACCAGGAAACAGAAGAAGGGGCGGACAGAGAAAGAGACGGGAGGAAAACGCCCCGGAGTGGACAGAACTGACCTTTGGGCAATATCCATAGTGCGACTCAGGACAGACGAGGATGGAGGAGGAGTGTCAGTTCAAGCGGTACCCAACAACCCTAGGGTTAAGGGGCTGATGATTTTCATAATTAGCTATTGAATACAGAGGTAATCTAGGCGTTTCCAATACTGGGATCCCATAGAGATGCTATATTTTGTATGCTGTTTGGACGAGTCTACAATATGGAAACATGTACTTTCTTAAAATGCCACATACCCGGATAAGGAGCGCAGAATTACCTAAACAGCAAAGTGAAAAACGTGTATAGACCTCCACCTGTCCACCTCAGTGAAAAAGTAGGAAGAACTACTAAACACGCATTAAAGAAAAAAAAATAAATAAAAGAAGGAAGACAGACTCTACGTGGAATGGAGAACAATGGCACGCCATATATAAAGGTTATTATAGCACATGTTTACATTTACAATGAACTCATCCACTGGTAGAAGAAAAAACGAAAAAAAACAACCAAACAAAAAAACAGAAAGGAAATCAATGGACGAGAGGGGAGATGGGGGTGGGACATCAATGGGAGATCAGGGTAAATCTGTATTGACCATGCAAGGAGAGCAATTAAAGAAACCTAGTGGCTGTATAAGGAAAAAAAGGTCATACAGGTAATAACAAACGGGTCAGCCCGCTATTGCGCGGCCCGCTATTGCGCGGGCCCGCTATTGCGCGATTATTGCGCGATTGCGTGGGCCCGCTATTGTGCGGGCCCGCTATTGCGCGACAGTTAGGGTTAGGGTTAGGGTTAGGGATAGGGTTAGGGTTAGGGTTAGGGTTAGGGATAGGGTTAGGGTTAGGGTTAGGGTTAGGGATAGGGTTAGGGTTAGGGTTAGGGTTAGGGTTAGCCGCGCAATAGCGGGCCCGCGCAATAGCGGGTCCCCGCAATAGCGGCCGCGCAATAGCGGGTCCCCGCAATAGCGGGCCGCGCAATAGCGGGCCCGCCCCATAACAAACAGCAAGAACATCAATAATAGCACACAATGATTTACAGTGATGGCAAAATGATTAGAAATCAAACTTATCTGCAAAGGGATCTCGTGAAGAGATTGTACGTTCCAGCAGTTGCAGTCTCATAAACCGATAATCGAACAAATCACGCTGAGCGAAACGGTAACTTCATGACGGAACATGCTGAGAGCAGAAAAATAAATCGGAAACAAATCACACAGACGTCTGCATAGTAGAACTGGAACTTGGCTGTGGATGGAAACCCCAGAGATAATATTCTCCAATATGGGACATGAGGCTAGGAATTTTTTTAAAAAAGTTTAAATCTTTGCCAAGTCATTACTTTTATGACAGAAAAATTGTTAACCTACACTTGTTTTCTCCCACTACATAATGGTTCAGCATTATATTATATATATATATATATATGTTAAGAATATTTTTTAAAATTCTTAATATAAATATTCTTAACAGATGTTGCTCCCCAAGGGGTTGAGCACCTTCAGATTTTTAAAGAACACTTTAATATTGTTCATATATATATATATATATATATATATATATATATATATATATATATATATATATATATATATATATATATATATATATATATATATATATATATTTAAAACAAGTTAAAAGAGGAATCTTAAAACTATCTACAAATTTGTTTCGAGCGTGTTGCGCTGTCATCAGGATGGCCTCGAACATAGGGAAAGAATTCTTTAGAATCCTAACAACTTCATTTCCAAAAGAACACAAATTGTCCAAAATATTCAACAAAAACACTGTCAAACTATCGTACTCATGTATGCCCAACCTCAAAAACCTGATTGACGCATCTAACAAAATGAAAATCAACACAGCAAAGAAGGGTGAAGAAAGGAAATCTTGCAATTGCACCAGAAAGGAGCAGTGCCCACTAAACAACAAATGTCTTCACAGCAACATTGTATACCAGGCTACTGTGACATCAGAAAATGAAAAGAAACATACATAGGGATCACTGAAAACCACTTCAAAACCAGATATGCAAACCACAAACAGTCATTTAATAAAGAAAAATATAAAAACCAAACAGAACTGAGCAAATATATCTGGAAACTTAAAGACGTAAAAACAAGCTACAATTTATCCTGGAAAATCATAAAAAGAGCATCACCATACAGCAATGTTTCAAAAAGGTGCAACCTATGTTTAACTGAAAAATGGTTAACACTATGCAAACCATACTTAGCAACTTTAAACACCAAAACAGAAATAGTAAACAACTGCAGGCATAAATGGAAATCGTTGTTAGTGAACACATCCAAAACAAAACCTGAAAGCCCCCAAAAACACGTGCAGCCAACCCGCACGTGCAAACAACCGCAAACGGGAGCCCACACGCTATATAACATCGGCGGTGGGCAAACCGAGGGCCATCCTGATGACAGCGCAACACGCTCGAAACAAATTTGTAGATAGTTTTAAGATTCCTCTTTTAACTTGTTTTAACTAATGTTGCTCCCCAAGGGGTCGAGCACTTTTAAAGTCATTCAGGCTTTTTAATCATATTCATCATATATATATATATATATATATATATATATATATATATATATATATATATATATATATATATATATATTTATATTCGCCAACACTGAAGACATGCAGCGAGGAGTCTCGTGAGCCCCTGAAATTGGCGGCTCTCTTTGGATATTGGATGTCGGCTCATGACATGATACGCCTGGATGTGGTTGTGTCGAGGTGAGCCAAAATGAATAGCATAGGGAGCAGAGGACGAGGGGAACAGAACGCACAAAGTGGGAGGACAGGGAGAAGACGAAGGGGAGGGAGGGGGGGGGGGTAAACTAGGAGGCATTGAAGATGAGAGAAGAAGAAAAAAAAGAAACTCACCATGGGCATCGGATTAGAGAAGGATTCCAAGCTGAGGTCACAGCTCGAACAAGGTAGGGTAGAACCACATGATTTTAGAATATTTTTTGGTGTGTTTTATTCGTTTGAAGAAAAATCAGACTGACCACTGATGATGCCACACAAATCCACTTCGGATTGGATCTATGCGTGACAGGCAAACCTCTGAGCACTTTTTTTTAAATATGATCTCTTGGCCCTTTCCTTACATGACTTGTTTGCTTATGTGTATATGTATATACTGAACAAATAAGCAGGGAAGGAAAAAACAAGTGCATGTGTAACTCGTTATGTGTTTCTGTCTTTTTGTCGATAATTCTTAATCTGATGTCTTTTTTTATTCAAATATACTGCGGCGGCTTATTAGCATACTGGGCAGATGCTGAACCAATCGCTTTAATCTTGGACAGCCGCATTAGTCGCATTTTGTTTATTTAGCACTATGGCAAAGCTAAGCGATGTGGGAACTCGAAATCATCTAAGGGAAATAACTGTGATCACAAGGGAATGGAAAGGCAAGGGAAGGGGCGGAGGGCAAGGTGAGAGAACGTGGAAGTGGGGGAGGAATAGGGCAATAACAACAACGAAATGAAAAGGAAATAATCAAGTTAGAGAGTGTAGGCCCCACAAATTAATAGGCGCAAAATGTCAAATCAGATCAAAGGGAGGGCAAAAATAAGCCCCATGATCGCAACTTCCTGCAATCGATTCTATTCAAAGGATAGGTTTTATGTCATCACTGTCGGCTTGTTTTTTTTTCTTTTTCTTTTTTTCTCTCCCTTTTTAAAAACAATCAGGGGATCTAAAGGCGGACAGGAAAGCCTTGTTGACATACCGTGCACGCCCCTCTCTGTTGGCTTATTTAGCTGGACCTGTCAACAGGACGTGAAGGGAACATTCATTGCAGGGTGATTCATTCTCTTCACAGCTGTGTCGCCTGTCATGGATACCGGCGTTAAAGTCTGGGGGAAGGGTGTGTTAAGACAGAGAGAGAGAGAGAGAGAGAGAGGAGGGGGAGGGGGGGGGGGAGAGACAGACAGACAGACAGAGACAGACAGACAGACAGACATAGACGGAAACAGGCAGAGACAGAGATTTTTTAAAAATGTGACGTGATGGTATATACTGATCACATGAATACATGTTGAAAATAAAGAAGGAGAGGGAGGAGGAAGAGGAGGAGGAATGAAGAAGAAGAAGAAGAAGAAGAAGAAGAAGAAGGAGGAGGAGGAGGAGGAGGAGGAGGAGAAGGAGACGGCGGAGGAGAGGAGGAGGAGGAGGAGGGGGAGAGAGGAGGAGGCGGAGTATTGTAACATTAATACACATTAAAGAAAAGGAAGGAGACGAAAAAAGAGAAAGAGACGACGACGACGTCGAAGAAGAAGAAGGAGGATGGGGATGGAGGACGGGGGGGGGGGGGGGGGGGGGAGGAGAAGAAGAAGAAAAGGAAGAAGAAGAAGAAGAAGAAGATAGTGCTGTTTGGCATCAACAATGATTTACATACGCGTGGCCATGACTGTCTATTGTGCTTCCGATCATTTTTTATTCTCTCTTTCCTGTTGTTTTCCTTGTCATTTTTCTTTGCTGTTTTGTTGGTAATCATACACACCATTGAATAAAACAATCTGGCGACTGCGGATGAACCAGTCTAGACGTGGCCTGATCAGCAGCGGTTTAAAATCAGAACACGCGTGTTTATCAAAGGAATACGTGACGAAGCATTTATCGACATGAGCCTGTATATTGATGACTAAGAAAAACGAATGAGTGAACAAAACAACGCAAGGGCAATATTGCCTATGTCGATCTAACAGACGTACTCTGAGTGTCCTGGATCTCGTGGTTTATAGACATTTATTATACGGAATACAACAATGCTTGCAAGTAAGACAGGCGATACTAGAGATATGCCATCAGTGAACTTGTTCCGAAAAACTTGAAGGTGAGTTGTGGGCAGGGGTGTGGGGAGAGGTAAGAAAGCGGGGGAGGAGGAGAGAGAGGAGTGAGAGAGAGAGAGAGAGGACACAGAGAAGAGAGAGAGAGGAGAAGAGAGAGAGAGAGAGAGAGAGAGAGAGAGAGAGAGAGAGAGAGCAGCGCATTGTTGTTCCTGATTTTGAATGCAAGAGAACATTGCTCAACCACACACGTAGAGTGCATTTTTCCTGCACTTACGCGTGTGGGTAGTTGGCTGCCTAATCTGATTTGGACCCTTTACATGGAGAAGCAGTTCTGATTGCATACACAGAGCGAGGGGGATGACATCATCAAACCAAAGGTAGCTATTTGGTGTACCTTCTCAATAGACTCATCCCCGTTAAGGTCTTGTAACCCCAATAAGACTATGCCAGACGGCCAATAAAACATAAACAGTGTTCGCTTAGATTGCTTCTGCAGTCTCTGCCGTTCCTGCAGTACTTGTCTGCCCCCCTGTCAAAAGTGGTTCCAAACATCATCTGTTCTGCAACCATTTCGGAGCTGTTCTATCATAGGGTATGTCACACGGCAACAAAAAAAGAAAAATCACCCACGGCAAAACGCCAAAGTGAATTGCACTCTGCGCCCAGTCGGTGTACAACGTAATTGTTGTTAGGGATAGTGAAGCCTGATGCAAGCGCGCACACACACACACACACACACACAGCGCGGCGGCGCGCGCGCGCACACACGCACACGCCACACACACACACACACACACACAGAAAGACAGAGAGAGAGAGAGAGAGAGAGAGAGAGAGAGAGAGAGAGAGAGGAGAGAGAGAGGAGAGAGATTGACTAAATACAGTCGAAAGGGTCGACACAATTGTACAATCATTGTGCGTGCACACACAAACATCTAACTGCTTAGACACACTATGTATCGAAGTATTCTAAAATGTACAGGACAAGAACACGCACATGTCACTCACGGACACAGTTAAAGACCAACCATTTTTGCCCCCATCGAAAGTTGCATCATGATGATGGAGTTGTGTTTGTTTACTTTCTTTTTTTCTTTCTTTCTACGTATGCAGGCTGATACTCGTGCGGACACGCCCTGTATAGACAGGAAAGGCTTAATCCCATCTTCCCAAGAAAGGGAGTGGAGTTTTGTTTTGTTATCCCGCCACGAAGGCAGCCATGCTCCAGCTTCGGGAAAGGTGCATGCTATGTGTAACGTGTCATCCATACCAACGGCCAAACTGGCCTTCTCTTCCGAAAGATGGTGATGGGATTTGACGTGTGTGCAAGATGTTATGCGTGCGTTCACACACGGAACCTCGGTTTATAGTCTCGTTCGAAGGACTGTATGGGAAATGGAGTCAGAACCAATGTTAACTCGAAGGGAAAAATCCCCCTGTACTGAAACGGCCCGGCGGAGATCTGAACCCGCAACCCCAGGATCACCAAGATTACGAGTCCGGGGCTCTACCACTGAGCTATTCCGGCCCCCTTTTTTCTTTACTAATTCGCGTGAGTGCAAAACGAGCACCTGGACTACAGTTCGCATATGCAGGAAGTGCACTAAGGGTCCAAACTGCGTGCTGCACGGGGCCCTACAACCGACTGCAGTGCGGGGTAAAATCCATGGGTATTCCCAGAGTATGAAAAGTGCGGGATTTGTTCCGCCGTGTCCAGCCACTACGAGGCTTCCTCCTGATACACACTAACGTCAAATGCATTTTCTGGTCTGGTGGGTGCTTAGGAGGACGGTACCTTTCATGTTATGCTCTCTCTCTCTCTCTCTTCTCTCTCTCTCTCTCTCTCTCTCTCTCTCTCTCTCTCTCTCTCTCTCTCTTGGGGGTACGGAATGCTATTTCCCCTGCGTGCATTCTGCTTTACAAAAGTTTTCAGACTCGCCAATGCAGCCTGTTTCTGAAGGGAAGAGTCGTACCAGCCCATCCTACCCGCACCCCCCACCCCCAACCCCAACTCCATCCACACACAACCAACGTCCTCCGACAGACCCAAACCCTACCTCTGTTCTTTGACCCTTTTCTCAGTTTGAATCTATTCATACCATCATACCTATCATCTGGACACGTAAATGCAAGCACGCTGGTTAAAAACACTAGTGCTTTAAAAGATGAACGAAAGTGTAGTATTGTACATTTGCTACAAGAAGGTAAGGTTCTGGCGGCGCTGTTTTGTGAATTTGCGTGTTTTGGAAGGTGGTGAGTTAGGTAATAACTTATCTTATTCAACATAGGGAAACAAAAACGATTGTGAAGGATTTTGATGCAATTTGTTGTGTGGTGTCAATGTGCTTGAGATTACCTCGCATAGATGGTTGTAAAAGGTGTATCCTAATGTTTTGAAAGACACGCATTTCATCCAGCTGCACACATTCTAAGTGACATTTGGATACCGTCTAGTTTATTCCTGAAGGGGTAGGAACACACCATTGTCCTGATCTTTTCTGTGCCTGAACTGAATGTGAAACACCAAATGAATAATAAAAGTCATGAATATACTGAAGAGTTATAGAGGGGACCAAACGTCAAGAGCGTTTTCAAAACTCAAGACATTCTAGAACAGCAACGATGTATCTCTCCATTCCGTGGTAAGAACGATGCACACAACTAGTGATGTCATTTGTTTCCTCTGTGCTTGTGGAAAGTTGACCTGATAGCAGATCTACGGAGAAGTATCTAGACATTGGGAATGAGATGCTGCTGCAAAATCCTATTCATGCACAAAAGAGCTGAGACAGCTATTGACCCCTTGAAAATCCTATTGACATCAGTGACGGAACGAAAACTGAAATGGTATGGTCACATCTTCGATCATGCAGCCTTGCAAACAAGAATCTTGCAGGTATCTGTGCAAAGAAACAGAAGGGTCGGACAGAGAAAGAGGTGGGAGGACTACATCCAGGAATAGACATGCCCGACCATTGGCAATTCCCATAGATCGACAGACTCAGACGGGCATGGGGAGGATCCTAGTTCAAGCGGTGACCAACGACTTTAGGCTTAAGGGACTGATGATGTTCATGAATAAGCCCCTGAGAAACTAAAGAGATCAAGACGCTGCCAAAACGGGGATTCCATAAACATCCCGTAGTTTGTTCGCTATTTGGACGAGTATACACTATGGAAACATTTATTTCATCAACATGCACCATCCCTAAATACTAAACAGGGCAGATTAAACAGTGGAGTGAAAACTTGCATCAGATCTGGAGCCTCGTCTGTTGGACTCAGTGAAAGTAGAAGGCGCGACTAAACATGCAATCAAGAAAAGAAAAAAAAAGAAAACCAAATTTTGTGAAGATTGAATGGAGTACAACAGCCCTCCTTACATATGGGTTATTAGAGCACATGTTGACATCCACTATGACGTCATTCATCAAAAAAGGAGAAAGAAAGATCGAAAGAAACGAAAAAGGAAGAGAAGGTAGGGGTGGTGATGGGGGATTGGGGCAGATCTGTATAGACTGAAAAGGGAAAGTAGTTAACGAAAATTAATGGCTGTATTTTTTAAAAAATTGTCATCAAGGTATCAACAAAAAAGCAACATCAAAAACAGCAAAAACAATTTACTGTGAAGGCAAAATGATTAGAAATCAAACTTATCTCCAAAGTGATCTCGTGAAGAAATCATACTTTCCAACAACAGCCATGTCATAATTCGACAATCGCATGAAACATGATGATGTAAAAGGTCACTTGATGACGGAACATGCTGATAGCAGACAAATGAATCGGAAACAAATTACACAGACGTCTGCGTAGCAGAATGGAAACTTGGCTGCAGACTGAAACCCAAGAGACGTTCTCCAGTAGGGGCAGGAGGCTAGGAATCAGGGAGGGGGTGACGGGCAGAAGGGAGGCAAAGCAGGAGAAGGGGAGGAGAGGAGAGAGGGGAGTGGGACGTGGTGGGCGACGGGGTAGGGGTAGGGGGGGTGCTGTGAGGAGGCAGGACGAATCATAACACAGCCGCAGACGTTGAGTCGGCTCCACACCAACTGCACGAGCTCCTTCCCTCCACCCTCCACTGGCCCCCTCCCCCTTCCCCCCCCCCCCCCCCCCCCCACACCACACACACCACTCCCCTTCCTGATCTCGTCTGGAATGTTACAAGTCTAAACTTTGTTTTGTCCGACTGTCGAACTTGATGTTGCTGACAGAAGCACCAGAGCGAACACGGTTTACAATAACTTGATGGCCAACTTGCCGTGGAGACAAAGCAACGTGTAGCGACAAGATCAGTGATCCGCCACCATTGAAGACATACTGAGAAAAGCCCCGTGCGCCCTGATATTGACGGCTCCCTTTGGACTCCAATGCTGGCTCATAACATGACAAACCTGGATGTGGCTGTATGCAGGACAGCCAAAATGAATTGCATGGGAGGCAGAGAGGAGAAATGGGGAGGATGGAGAGGGGGGAGGGTGGCCAAGGCGCATAGAACATGAGAGAGACATTGGATTACAGGGGAATCCAAACAAAGGTCATCATGCACTGAACAATGTATGTATGAAT
>CM031597.1:25358913-25381413 GCA_018398815.1 Conus ventricosus
TCACACAGAGAAAATAAAACCGCAAATTATCCAGCTGCAGTGGCGAAGGGGTTGTGTCGCGAACTCCAGGCCAGGAGGTTGTGGGTCCGTCTTTCCATCAGAGCTATTCATTGTCGTATTTTTTACGTTCTAACCGGCCGTTTATCGGCCGTTGATTTTGCTATGGGTCTCTGTTGGGCATGGATTGGACCACACACATCGATTTTCATCCACTTACTAGATTTGAGAGTATTGTTCAAATTATCTGTCTGTCACTGAAGGTGTCTGAATCTCCGGGCTCTGGTTGTCGCGCCGGAATGCTTTACGATAGTAAGCGTAAAGTACTGCAGGTGCTCTGCATTGAAAACAACGCTGTAATGAACTGTAAAATATTCTGCTCGTCATTGCTCTTTAGTGCTCGCATTGTAACTATACTGTAATGAACTGTTTACTATAATGCTGTCATTGTAGTATAGTGCTCTGCATTGAACAATATTGTAATGGCTGTATACTATTCTACTCGTCATTGTAGTATTGGTGCTCTGCATTGAACAACGCTGTAATGAACTGGTAAACTATACTGCCTCGTTCATTGTAGTTTTGTGCTCTGAGATTGAACAACGCTGTAATTGACACTGTAAACTATACTGCTCGTCCTATGTTAGTTATGGCGATAGCATTGAACAACGCTGCTATTGAATCTGTTTGACTGCACTGTTCGCTACTGCATTGAACTACATTGTTATTGTACTAGTTCAACTGCATGTTGTTCTGCATAGAGCTGCACTGCAATACACTATAATTATGTTCTGCATCGAATTATTGGCCTACGGTAACGGATTGGACTGATCTGTATTCAGCATTACTGTTGTTTTCGCGTGCGCACCGTGTGTGTGGTGTGTGTGTGTGTGTGATGTGTGTCGTGTGTGTGTGTGTGTGTGTGTGTGAGTGTGTGTGTGTATGTGTAGTGTGTTGGTGTGTGTGTGTGGTGTGTGTGGGTGTGTGTGTGTGTGTGTGTGTGTGTGTTGCGTGCGTGTTCGTGCTTTGCGTTGCATGCGTGCGTGCGTTGCGTACGTGCTGTGCGTACGTGCATGTGAGTAACAGAGATAATTGTTGTTCAACCCACTTGCTCAACCACCGATGTTGTTGGCGAAAAGTGGCCTTAAAAAGACGCCTTTTCCTGTGGCGGAAGAGGAGGAGTTGAGAATACCGGCAGACAGACAGAGAGAGAGTGGGACAGTGAGAGAACAGACAGACAGACAGAGAGGCGGCAGACAGGACGACACACACACGCAAGCGCTATTGAATTCTTGTGTTTCTCTGCAAAGTAAGCTCGTCATAACCAAAAAATTAACGATTATCTACAAACAAACATACTGTGCAGGGTTATCCATTTTAATTAATAATTTTACTAAAGTTTTCAGTGAAGCTTGCGTTGGGAATGTAGCCAGGACTGATCACTCCCATTGAGTTCGTAGGGAAAGCATCGTGACTGAAATGCGGCTTCAAGTATGACAATACGGTGTCTGTTCCCACGGCTCTCTTTTCAGTACTGTCAATCTGTCAGGGCGGTTGTAAGCTTTTCATTGCTAGTTGCAGGACCCCACCTGCCCAGCACTCGGGTGTGTTTATTTCCACCAGTGCTGTGGGTGGTGTATGTTGGCGTATGGCAATAGCTGACTGTGGGATTTTAAAGTTAGAAAAAGTTTTTGATATCCAAATACTTTTTCAACAGCTTTATGATTAAGTGTGTGGAAGACATGGATGCAGCTTCCAAATTTAGATTTAACCACACACACACACACACACATCACACATTAAACACTACAAGGCTTGCGCGCTCGCACCACACACTTACACAACACACACACACTCACCACTCACTCACACGCACGAACGCACACACCCACAAATACCACAAATGCGCAGCGCGCGCACGCAAGCACGGCTCGCACGCACACTCAGCCAAAAAATCAATACTGCCGCGCCTCCTCTACCCTCTTCCCGCCTCCTTTTCACCCCACATTCCTTCCTGCCTTGCATTACATCAGCTGTCTGTTAAACTCGTTCTACGTAACAATCCCGCCCTCGGCGGCAGCTGTTCGAGCTGGCCATTCAGCGATGCTAAGCGTAGCCTTCTGAGGGGGCCCCCCGCTCACGCACAAATTCTTCCACTGACATGATTGTGATAGCGCGATTGCTGGGTTTACTGTGCTGTGTATTTTACATTTGTCAGGCGGGCTGGCTGGGCAGCGTGAGAGACTTGTGTGTTGTTAAACTTGGCTGAGTCAGGGAAGTGATGTTTCATTGTGTTCTGCCGTGACTGGAAGTGACATCTTAATATTACTCAAGAACATGGATGTTAGTGTTGTTATCTTACGGCAAGAAAACTTTCCGATCAACAGACCGATTTGTGAAAAATATATTTGTTTTTCGATGAGGAATGGCAAAGTTTTGACAATGAAATCTGAGTGGCGACCTTGTTCTCCTCCTTCAAAAGCAAAAGGAAGCATTTCGGTTTTTGTTTCCTCAACTGAAAAACGGAACTCTCAGTTGAAGATCTTGACTTATATTTGAATACACCGCTTTGTGAGCTGCCTTCGATCATTTGATGAAACCAAAACATTTTGAAACTCTGTCAAGAAATGACCCCCATATTACACTCTGGGCTTGTACTCTGTGAAAGATGACGATAAGGTATCTCTATTTCTCAGGCTCTTTTTTAGGGCATTGGCTTCAGATAGCAGGGACAATTTTGGAATACAGCAAAAACAAAAACTGGGAGTCCTATCTGGAAAGAGATTTGCTGGTTGAGCCAACTGAGTTAGTAGACTAATTGACTGTGTCCATTTTGTTTCTATTCTTATTCAATATTTCACTAACTTGCGATTTCTTTCATATGTGTTATTCAGCAAACGATAAGTCATTCTGAATTACATTAAACAATCCAACCCCAAAACTTTAAAGATTCTGGCATGTACAAATGCGTGTTAGAAAACCTGCATGGCAGGAGTAATTGAGGCACTTCCACAGCGGTAGTTTTACTAGCGCCAACAAACTAGGCCAAACGGCAGGGACTTGCCGATTGACCGCAAAGCCCTCCTTACCCGGCCTACTGGAGCGGCGCCAACCTCTCCTTCCCTCTATAGGCTGCCTTCGGCCGGCCGCAGATTATGACTGAAACTGATCCTGTGATATTGATTCATGGACTTGGTTATAAGTGCTTTGGCGGCTGCCTTGTTTTTTCAACGTTCAATGTAACAAACAAAAAGCCCCCTTCTGATTCCCACAAAGCACTTTGTCCTGTCTATTGTGTGTTTGTTTGTGTTTGTTGTTTGTTTGTGTGGTGTTTTGGCCTACCCTAAACGCACGACACGGTCTCCCCTCACACCACCCCACACCACGCACGCACGGGCCCCCCCTCCCCCACCCCCGCACAGCACGTCCCCGCCACCCCCACCCCACGCTCGCACGTCCCCCATCCCACTCACCAGCATCCGCACACCCCCCCCACACCACCCACCCAACACACACTCACATGCACACACTCAAGTCATCCACAAGTTCTTAACTCAAGTTACTCTAAGTTACTCCAAGTAAGTTGATCTCAAGTTATTCCCAAGTTATCTTAAGTCACATCCGTAAGTCTACTCTGTTGCCCTAAAGTCATCCTCAAGTCTTTCACAGTCTTCATAAGTTATTGATCAAGTTCTTACCCACGTTTAACCTGAGATCATAACCTAAGTTCATCCTCTAAGTACAACCAAGTTTCTTATAAGTTTCTTATAATTATCAAAAAAAAATAAAGCTGATGTTTTTATCTTAAATAGTAGATGTCTAATTTAGTACTCTCCACGCCTCAAAAACGTGTCATCGTTGAGGATGTTCATTGCTCAAGCGTTCTCTGCTTATATCTGTTGTAATGAAGTTTTTACATCCGAAGCAACGTTTTGATTACATTCTGGTCTATGGAATGTCTTTTATAGACTCCATGTCTTTATTTATGACTTTTCATTTTATAATACGCCAGATTTATTTTTATTAAAAAATTTAAAATATTTTCCATTATAAAATGGATCAAAAATGATGCTTTGTTATTGGCGGTTGTTGGCGTGCAGATGTCTTTTTCTGTATGTTACACGTGTTCAGTGTTGTTTTAACTTCTTACGTACTGTTGACATTGAGTTATATCTTTTATAGCCATAATAAACTGCCCAACAGCAGCAATTGGCGCCAAAAATGGCAACAGTTTTTAAGTGCAATATTCCTAAAGACTTTGGGGCACTTGATCACTTGTGGAGTTTTTTATAGCTGACATTTGAATTATAATTGTTCTGGCGTGGCGGTGTGATGTATTTCATGATGAGTATATCTGTAACATTATTTTGTGTTTTTGTCGGTTCCACTCTGCTAATTTTTTCCTGACTTCAACACGCCCAGGATTTTTAATGGTCTCCACCTGATTGGCAGGTTTTCTGCTGTTTTCTGGACTTGGTTACTTTCGCCACCTGATTCAATGTTTTTGGTTCTGATGATTTTCCAGCTCGTTCATTTTGAAGGGAAATAAAATCTATATGATTAAAAGTTATTAATCCCATGATTATGGCGATAACATGTTCAAAATCTATAGTATATATCACATCCTAGAGACTCTAATGTTCTTTGTTAAACTGGATCTTGCGTTATATCATACGTAAGATTCTGTTTAGTATCATATGGGAGCAAATCTACGGACTAGTTTAGGTGTACAAACTAAGAACGTTTGCCCCCACACTTTTACACCATTCTGACCAGGATGCCTTCAATTCCTGTTATTATACTTTATAATGTCTTGTGGCGACATCTGTTGAATCTGTTCTATTGCTGAAGTCAGTTCAGAGGAAACTGTTTTGTTTTTCCACATTGCTGCCAAAGAATTCAGCCTCTCCTTTTGGGCATGAATAGCTTGGTCATCAACTTGGTTCATTCATAGTTCAGGAAGGTTTAGGCGAATTGCCTATTGCTGTAGTTGATCATCGCTTGTTCATGTTTTTTTTTATAATTATAATTATTTTTATTTTATAAAAATGAGCACCGAAATACTGTTACAACCTTGTATACCATACTGTGTTATTGGAGGTCTAAGTGTAGGATACTCTATGCTTGGTAAAAGCTGGTTAAGAATTAAAACAAGCAGGATCTTGGCAAACTAGACTTTGAGGTTTCAGCAATGCTGATTGCTATCATTGCAGCTTCGGTTGCAGAAAAGGTTTTTCTAGTTAAGCAAGAATAATTCCAGACAATATAAATTTTTGGGTTTAAGAAAAAATCATACATTTATTAATAATGGCTTCACTCGCAATAATGATAGGCGGAGCTGGGGTGAATGTCGCTTGCTTTTAGCGGAAAGTAATTTCGCATTTAGTAAAACTGGGGAATGGACGGCGAGAGGAAATGGACATAACGAAGTATGGAGCGAACTAGCAAGCTGGCACTAAGGAAAGCCTATGAAAGGCTAGAGACTTGAGCAGTTAGATTTTATTAATGACACATGAAAAGACAGGGGCTTGCCAGCTTACACATTTAAAAATGTTGATCAAGCAATAAAACAATATTATCTAGTAAACAGGGCAAACCAATCGAGACATTGCCACCACCAAAATCTGTGACTGTTTTATCAACATCAGAAAAACAAAGATGCAAGAAACGGGTTTATTGTCGTTGTATGACCGTCGTGTATTTTGTTGCACAGAATATTGGCTGATTAAAAAATGAAACAAAATTATTATTCGCCCAAAGGATTATGGAATGGGCAGCACAGCAAATATAAAAGCTAAGCCAAGCGCAGGATGTCAGTGTACAGAACAGCAAAGGATTGGTTTTCTAAAACAAGCAATTTGGCAAAAATTTTATTTACCAGCCCCTAGGACGTATACAGTAGAACACCACTTTGTGAACACAATACGAACGACACCCATCAAATGGACCTTTTATATTTTACTCTGAGTAGGATTAGCGAAAGATTTTATGTACGCACTTCACAGTCATTGACATGGCTTCATAGATACAAAGATTGCAGAACATTAGAGACTACAAAAGTGTGTTCTGCTGTTGCTGTTGCATTACAGGCTGATTATTCCAGCGAGGCACTCTAAACTTACCCTCGCATTGATTTCAGTTGGATGATGGGAAAAGAATTTAAAGGCCAAGTGAATCAATTATGTTAAAACACAGAGTTACTATTTGAAGAGGCATTCCGGGGTTCACTGTTCAACAGCTTAGTGAAACTCTTAACAAACAGTTAGCGAAGACTTTTTTCCTACCGTCATCAACAGAGTGCTTATTCGACAATTCTCGAAACAAAGTAATGGGTTAAGAAAGACTGCCCCTCAGTTTTGCGCGCAATGATTAATGGAAGAATTTAAAGGGCTAAAGCCAGTTAAAAGCAATCAAAGAAAAAAAACAATAAATGTTGCTGGAAGGAGAGTCTTTTCCAAGCATTCTATTACCATTTGGCTGAAAGTAAGGTACCTATATTTACCGGGAGGAAGCAGGATGGGGACATCGCTCAGGGCATTCTGATCCAGTTTGGAGTGTTGAATTTCATTTCGAAATAAAAGAATTGTAAAAATGAAATTCGCCCGTGTATTATTTAAGAGAAACTGGACACAATCTAAAACAACCTGCTTCCTCAAAAGATCTTTTGTGAAGGAAGAATGAGATAATTGCCAGACACAGTTCCGCATTTATTAATTTACGTAAACATTTTTTGGTTTTTTAAATTGGAGGCCAGAAAGAAGACGAAACAAGATTGGTTAAGGATGAGGAACTTGAAAATGATAGGGATTCATTTCAGGAGTGTAATGGTATTAAGGAAACATTTTCGAGGATTTTATCAATGCATTGCTTAAAATTTCTTCCAGATCTCCTACAACTCAAACCCCCAAATTGGAAAAAGAATATCTTGAAATAATAAATAAAATTCGAACTCGTCAAGCAAACATGAGAAAAAGATTTAAATGAATTGGAATGAAGCTATGATTGGAGCGTTATATTAAAAGTTGATGAAAAATATATAACCCTGTTTATGCGGTCTCCAGTGCCCGAGTTGCATATGAAAACGCCGGGATTATCAAATCACACGTTTTGTGTTTGTTCTATCTAACGTCTTCTTTGTTACTACTGTTGTGTTGTCTCATGTAGTTTTGATCTGCAGTTATACGTTGTCATGATGAAAAGTCTTATTGCCAACAATGCTTCTTGGTATCTGTCTTGTGATATGTTTTTGACTGCACAACGATGCGAGATATTCCCTTTGCTTTTCTATTGATTTTCTCCTGGTCGAATACTGTACTTTTTGACCTTAACCAACAATCTCCTTGATCTCCTTTTGATAATTCATCCTTCATCTTTCTAAAACCTGTCTTGGTAGTAATTGATGTAAAGGCGAGTCTTTAGGATAATCGGACCGTGTCATACATCCACTCGTCCTTTAGCTACTTCCTTTTTCCATGTTTTATAGATGTCTTCAAGTTGGGTTTTCTATACAAAAACTGTCTGTATCTGTGTATAAATGTACCTGGACTCAGGATACGGAGGGCTTAAAGTAGTCATAAAGAAAATCTAACAATCAAATGTTTGATAATTTCTAAAACAGTAAACCATTAATAAGGTTTGTCTAATTTGACTTTTCTTTTTTTTCCATATATATACCAAATGCTGATCATGAATTTCTTTCGAAAGTCCTGATTAATATGGTTTGAAGTCAGCTTAATTGCTTCATTCTCTCTAGGTGGACCAATTCTGGACATCTTGCGCTGTGGCGGTTTTCCATAGTCTTTCATATAACAGCTGTTGTTCATTCATACTTGAAAATGTCTTTTTCCGAAGCAGCATCTGTGGATTTAGTTCTTGAGATTCTCTGTGTTTTTCATGATGTTTGGTTTCATGAACTGTTCTTGATCGAAAGCAATTATTAGATGAACTGCTTGTCTACTTTAATCAATGTCTTAATTAAAATTGTAGATAGGAAGTCTGTAGAATGGACTGAACTTAATTTTTTTTGCCTCGATGATTAGCACAAGTTTTTGGCGGCAGACTCTCTTGGATCCATCTATGGATTTCTGCTGCCTAATGGATAGTCATTATGCAGGTCATGGAGTTCAGGGATATTCTAAGTCAACTTCTTGGAATGATACCACGCTGTTGATCAGGGCGATTTAAACTGCTCACACTTTAATGCCTTTTGTATATTTTTCGGATCACGCTGTGTAATTTTAAAGTTGCGTAATGGAGTGTATTGCGCCTTTGCCCAGCCTTTCAGATTGGTTGCATCTAAATCCATGAGGATAGTTAGTTCCTTTTTCTCGGATCATAGTTCGTCAAGTTTTTGTTGTTTGCTTTACAGTAATGATGCGACGCCATTCTATTTCCTCACGCAACGTTTTCTTTCATCTGATTCATTGGTAGGTCAGACAATGTAAAATCAATCTGTACTCCGTATTATACTCTTTAAGAAAGCATCCAACTCATCCCCGGGCGCAGAAATGTTATGCGCGGGATCCAGGCTATAATGTTTCTTGCAGGTCTTCTATAATTTCAAGACGTCCGCAACAAAATACTCGGCCATCAGTAGGAGTCATGTTAGTCTCCATCGTTTTACACTTAACATTCTGCCACGCATCTTGAGCATTGTGGTTTCAGAGTCGCTAATGTCCTTTCCTCTAAGACTAGAAAAGAATACGCGCCTATAAGGTGGGAAGTGTATCTTCGTCAAACCTTTCCCAACTGTTCTTGTATTCATACGGGTAAACACCCTTTCTAACATAGAGTTGGTGTTCAAAATATTCTTTCTGTTATTGGGCTAGGGACTTTAGGACAGGCAGTGACTATAATGGACCCCAATCTTGTGTTGCTAGAGTCGTTAGAAAGACATGTTAATTTAAGTGAAACACATTGTACTTTTCTGATGACTGTGCAATGCATTGCTACCCTGAGGCGCTGGTTACTGACTTGCATTATAAGGTGAGAGTCATTAAACCTCGCTAGGTGTGAAAGAATACAGGCTGTTCCATGTTTGGATACAAACTATTAGTTGGAAGATTGCAATTACTGTGCGCTGCACCTCTAAAACTTCCACTTATTGTGATCATTGGTCTCTTACTGTGGGTGTTTTCACTCTTGCGTTAGCTCTAAACCGCAAATCCAACAATGCGGGCTGAGTCATATGTTGTTGGTCTTCAGGCGCCATTATTGATTTCAGATAAGTTTAGATTATTAGCAACTGGCGTACGCACTTGCTGCATGCGTTTTAAGAATGTTTCTGCAGCATCTGGTCCTCTTTTATTCTGGTCTGTATAATACGCCATCCGACCTTACTATAATGAAGGCAATGAACAAATCTGTGATTACTCATTAAGACTGTTTTTCGAAGTTTTTGTGGTGCTGGCCTTCATAAGGAACAATAAGCGACTCGGAAGTCTGCGTTAACTACGTATGGACTTGTTTGCAGCCGTTTCTGTTCTTATAAATATCTTTAGTTCCTGGCGGGGGGCGTCGTAGTTAGTTCTGTCTTACAGTCTACAGAACTTTTACAATGTTTTATATGTTCATCGCGGCTTGCACGAGGAATTATTGTCTAAACATTTTCTGACAGAATTCTGGTATGTTAGATGTTTTTTGAAGTATGCGCCAATAATCGGCTCATTGTGGTATCACTTGTGTAAATGGGGCCAGCCCTGCTGGCGAAAACATTAGGAGTAAGTCCCCCATGACCTTTTGGCGTGGTTCGCTATTGTTGGACTGTTCTTGGACACTTTAATTGGCATCCAAAATTTGTTTCCTTCAATCCCATGTGTATGACAGTAAAACAGTTATGGGTTGTTTTTGTTCTTCAACTGATCAATTGGTTTACACTTAATGAATAGGATATTCCATTGAGTTAAGATCTTTGGCGTATTGCCGAATTGTTAGTTCACTCTTTATGCGGGTGTACGCGGAACTTGATGCAGCCTTGCAAGAACGCACCACATGTAAAACATTTGTGGTCTGAATTTTTTATGATTTAAACTGCTTCTTCTTTAAACCAACTCCGAGGTAGGCCGGAATGGTAGCATTGCCAACAATCGGTGCATACTTTGCCTGTTTTTATCTAATTTCTAAGACTTCGCCTCTGACCAACAGAGCCTCTCATTTTAGCTTCTTCTGCGGCAGCGTCAATCTTGTTGCAAGCAGTTCGTCTGCCCAACCGGGTGTTAAGTTCATTAGACGAAAGAATAGTTGCTGTTTAGTTGAGACCCAGACTTCTAGATTTTCTTCATTTATTGTGACATGTCGATTAAAACAGCTAACATTACTTTAACTGGCGGGTTATTGTTTGTTTGCCTGGAAAAAAAACCTGTGTAATAGCATGTACACGCTTGCCTGTACGTTTGGTTGGGTCAATGACTTCTAAAATCAATTTCATTCAGTGCTCTTGATATAAAACGCTCTATATCGAGCCTTCCTTAAACAATTCGGTCTTGTCCTTCATATATCTTTGCACATGCTGTCTTTTTCTTTTCTAAGCAAAATATTTATTTAATTAAAAAAAAAATACAACGGCCTTAATCAGAATCATATCGACGGTCTTTTGCGCTTGGACTCATAAACTAAGTATTAATCACATTTTGGTGTTGTTAATGTGAGCTGTTTAGATCAGAGTTTAAGGTTCGTTTACTTTTTTTAAGACTTTCCTTTTTTTATCTGCTGGGGGTCTGGCTCGTTGAGAAACTTGTCCTCGCCTTTCTTTTGATGATCAAACTTTTGTTCTTTTGTAGGTCATCAATATCGGCCTGGTAAACGAATTTTAAATTCTTCATCGTGATGTTTGAGTTCAGCTAGCGCGTTATTTATTGTTCAGTTTTAACGTGCTAAGTTTAGCTGTTATTAGTTGAACCATAGCTGTGTGCTTTTGGAGTTTAGTTTTTAATTTTTTCGCCAGACCGACCTACAGCTAATGACACAAAACCGAGAGCTAAGACAAACTCTAGAGTAAAGCTGCGGGTGCGCCTATGCTGTTGCTAAGAGACCAACACTCGTTCTGATGATAGAGCACTTATAGTCGATGCTCCAGTATTAACATATGTAACAGCATTAAAGGCAGCAGAATACCTTCGTTTGGTTTTGCGCTGTATTTTTGAAAGGTCTTGCTTAGTACTTGCTGCATTGCTCGTAATGTTTGTTAATCTAAAGGTTTTTATGTTAGGGGGTTTCTACTATCTTTCTTATGCGGCGCTGTAGGCACATTGGGATAAACTTGATACAGGACATGCTTTTTATAAAATAAAAATAAGTTATTATTGTATTTCTGTTAATTCGTTATTTTCAAATATTCAGCGGCGCATCATATATTAAAAACAAATGTACATTAAGTCTGGTTTATTTTCGGCTTCTTCTTCTTCTATCAATTGATTGTTTATTACGTCTCTCACAGCTCTCCCGCCTTCCATGCAACTGATTATCTCTGTTGACCTCTAGGTCAATCCATAAACACCGTTTTTCGTGTTAAATAAAATCATCGAAGCCTAACATTGTGAAGATGTAAATCTTTAGACACAAGGTTGCAGTTAGACTTTACCCTCCCCCCCCCCAAACAATTTTCTTAGTTCGTCAATTTGATGATAAGGTCTTAAGCCGCTAGAGTTGTAGATTTGGTTGGACTTACCATCAATTGTACATTGCACTTCGCTATTTTAGGATTAAAAAAACTTTTTTAACTTGCTCTTTTGAACGGTTCTCATCTTCAACACAGCAATAAATACCTTTAAGCGTTCTTGCTGCGACACTAAAACTAAAATTAACAAATAGTGTCTGCCCTGCTTATGGGATATGTTGTTGATGAAATTCACTCTTTCGTAATATTTTGATAATTGTGTAACTGATATTGTTGCTCAATCAGCATTGCTAAATTAGGTTGCTAAACAACGTCAAACTCTAACGAGATGTCAGAAATGCTGTAATTGCTTCGGTGTCTGTTGATCTGATAACACGTTTGTATTCCGTTATAAGTTAGTTCAGTATGACAGTCTGTCTTTTAATGTCTTGAAAGATATGGCGCATGCGCTTTTAACACAAACTCAAAAACTAAGGAATGGGAAAAAGCGGATTTCCTTTAGCAAACTTTAGGCTAACTACTTTTTGCCCGTCTTTAGTTTCTTCAGCGACTATTCTATGTTTTAGTGCGCTTCTTCATTTTCGATTCCTTTGAAACGCAGATCAGCCTTTCATTCCCGGTTAGTCCATAGATCTGAATTGGTTAAAAATATGTCTGCATTGTGTAAAGAAAATATTTCTTTGCCCCTCAAGTTTTATAGATATTTTACTAACAATTGCCGCCCCCAATTCTGGACAAATGTCCTGTTTGTGTATGTTGTTTGAATCGAGTTACTATTTTGAGTAAGACGCGCAGAGCTGGCACAATCACTTCATCTGCTCCAAGGTCCGAAATTTGACAGTAAGAATTTGTGATCTGCATCAATATTAGATGGATTTTTGGAGCGTAATATTCCGTTTATTTCCCTTCCACGCCTAAAGGGTTTCTTTCAGTCTTCTATGCGGGTCAAGAGAATCGAGCCTTTTGCATGTACATTTTTTTTTATAAACAAAATAAAAAAATTAATTATTTTAAAGGAAACATGCAGGCGTTGATGATGAAGTTTATGATGTTTTTGAATCGTGGAGACGACATGAGTGATTCCCTTGTGGTGGGTGCGGCATCGCTCGGGGGCCTCTCCATTGCATGGATGAATAGCAGAAATCGGGGAGTACATTACCAACAAGTCGGTATAAATTAACAGTTAGTAAGGTCAGATCATTATACCAAAGTTTAGGCCAAGACCCTCCCGAATTTATAGACCCTAATGATTTTGAAAGTTAAAAGATGACCATTTGTTTGTGAGGAGCGACCAAAGGTGACATTTGTTCAGCTTACAACTAAAAAAAAGACCATCGCAAAGTTTTTAGCCGTGGGTTCATTAGAAATATACTCTCAGTTGTGAAAGATCAAATCCGCCTTGGCCTTGTTAGGCCAAAATTAAGGGCGCGGAGGCAGTTGCTAAACTTCAATCACCACTGAGAACTCCCAACAGTTAACCAAATGCAAAACTTGGAACTTAAAGTGAATTAAATCTATCAGCAGGTAAATAATAAATGTTCTAATTGAAGCAGAATCCTGTTTTTCAGAAGAAACAGCGTTAAAGCACTATACACGACTCGCGCTACCCATGCGTGAATAGCGCCTTTGATCGTACTTTAAGAACCATCAGAGGCGATTAACAAAACAAATCTAGCAAAAACATTGGTGAATGATGAGCATATAAAAGAGTAAAAAGAAAAACTCGTTGAGGCTGATGACGCCAATTAAGGGGCCTGATATTAAAGAAAGAATAACCCAATGACTAAACGATCTATGAAAGAGAGATCAGCAAGGGACTAGTAGTGCTATCTTCTATCAGAGGACAATTACGACTCAAGTAATTGATAGAATAAGAGAAACTATCCGGAAAATTTTATATGGAAGAACATAACACTAGCAGTAAAGAATTCGAACACTGTTTAGGTGAGCAAGGAGTCACATTAGCATGCGTTAATATAATGCCTTTGGATTTGCAATAAGCACACTGGGGTTGGCTATTTACAGGACGGTGTGGTGGTTCAAATGGTTCTTTACTCGACGCCTTCGCCTCCCCCTGATAATCATGGGTTAAAATTACAGCTTTATCATCTTGCGTGTTTATTAAATTATAATTAGCCGGTAAAGCTATAGTCTCTTTACCGGGGTATATTTTGGGGGTATTGTCAGCTGCTTTTATCTACTGCAAGCAAAGTTGTTGGCTTTATGGCCGTGCACTGATGGGCATTAGTTATCTGTAATAGTTGGGTACTATTTTAGGTCAAGTATAAAAGACCAAGTAATCCTAGGCAGTTATCCTCAAGATCAGCGTGTCTTTTCATATTCATGGTCATCGCGAACAGAGTCCCGAGCTTTGCTGAGTCTCAATGGCCTGTGGGCTTTGGTCTTCGGGAATTAGTTGACTTATTTTGGGGGCCCCCATCTTGTTTTTTTACTGCTTTTGCAATTACTACTGGCTCAGAATTTATGTTGTTTTGTCCGACATTTTGTTCATTTCCTGCAACGAGAATTTCTTTGTTGTAGGTTATTATTGTTCCTACATGGAGTTTAGAGGTCAGAAGGGTTGCATGTAGAAACCCAGTGCCTTACAGCTAAGTTACTTTCGATCTAGCGTATTGTATAACATTTTTGGACCTTTTTAGAATTGAATGGCAAATTCAATCTGTAAGAATTAATGGCATCCTATTTAAATTAGCTTAGTATTGTTTTTGTGACAGCAAAGACAGTTGAAGGATCAGTTATGCTTCGATCTTGCCTGTGCTTGTGAACCTAGCAAACACCAAACGTAAGTACGAATAGATGTCGTTTTATTCGTTCTATTCCCGCTATAGTTAGGCTGCCTTAGAAGTGTACTAAGATAATGTTGTCCATGCTGTTTTATGCTCTTTGCTCTTTCTGGTCCCTAGAGTGAACTGCTGTTCGCCTGAAAGAGAAAAGTGTGTAGGAGGTTTCCAGGCTAGGTTATACTTTTGTGCACGCCTCCAAACTAAGGGTGCTTAGACCATGTTTATAGGGCCCAACATTTGTATAATGTCCGTTTGATGTTAATATTGAATTCGTTACAGATCTTACCAAAAGCCTTCTGCTCTATCGGCTTGCTGAATGGATTAACGGTTTTGTTCATTTGGTAAATGGTGTGCTTGACTGTTCAGTCAAATACGTTGATGGTGTAATAGAAATGAAATCTGATACACTGACATAACCAAAGGATTAGGATGATTTAAGGATCAGCTACGACACTCCACACCAGATGATCGCAAAACCACAGCAAAGTTTAACTGGTCTGATAAAAAACTGCATCGGCAGCGGACTAAAACCACACTTTTGCGATGTAGTCTTTTTTAAATGGGGGGTTAGATATCTGTCTTTATGGCGTACTCACCTTTACTTTGAAAAGGTGTCAGGCTGGGTCACAGAAATGGTCGAGGTTGTCAGGTGTTTTTATTTTTATGATTGTAGTGTGGGCTCAGACAGTATATTTTGCAAAAGTTATATTTGAATGCACTCAGTTTTATTTGTTTTAAAAAATGTTTGTAACAATACACTCAAGAGCCGCCTTCGTTTATAGAACATTGAATGATAACTATTGCGGGGCCATAAACGGTCGCGCTCCATGAATATTTTACAAAGTCGTATGGTTTAATAGTAACTATAAGCTTGAGGGATTAATAAGGTTACAAAATATGAAAGGAGAACAAACGACGTTAAAAACAGTTAACAATACCTGATGGCTTATTGACGGGTTTTGCACTCAATAAAAGAAGCAATGGAGTATCTTAGACATGTATTCTTAACTTAACATTGCAAATCTAAAAAAAACAATATTAACATTCAACCTGGAAGAGAAGCAAAGAATACGACTTTTGATAGAGAGCTAGCTAAAATTGCTAGGCTGTTACAACTAGCATTCTACCCACTCTTAGTTTTAGTGTTTCGCCAGAGAAAAATACAGTTGAGGGGGAAAGCTCCGCTCAATCTAGCATTACATTCATTACTCTATGTTCATTGGACGAGCTAAGCACTGTTGAAAACTTATATGTTGGAAGGCCTCAACTGTTTTAAGAGCTCTTCCGTAAGCGGTAAGCGGCATTATTGCGATTATGAAATTTACAATTCCCTAATTTACAGTTTTAAAAGATTAGTTTGTGGGAGGGTCGGATTCATTTAATATAAAAATCAAGACAACCACCTTTGAAAGTCGTTGTGAAATGTGATAACCTGCACATCTGTTTTGGATATAAATAATACGTACTAAAAAATAGGTCGCGTGGGCCAGAAGATCCAGGAGTATAATTATAATTTACTATACATTTGCGCCTGTGAGGTGTATACTTTAGATATTATAAGACCTTGCAGACGTTGCGGACTTTGAACAAAATGGTGAGGATAGGCGCTTGGTATGGTTTTGTAGTACAATAAAGTTGGTGAGTTGATTAAAATCGGCAAAGAGGTTGAGACGACAGTCTGAAAAGTTCCTAAAACTAGAACAACTGCGCTAATCTAGAGGCAAATATGTGGCCGTAAAATATAAATTAGTCGACAACCTGACCTCAAGGGCATTGGAACCATATTTAGAAATGGGAAATAAATTTGAATTCATAAGCATATACATATTTTAGCCGTCAAAAAAAGTTTCAGAAATGCATTCAAAATCTGGCCTTTACATGTAAGTCTTATTGCCGGACGACAATAGTGGAAAGTGATTGAATTAAGGCGTATATGGAAAAATCAGTTACATCCTTCCACAGAAGAGAATCGGTTTTAAAAGATGCTTTACATATTACAGTTCATTCCGCAAAATGAAATTAGGTGACCAGTTCCCAATAATATTTGAAATTTCTGTCTTAAAGATAAGGAGAGGGATGGGGGTTGTGGGCGTTTAGTTGACGTCCTTTTTAAAGGATATTTAATTAGCTGTGCAAACTTTGACGTTGACAGTCTTAAAGTTACTGTCGTTTTTTTTTCATTTTCACCAATGGTGATGATATTAAGGTTATAACACAAGCAAACAAAAATCAATATTAGTTAAATAGAATACAATCGTACAGCACTAAATTGGATTAATTTACACACTTAGGCCTTATAGGATTTATTATATGAACAAGGTTTTAAACAGAGGCCATGATAAAAAATACTATAACTGGTTTAGATTAAATTCTTCTATAAAACTATGAGGAGCAGTTAAACTTTATGGACAAAAACTCCTCATTGCTCATTGATTGTAGGGCTGAAAAATACTTTTTTGTTGTGTCCCAACAAATATTTATCCTCAACCTGTTACAAAAAAGTTTATCGCTATAATTTTGATCATTTTGTAATTTTCTGCTCCAACACGTTAAAGGGAACAAGCATATCATGATAGAAGGTTTATATGGATGATAATAACTTATTTTTAGTTAATCCTAGCAATCAACGATAGTGAGTGTTAGAAACAGTTTTATAGATGTTTGAAGGAAGAGAATCTTTTTATTCATAGATGACTGTTCGGCAGAAAGAGAGACATAGTTAAAAAGAGAAACACTTTGTCAAAAACTAAGCTTTAAGTGGAAAGCATGATGGAATAAGTGTTGGTGGATTAATGCCAAAAATATAACTCAGTTTTAAAAGACTTTAGAGACAGTTAAAGACTGTAGTTCTATTCACATGTAAGGACAGTGTACTCATTTGAAGAAGTTTGCGCGGAAAATGTTGTTTGAAATTGACCAGGAAACTATAGGATTAAACATAACTGAAATCTGAAAAGTTAGTAAATTAGTTATGAAAACGGATAACCCTACACAGTATGTTTGTTTGTAGGGTCGTTATTTTTTGGTTACTTAGTCAGATGAACAGAATAGGCGCTTTGAGGCCAACTTTTCGCCCAATAAACGTGGTGGAGGAGCAAGTGAGTCAGAATTGGTAAAATGCTGTGTGTGTCTGCCACGCTCTTCTGTCTGTCTGTCTGTCCTCTCCTCTGTCTCTCTCTTCTTCTGTCTGTCTGCGGTAATATCTCTCTCTCTCTCCGCCACAGGGTAAGGCGGCTTTTAGGCCACTTTCGCCCAAAAACTCGGTGGATTGAGCAAGTGGGGTTGAACAGGACATTTATTGTTCTCTGCATGCTTGCGGTGAACACGCTGCACGCGGGAGCAGCTCTTAAGAATTCGTATGTTGTCTTGTTTGCTTGCGGTCAGTGAAATGATAGCGATGTGTAGCGATAAATCGCTCTGAAGAACAATGACAGAGACACAGGTGGTAACGCTGTTGACAGGTTTTTACTTCCAGCGCAGTGGTTTTAGTCAGACGTACAACAACCCAGGTGTGTCGTCACCAATTTGTATAAAATGCCTATTTCGATGCTTTGCCTGGGCGCACCCCTCAACTGCTACGCTTTCTTTTCCTTAACACACACACACACACAAACACACACACACACCACACACACCACACCACAACACTTGCACGCACGCACGCACGCACGCACGCACGGCACACACGACAACGCACGCACGCATGCAGCACGCACGCCCGCACACAACGCAACACGCACGCATTGTCACGCACGCACGTACGCACGCACCGTACGCTGCGCGCACCACCACACACTATCACACACACACACACACACACACACACCACGCAACACACATACACACACACACCACACACACACACACTGAGCCTTGACCTGTAGTCAAAGTCTGCTGGGGGGAAGGGGCTGGGGAAACTGTGACCCACCATAGTTGTCGTGGATGTGTTATTGTGTCCCTTCTTAGATCTGGTATTTCATTAACGCCCCCTCCCCACTCTCTTCTCTTCTCTCTCTCTCTCTCTCTCTCTCTATCTCTCTCTCTCTGCTGCACCGCGCTCGTTTCTCCTCTTTCCCTTCCCCTTTTTCTTAGTCTCTGTCCTTGTCTCCATCCCTTATTTCCATGTCTGTCAACGTTATCCTTTGATATTAGATTTAAGATGTTTCCCAAATCACGTAAACACACACACACACACACACACACACACACACACACCACACACACACACCACACACACACACACGCACGCCGCACGCGCAGCACGCACGCACGCACGCACGCACGCACGCACGACGAAACGCACACACTCATGCGCGCGCACACTCACACACCACACACCACACATTAACACACACTAGACATACCACACACGCGCGCAGCGCGCGCGCACACACACACACACTCACACGCACACACACACACACACACACAACACACACACACACACACACACACACATACACACCGTCCTCTATTTTTCTCCCTCCTCCCCTCTCTTCTCTCTCTTCTTCTCTCTCTCTCTCTCTTCTCTCTCTCCTCTCTCTCTCTCTCTCTCTGTCTCTGTTGCTCGTTTACACTATGCTCTTTCCCAATATCCCCTGTGTGTCTGTCTGTCTGTCTGACTGTCTCTCTGTCTGTCTGTCTGACTGTCTGTCCGTCTCTCTCTCTCTCTCTCTCTCTCTTCTCTCTCTCTCTCTCTCTCTCTCTCTCTCTCTCTCTCTCTCTCTCTCTCTCTCTCTCTTGTGCCTTGCTCGCTCTCTCTCTCTCTCTCTCTCTCTCTCTCTCTCTCTCTCTCTCTCTCTCTCTCTCCCCTCTCTCTCTCTATGCGTGCGATCGTGCGTGTATTTGTGTGTTCAAAAATATGTACGCACTTTGTCATATTCACTTCACTGTCTGTTTTCATACATGCCAATCTTGTACGTTGTAGTACACTTCCATATGTTTCCCCAGCCCACCTCACTCCCTACCCCCGCTCTCTCCTTCCTCTTCATTATTGTTATTCTCATTTTGACTTTTTATTTTTTTTTATTTTGTTATTATTATTTTTATTGTTGTTTTGTTTGTTATTATTCTTATTTTTTGTTTTGTTTTCATTTATCTTCTGTTTTCATTTGATGTTCCTCTATGATCACATGACCGCTTTGCTTGCTTCTTTGATTTCTTACATTAATTGATTTCACTGCATGTTGTAGTCCCTACTTAGGGCGAGGACTGGATGTAAAAAAGCACGTTAGTGCTTATCTATTATCCTCGTAAATAAAGAATTTTGTCTTGTCTTGTCTTGTCTCCCTCTCATGCAAATTTAGTCATTTTAGAGCCGTCACTCGATCTCCATTTGGAATGCATCCAGCTGTCGCTATTGAAAGCCACGCGTTTCTGTGCTTATTGCTCTGTTGACATAGTTATGTGCGATCAGTTTTGAGTTATTCTTCTGTTCCCTACTTACACATGTGTATATTTGAATGTGTGTATATATGCATGCATGCTTGTATGCGTGCGTGTATGAATGTATGTATGCATGTACGTACATACGTACCTACGTATGTATGTATGTATATAGGTATGTATGTATGTATGTATGTAAGCATGCATGTATGTGTGTATATATGTATGTACATATGTATGTATGTGTGTATGTATGTGCGTATGCACGTATGTATTTGTGCATGTGTGCTTATATATGTAGACATGCTGGAGTTAAAGGAAACGAGAGAGCAGACACGATGGCTGGCAAGGCAACGATATGATCTGGATTATACAGCCCGGCCGATCTGATGTGATAAGAAATATGAAAAACCACCACAGACCATTTTTCAGATCTGAACATTAAGAGAGGAGGTGGCCGCACATCCAGACTTAAGGGTAGAGCGAGAAACATCACCAACCAAACAAACATTGGAACAATCTCAAGGCCAACACTACAAAGACTCCTAGACATTGAGGCAAACTCATACTGGGCCTTTCCAATAACAGACACAAATGATCAAACACATGTCAACTCAGATAAGACTTTGAATCTCTCGGGGCCCCCAGCGTATACTGTAGACGTGTGTGCGCTGGTGTGTATTCATCAGTGGGGTGATACCAGCATGTTAATTAGAGGGTCCACGGACGTGAGTGTGCAAGCTTTGGTGTGTGAATGTGTGAATGCGTGTGTGTGTGTGTGAGTGTGTGCGTGCGTGCGTGCGTGCGTGCGTGCCTGCGTGCGTGCGTGCGTGCCTCTGTGTGTGTGTGTGTGTGTGTGTGTGTGTGTGTGTGTGTGTGTGTGTGTGTGTGGTGTGTGTGAAAAGAGAGAGAGAGAGAGAGAGAGAGAGAGAGAGAGACAGAGACAGAATGAGTGAGTGTGTGTGAGAGAGAGAGAGAGAGAAAGAGAGAGAGCGAGAGGGAGAGAGAGTGTACAACCTAATATGATTTGGCTGTACTGTATAACCGGCTTAAATTATATTAGACCATGGCCATTGTTACTTGCTCAGAAACCTTCAGTATATAGGAATTATAACGAATAGTAGACTTGATAAAGTTCTTAAGACATTTCAATAGCTGAGTCCCAAATAGTTGAGGTTTTATTTGCTTGTGATTCAAATAATTCATATGTGACGGTATCCAGCAGAAAGTAATTGCCATGCCTTATATAGAGAGAGCATGAATTAAACAGCTAATTTCAATTATCATTTCTGATATATTCTGCAGTTTTAATGATTTCAGTGCCTGAAGCACAGACTTTGAATCAACACAAAAAAGTACTTGAAATATAGATTGTGGGAAATTTAGAAGATGATTTAACGCCATTAATATTGCAGTAAGTTCTGCAAAGGTCCGAAATCAAGATGCATGGATGAGAAGACCATTGTAAGTTTGAGCGCTTTGCATTCTATACTTTGAAGCTTTTTTAACAGATATTTTGGTGCACTAAAAATTGCTTTTTTATGTTTGTTTATGTTTGTTGTAAGTTTCACTAATAGTTCTGTTGTCGATCTACTCTTTCTGAAACCAGCCTGATTTACAGGTATTATTTCATTCTTCTCACAAACGTGTGTAAGTCTGTTTAAAACGATTCTTTCCAAAAGTTTGCATACATGGGATGTTAATGCTGTAGGTCTATAATTGTTTATGTCTGTGCAGCTTTTGCTATGTTTGTGAATGGGAACCACGATTGATTCTTTCCAAATTTTTGGCATATCACCATCACACCAGCATTTTTGGAATATTTCATACAGGAAATTGATAACATTTTCAGGCAGATTTTTTAGCATTTCATTCGAAACTGCATCCAGTCCAACCGATGGGTTGTTTTTTTTGGTTTTTTTTTTGTGTGGATGGAATTTATTGCATCTTTGAGTTCCTGGAGCGTTAGATGTGCATTAATATAGTTTGTGCTATCAGGAATAGGATCTTTGTAAATTTCTTTTTGCTCTTCTTGGTCTCTATACTCATTACACATCTTTGATAAACCATTTTCACAGCTGACATTAGCAAACATGTTAGCGAAGGCTTCTGCTTTCTGCTGGACACTTGGTAAGGGATTCTCATTTTGTTTTATTCGATATGTTGGTAACTTAATTCCATTTTTCATTACTTTTATCTCCTGCCAAATTTTTCCTATATCCTTATGTTCTTTTATTTCAGTTTTGCAAAATGTGGACCAGTAGTGCTGCTTTGCATCTTGGATTATTTCATCACTATGCTTACTAGCCATTTTCATTTCTCTGTGTGTTCTATCTTTTTGGTCTGTTCCTTTGTCCCTGATATATAATTTTTTTTTCTTTCTTTTCATCAACAGCACGCTTGCAGTCATCATTCCACCATACATTTCCTTCGTGCTTCCATGGTTTAGATATATGTATCCTTGGAATAGAATTATCTGCAGCTTCTATAAGGGAAGACTAAAATAAAGTGTAAAGATCGTCTATGTTAACTGTGCTTGTAATATCTATGATCACAGTTTGAAGAAAGGTTTTAAAAGCTGACCAATCTGCATATTTATAATTGTATTTTGGAAGTGTATCCGGTTTTGTTTCTCTTTGTTCTATCTCTATATTGATATAACATTTAATGGGAGTGTGGTCAGATCCTAGCAAGTCATCT
>CM031597.1:25386413-25388913 GCA_018398815.1 Conus ventricosus
CTGACCCTGTCTGTCTGTATGTATATATATGTCCGTCCGTCTGTGTGTATGTTTCTCTCTCTCTCTTTCTCTCTTACACACACACACATATATATATATATATATACTGCTTAACAATTAAATAGTGGGAGAAAACAAGTGCAGGTTAACAATTCTTCGGTCATTATAGTAATGGGGGGAATATATTATAAATATGAGAAACCCTTCACTAGCAGCCTGAGAGAACCATCATGCTCCCCTTCGAAGGCAGATCTATTTGTATTGCCTGCTCCTAGGCCTTTCGTCCGCTGGATCGGACTCATCAGGGAGACACGGCTGATTGTGTCTGTGCTCTTGGTGTCAGATAGAGACACACCAAAGTCCATAATTCTGTGGTGTTCTCATCACCAAAGGGTTCAAAAAAGAATCCAACAGCACCCCCAAAGCAGCCAGCGAAGGGTAGTAAATGGAACAAAAGGAAAATGTTGAGAGGAAAAAAAGTGCTTAAAAACTAAAAGCATTATGCAAACAGTATAAAATGTAGGGGACAATCTTTGAGCCTATGCTTGAGGATCCATTCAAGGATGCAAGGGAGATCAAAAGATATGGAACAGTGTGAGTGGTCAGCTCTGCTGTTCAATAACCCAAGCATTGTGAGTGGCTAAGAATTGTACAGAACAACCTTTACTTGGATCTCCTAAGAGATGCAATTTCCCACTGATTGACCAAACATTATACTGCTGAACAATTAAATAGTGGGAGAAAACAAGTACAGGTTAACAATTCTTCAGTCATTATAGTAATGACTTGGCAAAGATTTGAATTTTAAAAAAAAAATTTAAAAAAAATTTAAAGATGAAAAAAAAAATGGGGGGAATATATTATGAATATGAGAAACCCTTCACTAGCAGCCTGAGAGAACCATCATACTCCCTACATGGTTGAGCACTTTTTAACTCTGATTTTATATATATATATATATATATATATTATATAATATATATATATATATAATATATATATATATATATATATATATATATTATATATATATAATATATATATATACGCACACAAGCGCGATTGCACGCTTGCACGCATTCGAGCACACTCGAACAAATAACACCCAGCACCCACAGTACAATCTAGAACAACGCAGCACGATATAGCACAATGGAATTCAGCACAGTGCGGTGTAAGAAAAACCTGAAGTGCAACACAGCAGAGACGTACGATAATAACATCTGATCTTCTGCGAGTTTTTCACAATACGTTCACTTTGTAAGAAACAGATGGATGAAGAAAACACAAATTAGCAAACGTTACATGGGTGTGTGCATGTGAATCTGTGAATCTGTGAATCTGTGTGTGTGTGTGTGTGTGTGTGTGTGTGTGTGTGTGTGTGTGTGTGTGTGTGTAGTAGTAGTAGTAGTAGTACTTTAATTTTACGTCTTTTCACAAACTATGTGATATTAGACAAGAAAGGAGAGATAGACAGGCAAATAGAGGGAGATAGATAGAGTTTGTTCATGTTGCATACAAGTGTGTGTGTGGTGTGGTGTGTGTGTGTGTGTGTGTGTGTGTGTGTGTGTGTGTGTGTGTGTGTGTGTGTGTGTGTGTGTGTGTGTGTGTAGGGAGGGGGTGGAGATGGGAGTGAGCGAGGGTGGTGTACATAAAATCAGAAAACAATCAGACACACAAACGAATAAACAAACAAACCTACACACACTAACAATATCAGATTAAAGCAAACACCTGACTGGACTACAAATCAAGCAGAAAGTAACTTTCAAAGCAAAATCAATATCAGAAAAAATATCTGTCACAGACATGCCTGATAAATATGGCAGAAATGCCTTGGGAGGCACACATTCGAACAAAACATGATCTCTTGTCAATTTTGTTTCCCCGCATATGCATGTTGTTGCAGAGCTATATTTAGTTCTAAAAGCATCCAGTTTCAATCGATGGAATATTGAAACGAAGTTTCTGTATTGATGCATATCATAAATGTGCAGATTTTGGATGCTTTTGAAATGATCAATACTAAAAAGAGGATTATTTTGTGTCTGAACATGAATAACAGCGTTGTTCTGCCCATTTCTGAAATATTCCCAAGCTGTATGTTTTAAAATTTGTTGACTCTCTTTCAAAGTGAACGGTATGGAAATAGTTTGTACCCTCGTTCCATTTTCAGCGCCTTTTTTCGCACATCTGTCAGCAAGTTCATTGCCCGAAATTCCACAGTGTGAAGGAACCCAGAGGAAAGTTATATCTGTTCCTTTACATATCAAGACGTGGATTAAATGTTGAATTCCTTCAAAATAAAGTTATCTGAATTTGAATTAAAAAACTTGATCGATTGTAACACTGACAGCGAATCTACACAAAACAATACTTGAAAAATTGACTGCGGTAAATCAATTACAAATGTCAACGCCATAAGTATCGCTATCATTTCAGCTACGAATATGGAGCGATATTTTTCCAATGAAATATGCTTTTTGTACTTTCAGCGATG
>CM031597.1:25393913-25395392 GCA_018398815.1 Conus ventricosus
AACACAACAACAACAACAACAAACAATAACAACAAACAATAACAAACAACAATAACAACAACAAAACAAAAACAACAACAACAAACAACAACAGCAACAACAACACAACACAAAAGTGTGATTTAGGGTGTGTGTGTGTGTGTGTGTGTGTGTGTGTGTGTGTGTGTGTGTGGGGTGGGTGTGTGTGTGTGTGTGTGTGTGTGTGTGTGTGTGTGTGTGTCTGTGTGTGTGTGTGTGTGAGGGGGGGAGTGTGTAGGGAAGGGATAAGAACATTTTTTCTTCCCGGTTGACATACACTTCTCATGTGAAAACTTCCTCTGTCACTGTTGTAGGGTTTTGTTCTTTTCTTTATGAATTTATTTGTGTTTTGTTATGTTCTATTTCTTTATTTCTCTTTCCTTTATGTGGTTATTTATGTGTTTATTTATCTATTCTTTTTACTTCTGTTGTTGTTGTTGCTCACTTGCATGACTGCAGCCACATGGACTTCGTTGATTTATGTGTCGTTTTTTGTTGTATTGTTGTTATTGTTGTTGTTGTTGTTATTGCTGCTGCTGCTGTTGCTGAAGCTGCTCCCGCTCCTCTGCTGCTGTTGCAGCTGTGCTGCTGTTGATTTTCACCATATCACTATCTCCCGTGTTTTCTCAAGACGCAATCACTCTATGTAGCTGTATCCTCCATACGTTCCAACACACACACACGCATGCATGTTCATACCCATAAAGCTAGCATCTGTATGAGGCTTTCAGTATCAGGTCTTGGTAGGTCATCCACATCAGGAGACACTGCTCTTACCGTTGGATGGCGCCGGGGGTATTTGGTAGGCAGTAGACACTGGTGGGACAGTCCCGTGCTGTGTCTGTTGAGTCGAGTTTTCACGACTCTTTAGTCGCAGGGCCCAATCTAAGCGGACAATGCCATCATTTTTTTTTTTCAACGGCAGCCTCCATTGGATTCATTTACAGACTTCGAGAATGTTTTTTTTTTTTTTTTTATACGAATTCATCAAAGACACGGGCATAGAGAGAAGATGAGCTGCTAGACGAGGGATGTTCAGGACATTTTCGCAGGAAGTTCTCAAGTCCGGACAGTATTCTCCAAAGTTCAGAAAGCAGATTCACTGAATTTTAGTTCTTGAAAATTTGAAGCCTTGTTTTTCGCCTATTACAGGGTACTGTTTATGCAAAACTGAATTCAGCGCTGACCCCCACAAACATTTCTAGGCGGCGAAAACTGCACAATCGTCCAAAAAAAAAAAAAAACACTGAAGATTCTTAACTTTGGCGGACCGGCGTGAATTCTGATTGTGATGACAGAGGTAATGCCGGTCACGACTGTACTAGAATTGCTAATTCATCTTCAACTTATGACGACGATAACGCCAATAAGATGACATGATGGTGCTCTAATGACGACAATGGCATTTGTCATGCTGACAATGATGGCGACGAAGGTGATGATGATGATGATGATGATGAT
>CM031597.1:25399122-25406622 GCA_018398815.1 Conus ventricosus
CTTTCACAAAAATAAAACAAGATGCAAAGTACATAAACGTACTCCCAGTTTATCTTCCTGGAAAACATCACAATCAAACATGCGTCATAATGCATTTGACATCACAATTTTTTAAAAAAGCGTCATAATGCATTTGTTGTACATGTCAAGAGATATGCCATAAAGAAGAAAAACCGTTTTGGGCCGTTATAGCCTTTGTAACGGATATTCTGGTAAAATAAAACATCGGCATCATCCGTGACCCATAATGAACATACCTACAAATTTTCAGAAAGATCAGCCCGGAGGTTTTGTCTGGAGCGATTGGAAAACATTTTGACCACGGACAGACAGACGCACAGACAGACACACAGACAGCATTTCTTCGTTCCCATTGTAAAGTACTCCCTGTTCTATAAGAACTAGGAGTACAATGAAGCCTCCTCATATGACTCCCAGTCGTTTACCTCTCGACTTTCATGCGGGCTTCTCTGCCTGCCTATCTAACTAAACTACTTAAGACTCATTAACTACATAACTACTTGACAATAACAATGACTCAGTAGCTACCAAAGTGTCAGACTGACATCTAATCAACTACAAGCTGGCTGACTGCCTAAGAGAGTGAGAAAATGGGTGAGTGATTGAACAATAGTGATGACGTGTTAAAGCACGCGCAGCCTTGCCGACCATCTGTGCTCTCTATCGAATGCAGCTTCTCCTTGCCATTGAATACAGTTTGATACGTCGCTTCATCGATCTTTCCTGAGTATGTCATCTGGCGTAGCCTCTGTCCGTCTGTCTGTCTGTTCCTGTCTGTGTCTGTCTGTCTGTCTGTCTGTCCCTATCTCTATCTCTGTCTCTGTCTCTGTCTGTCTGTCTGTCTGTCTGTCTCTCTCTCTCTCCTCTCTCTCTCTCTCTCTCTCTCTCTCTCTCTCTCTCTCTCTCTCTCTCTCTCTTCTTCTCTCTTCTTCTTCTTCTTCTTCTTCTTCTTCTTCTCCAAGGGTAATATTGGATCACTACACTGAAGAACCGTTCACCAGGTTCCTCAAGTTCTGTCAGTCGTGTGCTAAGGCTTGGCTCCCTGGAAATGTTTTCGCTGTCCAAGCTGCAATGGCATCAGTCCATCGTATTGGTCTTCATCTCTATCTCCCTCATTCAACAGTTCCCTGAAGGAATGTTTTAGCAAGGCCGCTGCATCTTGTCACATGGACATACCAACGTAGGTTTCTTTTCCTGACTGATGTCAGTCGATCTTTGTATGTCCCTTGTGCTGCCTGTTTGTTTGACGCACTTGTTTGATTGGTGATATGATCAGTGTATCTGATGATGTTTAACATCTATTGGTGATATGATCAGTGTATCTGATGATGTTTAACATCTATTGGTGATATGATCAGTGTATCTGATGATGTTTAACATCTATTGGTGATATGATCAGTGTATCTGATGATGTTTAACATCTATTGGTGATATGATCAGTGTATCTGATGATGTTTAACATCTATTGGTGATATGATCAGTGTATCTGATGATGTTTAACATCTATTGGTGATATGATCAGTGTATCTGATGATGTTTAACATCTATTGGTGATATGATCAGTGTATCTGATGATGTTTAACATCTATTGGTGATATGATCAGTGTATCTGATGATGTTTAACATCTATTGGTGATATGATCAGTGTATCTGATGATGTTTAACATCTATTGGTGATATGATCAGTGTATCTGATGAGTTTAACATCTATTGGTGATATGATCAGTGTATCTGATGATGTTTAACATCTATTGGTGATATGATCAGTGTATCTGATGATGTTTAACATCTATTGGTGATATGATCAGTGTATCTGATGATGTTAACATCTATTGGTGATATGATCAGTGTATCTGATGATGTTTAACATCTATTGGTGATATGATCAGTGTATCTGATGATGTTTAACATCTTACAGTAGCATCTCATTTCAGACGACATCGATTCTTTTTTTTCCAGATCCGCTGTTTGGGTTCACGTTTTGCACACAGGAAAATAGAAAGAACAGTGCATAGAAGAGCGGATTTTGTGTTTCTTGGATAAATTCTTGTCCTTCCAGACACGTTTTAATCTGGACAATGCCTTAATCGCCTTTGCTGTCCTTGAGAGGATTTTTGCTTTGGATCCCGAACGGTTAATAATGGATGTTAGGTCAGTGAATTGTTGAACATATTCTGGCTTCTGAAGTTCAACGTGTATATCAGTATCGATGGTGGTGTTATGGCTGGCCATCAGCTTGGTCGTCTCTGCGCTAATTTTCGTGCCACATCTTGATGATGTTTCACCCGGTCGTCAAGCGTGGCAAGTTCTTAATACCATTGCGATTTGTGGTGGTTCTTCCTCTAATGATGACTGTGCTGACATGATCTTCTAGTGCATCAGGCACGATGCGTTTCAGGAAGGTGTTGAAAAATGAGGGAGATAGAAGGCAGCCCTGACGAACTCCAACTGAAGTATGGAGCCATTCTCAGTAGCAACCTGTACGAACACCATACTAGTCGCTTCGAGTATGTTGCTAGGTGGTGTTGATAAGCTTCAGCTCATTTCAAGTTTCTTCATCCTGACCCATAGTGCCTTATACCAGACTCTGTCAAACGCCTTCTTGAACTCTATAAAGACATGGTAGAACTCTGGTGCCAAAAATTTTTCGCAAAGGGTAAGTAGGTTCAAAATCTGTTCAGTGGTGCTTCTGCATTTATGGAATTCAACTTGTTTTCTACAAAAGTGTTATAAGAAAATGGCTGCAATTTGTTCAGAAAGGCTATGGGCTTAACTTTGCTGGCGGGGCTGGAGATTTCCTTTCTTAGGAAGGGTGACAATCAATAACTGAGTACATAATGGCCACTCCCAAATGTGCCAGATTTTGTTGTAGATGGTGATTAGGGTGTCAGTTACTGTGTCGCTGCCAGTTTCAAGAGTTCAGCAGGGGTGATGTCGTTGTCTTCCACCCTCCTGCATTTCGGCGATGTCACTGTACCTGTGACGTCATTACGGAGAACTGGAATGTCCTTCTTTTGATAAACGCTGCGGAGTTATTGTTGTGGAGTTCGGAGCACTATTCGGTCCACATTTTGATGACGTCTTTTTCCTGTGTGAGATAGTTGCTGCCTTTGTCCAACATGAACGGTGGTAATTTTGCTTTTTTAGGTAGATCCTTTTGCGACTTTAATTTTATTTGGACGGTCTCTGTGTTATCCACTGGCAGTTACTCTTTTTTTAACTCACGTGTGAAAGAACGCACACCACGGGAATTGTTTAAGAAGAGAGAGAGAGAGAGAGAGAGAGAGAATAAAGCATAAAAGAGTTCAGGCAAATAGGGGGCTGGGAAAAGGGAAAAGGTCGAGAATGGGGAAAGGGAAAAGGTCGAGTACTGAAGACATCAGATTTTGATTTTGGAACAAAAACAAACGCATTCAAGCAGCTTCGGGGTGAAGAGCGATACGTGCGCAGTTTCCGTTTTTTTTTAATAGGCTGAGAAATGGGGCAGGAAGAAGAGGAAGCGACGCAGGGACATGGACGGGCAGGAGGGCATGGTGAGTGCAGAGAGGGGAAGGGAGAGATTATAGACAGCCATCTTTTCAGTAAACACTTACTAGATAAAAAGGACTAATATACGGTCAGCTAATGCTCCGTGAGACACGAGAGAGTGGCGGAGACTGTGCGCACCCTTATTGCATTGACTAGAGACGGAGAGAGAGAGAGGAGAGAGAGGAGAGAGAGAGAGAAGAGAAGATGTCTTTTGTGTGCGTGCGTGCGTGCGCATGTGTGTTGTGTGTGTGTGTGTGTTGTGTGTGTGTGTGTGTGTGTGTGTGTGTGTGTGTGTGTGTGTGTGTGTGGGGGTGTGGGATGTGAGAGAGAGAGAGAGAGAGAGGAGAGAGAGAAGAGAGAGGGGGGGTGCCTGACAATTTTGATGTCGCTTAATACGATGGTTGCTCCGATCCTTCATTCAGCTTCGAGAGGACAGTGAACTTAACTTGATAAGATGGTAATTTAAAAGGTGGCGCAGGAGGAGAAAGAAAGGCGGTGAGGCCGATGCAGGCATAAAAGTGAAGACGTGGCACCTTCTAAGCAGCGTCATTGTTGCCATCAAAGATAAGTGCAGCTGGCGTGCAGGTCGATCTAGTTTTCTGCCCGAGGGTGTGATAAACAGATGTTGCTTTTTACGATGCGTTGGGGCCTATGCGCTTTCAGATCATATCCGTGGGCCAGGTTGTCGTTATCTTTCGTTGTGTGCTAGCTTGTGCGGAAGGCGTGGATTGGTGATGATGAGGATGGTGGTGGTGGTGATGATGATGACAATGATGATCATGATGATGATGATGATGATGATGATGATGATGATGATGACGATGACCATTTTATCAAATGGATCCTATTTAGATATGTGTGTGTGCGTGTGTACGTGTGTGTTTGTAGTGTGCGTACGCGCGCGCACGGCGCGCGCATGTGTGTGTGTGTGTGTGTGGTGTGTGTGTGTGTGTGTGTGTGTGTGTGTGTGTGTGTGTAAATATGTGAATGTGTGAATGTGTGTGTGTTGTTGTTGTTCTTCAGTTTAACGTCCTTCCACTAAAAGTGATTCAGACAAGTGTGCGTGTGTGTTGTGTGTGTGTGTGTGTGTGTGTGTTGTGTGTGTGTGTGTGTGTGTGTGTGTGTGTGTGTGTGTCTGTCTGTCTGTCTGTCTGTCTGTGTCTGTGCGTGCGCGCGTGTGCTTGTGTATGTGTGTGGATGTGTGGATGTGTGTGTTTGTGTGTGTGTGGTGGTGGTGGCGGTAGTAGTGTGATGGTAATGGTGTGTGTGTGTGTGTGTGTGTGTGTGTGTGTGTGTGTGTGTGTTTGTGTGCGTGCGTGCGTGCGTGCGTGCGGGTGTGTGTGTGTGTGTGTGTGTGTGTGTGGTGGTGTGTGTGTGTGTGTCGTGTGTGTGTGTGTGTGTGCGCGGCGTGCGGGGTGTGTGTGTGTGTGTGTGTGTGTGTGTGTGTGTGTGTGTGTGTGGTGTGCCGTCGTGCGTGCGTGCGTGCGTGCGTGCGAGCGTGCTGCGTGGTGCGCGTGCGTGCGAGCGTGCGTGCGTGTGTGTGTGTGCGCGCCCGCGCGCGGCGTGCGTGCGTGTGTGTGTGTGATGTTGTGTGTGTGTGTGTGTGGTGTGTGTGTGTGTGTGTGTGTGTGTGTGAAACATATACTATTCACAACAATTGTGGAAAACACATAATAGACATAGTTTTGTACGTACACAAGTTACGTAAAAAAGAAAGCACACAAACGGATGAATGGATTGAAAACTGTCACACACACACACCACACACACACACACACACACACACCACACACACACACACACACACACGCACGCACGCACGCCGCACGCACGCACGCACACACACAACACAACACACACACACACACACACACACATCATCACTACACACACATTCACTCACTCACTCATCACTCACTCACTCGAACTCATCACTACGTCACTCTATCACACACACGCGAACTCACGGGGCAAGCACAAATGCACGTACACACTCATATGCTCGTACGCGCACGCATGCATGTACGAAGGCATGCACACACACACACCACCACACACACACACACACACACACACACACACACCACGCCCACGCACGCACGCACGCACGCACGCCACGCACGCACGCACGACGCACACACGCACGCACGCACGCACGCACGCAACACACACACGCACACCAACATACACACACACACACACACACACACACATACACACTACACGCATGCGCGCGCACTTAATATATGTAATACTTTCCGCCGTCGAAAGCTAGGCATCATCTCTGGCTGCCTTCACAAACGCAGCAGTCCTCGTTTCGCGATAAACATCCCCCGCAAGGATATCTGATCCGGCCAAGTGTTTCTCCAAAGAGCTTTCTGGCTTAGTCAGTCCTGGAGATGGCCTAACATTGTCAGCACACTATGGAACCACTCTATAAAGGAGTCCCTGCCCTGCTGCCAAGTAACCTCAGTGATGATATTCACAGTGCCCATTTCAGTTCTCAGAAGGCGTACTGCGTACTGATAAAAATCGTTTCTTCATCACGGGCGAGACAGGGATATACGGGGGAAAAAAAAGAGTCAGCTGCGTGGGTTTCTTTTTCCTCCTGAGTTACTTGTGTCACCGGAGGGCCGGAATAGCTCAGTTGGTAGAGCGCCGGACTCGTAATCTTGGGGTTGCGGGTTCGAATCTCCGCTAAGCCGTTTCGGCATAGAGGGATTTTTCCCTCGGAGTTAACATTGGGTCTGACTCCATTTCCATACAGTCCTTCGAATGAGACTATAAACCGAGGTCCAATGTGTGAACGCACGCATAACATCTTGCACACACGTAAAATCCCATCAACAACGTTTGGAAGAGAAGGCCAGTTTGGCCGTTGGTATGGATGACACAAAACACCACTACCTTTGTTGGATAGATGGGATTAATCCGTGCCTGTCTCTGCAGGGAGTGTCCGCAGGAGTATCAGCCTGCCTACAAAAACAAAAAAACCCAAACAAACAAACAAAAAAACTTGTGTAAAAGATATGATAGCAGGGTGTTGGAACTGTGTATCTATTTCTATACTGCTTCATGAATGTGCATCTTAATGACTGTATCGTCACATACAAAGCCCTTTTTTCCCAATGATAGCGTTTAGATTGCTAGCACCAAAAGATTCACGCTCAGTCAAGATTAGGATTTGCTGAAAACAGGTTTGCGTGTTATTGACAACAGTTACTGGGGTTCATAGATAGTTACAGAGGTTCATTTTGAAAATAAAATTGCCTTATGAATTCAATGCACAAAACACTCTTTCACCTATCAGTATAAAACCCAGCGTTGTGGACAGAAAACCGTGACGTCACTAGTGGGGTCTGCCTGCATTCTTCGCATGTTCTCAACATTCATACAAATATATCTTTAACATAGGACAGGTACACACGATCGCTGTTCAGTGTTTGGCCAAGGAGATTCCAGTCACAGAGGATTTTTAGACACTGCTGTAAGATCTACCTGCCTTTTTGCCCGGGACTGTCGAAGATGCGTGTTGATGAAAGAAAGGCAGAAGACACATAATGACGTAAGACGTGCGTTACGCAGAAAATACATCACACTTCCACAGGGTAGGAAGCCGATGATTACAACAGAAAATGTATTAGTCTATGTATCAAAACATGATCACCACATGATTGCAAGGAGAACTTCATTGGGTGGATTCATCTGACTTGCATCAAGCAACCAATTCGTTCGAGCAAACTACTGACGTCACATTCACAAGAAATTAAGCAATGCCAGCATCTGGTTGAATATTTCCTTTACCCTTTATCACAATTGAAAATGCACACCTTGGTGGATCGTCATGGCGTGAACGGAAACGAATCAAGCGGTTATGTTTTACAATGTGTCAAACATTTCATATAGCCCGTCAGGCTGACAAATTACTGGCATGTCTCAGGAGGGTAAACG
>CM031597.1:25411622-25414122 GCA_018398815.1 Conus ventricosus
CAAAACTCTCTCCAGTCCAGTCAGTAAAGTTGTCTGCTCAACTTTTCCTCTGTGTTCTTTGCCCTACACTGATCCTTGGTGAGGGTCTCGTTGATTCCGCTCTGATCTTGTCACACATCCGTGTGTGCCACTTCAACTGTCTTTTACACACTGTTGTTTATCTTCTCGTGGTGTTGAATGAAAGTAGTTATACTGTAGGAGCTCATCCCTCTCTAAGGTTTTAGAGTTGTTTTTTTTAAGTGTGAAAACATTTAAGAAACTGTAATAATTTACAGTTACTGTCTTTGTTTGTACAAGTAATGGTGTTTCTGTGAAGGGAATTGCGTCGCAGCACAGAATCTGCGTCCCATCTTCCAAGTTCTGTTTATTTTCCTTTAACATTTTTGTGACATTCGTAACGTTCAGCAGTGTTGGCCCAGAGATCGGGCATGCTGACATGTGTTTGTCACTGGTCATTGGTCTCAGGGCCCACCATGGACGTGTTGGCGCTGCACTGATGCATACTGAAGCAGTCGGCTCCACCACCTCTACTGACAGTTTCTTCTTCTTCTTCTTCGTCTTTCTTCTTCTTCTTCTTCTTCTTCTTCTTCTTCTTCTTCTTCTTCTTCTTTTCCTCGTTTTTGCCTCCCGTTAGATGAGCAGCCGGTGTCCTCGATGAAGGCTGCCGTCCGTCGCAGTTCCTCCAGGGTGCCGTACAGCTTGGCTTCCACTGCTGTCGGTGTTGGCCAGTACTTCCTCCTGGATGCTGCATACGTCGTACAGACTTGAAGCATGTGGTCGGTTGTCATCGGTCCCTCACCACAAGGGCACTCTCCACTCTGTCCAATGCCATCTACTGACAGTGACAAAGTGCCTGGCTTGCGAGAAAGCTCTTCCCCGTCCACTAAATAATGTTGTCTGTCTGTCTGTCTAATCCTTTTTTATGTATTTTTTTTAATACTTGAAGACATTAGAAATACAGGAACAAAGAAGTTTGTTCTTGAATGGAGATTTTTATGTACACTTCCTTATGATGGTGTATCAACATGAATTCTATTCTATTTCTGTCGCTGTTGAAGAATAAGATTTAAAATGAATTTTTGGTATTGCAGTTCACGTTAATCTGAGTAAACTGAGCAACCTGAAGACAAAATAGAAAAGGTAGCCTACATGCATACATTCTAAGCTTCTTACCTATGCAATGACCGGTTGGCTTGTGTATCTATCTGCATAACAAAATAACGGTCTAAATAACAAATTAATTAAACACGAAAATAGCTACCAAAGTGACTGATCAGCATCAAACGTATGTATTGACTGATATGAGCTGTCTGGCTGCCTTAGTGAGAGAGTGAGCGAGTGACTATGCAATCATAAAGTCGTGAAAGCACACACAATTACTTTGTCGACCATTTCTCTGCGCCACGATTAAATCCAGCCACGCTGCGCTCTTGAATGCGCGTTGATTCGTTGCTTCATTGATGTCTAGTTTGTGTGTGTCGCCTTGCTTAGAACATTATAGAACATCATATGTCTGTCTGTCTGTCTGTCTGTCTGTCTGTCTGTCTGTCTGTCTGTCCGTCCGTCCGTCCGTCCATCTGTCTGTCTGTCTGTCTGTCTGTCTGTCTGTCTGTCTCTCTCTCTCTCTCTCTCTCTCTCTCTCTCTCTCTCTCTCTCTCTCTCTCTCTCCCTTCATGTGTGTGTGTGTGTGTGTGTGTGTGTGTGTGTGTGTGTGTGTGTGTGTCCAAAGTATGGACCTGTATTCACCAAATATGTTTTGCTATCATGTATTAGCAAGGGAGACAATTCGCCGTTTGCAACTCAAACGTGAACGAAAGCACACCACAGATATTATGGAGAGGGGATGATGAAGCTTGAAGAGTGGGTAGGGCAAACATTAGGTAGGGGATCGGATTTTAAAGGTAGTGAGGCTTGGAGATATTGTATGCCTGACAAAAAGAAATATCTATTGAAGCAGTACTGAGTCACAACAAAATGTGGAGAAAAAAAAAGTTTTCGTGAAGATTATTACTGCCATTGTTATTTTATTTCTGTGGGGATAAGAATGGAATAGGGGCAGGCGGAGGGGTAGAAAGGGTAGTGGGTATAGGCAGGCTTTTTTTCAGTAAGCAATATCTTGTGTAGACGGGTATGTGGGCTACTAGCATATGCCGTGTGCGAACAGCGACTGAAATCGATGCTGCATGTTTCCTTAAGATTGCCTGCTCAAAACACACACACACACACACACACACACACACACACACACACACAGAGAGAGAGAGAGAGAGAGAGAGAGAGAGAGAGAGAGAGAGAGAGAAGAGAGAGAGAGAGAGAGAGAGAGAGAGAGAGACAATGACAATGACAATGACAAAGTTTTATTCAGTTTAGGCCAAGGCCCCTCACTGAAGGGGTATATATACAGAAACAAATGAATAAAGCAAAATATTACCTCTTGCGATCGATATTGTTTACATACAAAAGCATAATATACATGCACATTATTCACGCACGTACACAT
>CM031597.1:25429122-25434122 GCA_018398815.1 Conus ventricosus
GGACCCATGTTGCACCGTGCTGTGAGGGGGATGGGGTTTCTGAACAGGTTGACAGCGTTAACCAGGCCGTTTGTGGCGTCGTGACAGTAATCGCTGGTTTGGAGTCATGTCAGTGGCGACTCAAGTTTCAAGTGCAGTGAGAGTGAGTCACCTGTTCATGCTGAACAGGATGTGCTCTGGTCGTCGCAGTGACAGTAGACAGAGACAGTTGTCGACGTTTGACACTAACTGTACCTCCGTTCCGATTTTTGCAGTCAATAAAAATGTAAATGACCAATGTGAAGATGCCATGCCACTGTAACAATGCAAATGCAGTTTTTATGATCAATGCTAAGAGATGCTAATACAGTGTTACATTAAAACAATTTCATTCTTACACGGAATATTTCGGGATTAAATTCAAAACGTTAATGACGTAGATTTCTTCTTCGTGTGTTCTTACGATTTGTTTGTCTTGTGGAAAACATTCCATGATTTGTTACACCTACAGTTTTCCTCCAGGTTACACACGTTATTCGAACCTGCCGTTAAGTTAACAAGACAAGGAAGACGATCTGGTGGTGTTCTGAGTTTAATAAAGGAATAGGTTTAGAACAATAGTGACAAAGAATTAGATTCAATCATTCAAATATTCTTTTACTTAGAGTAGAAAATCATTGTTTGACCTACCTAAAGACATATATATGTTTGCTATGTGCAACCAGAAGGTTCACCATTTATAATACGTTTTTTTTGGATGTGAAACGTATTGTTAATTTGGAAGATTGTCTCATCGACTGCATTTTGACATAGAGGATGTGTATATTGTGAAGTCAGGGATAATAACAGCAGAACGTCGAAATATTTCGCCGAACTTCATTTCCACGAGACTACATCACTTTCAAAAGCGCTTCGTAAATGTTGGAAGACAATCACACGAAACAGGGTTATAAAAACCCCTTACGTAAATTTTACTAGATTTATGTACTGTTTTTAATTTTATCCATCTTGAACGGTATGTGGATGGGTGACCTCCAGGTTATTGCTGCACGTACATTAACCTACGTTTGGCAGTAGTGTTGTTGATTATATCGTGATGTCACTACGATTTGTTTTCAATTCTTTGGTGATATTTGTCTTGTCCTGTTTTGGAATGACTGACTCCGATCATATCCTGTAAGGATGTACTTGCTTTACCAACTGCAACACTCCCTGTTCTCAACAAAGACGTATAAAGAAATGCTTTTGACAATTTATCTGGAATGCAGAAAATGCGGTTATACTTGAATTCATCAAATCTGGAGAATTCTATTTACGTCTGAATGCCAGCCTTGATTTAGGTTGATGTCGATGATAACGAAGCGCTTTCCATGTTTAATGAAATGCATTAAAATGCAGCAAACGTGTATAATGAATAACGTATTGTGGTAAACGCAGGTTAAATCACAAGATTGTATGATAAGAATGTTGTGAAAAAGAAAGAACAGTGCTGAAGTTACATAAAAAATGGAGGTTCACACTGGATTCAATCGTGATCGTGCTGAATATTGTGGTATGTAGTACGAGAGTACAAAACCTACTAAAAATTAAGGAAAAGATATTTTAATAAAACTGTCGTTAAATCTTTAATCGATTCTGTACAAAATCACAGGAATATTTGATTAATGCAACAGAATTCTCTCCAAACGTACGTACACAGGAATGAATGTTACAATCGATGACTGGTTTTTCAACATTTTTAAAACATTACTTGAAAAGGAGTCGAAAGCTTAGATTCAATTGATGCTTAATGATACACGTAGTAGAGGGAGATGATAATGCGATAACTAATGTTTTTTCATACGTCCCATCTCTTAAGAGGAAATCTTCTAGCATTTAAGAAATTGAGAACTTGGTAAATCTGCTGGACCAGATGAAATAATTGGACGAGCTCCTTAATATATGCATGCATGACATTATTGATTTTTTTTGTTCCAATTTTCAATGTTTTGTTTGACAAAGGTGTTTTTTCCGTAAAACTGGTGCGAGTCTCTATCCTACCACGTGTACAAAAAAGAGACGCTTAAGTGACATCAGCAGCAAACTTATGGTACTGTCAATCAAAAGTATGAATTTCCAAGCGTGGGTACAGAAACGACATTACCGGATATATACAAGCAGGATTTTAAAAAGGGTACTCCACAACTGACCTCAAGTTCACGCTCATGGCTTATACAGAAGCAAATATTGCAGCCTAATAAAAAAAACTGTACGTTGCTTTCTTTGATTTCAAAAAGCCTTTGATTCAGTAAATCGTAACTTACTTTTGCCAATTTTACTCAAGAATGGATACGAGGAAAACTTCAAATGTCTCACAGAGCCTGTACAAAGACGTGAAAGCTAGAATGAAAACTGGAAACAGGGTTGTCGGCTGTTATTCATTGCAACCGCTGGTGTTAAACGGGATTTAGGGGGGGGGGGTAGCCCTGTATAGTTTTCCTTATTTTATTAAATGAATTTAGACTCTGGAAGACGGTAAGAAAGGAAGACAAAGAGCATGTTTTCAACCTGACGCTTTTGAACTGTTCATCTTACAGTATGCTGCCGACATTGTTTTAATGCTGAAACTATCGTTTGGACTACAGACCCAGCTAAACAGTTTGCAAAACGCAAGCTTTCAATCAGGATCTACGTGGTTAATTTAGATAAAAGTAATATTGTTTGTTTTTAGAAAGGGAGGGTATTATAGCAGACTAGAAACGATGATCTCAAATGTATTATAATACCTGTAGTAAATGTCTATATGTATCTTGGTATACATTTTCGAACCAAAATGAGTATTTACAGTGCATGTAAGAGATTTAGCGATTCGTGGAAAGAAGGCTTTGTAAAGCATCATGCAGAAATTGCATCTGCTTAAAAATATTCTTGGAAATACTTCAAAAAAATTTTGATGCCAACATACAGCCTATTGTTCAGTATGGGGCAAACTGTGGGTTTAAGAAAAAGCTCTGAACATTGTGAAAAGGATCCTCTGAGAGCATTAAAAACGATTTCATGGTGTACACCAGCGTAAACCAAATTTACTAGTTTGGCGAAACAAACAGATAACCGATTACAGTCAATTCTGATCTTCGATGTGTAAAGTTTGGTTGAGAACCTAGATCAGCATGGAAGAAAACAGGCTGCCACGCAAAGCATATTTTACACTGTTTGCATCTTGATGCCAAAGATAAACATAATTGGGCAACCAATGTAAAGTTATGCTTGTTTAATTTGTTAGGCATGTTTTGGGTTAAACAGGAGTAGGAAATGTTCAAATGAGTTTTATCCGTAGCTTTCAGACAAAGACTGATTGATTATAGCTGCATGAACGGAAGACCAAATCCAAACCAGTAACGTTTGAAATTACTCATTGCTGAATGGATTATCTCATTCGTTAAGCCATACAAAACCCTTTAAATTAAGTCGATCTTTGAAACAGATCACATCTAAGTTCCGATTTGGAGTAACAGAATATAAGAAGTTCATTACCTAAGATACAGGCTCATACTGATTATGATTTAATATGTCCACTGTGCAGAAAATCGAAGGAAGAACGAAATAACATTTGTATTAGTATGCCCATCTATCAGAATATAGAGAGAAGTTAATAATCCAGAAAAAATATTATAAGCATGCCCTGTCACTTTCCGCTTGTTTATGCTGATGGCTTCTGACCCCTGCAAATGTAAGTGAAAAATGTTATCCTTTTTCTTATAGCACGCCTCTAATATAAGAATGTATTATGTTCTTAGCACAGCTTGATTTTTGTTTTTTGCTATTTTGTGTATGGTATCATTTAGTACAAATTTCTTTGTCTTGAAGTTGTTTGAATATGCGCCACGCCCCTTCATAAAGGGGCTATGGCCTATGTTATGAATAAACATTTTCATTTCATTTCATTTCATTTCATCTCACTCTCTCACTCCTCTCATCTCTCTCTCTCTTCCTCTCTCTCTCGTCTTCTTCTCTCTCTCTTCTCCTACTCCTCATCCTCGCTCTCTTCTCTCTCCTCTGAGAATGCTGTAATACATTGGTGCTTTCGTAAGAGTATGTGTGCCGGCTGTACCTATATTTGTGGGAAGTGAGAAGGGAGGATGAAAGTTTGGTGGGAAGCGCGCGCGCCGCGCGCGCGCCGCGTGCGTGTGGTGTGTGTGTGTGTGTGTGGTTGTGTGGGTGTTCGTGTGCGTGTGCGGTGCGTGTGTGCGTGCGTGCGTGTGTGTGTGGTTGTGCGGCGCGCGCCTCGCAATGCAAGTGCACGCGCGAATGGTGTATGTTATTTTATGTATGTAATGGCGTGTGAGGTGTGTGCGAGTGTGTTGGGCGTGGGGGGGTGCTTGCTGCGTTGCGTGCGTGCGTGCGTGCGTGCGTGCGTGCGTGCGTGCGTGTGTGTGTGTGTGTGTGTGTGTGTGTGTGTGGAGCGAGTCAACCACCGACTATTCAAACAAAAGATGACGCACAGAAATTTTTTCTCTGCAGACAAAGTAATACCATAAGAATATTTATGTTCCAAGTATTCACCTTTATTTATGATTAATCTAACAAATAATTTTTTTTAACAATAACGACAATGCGTTGAGATGCCAGAAGAAAAATCTGAATTTACTACTTCTTTGTTTCATGGAAAAAATTGTGGTTGCACAATTTGTTAGTGTTGGTTCACAATGACAAAAGATCTTACTGTGCCCCCTTCCCCTTTTGCCCAGAAAATCACGTAAAAAGAAAAAAAAACTATTCAAAACCTGAGTTGTGTAACGCTCTCTCTCTTCTCTCTCTCTCTCTCCATCTCACTCTCCTCCAATCACTCTCTCTCTCTACTCATCTCTCTCTCTCCTCCACACTCCTCTCTGTTTGTATGTGGAAGGAAAAGGAGAGGGGAAACCACCTAATTCACAACCTTGAACCAACCCAGCGCGTTCTTAACGTCAATATAAAGAGAGACAGATGACAGTTCGCGAGTCAATCGCTCTGATATGATAATAATTTCCATGTGGATATCC
>CM031597.1:25446622-25449122 GCA_018398815.1 Conus ventricosus
TTAAAGCCCATTAGGGATAAAGACAAAACACACACCACAAATATGTTCGATAGGAGGACGGGGATGGGACACAACAAGGGCGGGAAAACAAGACAGAAAATTTAATGAACCGGGCCATCTGCCCATGCCCAAAGGGGGAACAGGGGGGCGGGAAAAAGTCAAAAGAAAATTTCATGTGGTCTAAGACAAAGCACCGACATGGGAAGTCGAGGGAGAGGGAGGGTGGAGGGGGGGAAAGGGGGGGCCCAAAAGCGGGGGGGGTTTGGGTTACGGTGATATAAAAACACGTAATAAACTTGTGACTCAAAAACGTTTGGGTCAACACAAAAAGTAACCTTTTTATTCAAATTACGGTAAAATCGACCTCAGTGAAAATGCCCCTTTCATATAAAACCCAATGCGAAAAGAGTGCTAGGGGCAAGGGAGAGAGACACCGGAGAGAGAGAGAGAGAGAGAGGGGGGAGAAATGAAAAGGTTTTGAGAGAGAGAAAAGAGGGGAGGGGAGACAGAGAGAAGGGGAGAGACAGGGGAGGGGAGATAGAAGGGGAGAGGGGAAAAAGGGGGAGGAGAGAAGAGAGAGGGGAGTCAGGGCAAAATAGACAGACAGATAGGGCAGAAAAAACAACGGCCCCACGGACACATAGACAAAGACAAAGAGGAGGGGCACAGACCGACAGGGCAGACAAAATGGACAAAAGAGAGAGAAGGAGAGAGAGGAGAGAGAAAAGAGAGAGAAGGGGAGAAAAGATTTGGGGAGAGGAGAGAGAGAGAGAATTTGTCCCGTTTAAATTTTTAAAATTTGGGGGGGGGGGAGGGGGGGTTGTTTTGCTTTTTTTCCTTTTTACTCCGAAAAGGGGTCAATTTTTAATCTTTGGTTTTCGATTTTTTCTCCCCCCTGCATGGGGCTTTTTCCCGCTGGGCCCAAAACATTTTTAAGTAGACCCAGGGGCCCTGGGTTCCCCGCTCAGCCCCCAAACCTTTTTTTCCGTCCGCGCATATTTTTATATATATTAATAAATATATATATTTTTTTTATAATTTAAAAATTTATATATATATATATAAATATATATATATATTTAATATATAATTTTAATTTAATTTTATAAAAATTTTGGTGTGTGTGTGTTTTGTTGGTGCGTGGGTGCCCGGGGGGCGTTCCCTGCGGGGGCGTGCGTGCTTGCGTGCGTGCGTGCGTGGGGGTGCGTTTCGTGCGTGCGTGCGTGCGTGTGTGGTGGTGTACATATGGTTTTGGCATTTTTGTGAAAGGGGTTCGGCGGAGGTGATATGATCCTTTTTTTTTTTTTTTCCTTTGGGACGTTTTAAAGTTTGGGGATCTCAAATTTTGGCATGCCCCCCTCCAGTTTTAAAAAATTAAAGCAACATAAAAAAACATAACAACCCATAACACACCACAATGTTCTCTTTTGTTCCCCAAACCCCCCCCCTCCCACATCATTTTTTGTTTGATTTAAAGGGCCCTTTACTTTCAGTATGGCATAGCGTACAGGATCGGGGCTTTTCATTTGGGAAAAGGCCCCCACATTTACAGGGGCAGTAAAACACAGTGCAGGATATATGGGTTTTAGGTTTGGTCGAACAGGGGGGGGCCAGTGCAAAACGGGACGGGGGCAGGGGCAGTGTTTTGACTAACGCCGGGAAGAACAACAGCCCCGAACAGGACAGGATTTTAAAAGGGTGGGAAAGATCTATCTGATGATAGATCAAGAAAAGGGGAAGGGTTGAGAGGGGTGGGGGACAGGACAAAAAGAAAAAAGGATGGAGAGGTGGGGGGACTATCCCGATGAGGGGATCAAGACAGAAAAAGAAGGACAAAGGATGGGGGGAACTGTGCAATGCAAAATTTATTTGGGTAGACCGGGGTCAGGGGAAAGTGAAACAGGGGGAGCCTCAAAGGGGCGTTTATGAACCCGGGAAAAGGAGAAATAGTACCCGAGAACAACAACAGGATATGTTTGACTGGGGGTGGACTGGACAGGGGCACAATTGTACAGAACAGGTGGGGTGATAGACTTGAAAAGGATAGGAAGGGGCAGGGGCCGTTTTGAACAAATATGGTGGGCCCGGAAAGGAGGAACGGAAAAAGACAGTGTTAAAGAAAACAGGAAAAACAGACGTTTTGGGTGGGACAGGGGGGGAAAAGGGGAGGGAAAGGTAAGACAGGGGGGAGTGTGACATGAAGTAGAATGTATTGCCAGAACAGGGAAAGGGTGGAAAAGGATAAATATATTTTAAAAATATATATTTAAATTTTATAGAGGAGGAGAGAGAGAGGGGAGAAGGGAGAAGAGGAAAAGAGGAGAGAGAGGAGAGAGAAAAAGAGAGAGATAAGAAAGTATTAAAAAGGTTTTTTTTTAAAAAAAAACTACAATTTTGTTTCAAAACCTTGGGGTGTCGTCAGGAAAAAATATAGAAAAAGGGGTTGGTTTAACCCCGAAAGAAGCGTTTCGATTGGGTACTGGAAACAGGTAACATGTCA
>CM031597.1:25456622-25459122 GCA_018398815.1 Conus ventricosus
ACGATGGCGGACAGAGGAGAAGGAGGGAATGGAAGGGGTGACAGTGGTGCAGGAAGGAAAGGGGGACAGGGGAGGGAGAGGGGTGAAAGTGTTATGGGAAGAAGAGGGGCAGGGAAGAGTGAAGGGGAGGAAGGGGTGATGGGAGGCAGACGGGGAAGGCAAGTTGAGAGAGTGGATGGAGAGATGGGAGGCAGACAGACAGAAGGTATCATGGAGGAGACAAATGATGGTGGGGGAAGGGAATCTGGGGGGGTGCAAAAGGGGGAGATGGAAACACTAAATGACGGGGAGGCCGAAGCCCATAACTGTATCAACATATGTACGTGGAATTGCGAAGGTTTGATGCAAAAACTGGATATACCAGACGTTGTGTCAACTCTTTTGTCTTTTGATATCTTTTCATTGAATGAAACATTCATATACGTGGATACGATTTCATTTTTGCCTTTTATTGATTATAATGTATTTGCGTCAAAAGCTGTTAAATTGTCTAATCAAGGACGTAGTTCAGGTGGAGTGTGTGTGTTTGTGCATAAGTGGTTGTCACAATTTGTTAAGAGCATTGATACACATTTGGACCAAGTTATTTATTTTGCAACTTGATCGAAAGTTATTAGAACAGATATGCCAATTTTTCTTATTTGTACATACATTCATCCATATGATAGCAGATACTGGACACAGACAGAGCGGGGGTATGGGATTGAAATCATTGAACAATGTTTGATGGACTTGTATGAACGTTACGAGGATTTTCTACATTATAATATGTGGTGACCTGAATGCAAGGACAGGATGTATGAATGCATCACTACAGAATGAACTGTTTACGGACAATGTATGGAAAACGGATAAAGAAGTTACAGATCAGATGATTACTCGGCATTCTGAGGATAAAGAAATAACAGGTTTTGGGCGAGATTTATTGAATTTATGCACAACGTTTGAATGTGTAATTCTCAATGGTCTAAGTAATTATGATTTTGATGAATCACTCACTTTTGTATCGAGCAATGGAGGGAGCACAATTGATTACTTTATAACTTCTAGTGGTTTATTTTTCCAGAATTATATTAGTTCTTTAAATGTTCTGTCCTCTGTTGATTCATCACATTTACCTGTTTGTATCAAACTGTTAACCACCCTGAATTCTCAGGCAAACGTGGACAGCCAAGGTAAGAAAGCAAAAATGTGGATGGAAAAGCAATGTTGGGATAAATCATTAGAACAACAGTTCCTTGAAAAGGTCAATACAAAGGAAATGCAAGATATGTACTTACAAGCTCTAGCACATATTGATAATGATATAAATCAAGCTGTAACCTTGTTTTCTAGAACTTTGGTGCTAAGCAGTAACTGCATGAAAAAATGTGTCTGTATTGATAAAGAGATTAAACCTCCACAGTGGTTTGATGCTGAATGTAGACAGTTTAAGATAAAGCAAGGAATTCGTTGATGATACTGAGGAAATCAAACAAAGCAAAGCACGTAACATATACTGTCAAAGACACAACAATCAGAGGAAAGGAGACAATTTGTTCAGGATAGGAAGGAGTACAAAACGCTGATAAAAAGAAAAAAGAGTAGCTTTAAACGTGAAAAAGCAAGAAAACTTGCAAGTTTTGCCAAAGACAGTAAATCATTTTGGAAAGAAGTTAAATTCATGTCTGGTAAGAAAAGGGCTCGCATTTGTCCTGAAATTTCTGACCAGCAATGGCTTCACTACTTTAAAAACCTATTCAATGTTCCAGAAATAAAAACATTTGATTTTAGCTTTGAAAGTTATGAATCAGAATGCAGTGATTTAAACTCACCTATTTATGAAAGAGAAGTTTACGAGGCAGTTCATAAACTGAAAAATGGAAAAGCATGCGGTATTGATGGAATTACTTCAGAAATGCTAAAACTATGTAGTGAGCAATCAGTCAAATTCATGACAAAATTATTAATAATCTTTTCGAGAAAGGTCAATATCCTGAGGAATGGACAAAATCCATTATAGTACCAATTTTTAAGAAAGGTGATAAAACAGTAACAGATAATTACAGAGGTGTGTCATTATTGAGTTTAATGAGTAAATGCTATACTAATATTCTCAACAAGAGATTAGTGAACTTTACTGAAACAAATAAGAAGCTAACAGAGTCCCAAGCAGGTTTCAGAAAGGGGTATTCTACATTTGACACATTTTTACCTTGAATGCAATCATTCAGAAATGTTTTTCAAAGAAAGGTGGAAAGCTTTTTGCTGTTTTGTGGACCTGAGAAAAGCGTTCGATTCAGTTCAACATGGATCATTATTTGAGATTCTGATAAAAACAGGAATTCATGGTAAATTTATTAAAGCAATAAGGGCTATTTATAAATCAGCTCTTTCATGCGTCAGAATAGAGGATCGTGTAACTGATTTTTTTGATTGTCCTGTTGGGGTGAGACAAGGCTGCATCCTGAGCCCAGAACTTTTTTCGATTTTTATAAATGAAATTGCTATGGCTGTGGAA
>CM031597.1:25469122-25472436 GCA_018398815.1 Conus ventricosus
GATAGATATCTTTAAAAAAAAGTACATGTTCCTGAACTGTATCAACTGCTTAAACCCTGGATGACACATAGCAAGCGTCAAGTAAATGATGACAAAACAGAAGGCGTCCCGATAGATATCTTTAAAAAAGTACATGTTCCTGAACTGTATCAACTGCTTAAACCTGGATGACACATAGCAAGCGTCAAGTAAATGATGACAAAACAGAAGGCCTCCCGATAGATATCTTTAAAAAAAGTACATATTCCTGAACTCTTATCAACTGCTTAAACCCTGGATGACACATAGCAAGCGTCAAGTAAATGATGACAAAACAGAAGGCCTCCCGATAGATATCTTTAAAAAAAAGTACATGTTCCTGAACTGTATCAACTGCTTAAACCCTGGATGACACATAGCAAGCGTCAAGTAAATGATGACAAAACAGAAGGCTCCCCGATAGATATCTTTAAAAAAAAGTACATGTTCCTGAACTGTATCAACTGCTTAAACCCTGGATGACACATAGCAAGCGTCAAGTAAATGATGACAAAACAGAAGGCCTCCCGATAGATATCTTTAAAAAAAAGTACATGTTCCTGAACTGTATCAACTGCTTAAACCCTGGATGACACATAGCAAGCGTCAAGTAAATGATGACAAAACAGAAGGCCTCCCGATACATATCTTTAAAAAAAAAGTACATGTTCCTGAACTGTATCAACTGCTTAAACCTGGATGACACATAGCAAGCGTCAAGTAAATGATGACAAAACAGAAGGCCTCCCGATAGATATCTTAAAAAAAAGTACATGTTCCTGAACTGTATCAACTGCTTAAACCCTGGATGACACATAGCAAGCGTCAAGTAAATGATGACAAAACAGAAGGCCTCCCGATAGATATCTTTAAAAAAAGTACATGTTCCTGAACTGTATCAACTGCTTAAACCCTGGATGACACATAGCAAGCGTCAAGTAAATGATGACAAGACAGAAGGCCTCCCGGTAGATATCTTTAAAAAAAAGTACATGCTCCTGAACTGTATCAACTGCTTTAACCCTGGATGACACATAGCAAGCGTCAGGTAAATGATGACAAAACAGAAGGCCTCCCGATAGATATCTTTAAAAAATGTACATGTTCCTGAACTGTATCAACTGCTTAAACCCTGGATGACACATAGCAAGCGTCAAGTAAATGATGACTAAACAGAAGGCCTCCCGATACATATCTTTAAAAAAAGTACATGTTCGTTCCTGAACTGTATCAACTGCTTAAACCCTGGATGACACATAGCAAGCGTCAAGTAAATGATGACAAAACAGAAGGCCTCCCGATAGATATCTTTAAAAAAAAAAGTACATGTTCCTGAACTGTATCAACTGCTTAAACCCTGGATGACACATAGCAAGCGTCAAGTAAAATGATGACAAAACAGAAGGCCTCCCGATAGATATCTTTAAAAAAAAAGTACATGTTCCTGAACTGTATCAACTGCTTAAACCCTGGATGACACATAGCAAGCGTCAAGTAAATGATGACAAAACAGAAGGCCTCCCGATAGATATCTTTAAAAAAGTACATGTTCCTGAACTGTATCAACTGCTTAAACCCTGGATGACACATAGCAAGCGTCAAGTAAATGATGACAAACAGAAGGCCTCCCGATAGATATCTTTAAAAAAAGTACATATTCCTGAACTGTATCAACTGCTTAAACCTGGATGACACATAGCAAGCGTCAAGTAAATGATGACAAAACAGAAGGCCTCCCGATAGATATCTTTAAAAAAAAAGTACATGTTCCTGAACTGTATCAACTGCTTAAACCCTGGATGACACATAGCAAGCGTCAAGTAAATGATGACAAAACAGAAGGCCTCCCGATAGATATCTTTAAAAAAAAAGTACATGTTCCTGAACTGTATCAACTGCTTAAACCCTGGATGACACATAGCAAGCGTCAAGTAAATGATGACAAAACAGAAGGCCTCCCGATAGATATCTTTAAAAAAAAGTACATGTTCCTGATCCACAACCAGCTTCTCTACAAGCAGGTGCTACCGATTTCCCTTTCTCTACAAGCAGGTACTACCGATTTCCCTTTCTCTACAAGCAGGTGCTACCGATTTCCCTTTTTCTACAAGCAGGTGCTACCGATTTCCCTTTCTCTACAAGCAGGTGCTACCGATTCCCTTTCTCTACAAGCAGGTACTACCGATTTCCCTTTCTCTACAAGCATGTACTACCGATTTCCCTTTCTCTACAAGCAGGTACTACCGATTTCCCTTTCTCTACAAGCAGGTACTACCGATTTCCCTTTCTCTACAAGCAGGTACTACCGATTTCCCTTTCTCTACAAGCAGGTACTACCGATTTCCCTTTCTCTACAAGCAGGTACTACCGATTTCCTTTCTCTACAAGCAGGTACTACCGATTTCCCTTTCTCTACAAGCAGGTGCTACCGATTTCCCTTTCTCTACAAGCAGGTGCTACCGATTTCCCTTTCTATACAAGCAGGTACTACCGATTTCCCTTTCTCTACAAGCAGGTGCTACCGACTTCCCTTTCTCTACAAGCAGGTACTACCGATTTCCCTTTCTCTACAAGCAGGTGCTACCGATTTCCCTTTCTCTACAAGCAGGTGCTACCGATTTCCCTTTCTCTACAAGCAGGTACTACCGATTTCCCTTTCTCTACAAACAGGTACTACCGATTTCCCTTTCTCTCAGTCTGAAGGGAATCTTGAATAGCTAGCATCTGACGAGACATCTCTCACCAAATATGTTGCAAAACATTCCACTCAGATGACATAGGAATTCGCAGCATCAGTTCCATTCGTTGCTGCCTGTACGCATAACTAAGACTGTAGTCAGCTCTTATGGTCTCTCAGAACTGCACCACATCAATGGGCTTCTCTCTGGCTGCCAGCAGGATCTGGAGCATGTTCAGAACTACCTGCTGCCAGACGGGTCCTCTTGGCAAAGCAGGGAGACTATGCAGGACCTGTTCTTCAAAGACTCCTCTGGTTTCACATTCGAGCTGGAATGAATTACAGACAGTCACTGCTGTGCTTTAGCCTTTTCTCAGTGTCATCTCCTGCTTACATGGTTGAACTGTTTCACTATGACTCATCTCAAAATTTTCAGTCCTTTTCTGACAAATTCGCAAATTTAGTACCAAGCCTTTTGGTCACCGATCGTTTTCATTCTGCAGAACAAAGTCTTGGAATTCTCCCCATATCAAATCTGTCATTTCTTTCTTCCTGATCCTTTGAAAACGGCATAGAAGCATGATCCTTTAAAAACAGCATAAAAACATGCCTTTTAAGC
>CM031597.1:25482395-25489895 GCA_018398815.1 Conus ventricosus
TTCAGGTCGTTCCAACCTTACCTCTCGTTGGAGGTGGCGTATTTACTGTGGGCTTGGGCTCTTCGTTGAGTGAAGCTTGCCAGTAGTTTTCTTCTGTCTTCACCCCCGTTCTGGTAAATATATATGTATAGTATGGTGTGTTGTAATTTCGTTGGGTTTGAGAATTTGTACGCCAAGATGGGATTGGCATTTATTTGGGTCAGTTCATATTTAAGTGACATTGAGGTCATTTATTTTGAGTTGGATGTTAAGCAATGGCTCTGTTTGGGGAGCTACTTGTATGTTTGACATGTATATCTAATTTTACAGTGGAGTCCGTCATATTTGGATAAAGGTTGGAGTCAGGATATTCCAGAAGCAATACTTCAAGGGTTGAAGCAAATTAGTTATTTTATTTTATTATTTTTTTTACATCAAGTCAGGTCCGAAACGGAACGAGTTGCCGCCGACTAACATTCAGTCGACTAGCGGAGATTTCCGATGTGTGCTCCCGCCATTGGTTCCGCTCCTTGTCTTGTTTGTTTGTCTCTGTGGTTTTTCTTTTATTTGTTTTTTTTTATGAAAGTATTTTATAGATAAAATGGAAGAATGTGTGTTTTATGGAATTTCATCTGGTATTAATTTAAAATGTAATGTGAACTTCCAAGTGTTTACTGCATTGCAATTTGTAATATGAATGAGAATATAATGTGAAGTATGAGAATTATAGTTAAGGAAAAGAAGAAAACAGCAAGGATTCGGGAATAGATGAAACCAAAAGAAAATGGTGTTTGTAAAAGTTTATTCTTCAAATTTTTTAAATTGTACGTACACGGTCCACACATGCCCTGCATTCACACACATAATCCACAATCATCACGATTATGCGGCGAGGGACTGACATCCGCCGCAGGGCGTTTTCTTGTGTTTTTCGTTTCTTCTTGAGCGGAGATGGGCCACAGTTGCTGACGTTGGGCGAGCTGGAGGATGTTCCCGGAGGGAAGGATTCCGGAGCCGAACCTGAGGGGTGCGGGAGTCCGGCGCAGGAGGGAGTCTTCTCGACAGTGAGGAGCACATCCAGACGTGCTTTCAGAGATTTAATCCGAGGAACACTCTTGGACAGCAGTCTTCAACACAAAGTTATGTGGCAAGTGTGTGTGGTGTATGGGCTGTGGATTTGTGTGCGTACGCTAGTGTGATTTAATGTATCCTGTTATGCCCTGTTGGTTATATTAATTTGTTTCTCCTCTTCTTCCTCTATTTGTTGGGGGGTGGGGGGGGGGGTAGCTTTAGATGGTTATAGGTCGGGTGGCAGTGAGATCCAGGTGGTGGTGTGTTTTTTTTGTCGAAGTTCCCATCTATCGGGTTTTTTTGTCCCTTAGCGACAGTTAGCTCCTGATAGGGTCTACACTTTGGGGTTTTTTTTTTTTTTAGTTATTCTTTTTCCTGTCTTTCCCCCTCTTCTTTGATAGGTGACCCCATCTCATAAATGAAGTGTATGTGCGAGTGATTGAGGTGTTTATTATGTTTGAGTAAATTTATGTATTTATAATTTAATAAATGTTATTTGTTCCGTAATTCCTGGTAGTGGTCTGAGAGATAGTGAGTGGTTGAGTGTTGTGCCGCTATGCTCTTTGTCTGTTCCTGCCTCATTCCCCTGACAGGGTCTTTTACCCTTGACAGCCTGAATCACCTAAAGAGGCACAAAACAATACAAGACTCTTCTGACGGCGGTCAGGGAGTAGACTGAAAGGGTTTCCGGTCCAGAGCTATAGGACCCAGGGAGCCACAAGATGTAGTTACCCATCTATATTGAAGAGTCCCTCCGGGACACGCAGGCACTCGCCTCTGTGTCTCCCATGGTTTACATCCACTTCCTTACTCCCCTCACCCCCTTAACCTCCTTTCAAAGCCGTTTTTCTTGCCCGGTCCTCCCCATTCCGCCTACACAGCTTCCTTTATCTATAATTATGTCAGATGGGGTGTAAGAATAGGTTCGATCTGAATGCTGAAGAGGCTTCTTTGTTTTGTGTTGTTTTTTTTTTTTACTTGTTACGATTTTGTTTTATTTTTTATTTCTTTCTTTGTTGTTGTTGTTGTCGTTGCTACAGTTGTTCTTTTTCTTCTTCTCCTTCTTCTTCTTCTTCTTTCTTTATTCATTCATTTGTGATGTGTGTGATGTGTGTGTGTGTGTGTGTGTGTTGTGGTGTGTGTGTGTGTGTGATGTGTGTGTGTTTGGAGTTGGTGATAGTATTTTTTTTTGTTTTAGTCTTGTTTTGTTACATTCTTTTGCAACAAAGTTCTTAAAAGCATTAACTTTTCATTTGTATATTTTTACCCTTACAAACACGACATAAAGTAATAGTGCTCGTGATAATTCGTTGAACCACAAACCTATACTTAAAGTTTGCGTTTGAGAAAATGTAAGAGACGGCGCGTTTGCGTGCGTATATGTGCAGTGTGTTTTAGCTGTGAGCGTGTGTGTGTATGTGTGTATGTGTGCGTGCGCGCGCGCGCGGGCGTGTGTGTATGTGTGTGTGTGCGAGTGTGCTCTCTCTCCTTTGTGTGTGTTGTGTGTGTGTGTGTGTGTGTGTGTGTGTGTGTGTGTGTGTGTGCGTGCGTGCGTGCGTTCGTGTGTGTGTGTGTGTGTGTAAGCTAGCGTGACGCAGAGCACGCAAAATGTGTGTGTGTGTGTGTGTGTGTGTGTGTGTGTGATTTGGTGTGATGTGAGAGAGAGAGAGAGAGAGAGAGAGAGAGATGTGTCCGTGCGTGCGTGCGTGCGTGCGTGCGTGCGCGCTCGTATGTGTCTGTCCGTGTGTGTGTGTGTGTGCGTGCGTGCGTGCGTGGTGTGTGTGTGTGTGTGTGTGTGTGTGTGTGTGTGTGTGTGTGTGTGTGAGTGTGTGTGGTGTACTACGGATTCCAAACAATCCTCTTCTTGATATTGGTTTTCTTTTCTTTTTCTTTTATTTCCCTTTTAATATGAAGCGATCAAACGGAAAATATATGAAATGTGAAGAGACAGAAGGGGAAGGAGGAGATGAGAGCGAGGGGTTTGGGGAGAGTGGTTGGCAGGTGAGCGAGAGAGAGAGAGAAGAGAGAGAATATGCATTCCTGATGGCTATTTTGTCATGTGAATTTAACGAGTTTAAAAGCTTCCTCATCAGCAGGGGACTGCAAATAAAGACACATCATATTATGATTAATCACAACATTAACTATTTTCATTATTTCATTTCATTACATAATGAGTGCCATTTGTGTGCGGCTTGGCTGCACCTGGGGAAGCTCACACACACACACACACACACACACACACACACGCACACACACACCACACACACACACACACACACCACACACACTCGCATGCACGCACGCACGCACACACGCGCACACAGAAACACACACACTGCTAAACGGAAATGAGAGAGAGAGAGAGAGGAGAGAGAGAGAGAGAGAGACAGAGAGAGAGACGGAGAGAGAGGCAGAGAGGAGAGAGAGAGACAGATGGAGAGGGGGGAGAGGAGAAACATATTTTATTGAACCAAGGTAATGATGTAGACATAAATATACAGATAACAAGCCAAAGGTAAACACAAGTAACAAAGAAATTAATGGAGATCTTAAGACCTTACACCTTATGCTAAAAACAAAGTTGAATCCACATGACTGACGAACAAGTTGAGCTTATATACATTTTTCAATGTTAGAGAATTTTTGAGGGGGAGAGGGGGTGGACGGAGGGATGGGGGTGGGGGGTAGGGGGTGGGGAGAGTATACAGCAATCGTGACACAAACCACACGGAATACTCATACTTACGAACTTAAAAATCCTGAATCTAAATTTTCTTCGTGGTAAAGTGGTTAGCACAGAGGACTCTCGGCTGAAAGGCGATGGGTTTGATCTCCATCAGAGCAATCCATTCAGGAATGTTTTTGCCTCGACCGGCTCCCACCCAAACCTGACTTTGCTATGGACTCAACTAAGAAAACTAGGAGTGCACACCGATTTTCATCCACGTGATGCGTCTCTGAGAGTGTTGCTTAAATTTCCTAGCCAACATTGATGGTGTCTGTACATCTCGGGCCTGGTTGACGCACGGATATAATATGAAAATAAGCGTAAAGTACAGCTCTGTTCCGCAGTCTTCATTGTCCTCGTCGTCATCGATCAGTTAGAAATGGAGAAGGTCTCAAATTCTATGGAACTTCATGCCCTGCTCTCACGGTGACCTCAATTTTGATTTCCTCTCCACGTCATTTCCGGTATCCACTCACCAGTATTGGCAAGCCCATGGGGTCTGTCGTTGGATGGACGTAGTGGCGCCCTCTAGAGTGATAACTCACTGACACTGGCTTCTCGAATAAGTAGTTATTGTAGTCATAGTGGGGGGGGGGGGGGGGGGGGGGTTGTAGGTGGTGTCCTGCATATACTGGATCAGAACAGACGCCACTGAACACCAGCGAAGTGATTCGGCAGCAGTGCAGTGTCTCCTCTGGTGGGTCTCCTCATGCCAACGTTTCCTTGGCTGTTCCCTGTGGATTGCCGGTGCCGGGGTGTGGGTGTGGACGTGGAGCCGACATGCTGGATGGAATGCCGTTGGGGTGGTTCAGAAGATGAGGCAGAAAAAACCCCTCTAGATTCTGTCGATGTGTTTCGTTTTATTGTATTAAATAAATGAGCATTTGAAGAGAGAGAGAGAAGAGAGAGAGAGGAGAGAGAGAGGAAGAGAGAGGAAAGAGAGGAGAGAGAGAGGAGGAGGAGAGGAGAGAGAGAGGGAGAGAGAGGGAGAGGGAGAGAGAGAGAGAGAGAGAGAGAGAGAGAGAGAGAGAGAGAGAGAGAGAGAGAGAAGTGGTGAAGGGAGAGAGTAAAGTGAGAAAACGAAAAAACAAAACACAAAAAAGGGAGGGGGCAGAGGAAAGGGGAAGTAAGTTGTGATGGAAAGGCACAAAGGAGCAAAACAAACTAGGCAATAAAGATATAGGTTAAAATTATTTTTTAAAAAACTGTGACTCTACAATTCGTAAGTCTGAATTCTATCTTGTTATCCGATTCTGAGTTGTGATGGAAGACCAAACGGATGCAGAAAAAGATCCGTTATTCTTTAACATGCGTCGAAGGCACCACTTGTTTCAATAGACGGTGACCAGGCAAAGCCAGCGATGGGGAGATGTGGCACTGGATGAAAGAGGAGCCAGTGACCTCACAGACCCTGAGGAGGAAATGGGGATGGAGAGGAAACCGCCTTCGGAAGTCTGAGTCTAGCATCACCCGTCAGGCTCCGACCTGGTACCTGTAGAGAAGAGAGAAGACATGACGTCTTAGAAACAGCTGGAGAAGTGACACAGGGTAGGATGGAGGAAGAGGGAAACACAGATATCTCTCTGTCTCGCTCTGTCTCTTTCTCTCTGTCATTTTCTCTGTCTCTTCTTTCTCTCTCTGTGACTCTCTCTCACTGCCTGTCGCAGCCTCTCTGTCTCTTTCTGTCTGTCTCTCTCTCTCTCTCTCTCCTCTCTTCTCTCTCTCCTCTCTCTCTCTCTCTCTCTCTCTCTCTATCTCTGTCTCTCCTCTCTGTCTGTGTCTGTGTCTGTCTATCTCTGCCTCTCCCTGTGTGTGTGTGTGTGTGTGTGTGTGTGTGTGTGTCTAAAGAAACAGATGAAAAAAGACGATATTTAGACCAACCTTGTTTCTTATTCAGCTTTTCTTTTCAAACCCACCTCATGTTGCACACAAGCAAGGTCACTGTGGTAAGGACAGGCTAAAGGTCAGAAAAGAAAACGCATGTATTGTCTTTTTTTTGCGCATTGTAAATAGTACCTTTCTCTGATTGGTGCCGAAAAAAAAATCAGAATTCTCTCTCTGTTAGTGACAAGGGATCCATGCATGTTTGTGTGAAAGGATGAGTGTTGTGTGCGTGTGTGTGTGTGTGTGTGTGTGTGTGTGTGTGTGTGTGTGTGTGTGTGTGTGTGTGTGTGTGTTGTGTGTGCGTGCGTGTGTGTGTGTGTGTGTGTGTGTTTAGAAAGAGAGAGAGAGAGAGATAGAGAGAGAGAAAGAGAGGCACAGAAAGACAGACAGACAGACAGAGACAGACCGGCAACAATAAGGATGCTTTACTCATTTAAAGGCCAAGCACCATTTGAATAAGAAACACACAAAACTTAGAGGGAAAAATTAGCTCACGTTTGTGTACACAAACAATAAACAGGTGCGTATACGAACCACCATGGATCCATATCATAGTGCTCCGCCGCTTAAAACGTATACAGACATACTGAAAACAAAAACAGCAGTTTCTTTTTTTTACGACTCATCTGAATAATGTGTGTATCTTACAACACACAGCAAGACTCCATATTGTTCTTAAATAATAAATTACTGGACAATATAAAACAAAATGACCTTCATCCTCTACATGAGATCCATACACATGGGGCAAAACAAATTCCTGTTAACTTTCTAATATCGAATTTTTGACCATGCACAGCTCCGCCAGAGACAAGTAATCTAAACTTTGTTACTGCCAAGTAATGTATTTCAGACTGTCTGTTCGTAGGGACTCTGTCAGTACTCTAGATAGTAGAAAGAAACTCGTGGAGAGCGTGGCAGCAGAGAGTCCTCAGAAGAGAAGCCCCCTTCAAGCAAGTGTTTCGGCCCTTATCTCCTGACACTCTAGGGGGTTGGGCCACACCCGGTTTTCATGACTCCGGGTGTCCCTCTGCTGCCCCCTTTTTTCCCCATCTTGGGACGATCCATGGCTGGGATCCGAACCCATGACCCTCGGAACATGCTCATTTTCCACTTAATAACTCGCACTCTAACCACTGAGCCACTAGGGTACCTGATATTTGTAGGGAAATTTACGCCGTATGATGTTCACTTTTGTTCCTCCTTGGCCAGATCCAGCTTGAACACCTCTCTGCCGCTTCTGCCATTGCTTTCAGGGGTCTGGTTTTTTCCTTCCCTGCAACTGAGAGCTGTTTCATGAGGCTGTATGCAGACGTTCCTACAACACCCCTAGCTCCAATTCCTGCCGTGAGGACTTTGACCTGATAGCCTTCTCTCCTCAGGCTGTTTGCCAGATCAGCATACTTCTCAGTCTTGTAGATTTGAGCTGCCTCCATTCTGTTCTCGTATGAGCTCGATCATGATCAGCTGCTTGGTTGACTGAGAGTGGACTACTATGTCTGGTCTCATGCCACTCTTGCTGATGATCTCTGGGTGACTCTTCCATTCTGGAAGGTCTGCAGTCATATCAAGACCTTCCATTCTGGGAGGTCTGGATACGATAAACGCAGCCTTGCCATCTATAGTGTATCATGCGTTGCTTCAACCAAGCCAAGAAAACGTGGGACAAAACCCACACTATGATTAGTCATACAAATAAGAACTTTACCTTAAGCAACTAAGTCACACAGTGTTTTTGTATACTTGTTCAGGTAGTATGTTATCATGCGCATGAACATTATGATTCAATATAAAAATGCACTCGAAATAGGGTATTAAAATCTACAGAACAAATC
>CM031597.1:25494895-25497395 GCA_018398815.1 Conus ventricosus
CTGGCAGGTCGTTCCACATTTTAGTTGCAGTTGGAATAAATGAATTTTGTATACTTCAGTTTTGCATAGAGGCACATGTCTGTCGAGAGGTCTTCGCCGTGAATAGGGATTTCTTGTTGATACCAGATCTGGTACAAGGCTACATAAGTGTTCTGGACACAAACCATTGACCATTTTATAAAACTTAATTAGTTTGTGTCTTCTTCTCCTTTCTTTTAAAGAGCAGAAATCCGGATTCTTCATACAACTTTTTATGACTTGTGCCTTTGACACCTCCTATTATGATGCGAATTGCTTCTAAATGAATATTTTCTAGCATGTTTGCTTGTGTTTCAACTGCAGTTGTCCCAGACAATATCAGCGTAGTCAAAGTGCGGCAAGATAAATGATGTAAACATGGTTTCTAATGCTTTTCTCGATATCTTATATTTGTAGTTTCGTAGGCAACTAATCAACATGTTAACCTTCTTTTACGTACATCTTATATGTTCGTCCCATCTACAGTTATTTTGAACAATCAGACCAAGATGATTGTGTGCATTAACTGGCTGCAGAGGCGTGTTACCGAATGTTAGTGGATAAATTTGTTTGCGATCTCGAATAATATTTACCAGTTCTGTCTTGTTCTCATTGAATTTAACCTTCCAGAGCTTTGCCCATTCAGAAATCTTTTCCAGGTCAGAGTTTAAGATATCAGCGCGGATTACAGGTTAGACAGAGAAAGTGCTAAACTAGTATCATCAGCAAATAGCTTGATTACAGAAGCGATATCATGTACTATATCATTAATATAGACTAAAAACAATAAGGGACCTAAGACGGATCCCTGTGGCACTCCTGCATGAAGCCTCTGGAGGTCGGAGTTTTCACCTTTTATAACCACTGCCTGGGAACGATTGGAGAGGTAGTCTCTCAGAAAGTCTAGCAATTTCCCTCTTATTCCGACCGCGTTTAGCTTCAATAAGAGACCTCTGTGCCATACACGATCGAATGCTTTTGAAATGTCCAGGTATACAATTTGTGTGGTAACTCCAGAATCAAAAGAAGTGCAGAGTTCGTTATAGGTGGACAGTAACTGATTAACTGTAGAATCACCTGGATGAATCCAGATTGTAGAGGAGTAAGAATGGCATTTGATGTTAGAAAGAAATAGATGTGTCGATGTATACATTTCTCTAGAACCTTTCCAACACAGCTTAGTAAAGAGATTGGCCTATAATTACTGCAAACTTCCTTTGGTCCTTTTTTATATATAGGGGTCACATGCGCTGTCTTCCATAATGATGGAAATCTACTCTCACGAAGACATCTGTTAAAACAGTGTAGTAAGCGGAAGACATATAACATGAGCTGAAGTTGTTAACAAAATGTTGTGAATGAAATCTGGACCAGATGCCTTAGTTTTGTCCAGATTATTTAATGTGTCAGCGACCTCAATTTGTGAAAGTATAAAACTCATCTAGTTGGGAATCAAGAAGTGTAACATTTGGCAGCCTGTCGTTATCGTTTTCTAATGTTGACTGTTGAACAAAATAAGAATTGAAAATATTTGCTTTGTCTTTGTTTGAGTAATACACTATGCCCTGTGACTCGATAGGTGGAACTTCCTGAGCTTCGATTCCTTTCTTAATGAAGAAGGACTTAACCAGTTTTCCACAGTCTTTACTTCCAAAACTTGATGAGTCTGAAGCTTTTTTGTCTAGTTGGTTATAATACACTGTTTGCCTATCTCTTTCTTTTGATGTAACGTAATTTCGAAACCGACGAAATTTTTCCCAGTCTTCGGGAAGATTACTTTGTTTGGCAGTTCGTGAATTGTTTTACGCGTGTCGATCAAAAGTCGAATCTCATCAGTCATCCAGGGCACGTCCTGCGGGCGGATGGTTACAGTTTTAACAGGCATACATTGTTTAGCTATGGCCAAAAGGGTTTCAGAAAAAGACTAGCACTCTCATCTACCGTCTCTATCTCTCTATCTCTATCTCTCTCTATCTCTATCTATCTCTATCTATCTCTCTCTATCTCTATCTCTATCTATCTCTCTATCTCTCTCTCTATCTCTCTCTATCTCTCTCTATCTCTCTCTCTCTCTCTCTCCCACTCTCTCCTCTCTCTCCTCTCTCTCCTCTCTCTCTCTCTATCTCTCTCTCTATCTCTCTCCTCTATCTCTCTCTCTATCTCTCTCTCTCTCTCTCTCTCTCTATCTCTATCTATCTCTCTCTATCTCTATCTCTATCTCTATCTCTCTCTCTCTCTCTATCTCTCTCTCCTCTCTCTCTATCTCTCTCTCTCTCTCTATCTCTCTCTCTCTATCTCTATCTCTCTCTCTCTCTCTATATCTATCTATCTATCTATCTATCTATCTATCTATCTATCTATCTATCTCTATCTATCTATCTCTATCTATCTATCTATCTATCTATCTATCTATCTCTATCTCTATCTCTATCTCTATCTATCTTTCTATCTATCTATCTTTCTATCTTTCTATCTATCTATC
>CM031597.1:25504895-25512687 GCA_018398815.1 Conus ventricosus
GAATACATATTCACCAGCCCGCCAGGCTATCGATGTTGTCTGCAAAGCGAAGGATTGTATGTTTCTCCCTCCAGTGCTGAATGTTCAGACTTGATCTTTAAGCGCATCGAACATAATACTTACCAGAAATTTGTTAAAAAGTGTGGGAGATAGGAGGCAGCCCTGCCGAGCATAAGCTGACGTATGGAACTACATTTCAGCACTGTTTTATTTTTGCGTTACACGGGATCAGAACGTACAGATGGGTTTCAAATGTTTGTTACAGACTGACTGGTGATTTGAACAGATCGAAAATGACCACAGCATCGATGTCCCCTTTTGGAAGGTGGTGGAGGACGTGAATTGTTATCTACGTTTTGTTTTGTTTATTTTGTATGTGGTGTAGGAGGGCGGGATTTTAAAAGGGGTAGGGTGGGTAGGGTGTGGGGCGGAGAGGTCGGAATAAAACGAGGATTTTGATAGTCAGTCAGTCAGTTACTTAGTTAGTTTTTAGTAGCTAGTTAGTTAGCTAATTGGTTAATTGGTTAGTTAGTTAGTCAACTAGTACATCCGTCAGTCAGTCAGTCAGTCAGTCAGTCAGTCAGTTAGTTAGTTAGTTAGTTAGTTAGTTAGTCAGTTAGTTAGTTAGTTAGTCAGTGAGTGAGTGAGTGAGTGAGTTAGTTAGTTAGTTAGTTAGTCAGTTAGTTAGTCAGTTGGTTAGTTTCATAAACAAAATCAGATAAAGCAAGTCACGTCATGCTGATTATAGGCTAGCCGACTACGGAAGCCACATCAAGCAGTAAATAAATAAGAGACATAAACACATAAAAAGGAAGCTTACACGACATCCGATGAGGTTCGTTTATCTGAGGAACAGATGACGAAGATTTGCTGTGACAGGGGTAGGATGGAAGTGAGAGAGGGTCAGGAGAAGTAGAAAACTTATAGAGGAAGGAACAAGGAGGGAGAGGGGAGGGGTGAGGTGGGGGTATTATAAAGCAGCCCTGTCTGAACGTCATCAATATTCTGTCTGTACCAACTGCCTTTTTTTCTTTTTTTTAATTTTCTTGTTTTTTGCTGTCCCAACCGCTGCGCCACCTCAGAGGCAGTGCACCCACGCCGCTCATTCCGACACCCGTCCACAGCCACAGCCCGGTCGGCCCCGCCGCAGCCCCGGCACCAGCAATCCAGAGGGAGCAGTCAATGTCAAGTCATCAAGAGGCAACCCACCGGAGGAGACACTGCACTGCTGCCGAGTCACTTCGGTGGTGTTCAGTGGCGCCTGTTCTGATCTAACATACGCAGGACACCACCTACTAAGCCCCCTACTGACGACAATAATTGCTTAGTCGCGGAGCCGGCGTGAGTGAGCTCTCCATCCGGAGGGCGCCACCACGTCCGTCCAACGACAGCCCCCATGGACTCGCAGATACCGGTGAGCCCGACGGAACCAAACCAAGGCCACAGACGGGGAGAGGACATCGAAATTGAGGTCACCATGAGAGCAGTGCATGAAGGGCCACAGAATTTGAGACATTTTTTTTAATGCTGATCAATGGGAATGAGGATGATTAAGATGATGCTACGGATTTCCATTTCGGTCTGAGACTACATGACAGGGCTGTACTCTACGCTTCCTTTCATAATATATCCTGGCGTCAACCAGGCCCGAGAGATACAGGCACCTGCAGTGTTGGTCAGGAAATTTGAGCAACACTCTCAGAAGCGCATCCATTAAGTGGATGAAACTCGACTGTGTGGTCCCAGTCTTCCCAACTGAGTCCGCAGCAAACTCAACTCTGGGTAGGAGCCGGTCGGGGCAGAAAAAACCCACATGACTCTGATGGGATTCGAACCCACGACCTCCCAGCCGGGAGTCCGCGACGCTAACCACTTCGCCACGGCGGCTGGTTAGCTGCCTTTTTTCCATAATGATTCTTTTGAACGGCAGCATCTGGTCGGCCTATTTCTGGTCGTCGTTATGAAGACTGGGCAGGAATGGTCATCCACAGCTGTTGCTCCTTTGATGCGGTCAACATACACACGCACACACACACACACGCACACACACACACACACACACACACACACACACACACACACACACACACACACACACACACACAACACACACACACACACACACACACACCACACACACACACACACACACACACACACACACTAGTTTTGTAAGCTTAAAATTCGTTGAATAAAAGACAACCTTAGGATGCCGAATGAAGAGTGGACATGACTGTATGACTGTGCAGTGGGAATGTGCAACTTAATGCCTGCGTGTGATACTGATTGAACGGATCCACAGACGGTGAAAGATATTTGTGAAATAAGCAAGTACCATAACCATCTTGGCCACCTGACCATGTTCACCATCAAATATGTTTTAAGATTGTTCTTCATTGAACAAACTGTTAGCTCCCTAATCCTGAAAATCTTGCTGTGGCGTGTGTGTTGTCTCAACTGTACCCTTGTCTTTACACTGACATGTCCTGTTTATGGCCTGATACCGTTGAGTTACATGCATCTTGTTATTCAAGAATTGTTGGGGGTGGGGGGTAGGGGTGTAGCTCAATATGCTAAAGGCAATATACTGTATAACATTTCCTCTGTCATTGACATTAATTTGAAACTGCTGAGGAATTCTCCTGTTATAGATATAAATATGTGCTTGGTTTTCATTTGGAAAGGCGATGTTTTTCTCGTTATGACCATGATATTCCAATTGACAAGTTTTGAATGTAGGCCTAAGTAAACTATTCAACATGGAGCTGCAGAAATTAATATCACAGACTTGTTCAAGAAGTTCAAAACTGGCAGGCCTAACGTTTGGCAGAATTATCTACCACTGCAGATATGAATGCTTGTTTCCCCCTATTTCTTCAATCTAGACATAAGAGCAAGCTTTGTTTATAATTGAATATTTCTTGCAGTCAATGCAACACCAAGCTGCTCTGTAAGTTGCTGGAATGGTGCTCGGTACTTATCCTTGGAATTTATTAGTTCATTTTATATTTATATATATATATATATATATATATATATATATTATATATATATATATATATATATTATATATATATAAAATGAACTAATAAATTATAAAACACCGGCAGCACAGACCCACCACATCCTGATGATTGCATTGCATGAAACAGCGCTGTAGATAGTTTTAAACCTTACTTTTTAACAAATGTTGCTCCCAGTTCGGTTGAGCATTTTTTAAAATCTCTGCTGGTATTCACTACCATTGTCTATATTATATATATATTATATATATATATATATATATATATATATATATATATATATATTATATATATATATATATATAATTATATATATATAATATTATATATATTATATATATATATATATATATATATATATATATATATATATATATAGATCAGTATATTTAAAATGCCTAAAACAATTTTTTAAGTGCTCAACCCCTTGGGTAGCAACATTAGTTAAAACTATTAGTTAAAACTATTACCAACATTAGTTTTAACTATATATATAATATATATATATATATATATATATTTATATATATATAATATATTATATATATATATATAATGTGTGTGTGTGTGTGTGTGTGTGTGTGTGTGTGTGCATGTGTGCGCATATGTGTGTGTGTGTGTGAGTATGTGTGTGTGTGTGTGTGTGTGTGTGTGTGTGTGTGTGTGTGTGTGTGTGTGTGTGTGTGTGTGTGTGAGTATGTGTGTGTGTGTGTGTGAGTGTGTGTGTGTGTGTGTGTGTGTGTGTGTGTGTGTGTGTGCGTGCGCGCGCGCGCGCGCGCGCGCGCGCGTGTGTGTGTGTGTGTGTGTGTGTGTGTATGTGTGTGTGTGTGTGTGTGTGTGTGTGTGTGTGTGTGTGTGTGTGCTTTACCTGCAAAATTGAAGAATTACCGTGAACTAAACTTCTTTTAATTGTGTCAGATTTCAGTGTACGATCGAGAGCTGATGACTAAGCCTAAGCCAGTGAGTGTAGATTCGCAGAGAGAGAGAGAGAGAGAGAAGAGAGAGAGAGAGATGGAGAGAGAGAAGAGAGAGAGAGAGAGAGAGAGAGGAGCGAGCGAGAGAGAGGGAGACAGACAGATAGATAGATAGATAGATAGATAGAGAGAGAGAGAGAGAGAGAGTAGAGAGAGAGAGAGAGAGAGAGAGAAGAGAGAAGAGAGAGAGTAGACACACACACACACACACACACGCACACACACACAAATTATTTAAAGTTGTTTTATGCGTAGATTCCAAGTCAGTTCTTACTGCAATGAAGAATTTTAGATTAAAAGTTCGACCTGAGATGATCACTGAAATAAATAATTTAGTACACTTCCTCTCAGCCAGAGACACTGAAATAACATTTCTTTGGGTGCCCTCCCACTGTGGGTTATACTATAATGAAAAGGTTGATGTTCTGGCAAAGAGAGGAGCAAAACGATCATCAGATTCGCATTTTTTTAACTTCTCTATGTCAATGCAAGAGTGCTATACTTTGGCAGAGAAAGTACAATTTTCTAATTTTCATTTGATAGAAAGAGAAAACTGGGTGTTTTGGTTTACACGATGAAATGAGAAGTATTCATGAAATGTTAAGTAAGTATGATCAAAATATTTATCGTAGACGACAGATAAGTTCCTTGATCTGTAGATGGAAATTGGATTGTTTTAAAACAAAGTATGTCAAAAATATACATTGTATATGTGGTCATAGCATATCAACTGATCACATTCTTTTGTGTAACTTAATGAAAAAATTCATTCCAAATACGTCTGTACAGCCTAGTCAAAATGTTTTCGGTCACTGTCAGCAAGTGAAACGTATCTTTTCTTTTTGCACTTAGCTAAAAGTCCAATTGGCAAATATTTATAACATTATAACAGTCAGTGGTGCGATGAGACAGAAGAGTTACATGTTTCGAGGTTTTTTTGTGTGGTTTTTGTTTTCTTTTTTTTTTTTTTTTTTTTTTTGTTTTCAGTCTTTGATTAAGTGGATTTTCTACTTTTGTGTTATTGCTGTAGATAAGTTAGTTATTGTACCTCATAGTGTTAACCGTTTTTTACCCTCCCCCTCCCTCCCCGCCCCCTCCCTTTTTTCCGTCTAATATCACGTAATGTTGTGAAAGACGTTAAAACAGAACAACAACAACACACAACACACACACACACACACACACACACACAACACACATCCACCACACACTTCTCTCTCTCTTTCTCTTTTTCTCTTCTCTCTCTCTTAAACAGACACACAGACACACACAGACACAGACACAGACACACCGACCAGGACACAAACGACACACCACACACACTACACACACACACACACACACACACACACACACACACACCACACACACACACCTTCTCTCTCTTTTCTCTCTTTTCTCTTCTCTCCTCTCTCTCTCTTCTCTCTCTCTCTCTCTCTCTCGCTGCTGTCTGTGCTGTTGTCTGTACTGTCTGTCTGTCTGCCTCTCTCTCTGTCTGTCTCTCTTTCTCTGTCTGCCTGTCTGTCTGTCTGTCCGTCTCTCTCTCTCTCTCTCTCTCTCTCTCAAACAGACAACACATGACAACACAGACAACACAGACAGACACAGACAACACACACAACACACACACACAACACACACACACACACACACACACCACACACACACACACACACACACACAGACAGACGACAGACAGAGAGATGGACGAGAAAACGCTCGGCACCCCATTAACTCCGTTGAGAGAGAGAGAGGAGAGAGAGAGAGAGAGAAGTGAGAGAGAGGAGAGAGAGAAACAGAGACAGAGACATATATAGAGAGAGGACCGCTTGCCATTCTTTGGACATTACTAGGTTGCGGAGACTGGCAGAGTTCAGTTATAGTGGTCTCTTATCCGTCACTCAATTTGAAAGAATTACAAGAAAATATGAAACTCCCCTGTGATGGAAGTAAACACCAGTGCCAGAAAAGGCAATCAGCATTTTCGATTTCAAACATTTTCGATTGCGTCTGTTTCCTTCCACATGTTCGTGACCATCAAGCCCGCAGAGCATTGGGAATCAATCCTTGAAATTTGTGGATAACGAGGCTGCTGAGGGCAGTTCCATCACAGCTTGTTCACTTTTCTTTTAAGCTTCGAGAAATTAGCCTGGAAGAAGGTCAGGTCACGTATGTCTTTTAGCTGTCTGTGACATTTTCACCTCTTTCTTTCTTTTTGTTTGTTGACATTTTCCCTCCCACCGTAGCTTCTCTTTGTGTGTGTGTGGTGTGTGTGTGTGTGTGTGGTGTGTGTGTGTGTGTGTGTGTGTGTGTGTGTGTGTGTGTGTATGTGTGTTGTGTGTGTGTCTCTCTCTCTCTCTCTTTCTCTCTCTCTCTCTCTCTCTCTCTCTCTCTCTCTCCTCTCTCTCTCCCATCGTACCTCCCCCCTCTCTCTCTTCCCTCTCTCTCTCCCCCTCTCTCCCTACCCCCCCCCCTCTCTCTCTCTCTGTCTGTCGCTAACTCATTCATCAGCTGATTTTCATATATCCCGTTGGGGGTTTGAAATAACAAAATTGTTGTATTCATGTCAAGCGAGCAGATTCCCACCGGAAAGGAGATGAGGTGGTCCCCTCTGACTTGCTTGAAGATCTCTCTGTAAAGAAACTTGCATCAGTCAGCAGACAATGTGGGAAGAAAATGGTTTATTCTTCGATCAGTTCAGAAAAAAAAAATCCACGAACGTGCACAGTGTGTGTGTGTGTGTGTGTGTGTGTGTGTGTGTGTGTGTGTGTGTGTTATAACTGTTTTAATTACATAATATTCCGTTGTTTTCGTCCGTCTTTTCCATCACAGTATTACTAAAAGCATTGCCGTATACATGCCGAAAAACAATCAAAAGACACACCCATCACCTAGAGCTGCCTGCCAAATAACAAACCAACACGATTTTGGTTAGATTAGATATTACAATTAAATAAATCTGTATACCGGAACAAGAAAAGCCCCAGGAGTGCACAAACCTCTACCCAAGGTCAAATACATCTTTCATCCGCCCTCCCTTTCAGTGATGTGTGAATTCTTCTTTTTTCCACACAAGGGGAAGTCATTGTTGACGGAACTCAGGTTGTAATTTTCCATTATTAAAAAGAACAAGAATAAAATCAATATGTGTGTCACTGGAGAATATAATATTCCATGAAAAGCTATTTTGTTGTAGATAGTTATCAGTTTGTAACGGCAGTGTCATAATGTTCATAATCACAGCAATTTGGGGGGAAAAAATCGTTATTTTGTTTTGTAGAATTCTGTTAAAATAACTGAGCCTGCTTTCTTTGCCAGCGGAGATAATCATGATGTGGACTGAAGTAGTTATTTCCCCTCCGTAGTTTCAGAATACAGGAATTGCACGCAGGTATTGAAGCAAGAGAATAAAATCAGAGTTATTTGGCCACCGAACAAATAGAGCAGACACATTGAAGTAAAAGGGGAAAAAAAGAAGGAAAAGACCACATGTCGATTATCGGTGCATTTCAGGCAAGACTCTAGAAGAAGAAAGAAAAAAAAAGAAAGACAAAAAGACTGGAGGAATAAAAGGGGGAGGGGGTGTCTCAGTAAATGTGAGGAGCGGTGTTAGTTACGTTCTCTGGGTTGACTGGAAGTAGAGAACGGACCCAGAGAGAAAGAAGAGGGGAAGGGGCTAGGGGAAATAATTTTACTCGGTAATATTAAGTAAATAATGATCACACACACACACACACACCACACACACACACACACACGCCTCGCTGCTGCTTGCGCGCTCTTTTTCTTTTGCTT
>CM031597.1:25520051-25530051 GCA_018398815.1 Conus ventricosus
TTTTGTGAGTTAAAACAATGGATAACTAAAAGTGAAGAAACACCTTTGCATACTTAAAAACTGTTCACTGTCTTGTCCTCCTTCTTGCACTTTCTGGAGCAATTTATCGCCGCACAGCAAGGCATGTTCTCTTCCTCTCGTTGGCCGCAGCGAACTGACGGGGAAACTAAGCAGGGGACATAACTGCGTACAGTGGCTTCAGCTCTCCTACAGCGAGAGTTAGGAGTGCCGCAATCCCTTTGTTTTAACATCCGTGATGCTGGATGACATTGTGTGCTTTCGTATGAGTATGTGTGCCGGCTGGTACGCTATATTTGTTGGGAAGTGGAGAAGGGTGGATGGAAGTTTGGTAGGGAAGGCGCGCGCGCGCGCGCGCGCGCGCGTGTGTGTGTGTGTGTGTGTGTGTGTGTGTGGCGTGCGTGCGTGCGTGCGTGCGTGCGTGCGTGCGTGTGTGTGTGTGTGTGTGTGTGTGCGTGCGTGCGCGTGCGTGCGTGTGTGTGTGGGTGTGTGCGCGCGCGCTCGCATGCAAGTTGCACGCGCGCATGTGTATGTGTATGTATGTATGTTTGCGTGTGGGTGTGTGTGTGTGTTGGGGTGGGGGGTGCGTGCGTGCGTGCGTGCGTGCGTGCGTGCGTGCTGTGTGTGTGTGTGTGTGTGTGTGTGTGTGTGTGTGTGTGTGTGTGTGTGTGTGTGTGTTCCTGCTAGCACACATGTGTAAGCAGAGAGCTTTGGCGTGCAGGAATTACGACGTGTGAGAGAATGGAAGGGGTGTATTTGATTCATTTACTGATTTAAAGATGTACAGGTTTTACCTCCTGGTCTGGACTCGCAGTCTGTCTTTGTCTTTGGCGCACATCTATACAATATATATCATTTGTGCTTTAAGAAACAACACAATAAAAAAAAGGGAAATAGACAAACTCTAAATCTGTTAACAAATTTATTCATCTTTGGGATGAGAGAGAGACAGAGACAGACAGAGAGAGACATAGAGACAGAGAAGAGAGGAGAGAGAGGAGAGAGAGAGAGAGAGAGAGAGAGACAGACAGACAGACAGACAGACAGACAGACAGACAGACAGACAGAGACACACGGAGAGAGAGTGAGAGAGAGAGAGAGAGAGAGAGAGAGAGAGAGAGAGAGAGAGACAGACAGACAGACAGGACAGACAGAGAGAGAGAGACAGACAGACAGAGAGAAAGTACAAGGGAAGTAATCTTTTCAGTCCATCAGTTACTTCCCTGGCGATAAAATCTATCACGTTTTCACCCAGGGACTGACGCAAACGACAGTTCCCGCATCAGTTTGACCTTCGCTGAGATCTTTGCCTTCCCAAATGCCCTTCCAGTCCAGCACCCATCTGAAAAGAGATATTCGGCAGGGGTATCATTTTTCTGAAAGGTAAGTTGAAGAAAGTTCACCAACATACGCTGACATCAACCATAACGATCAGTTCAGTTCAGTTTCAATGGTTTATTTAATGTCATTCATCGCCAGATGATATAAGACACTTGTTTAAAAAAAAAAAACAAACCTTTCACACTCAACTTATCTAGTACATGCAAAGCCACATCTGATGTGTGCATATTTACATAAGTGAAATATTCAAGTGGTATTCACTGTCACGGGTTTGTTACGAGGCCTACGACGATTGGCCCATCTAGGGTAGTAGAATTGTTCATTTGGTTGTTGTCGTCGTTGTTGTCGTATATCTGTCCCTTAATGTGGCTTGTGGTGTGTTTGCACCTTGGTGTAGTTCAGCTCAGGTTAGGTTTACTTTCTCTCTCTCTCTCTCTAATTCCACTGCCCGTGCAATTCATCCTGCAGGTTCACGGGTGGCTGGTATCTTTTTCTTGTACTGGCTGTCTCTATCGGCCTCTCACCTGTCTTTTCACCTGCCGCACGTGCAAGTTTCCTCTAGGCTTGAGGTATTCTCACCCGTGACGTACGGGGCATGGTGCCGCCATCCGCTGAGCAGGCTTTCTCTTCACTCGAGCGAGATGTCTCTGGGGAGCGCCTGCTCCGGTCCTGGTTTCATCACCTATCGGTCGGAAAGGGACAGGTGCGGTACTTTCATCCTACAGTCGCCCTGTAGGAGGGAGACATCACTTCATCGTTTTCCGCATCTCGCAGCTGACCTCCGACTGGACAGAGGGCAGAGAGAGTCGTTTGACCCACCACTCGGTCACCCACGGGTAGGCTGTAGAATCAGTTTCGTGGTTTTATTTGTGTTGTGTTTTTTTTTAATTGCTAGCCGGCTAATTCTTCTCTTTTGCGCAATTTTGTTTGGTTTTCAAAATTATAAAAAAAGAAATATGTTTGAGACCATTGGGGGCGGGTTAATTCAATTTCTTAAACCTGGCCTAGTCAAAAATTATATCTTAAAGTCTTTCTCCGTTTTATGCATTTGGTGGATCGGATCGGTGGGAGGGAGAGAACCCCTGTGATTCAGGGTTTGGTACGTGCTTGGTCTCGCTTCGTCCCGCCCCTGTCACAATTGCCGGTCTCACATTCTTCGGCCACACCGTCCGTTTTGTGTGGTGCCAAGGAGAACGAGTTTTATGTGTCGCGAGCGTGCGTACGCATATTAGTTGTTTGGCTCGTGGTTGAAATTTGTGTTATTTTGAAATGTTGCCCATAAGATGTGGGGGATAATTGTGCCAATGAATTATTATTATTTGCAAAAGTGGTTGCAGATTGTAAAAGCCATGGTTGCTCTATTAGTTCAGTTCCTAAGAAAGGAAAAGTTAAACGGAGTGAGAGAAGGATGAAGATAATTCTTATTTTGTGTTATACTGTTAATTTAATTTCCGTCTCCGTACCTGCTTCGTATGAGAAGACTTAACGATACATTCCAGATGTTGGTTGGCGTTGCCGCGTTATTCTGAAGTCTGTGATTGGAGCTTATGTTGGTGATTTAGTAACCTCCCCCTCGCCCTTCAGCGAGTCTTTTAAGGTTTAACAGCATGTGTCAGATCAGTACTGACGCGGGGTTCCAGTACCCGTCTTTCTACTTTTCCTCCCAGCTACCTTGTTTCCCTCTTCCCGGAGGCTTCACCCGAGCACGCACTGTTGGGGCGCGCACTGTTTGGTAACGCACACTGGATGGGCCACGCACTGTGGGGACCACACACTGGTTGAGGCCACGTAATGGTGGAAAACCGTGGACTCGGCTGGACGGTCCTGATCCCCGTCCCTGGGACCTCCAGCAACAACTCCCGTCCCCCTGAGACCCTCACCACCGTCGTTTTGTTGCAGTCAAGGTGGTTGGCCTTGATACAACTCTCATCAAGAAACCGACCCGTTGGGGCAACCTAGTGCGACAGGTGTTCCCAGTGGACTTTGGAGAGGCAGTAGTGTGAGGGCACTGCATATCAGGAAAGGGAGGAGTCTGAATTATTTATTTGTGATTTATGATTGTGTATGTCGTGAATTGAGATGCTGATTGTGATTGTGCATGTTGTGCGGTTTGAATGCTTGATTTGTGATTGTGCTGGTGCTGCGTTGAAAATATTTAATTTGTGACTGTAGTTGTGTTGATGAGAATAAATAGGTGTTGTATCGTAAATCATTCTTGTGTGGTCTCTTGCGAGGCGTGTGAGGTCAGTACGACTCCCTTCACTCCCACTTAGACGATCCTGTCAGGCAGACCTCCAGGGTCGGTCGTGACATTTGTGGGGGCTCGTCCGGGATGTGAAGGGCACTGACTGTCGCTCTCGTTTCGCGGAGTAACCTGTTCATTCTGTCCTGTCCTGTGTGTGTTTTGAGTCCAGTTTGTCATGTTTTTTGTGGGTGGTTGGCTGGAGACTCTAGCGTGTAGGAGTTCGTGGTGGCCTGAAGGAACATCTGGCGTACTGGGGAATCGAGGTGATCTAGGCAGAATCGACCGCGTCCAGACCTCCTTCCCCGGTGCTCACGCAGGTACGGCCGTAATCTTGCTTCTGTTGCCGCTCAGTCTGCCATTCCTGTTTTTTAGTTAGCAGTTTTTTTTTTTTTTTACCGGGTTATTGAGTAAACAGGTAGTGTATCGGACGTTAGTGTCCCTTTTTTTTTTTCCTCCTCTCATCCGGATTCCGTCTGGCCATTTGTTTGTTTTTTTTTTCCGGCCAGCCCACCGCACTGTTGCTCGTGCTGTGAGCGCGGTGTAGCCAGGTGGGGCAGCCGGACATATTTTTTGGGGGGGGGGGTTTTCGGGAGCCCCACCGCACTGTTTGCTACGTGCTTGGGTTGGAAAAAATAAGGCGCCCGGGGGGGTGGGTTGCCAGAGTGGGAGCAGCCGAACTGTCCGCACACACGCACACACACACATACACACATAACACCCACCCCTAAAATATTTGTTTTTCAAGTGGAATCGTCTTTCCCCCGTATTTGAAAACCCGTAGATATTGTGTCATGGCGACGTCCGGTGCTGGTGGTATGGCGACTCGTGCGTCGAAGAAGAAAGGTCTTCAGAATGTAGTCCTACTATTAGTACCAGCACTTGTCGACTACAGTGACTTCCACTTATTCCAGTGCTGTAAGCCGATAGTCCAGTGAGTACTTTCACTACTTCTTCACTAGGGATCTTTCTGCTGAGACCCCGACTGCGCTCGAAGCGCCAGAGTATAGTGAAGCAACTGTGAGGCTTCTGTTGATCACAGAAACCGAAGCCCTCTCTTCTCCATGCTTCCCCTCTAAGGAGTATGTCCCCATGAGACTTTCCTCATGGTAAGGTCATACCCAAGGACGTGGACAGACGGGTCATCTCCCGTGTCGGGAGTTCGGTGAACCCAGGCCCCAGGACATCACGCTCCGGTCCTATGTTTCTGGACGCGACAGCGACGGAGATGAGGCCCTCCGTATGGAAGAGGTTGTCAACAGAAGCCCTTCTCGGAAGAGGATACTCGACGTAAGGAAGAGGCTTCCAGGCAGGAAGCACTACGTAAGGAAGTAGGCCTCTAGGCGGAAGCTCTGCGTAGGGAAGCGCGCAGAGAGAGGCTGTCCAGGCAGAAGCCCTCCGTAGGGAAGAGCTAGACAGGCAGGAAGCTCTGTGTAGGGAAGACGCAGAGAGGATGCTGCTTCATCATAGGGAAGAGGCTGCCAGACAGGAAATCCCTCCGTCGGGAAGATTGGTCACGTAGAGAGGAGGCTGCTCAGACAGGAGGCCTACGCAGGAAGAGATGGAACAACTTCTTTCGCGGGCTCCCGCATCCTGAAGAAATCAGGGGGTTAATCGACGAGGCAAGTGTAGAGTTAAGGCCCAAAGTTAAAGCATCCAGATTCAGACCCATGAGACATAGATATTCTAAGCATTTTTGACAAGGTAGCTAGTTCATACCAATTTCTGAGAACAAAAGGCCCATGCACCTTTTTTCCTGGATGGTCGGGTACTGCAAGAGATTGTGCTCACTCTAAAGAAGGCGCGGATCATATGCAGACATGCAGATTGGCTCTGCGTAAGCGTTTTCCACCTGACTCCCAGAAACGTACAGAGGAGTTTAGTCCATGAAAAACGCACAACGATGAGACCTATGGCAGTTTGGAGATAGGCTGCGGCAAAACGCTAGGGTACTGATGGCGTCAGATGGCTAAGCTGGAGCTGGAGGATCTGATTCTCATCGAACAGCTTTCCAACACTGTGTCCCCAGAGTTGAGGATTCCGTAAAGGCGAGACAGCACCTCAGGATTTCGGCGGCTGCGATTCATACCGCTGAGGTGTTTCCCGAAGCTCGCAGAGCTTATGGGGCACCGCCCAGATATGACAGGAAGACCCTCACAGGATTTAGTGCAGTAAGGCGCCGACGACCGCTAGCGGGTCGAACAAGGCAGGCAGTTCATCGGGGCCCTCAGCACCCCGACTGGTGTATTCTTTGTGGTCCGATCTTAGGCCACATTAGAAATATTGTCCTAACGCCGCCGTAGTCATGGGGCTAGTTTCTTCCAGCGTCCTCAGTGCCACGCAACGTGGGGTCCGCCCCAGCTTTCTGTGGTACAAGAAGTCCCAGTGTTCCTTTCTGTTGTTGGTTCTTTCTCCTTGGTCGACACACAGGATTCGGGAGCATTCAAACGACTTTGTGATAGGGAATTTGTTTCCCCTGAGGCCCCGGCAGGCGCCAGTTATGATGTGTGGCGGGTTTGGAGCGGTTTCACCTCCCCGTCCTCCTGTACTCATTCCGATCTCCACCCCCTACTTCTGTGGCGAAGTATGGGCCCATCGCGGTGGAGCGACCTCTGTATTCCCTTCTATAGGGAATACTAACACCTTGCCTGGACGGACGAGTCAGTCCTGTCTACGGATCTGCCCGTACGGGCGTGTGTGGTGAGTTACACAGCGCCAAAGCTAAGAGCAGGAAACAGAATTGCGTCCGTTCTGCAGCCGATCTCTGACGAGGTCTGCCAGGGCCGATCCTGCTACATGATCCGTCTCAGGCCAGGGACTTGGATGTCCAACGCCTGCGACAACTGGTGGGTCATCACCGCCAGTCCTCCCGATGAACGCGAAGGTGAAGCTTCAAGCTCCACAAGGGGAAATCCTCTTTAGAGCTTTCACTCAGGCAGATCGTGTGGCCAAGCAGCTTGTCGTTCCCCAAAGCTTAGAGAATCTGTTTCTCCGGCAGCCCACGATTCCCACCCATGGCAGGTCATATGGGCTCAAAGCGGACTCTCGAGCGTGTAAGACAGGACTTCTTCTGCCAGGGATTACTCACAAGTTAGAAGTACTCGCCGCAGTTGCGATACCTGCCACGACAACGCCTAAGGGCGCTTGAGGGCGTGTTCCCCTGGGATCAGTGCCACTGTTGGGGAGCCATTTCAGCAAGGTTGGGGTCGACCTTGGTTGGGACCCATTAAGCCACCATCCGATCGCGGTCACCAGCTACAATGTTGGTAGTGGTAGATTACGCGACTCATATCCATAATGCTTCCCACTTAGGAACTATCGATGCCCTACGGTTGCTGATGCACTCATGGCAGATTGTACGCGCACTGGCGGCCCAAAAAGATCCTTCGACCAGGGGACTCAGTTTCTGTCCGAATTCATGCAGGAGGTGAAACACTCTGCTCAACGTTTCACAATGGAACAACGTCTCCCTTACATGCGCAGGCCCCCCCCCAATGGCCTTGTCGAGCGTTCCAATGGACTTGTGAAGCAATGTGCGGTCGCCTATGTATAGAGCAAACCTCGTGAGTGGGATCGCTTTAATAATTACTGCTGAAACGTTCGCCTACAGCGAGGTTCCACAGGCAAGCATGCGGTTTTCCCCATTTGAACTCCTGTATGGCAGAACAGTACGAGGACCCACCAACATCCTGAAGCCAGATGAGGACCCACGACGATGTGGAACCTGTTGTATAAGGATGAGAGTCGTTATAGTGTCGACCTGCGCAACCGTATCGCAGACACTTGCCAGCTTGCTCAGGCAACAATATTGCAATCTGCAAGAAACCAAGTACAAGGCTCTGTACGACAGCGTAGTGTGGAACGGTGGTTTAAGCCAGTTGATTGAGGTGTGCTTCTCTTCCCCAGAAGAGAGAACAAGTTGCAGCTTCTTGGCAGGGACCCTTCGTAATCTGGCAGTCGGGTGGGTGACTGGGACTATCGGGGTCGCGTACGAGCAAGGAACGCCCTGTATCACGCCAGCCTCTTGAAGGCGTACGTGCGACAGCTCGGTGCCAGCAGGATTCACCACCTGTCGTCGTGGAAGTGGCGATGATGAGGCCGTGTCTGTGGTTCAGGACCACCACTGTTCCTCCTCTCGTCGAGGAGGAGTCCGTGCAGGATGTTTGGCTTGGGACAAAGTCCCCCCCCCTCGCCTCAGCTTCAGACAGATCAACTGCGCAGGTTGTGCCCAGGAGTTCCGGGACGTGTGCACAGATTCGTCCCCTGCACAGTACCCTCGCGAGTGTACGCTGGAATAACCACCGAGACCCCCGATTAGGGTTAAACAGTACCCTCATGCCTCACTCTTGCCAGACGTCTGCCATCCACAGGAGGTGCATGGCCATCGCTAAGTTAGGTCATTGAACGTGCGAGTTCCCCATATACTCATCCCCCTCCCCTAGTAAACGAAAAAAGAAAGGGATTTGGGCCAAAAATAAAAACAAAAAATTGGAGGTTATGTGTCGATTTCGTCGATTAATAAGGTTCTACCCGATTATTTTTTTTTTTGGATGCTGAACCTATGCCGGATGTCGACAGAGATCTTCGCTCAGCAGAGTCAGGCCCTTTTCTCAAGGTTTGATCTCGCAAAGGGGTACTGGCATATTCCATGCCATGCGCCGAAGGACAAAACCAAAACGGCAATTCACGAACGCATGAGGACGTTCCACGTGGAACGTGATGCCCTTTTTGGCCTCAAAACGTGCTGGAAGCAATTTTCAGTCGCGTCATGCGACAATTGCTCCTCCTCTTGATACACCAGAATCTGAATAACTTCATGGATACCTGCAGCTAGTTCTGTAGAGTGGAACTCGCACGTCTCGCTCCTGCCGTCGCCTGTTTCTTCGTTGTCGCGAGGTCAGATGTTCATGCCATCCGTCCTCCAAACGGCCAGCTTGTCAGGACGAATTTCCTTTCTGGGACATCATTGCAGCGGGTTTTGAATCGCTCCGAGGAAGACAAGGTGGCCAAAATTATCCGTGCCAAACCTCCTGGTACCAACAGGGAATTGCGGTCGTTTCCTTGGACTTGCGGATACTACCGCAAGTTCAATCCAGGACTTTGCGAGGGGTTGCCCTCCCCTCACTGACAATTGACAAGGGAGGAAGCCAAACGTTTTTGGTTTGGGGTGAGAGTTGCCAACAGCTTTGACGCCTTGAAGATGCCTGACCACTCGCCCAGTCCTGGCTCTCCCAGATCCCAGTCTCCCTTTGTCCCTGCGGACTGATGCTTCTGCAGTGGGGATTGGGGCCTGTGTTGCTACAGGATCAGGGAAGGACTTCCAACCGCTTGCTTACGCGCGCAAGAAAAACTCACTGAATCCGAGACATAGATACCACACACGATTGAACAAAGTGTTTAGCAGTCGTGTGGGGCATCAGAAGTTTTCCCCTACTTGTACGCCGTGAGTTTTGCTGGAGAGTGATCACCATCCTCTCCAGTACCTGGACGCGGATCCGGCCAGACAGCGTCGAACTCATGGGTTTGGGCATGGAACCTGCAGAGTCATCGTTCACTTTTCATTTCAACCATATTAGGTTCCAGCAAGACGGATGCTGACTTATCTCAGTATCTCATCCAGAGCTCCGTAGTCAGCACATTGGATGAAGTCATCAGAGGAACACTCCCTCAGCCCGGGTTATGTCCCCGTTTTTGTCTGTTAGTGACAGTTGTCGGTAGCGAAGCATCACCTGTCCTCGGATTGCTACTCCATTGTCTGAAGGTTTGCTTAGTTGTTTGATAAATGTATATTATGTAAATTTCCTTGGGTGATTCTATCGTGGAACGTTGTATTGGATTTACGTACTCTGTCGCGCACAGAGGTTTGGGTTCGGTCCCATTGTTGTGAATTTGCACTGCCGTCAAGTTCAAAGGAGCACTGTAATCTCAGAGAAACAGATGCTTTTAGAAGGGGGGTTTGTCACGGGTCTTGTTACGAGGCATACGACGATTTGGCCCATCTAGGGTAGTAGAATGTTTCATTTGGTTGTTGTCGTCGTGTTGTCGTATTCTGTCCCTTAATGGGCTTGTGGTTGTGGTTCACCTTTGGTGTAGTTCACTCAGGTAGGTTTACTTCTCTCTCTCTCTCTCTAATTACCTCCACTCCCGTGCAATTCACCTGCAGGTTCACGGGTGGTTGGTATCTTTTCTTGTACTGCTTTCTCTATCGGCCTCGTCACCTGTCTTCTCCACCTGCCGCACGTGCAAGGTTCCCGTAGGCTTGAGGTATACTCACCGTGACGTAAAAGCGTGGCAATGTAGGCCCCATCGCTGAGGCAGCTTTCTCTTCACTCGAGCGGAAGATTCTCTGGAGCGCCTGCTTCCGGTCCTGGTTCTTCACCTATCGTCGAAATAACAGTC
>CM031597.1:25555051-25564380 GCA_018398815.1 Conus ventricosus
CATTCTCAACGCGAAGCTGCTATGCGACCAGCTGTAACCCTCACAGTTTAGTCATGGCTTCCAATGGAGACGGACGTGCTTCGTTCACAGAGGAACAACTTCTTGTTATGGATGATCATATGCAATACTACAGGCTTATGGTGGAGTATATAACAAAAGAAAATCAGGTGAGCGCTGTTTTTTACCTTGTAAGCCAAAGAGAAGTATTGCTTTTTTGGAAGGTGGGGAGAAAGAAAACGAGAACCAACCATTGAAAACTACACAACTACCTTGGAAGCTTGTTGATTCAAGAAAGAGATTTAGAAAGAGATTTGGGTAATATTACTGAAAGAGATGTTGATGGCTTTGATAAGCTTTTGACTGTTGGCGAAATGATTCCATTTCTACAAAATGGCGCTCTTTTACTAAAACTTGGCGAAAGAAAAACCATCCATCATGCTCTGATTATGGGTCACTGCCTTAAAAAAGGCACAAAAATCTTTCAAAGATCAAAACCAACTGAGACATGGCGTTCATTTTTACGAACAAACATGAATATTGATGACTCATATGCAAGAAAACTGATGCAGCTTTCAAAAACATTTTTATTATTGTCAAAATTTCACAACCTTGCCATCCCCATCAATGATTTGTTTGCCAAACGAAGTCTGATCACAAAGTATTCGCAGAAAAATGTTTGATTTTCGAAACTTCTGGCAAAATTAGATCGAGTTCTCTTTAGTACACCTAACAGAACGGGGTGGGGTAGTGGGTGGGCGCCACTATTCCTACAAAAAAGCTCCAAATGTTCAGCGACAGGTGTACTAACTGGCGATTAAGACCCGCCAAAAAAGCTCTGCCAAAGCAGTATTTTACTTTTGAAAAAAAAACACTAACTCTGCTAATGCCGGTCCCAAGCCCGGATGAAAAAAGAGGAGGGGTGCGGTATAAACTTTTTTTGTGCGAGAAGGAAAGTATAATGAAACTCTTTGTTGTGGGAGGCAACCTGTGGTGAAGACAGCCTTGCTATAAATAGCCGTTCATGTATGAACGTCCTATTTTAGCAGCAGTAGGGCCGCGGTTAAAATCAGCCGTGCTGACTGCTACTATAAATAGCCGTTCACGTGTGAACGTCCTATTTTAGCAGCAGTAGGGCCGCGGTAAAATCAGCCGTGCTGACTGCTACTATAAATAGCCGTTCATGTGTGAACGTCCTATTTTAGCAGCAAGAGGGCTGTTACTATAACTGGCCTTTTTTAGCAGCACGAGTCTAACAGGATGTTGTGGTTCGTAACTAGGACAGATACTATAAATAGCCGTTCATGTGTGAACGTCCTATTTTAGCAGCAAGAGGGTTGTTACTATAACTGACCTTTTTTAGCAGCATGAGTCTAACAGGATGTAGTAGTGCTCGTAACTAGGACAGACGTGCATCTGCCAGAAAGCGCCCAACAAAACTGGGTTATTCAGGCAGTCGGCTAGTGGAAGTGACTCAATTACTCCTCCCACGCAAGCCCTAACTGTGCCTTCTCTTATCACAGTTAAATTCCATTCAAACATAAATAAGTATTGCGCCCCCCCCACCCCATCCTTATGTATGCCCCACGCATGCACATACACCCCCAACACACACGCACGCAAGTTCTTAATCAAATCTTACCAAGTGTTTAATCAAGTGACCTTTAAGTTCTTATTCAAGTCCCCTCTAAGTTCTTACTCAAGTCGTCCTCAAGTTCTTACTTAAGTCACTACTAAGTTCTTACTCAAGTCACTTCTAAGTTCTTACTCAAGTTATCCTCAAGTACTTCTAAGTTCTTACTCAAGTTATCCTCAAGTCACTTCTAAGTTCTTACTAAAGTCATCCGAAGATCATAACTAAGTCATCCTTTAAGTACAGCCAAGTTCTTATTCAAGTTAACTTATAATTATTTATTAAGTTCTTAAGTATTATTGCATCTGAAATGGATCAAAATGAACTTTTGTTGTTGGTGGGGCTGGCATACTTTTGTGTTCGACTTCTGTATTTAGTGGTTGAGATTGTTTGGACTGCTTTGGTTTTTGTCTTTGTTTATATATTTTATAACCCGTAATAACCACCCCCAGCAGCAATGCCGCCAAAAAATGACAATTGCTTTAAAAAAATTCCATGAAGACTTTGGCGGTGTTGTTGTTTTAGGATCAACTTGTTCTGGTGTTTTTGTAGCCGGCATTGAAACAACTGGCACTTTTTCATTCTGTGATTGTAACATTAATTTTGTTCGCTTGTTCCACTCTGCTAATTTTTTCCCTGCTGCAACACGTCCAGGATGAGGTTTTTTACTGACCACTTTCACCTGATTCAATGTTTTCTGATTCTGCTGATTTTTTGGCTCGGTCATTTTTAAGGGTAACAAAATCTATATGATTAAAAGTAATTAATCCCCCGATCATGGCGACAATAATGTTCCAAATCTGTAATACAGATCACACCCTAGAGACTCTATGACTTTGTTAAAACTGGATCCTGCGTTAAATCATACATAAAATCTTGTTCAGAATCGATGGGAGCAAATTACTAACTAGTTTAGTGTACAAACTAAGAACCGTTTGTCCTACACTTTTTACCATTCTTGATCCCAGTTGCGCTTCATACCTGTTATGATACTTTTCAATGTCTTGTGGCGACATCTGTTGAATCTGTTCTATGCTGAATTCATTTCCGAGGAACTGTTTTGTTTTCCCCCATGCTGCTAAAGAATACAGCCTTTCTTTTTTTGACATATCAACTTGTTCATTTGTAAGTTCAGGAAGGTTTAGGCTGCCCTGTAGCTGTAGTAGATCATCACCGTTCATGTTTTTTATTAATTATAATTATTTTATTTTTAAAAATGAGCACCGAAAAAACTGTTACCAACCTTGTATACCATTCTGCTGTTATTGGAGGCCTAAGTGTAGGATACACAATGCTTGGTAAAAGCCTGTTAAAAATAAAAACGGCTGATCTTGGCAAACTAGACTTTGAAGACTCAGCAAAGCTGATTGCTATCATTGCAGCTTCGTTCGCTACGAAAGATTTTCTAATTAAGCAAGGAATAATTCCTGACAGCATCAATATGTAAAATTAAAAAAATACATTTATAAAAATGGCTTCATTCGTAATGATGTTAGGCGGCGCTGTGGTTAATGCGCTTGCTTTTAGCGAAGTAATTACGCATTTAGTAAACTGCGGGATGACGGGGAGAGGAAAAAGACATAACAAAGCTATGGAGCAACTAGCAGCAGCACAAGATAACTATGAAAAGCAGAGAATTGAGCAGTTAGATTTTATTAACAACAAACTGAAAAAAACAGGGTCATGCAGCTTACACATTTAAAGATGTTGACCAGGCAAAAAAAGAATATTATCTTGTAACAGGCAAACCAATCGAAACATTGCCCCCACCAAAATTCAGTGACTTTTATCAACCATCAGAAAAACAAAGATGCAAGAAATCACGTTTTTTTGTCTTTGGTATGACCATTGTGTATTTTGTTGCGCATAATATTGGCTGAATAAAAATGAACAAAATCTATTATTCGCCAAAAGGATATTGGAAGGGAATCACGGCAATTAAAAAGCTAAGCCAAGCAGCGGGAGTCAGTGAACAAACAGCAAAAGAATGGCTATCTAAACAAGCGATTTGGCAAATTTATTTACCTGCGCCTAGACGAATACAGAGACCACACTTTGTGAACACAATACCCAACGACACCATCAAATGGATCTTCTATATTTACCCTATGATACGATTAGACGAAAAAGATTTAAGTACGCATTACAGTCATTGACATAGCATCAAGATACAAAGATGCAGAACCATTAACACAAAAGAGTGCTTCTGCTGTTGCTGTTGCCATATAATGAAAATACCAACGAGGCCCGCTAACTTATCCCCGCATGATTCAAGTCGATGATGGAAAAGAATTTAAAGGCCAAGTGAATCAATTATTGTTAAAACATAGAGTTACCATTAAAAGAGGCATTCCAGGAGTTCACAGATCAGGCTTTAGTTGAAAACTTTAACAAACAGTTATCTGAAAGGTTTTCTCCTACCAGTATCATAGAGAGCTGATTGACAATTCTCGCAACACAGAATGGGTTAGAAGACTGCCCTCAGTTTTGCGCGCAATGAATAATGAAGAATTTAAAGGGCTAAAACCAGTACAAGCAATCAAAAAACAAAACAATAAATGTTGCTGAAGGAGACTCCAGTACACCAGCAAACTATTACCATTGGCTTGAAAGTAAGGTACCTTTATTTACCGGGGGAAGCAGAAGGGGACACTCGCATCAGGGCAACAGATCCAGTTTGGAGTGTTGATCCATATGAAATAAAAAGAATTGTAAAGATGAATCCGCCGTGTATTATTTACGAGAAACTGACACAACAAACAACCAGCCCTCAAAGATCTTTTGTGAAGGAAGAACTGCAGATAATCCCACCAGACACAGTTCCGCTTAATTAATTTACGTAAATATATTTGAGTTTAAAATGGAAGCTCAGAAGGAAGCACAGAACGAAACAAGAATGATAAATGAAGAGAACTTGGAATTAATACGAGAATCATATGATGCGTGTTCTGCTATTAAGGAATTAACACGAGAATCATTATGATACGTATTCTGCTGTTAAAGAAACAATTACGAGGATTCATCGGCACATGGCACTGCATCCAGATCACTTACAGCCCAAAATCCCAAATTTTGACTATCAAAAAAGGAAAAAGAATATCTTGAAATAATAAAAAAATATTCGAGCACGTCAAGCAAACATGAGAAAAAAATTTTAATGAATTGGAAGATGATATGATTGATTTTCTAGATAATTTCAGGAAAAAATATGAACCCGAATATAAACTCTTCGGTGAAGAAAATATGTAATTATACTGTTCTCCAGTGCCCAATTGCATATGAAAACTCTGAATCAACAAATACTCGTTTTGTGTTTGTTCTGTCTAATGACTTCTTTGTTACAACAGTTGTGTTGATCTCATGTAGATTAGATCGTAGTTTTACGTTGTCATGATGAAAAGTATGTTTATGAACAATGCTTCTTTGTAGTTGTCATGTGATATGTTTGACAGCACAACACTGCGAGATATTCCCTTTGCTTTCTTAATGGTTTTTCCTGGCTAGAAATACTGTACATTTTCGACCTTAAACCAATAAACTCCTTAATCACCCCTCCAGATAATTCATCCTTCATCTTTCCTAAAACCTTCTTATTAACAGATGAAAGTAAAGGCGAATCTTTAGGGTAATCAGATGTATCATACCATCCCGCATGCCCTTTAGCTACTTCTAATTCATGTCTTTATAGATGTCTTCAGTAGGGATATCTATAACAAAACTGTCTGTATCTGTGTAAAGTACTCTGGACTTGGATACGAGGGTTTAAAGTAGTCATAAAGAAATTCTAACATCAAAAGCTTTGATAATTCTAAAACAGTAAACCCAATAAATACAGGTTTGTCCAATTTGACTTTCTTTTTTTCATCATTATGCAAAAGCTGATCATGAAATCTTCTAAAATCCTGATAATTAGGTTTTGAAGTCAGCTTAATTGCTTCGTTCTCTCTGGTGACCAATCTAACATCTTTGCGTTTGTGTGGATTTTCCATAGTCTTTCCGAAACAGCTGTTGTTCATCAGCTTGAAAAAGTCTTTTTCTGAAGCATCTGCGGATTTAGTTCTAAGATCAGTGTTCTTCATGATGTATGGTTTCATGAACTGTTCTTGATCAAAAGCAATTACACGATGAACAGCCGTCAACTTCAAACCATGTCTTAAATAAAATTGTAGAAGTCTGTAATGACAGACATAATTTTTTTTGTCGCGAAGATTAGGCACAAGTTTAGGTGGCTCTGTTTTTGCCATCTTTAGACTTTCTGCTGCTAATGGATAGTCATTATGCAGGTCATGGAGTTCCTGAGGATATTCTAAGTCAACTTCTAGAAAAAAAGCCCCGATGTTGATCGGGCGTTAAACTGTTCAGCCACTTTAATCCCTTTTGAATATTATTCGTACCGCCGCCAGTGTACATTTTAAAGTTACGTAACGGAAGTGATTGCGCCATAGCCCAACCATACAGATTGTTTGCATCTAAATACATGAGATAGTTAGACCTTTTACTTGGATCATAGTCGTCCAAATATTTGTTGTTTGCTTTACAGTAATGATGCGACGCCATACTAATTCCTCCCCGCAATCCGTTTTCAATCATCTGAATCATTGGCAGGTTAGACAATAAATCAATCTTTATTCCAGTAAACTTTAAGAAAGCGTCCAGCTCATCCCAGGCGCAGAAATATAATGCGCGGGATCCAGGCTGTAATGTTTCATGCAGGTCTTTCTGTAATTTTCAAAGACGTCCGCCAACAAACATACATCAGCCATCAAGTATGCATCATGATAGTCTCCATCGTTTTACACTCTAACTTCTGCCACGCATCTTGAGCATGCTGGTAATCAGAATCGCTAATGCCCTTTCCTCTGAGACTAGAAACGAACGCGTCTTTAGGCGGAAGTGAATCTTCATCAAACCTTTCCCAATGTTCATGTACTCATAAGGGTAAACGCCCTTTCTAACAAGAGTTGGGTCAAAATATTCTTCCGTTATTGGGCAGGACTTTAAGGACATAGCCAGTGACTCTAATGATCCCATCATGTGCTGCATAGAGTCGTAGAAAGACATGTTATTTAAAGTGAAAACAATGTACTTTTCTGATGACTGTGCAATGCATGTTTATCTGAAGGCGTCGTCTACTGCTTTCATTATAAGATGGGAGTGTAACCTCGCAAGTTATGAAAGAAGATGGGCAGCTTCCATGTCTTTGGGTCAAACTTTAGTTGAAGATTGCATTTACTGTGCGCTGCTCCTCTGAACTTTCCACTAATGTGATCATGGTCTCTTACTGTCGGATTCGCTGATTCTGAGGAGAGGCCTAAACCACAAATCCAACAATGTGTGGCTAAGCCATACTGTTCTTGGTCTTCGGGCGCCATTATGATTTCAGATAAGTTTAGATTATTAGAACAGGCGTTACGCACTTGCTGCATGCGTTTTAAGAATGTTTCTGCAGCATCTGGCCCTCTATATAATTCTGGTTCTGAATGAACGCCATCCGACCTGACAATAATGAAGGCAAATGAACAGATCTGATGATTACTCATTAAGACTGTTTTCGGAAGTTTCTGTGGGGTTGGCCCTTCATAAGGAACAATAAGCGACTCGAAGTCTGCGTAAACAATATATGGACTAGTTTGCAGTCGTTTCCAGTTATTAAAACTAACTTTTGATCCAGGCAGGGGCGTAATTAGTTCTGTATTACAGTCTACAGAACTTTTACAATGTTTTTTATGTTCAAGCGCGGCTTGAAAGGATGGAATTCTTGTTAAACATTTTCTACAGAATTCTTGTTTGCCATGATTTTTTGAAGTATGCTGCATTAGTCTACTCATTGTTCGTATCAATGTGTAATGTGGTAGCCCTGCTGATGAAAACATCAGTAGTAAGTCCACATGGCTTTTGGCCGGATCACCTATTGTTGGGCTGTCTTTAGACACTCTAATAGGCGCCAAATTTGTTTCCTCATCCCATGTGTATACATTAACAGTTATTGGTTTGTTTTGTTCTTCAAACTGATCAATTTTGTCCACGCTAACAGGAAAGGATATTCCACTAAAGTTAAGATCATTGATGTAAGGCTGATAGTTAGATACTTTCTCTGCGTTTTTTGCGGACGTAATGCAGCCTTGCAAGAACACACCACATAAAACATTTGTCGTCTGAATTCTTTATGTTTAGAACTGCTCTTTTGCAACTAATGCTGGAGGTAGTGGAAAGTAAGACTTGCCTACAATCGGTGCATACTTAGCCTGTTTTAATCTGATCTCTAAGACTTCGCCCTCTGACCAGCCAGAGCCTCTCATTTTGGCTTCTTCAGCGGCCACATCAAACTGTGTAAGCAGTTGGTCTGCCCAACCAGGTGTTAAGTCATTATGAGAAAGAATAACCTGTTGTTGAGTCGAGACCCAGACTTCTAGATTTTCTTCATTTATTGTTATATAGTCGATTAAAACAGCTAACATTACTTTAACTGGCGGGTCTATTGTTAGTTTACCTGGAACTTGAGAAATAGCATGAGCAACACTTGCTGTACGTTTGTTGGATCAATGACTTCTAGACTGATATCATTTAAAGCTTTTGACAAACGCTCTTCCTTCAAACAATTCGTCTGGTCCTTCATATATCTTATCCATGTTAAGCTTTCTTTTCTAACTGAAAATATTTATTTAAATTTAAAACAAATTCTTAATCAGAATCAATATCAACGGTCTTTTTGTGCTTGGACTCATAAACTAAAGTATAAACGCCCTTTGATGTTGTTAATGTGAGCTGTTTAGAACAGAGTTTAATGTCTCGTTTACTTTTTTTTAAACATTCCTTTTTTATCTGCTCGGCGTCTGGCTGTTGAGAAAAACTTGCCCTTGCCTTTTTTTGAAGATCAAACTTTTGTCTTTTATTGTCATCAAAATCGGCCTGTAAACGACTAAATTCTTCATCCGTGATGTTTGAGTCAACTAGCGCTTTATTTATTGTCAGTTTGAACGAGCTAAGTTTAGCTGTTATTAGTTGAACCATAGCTGTGTGCTTTTGGAGTTTAGTTTTTAATTTTTTGCCAGCAGCACTTACAGCTAATGAACACAGGCCAAGAGCTAAAGACACCCCGCCTAGAGGTAAAGCTGCGGCGCACCAACACCTGTTGCTAAGAGGCCTACACTTGTTCCTGCCGATAGAGCACTTAGAGTTGATGCTCCAGTATTAACATATGTAACAGTATTACAGGCAGCAGAATACCTTCGTTTGGTTTTGCTGTATTTTGAAAGGTCTTGCTCTAGTTTTTGTTGCATTTGCGTAATGTTTGTTATCTGAGGTTTTTATGTTAGGGGTTTCTACTATCCCTTCTTTTGGTGACTCTGGCGCTGTAGGCGCATTTGGATAAACCTTAACAGACATGCTTTTTTAAAAATAAAAATAATTTAGTATTGTATATCTTTAATCTGTTATCTTGAATATTCAGCTGCGCATCATATATTAAAAACAAATACATGTTAAGTGGTTTATCGGCCTCTTTTTCTTTATCAATTTGAATGTTTATTATGTCTCTAACAGCTCTCCCGCTTCCATGTAACTGATTATCCTCCGTTGCCCTTAGGTCAATCCATAAACCGTATTTCGTTGTTAAATAATGATCAAGCTAACACTGTGAAGATTAGTCTTTAGACACAAGGTCAACTGTTGGATTTTAACCTCCACCCAAACAGTTTTT
>CM031597.1:25566980-25585218 GCA_018398815.1 Conus ventricosus
GATCTTTGTAATGAGTGGGATGTTGAGCTGGAGCAGCGAAAAGGAAAGAGCGCTGACCGTAAAATATCTTCCTCAAATGGTATTTACAGAGAAATCCGGTGTTTCAGGAAAAGACAAACTGTCTATAATGACGACTACCGGATTTAAGCAGGTCACTCAGCTCGGAATAGCACTTTCTTGGAGCTTTCGACAGACCTCCGTCCGTCTTCTTCAGCGGTGGTGTTTGCTACTGGGTAAACTGGAGTTCAGTGCACACGACCACGGGTCAAACCCTGGTCATGTGACTGAACAATGAGGATGTTGCACACCGATGGCCCCGGTCCCGGTTGAGTGTGGGGTTGTTAGCGGCAATATGTATAGCCTCCTTCACCCCACGCTGAAACCATCTATTGTCACGGTCGAGAACGCTGATGTTGTCATAATCGAACTGATGTTGCTGGTGGGCGCCTACTGGTGATGATTCCCTTTTGTGTTCTGTCAAGCGTTTTCGAAGGTTTCTCCCAGTTTCCCCGACATAGTTTCTCTTCATAGTCACGACAGTCCATTTGGTAGATCACTCCAGACTTGTCCAGTTTGTCAGTTTTGTCCTTGGGAGCGACCAGCTGGCTGCGGATGGTGTTGATAGGTTTGGGATGTCTATAATGAATGTACTCTTTGACAAACTTGCTTAGATAATTTCATTTGTACCGCATTTAAAAAAAAAGAAAAAAAAAAAACTAAAGAAAAACAAAACAGAAAAGAACACTAATTCATTTTCACATGAATTTTAGGAACAATATAGCAATAAACACAAAGCAACACACAACGACAGAAATCCACAAAGTACGTGGTACATGTTTGTTTAAAGACAGGTAGATTCATTCTTTGTTGTTTTTAGACAAGTTGACGGTAAAAGCCCGTCCCTTAGCTGACAGATAGGGAGGAGAAGAGTAGGACAGGCTTGTAACCAAGACTATAGGTTTGTACATCGTGGGATATTGGCACGTGTTAGGTTTCCTGATGCAAGTCTGTACATTGTCATGTTTTTTTGGCTTACACGACGAGTTTGGCCTCAGAACCTTAAACGCTAAGGACGTTGGCTGAGCGATTTGGATACAAGAGAGAACTACACAACACACTTTTGGAAAGGACACAGGCACAGACACTAGTTTTGTGTGTGTGTGAGTGTGTGTGTGTGTGTTGTGTGTGTGTGTGTGTGTGTGTGTATGGGGTGCGTGCGTGCGTGTGTGTGTGTGTGTGTGTGTGTGTGTGTGTGGTGGTGGTGTGGATTCAGCAGTGAGGAGACTGCAGACGATGGTGATTTTATACAAACACAGGCGTGCCACCCCCCGCCCCCCAAAAAAAAAACAAAAAAAAAAAAACCAAACAAATTCACATCGTATTACTGTGAAATATTGTACAATACTATATAATGCAATATAATACCGGTGAATGTGTACGTACATAGAGTACAATACCATAATATGCAATATAATGATGCACAACGATACAATAAAGCACAACACTATACAATGTAATACATACGTTATACAACATGATGATGTGTGTGGAAGGAAAGGAAGAGTAGAGGAAGGAAGGGGACAGGTAAGTCAGCTATGCTATGCACTTCGTTCTCTGAATACCCCCCCCCCCCACCCCCCTCTCTCTCTCTCTCTGAGTTTATACTTATGGCCTCTCATAGCCGGCTGGGCGCTCAACACCAACAACACAGACATATCTATCTATGTATCTTGGTAGATGAAACCGACCAAACTCTATCATGCAAAAGAAAATAGTTCCGTCTTCTTTGATCACCCCGACAGTGTATTTCTGGAGCGTTTTTATAACTAGCACGCAGCACGTGCAGTGCGCGTGGTCGTCTGAAAGGAGCACGTTTCTCTTTGATGACTGGCGCTCTTTTCGTTTCATGTTATCGGTCTCGGTGTTTTCTGTCCTCCTCATGCGAATGGCTGGGCGAGGAGAACAGGGTGGTGTGGGTGGGTATCCTTCGGTGTGTGCGTGTATGATGGTGTTGGGTTGGTTGTTTTGGTTAGTTATTGGTAGGTTGTCATTTTTTTGTGCTTGCTCTTTGCTGCAGTGTGTGTGTGTGTGTGTGTGTGTGCGGTTCCTTAGTGTTAAGGGTCAGTCACACAGCCGACCACGCACGAATCACTGACAAATCGCGCACAAATTGGGTTTGTGGGGGCTTGTGCGCCGAGATATTGACCAATTTTTCGTGGTGTCGGGAAAGAAATCACTGACGAATCACGCATGAATCGCGCATGAACCGCGCATTAATCACTTACAATCACTGACGAATCACTGACATATCGCGCACGTCTACGCATCCTAGCAAATACGGTGCAGTATTCCACGAACATCCTACGCACGCCCGACGCATGAATCACTGACAGAGACGCACGCTTCGCGAACGTTCCACGCACAAGCACTTTCGTTCCGCGCATGCCGACGCATGAATGACTGACAGATCGCGCACGGAACACGCACCCTCGGCGTTACTATCGCATCCGTTCCGCGCATATAAAAGCGGTCCCCCACGGGATTTCCTCCTTTTGCCAATCCAGAGCACTACACGTTTGATGGTTCATAGTGATATGGACCCCTTGGCAGCAAGGTCTGGAATGGCAAAAGTGCCCGAAATGCATGCTTTTATATGCCAAAAATCATACGTGAGATGTCAGTGGATCGTCAGTGGAAGATCAGTGATTCATCAGTTTTGTGTCAGTTAGTCGTGCGTCCATGTAAGTTATTCATGCGTCGGGTTGTGCGTGGCACTGCGTGGCAAATGCGTCCCCCGTCAGTGGATGTGCGTGCTTATGCGTTGTCCGTCAGTGATATGTCAGTTATTCGTCAGTTTTGTAAGTGATTGTCGGTGGATGTCAGTGGAAAACGGATACGTGTCGCGGTTCATGCGTGAGACGAACGTGGGGCGTCAGTGGACGGACGTGGACGTGCGCGGTTTCGAACTAGTTTCCCACGCATAAGCACTGACGGCCGACGCGTGTCCGCGCATAGTCACGCATACTCGACGCATAAACTACGCATGAATTACGCATACCCACGCACAGTTATGCGTCGGAAAATTTTTGAACCGTTCAAAACTCAAAATCACGCACAAACCGCCTTCCACGCACATCCACTTACAATCACTGACAGCCACGTTCGTTCCACCGACAAATTACGGATACAACGCACGCTCCGCGAGAAACGAAATCTATGCGTAATTCGTGCGTTATTCATGCGTTTTCGCTGTGTGACTGACCTTTATTCCTGTCTTCCTATATCAGCAAGTATATCATCAACTCGTTACATTGCTGCTGTTCTTAGCAATCACAAAGACATTTACTGGGTTGGGGCGAATCATCAAGCCTGGGATATTTGTTATTATTCGTAAATGAAACACAAGCAAGAAAAAAAACACAAGCAAGAAAATCTAAGAAAAATCTTAACCAGTCTATTTTCTGTTGAGGCTTCTTTCTAGTTATTATGATGAAAAAGAAAAAGAAAACCCTAAAGCTCTGCATTAAACAAATGAAAACAAAGTAACTAACAAAAACTGCTTTTGCCTTCTTCTAAAACTAAGTAACGCTTAGTGTGTGAAAATTGACCATTTGGTTCGCTAATCAATAAACGTATGGAATTCTGTCTCATGCCCACATCTGCCTACATCTGCCTAAAGCTTATCGTTTCCTCAACTCTAATCTGACTCTAACCCAGTGTAACATTAACACTAAACCGTTAGAGAACACCTACAAAATCTTTCAAATACTTTCTGCTTATTCTGAACCTGTAAGAGTGACCTCCCTTGAACTTGACATTTACTGGGAACAAACTTTTGCATTGTTCCTGTTAATAACACTTTCTTCTTTTTTCCAGATCAGAAATATGATCGAATGAGCTTTTTTAAAAAAAACGTTTCCCAAAAGTCTTCTTGCGTGCAACAGAACCCAGCATTTCTATTAACAATGATTCATTATTCTCCTCTTTCTTCCTGATGATAATGTTTTGTTTTCTCTCCTGCTGCGTAGCAAAGCCCGATCCAGTCATTTTATCAAAAGAACACTTTCATACTTTACAAAATTGTTTCCTTTATTCTTGATTAAACCGTTTTTTGGTCCATTGATTATATACTGAATTCCGTTCTTCACTTATTCTATCTGATTCCAAACAGTTTTGTGAAACGTATCCATTATAATAAGCTGACAAAAGTAGACTAACTAAATCTACAGTGGTGTCTGCATCTTCTTTTACTTTCCCCATATTCACTAAGCCAAAGAAGGCATGGAATTCACCTGTGTTTAATAATTAATAATGCTTCTTTTGGTTATAAAGAACTGCTGATAGAAATAGCATCTTCTGCTTATTAAAGCACAACAATTTGATTCTTTCTTTCCACCGCATTCAGTGTACTGACATAGAACTAGAAAAACTCAAAGAAACATATGGAAGTTAAGAAAATCGGTAATTCCCACAAACTCCATGAAATATGTCGTGTGATAGACATTAGGTCGCCACCACATAAGGCATTTGAAATGCACATTCTAGAGCTGTGCCCATAGGAATTTATCAGTATGTCCTGAGAAACTATTTTTTCTAGCCCATATAATACCTGGGGACAACTTTTATGCAAGCTGTTTCTATTCAGACAATCAGGGGAACAATTGGAAATCTTTGCATTAAATGACCTCACATTACTGTATTAGTATCAGCAAACAAAAACATCTTGTCGGCAAGATTTTCTGCATGGACCCTGGTTCCACAATCACAGTTACGCTCAAGATAGTATTGTGAATTATCAGGGGGTACGCATGTACAAACATTAGAAACGTTTCACGAAAACGGAAAACGTTCTTTCTCCAGTAAGCTACAAAATTACCCAGTAGTCACTATAATCATCAATATGATGTTCCTGTGAACTCTGAGCAAATAAGGAGTGATTCGTAAACAACATGGTAAATGTAGGGTCAGACCGGAATCTTGATGTTTCATCAGATTCCTTAGTTTGCGTGTGGAAAGAGAGGTAAATCAATAGATTTTTTTTTCTCTCCCAAACGTTTACACAGATTATAGCACGCAGCATCACTGTCCTTTTATTTCAGAGCAAAATTTTGAATCATAAATCATGATGACAGAGATGACTCTGACACGATTTGAAATCAAGGATGGTGATGCAAAGAAATCCAGACTAAAATGGGAAAGAAAGCAACAACCAACAACCGAACATTTCACTATAAAAAAAAGATCAGAGTCCCAAATATTACAACGAAAGCAGCAAGGTTTTTTACTCTCAGGCCATGCTTGAAATATTGATAACGACAGAATATCAAAAGATGGCGAGAGCCATACGGGAGAAGAAATTACAAAAAGATGAGTGCTACAGCAGAAATCGCAAAAATGCTGAAGGCCTCGTTTCTGCATTTGTCGCCATACTGAGAACATTCCGAGACGAAACGACGCCATTTTTAGGTTATGTTTAGGGAAGAAAAATCGGGCACAAGCTGCATGAATCGGTGCCGAGGGGGACGTCTTGCCAAAGTAAACTGTCAAGACAACACGTCAATAGCCACTTTCTTTTTTTTACGCTGTAATATCATTCTTTGCTAGCGAGCCATCCCGTGAGAGCATAAAAGAGCAATGTTATTTCCTTCCCCACCATCCCCGGGTTGATGATGTCATCAATGGCAGATAAAGTATTGGCAGTAACGGTCATGTTCCATTGATAAGCAGAGTCTGCACAAGGAATAAACCCAGTTCACGTTCCCAAACATCCTGTTTTTCGTCACTTGAAAAAGAAATCGAAACGGACACACGTTGCTCGCTTCAAACGTCTCAACGACTGGAATTAACTTGTGTCCTGTAGTCGTATTCCCCTGCATCACTATCACCCTCGACAGTCATGCATCGATAGAATATGTGGAGATAATCGAATGTAGGTGACTGTTGTTGAATTTTAGTTGTTTTGGCTGCGATTCAGATCAGTCATTTCAGAGACTGTTGCTGATTTTCAGTTGTTTTGACTGTAATTCAAGTCTATTATTTTAGAGACTGTTGCTGATTTTTTTAGTTGTTTTGACTGTAATCCAAGTCTATTATTTCAGAGACTGTTGCTGATTTTTTTTAGTTGTTTTGACTGTAATTCAAGTCTGTTATTTCATAGACTGTTGCTGATTTTTTTTTATAGTTGTTTTGACTGTAATTCAAGTCTAATATTTCAGAGCTGTTGCTGATTTTTTTAGTTGTTTTGACTGTAATTCAAGTCTATTATTTCAGAGACTGTTGCTGATTTCTAGTTGTTTTGGCTGTGGTTCAAATCAGTTATTTCAGACTGTTGCTGAAGTTTAGTTGTTTTGGCTGCGATTCAATTTCAGAGACTGTTGCTGATTTTTTAGTTGTTTTGACTGTGATTCAAGTCTGTGATTTGAGAGAAACCGCTTGGGGCCTATTATTGTGTCCATAGTTCTATGTATTGCCTGCTGCGTTACAGTCGGGAGCATCCCATACAGGTGGCCGAGGAAAGGGGCAGGTTCCGTCTCTTGTCAATAATTTGTGCACCCTCCAGCGAGTTTTCAACCCTCCAAACTGAATGCACCATGAGTGTAAACTGGAAGCTGAGAGCGTTTGACACAGTTTTGTCCACCAAAAAAACAACAACCGATAGTTCTTTGAAAGTCTCTGTGGGCTTGAGTTGACATCAGGATGTAATGGGAAAGAAAATGTTGACCGCATCTCTGTTGTATGCTCTCTCTCTTCTTTCTTTTTTTCTTCATTGCTTGCCGTGTGGATTTTGTTGCGAGAAACCTAATCCATTATCTCATGTGTTTTAAAAGAGTACCGATTCGCGTCTGATTGGTTGAACACTGGGAAAGCATTCTAACAGTCTGAAATGTTCAAGATGATGATGATGTCTGTTTGTGTATGTGCGTGTATAACCTTTAAAAATCTGTTTATTTATTTGAACTTTCTATCAGTTTGGTAGCATGCGTGTCTTTGCAATTCACCTGTGTTACATAATCAGGTAAATTGTCATCCAGGTCGACCTGTTCATTACGCGTTACAATGAAGACTATTCTAAGCATAAAAATACACCCACAGAAAAGATACTGTGGTTGTGTGACTGGCTGTAATCACTGATGATATGATGAAGACGAGGAGAAGGAAGAAGAACAGAAAAAATCGACATCATCATTATCTCATGTCATCTCATATCATGATATATGATTATGATGATGATGATGAGTGATGATGATGATGATGATGATGATATGAGATGATGTATGCGTGCGCTCGCCTGTGTGCGTGTGCGCCCGCTCGCGCCTGTGTGTGTGTGTGTGTTGTGTGTGTGTGTGTTGTTGTGTGTGTGTGTGTGGTGAGAGAGAGAAGAGAGAGAGAGAGAGAGAGAGAGAGAGAGAGAGAGAGAGGAGAGAGAGAGAGAGAGAGAAGAAAAGAAGTCCATTTTAATCTGAAGTACTCCTCCTTGACTACTGCAATACATTGAAAAAAAATCATAATCGTCAAAAAGGTGATTTTTGGGTCTGGTCCAAAACTTTGCTACATGGTGATACGTTGTTTGCGTCTGTCAACCAGTTCATAGACAGAGCACAACGAGTCAAGGATAGAGAGAGTGAAAGAGAAAAGGGAAGGAGAAAAAAAAGTTTGTAAGAGAGAGAGAGAGAGAGAGAGAGAGAGAGAGAGAGAGAGAGAGAGAGAGAGAGAGAGAGAGAGAATGTCAACAGAGACTATGAAGTTAGAGGCTGAAAAAAGTAATGAAGTAAAGCGCGGAAGAGGAAAAACACAGCTGCAAATGACAGGAGAGGGAAGCGGAGGTTCATTACCATTACAAAATAGAGTTAAGAAAATTGGGACTACGTGCTGCTAGATAATTAAAGGAGAGAAACATGGACCCAGAACAAGGTCATAATTCGAACCCAACCATTAGCTCTCTTCACGTTCCTTAATAACCCCTCTTTGATGAATCCCGTGGTATCATTGATTCTTTCTTTGTTCCTTTTGGAGATTCATACTATTTGTTAAGCGTGATAAAAAAAAAGAAGCTGGTTTTGCAGGCCCCCTCACAATTTGGGGCAGTGGTCTTTCATCCTACGATGCACGTTCTTGAAAATACACAATTAAAGATTTTAAATCCAAGCTACCTAAAAAATGTCAGTCTACTGAAGGAGGTTTAACAAAATATGCAGTTTCGTGTGACTCTGTCTCAGATTTTACGAAAACATCAAGAACATAATATCAAACTTGTAATATAATCTCATAGTCTTATAAAACTCTCATTCGAGAAATACAGTTTTTCAAAGCCATACACTCCAATGCTTTCATTCTATGGAAAAAAGGAGTTATCATCAGAAACTCACATTTCTTCAGCTGCACAACAAATCAACTTTTTGGCGTCAGCAGGTATTCATATCACTGGTCTAATTTAGAATATTCAGGGTTTGAACCCAAAGCTATAGGTCCTCAGTTAAAACATATAGCAACACTCTAGAATGTGAATTCATCACTGCAAATTTTGGCGCAGATTACACAGGCTTGAAACAACGTAATGGTTTCTGTCCCTTCATTCATCCGTCTCATATTAAATGAAGGTGACCAGATCATTTCATAACCTGTACTGATGGCTCTGCTCCCAATAACTATTTGCAGGTTCCTTTATCTGGACAGATGTGATCACATTGAAAGAACATTTCAGCATACATTTACAGCTGAATATTGCTATATTTCAATAGGTCTAAAGTACCCTCCTCGTGTTCTTTTTATTTTTTAAAAGGACGCTTTTTCTGTGCGCCTTTAAACTGCTTTACAATTATCAAAATCTTTGCATATCTGGTGAAAAGTGAACATGCTTACATGAAATATCACAGAATTTATTTTTTTTTCGCTCCAGAATCTGCTATTGACTTTTGTTTGATTTCTTCGCTTTTCCAGATTACCTTCCAATAAACGAACGGGCAAATGGCCAAGGGGATGCAGTTAACAAAAAGGTCTACTTAAAATACAAATCCCGCCACAATACTTTGAAAGAAGGCAGCCTTTGCAGAAAAAGAAATCTTGCTGGAATTTGGTAGACATTATACCAATGAATGATGATCATTTAAAGAAATTGGTAGGCATGGAAGAGGTAAGAAAAAAATAAAAAAAACAAGGTTAAGTGTACTGTAAATTGTATTTGTAGTGGCCACTTAAACATAGTCACGTTCTTGTCTGTTTGGCAATAGATGGAAACAGTACATGACTGACTTTCAAACTACCTTAACATGTGTCGTTTAGTATTCCACAAATGTTTTAAATTGTCAAGGACTGGTTTGAGAGACCTATTCTGTATACAGCTCATTATTTTCTTTCTAAATGTCTAACGACGGCAACCCTTTTTCTAATTCAAAGATTTGTTGTGGGTAATGTCACAATTTTTTAATAGTTTTCTCTCTCTCTCTCTCTCTCCCCTCCTCTCCTCTCCCCCACAAAACACACACACACACACACACAACACACACACACACCCCACACACACACACACCCCACCACACACACACAAAACCCCGCACCACACACACACACACACATTCACTCATTCACATTCACTCACTCACCCACTCACTCAAAAGCACACATGTACAAAATATCTACAAGCACCCACCATCCATATACCACATTCAAATATTGAAATTATGCATGCACACCTTCACAAGCTCTGGCATACTGTTTGTGGTCTGATATCACTAAGTGGGTCTACCACAGAACAACGAACAGCACCAAAAACCCCCACACACACACAACACACACACACACCCACACACACATCCCCAAAAACACACCCCAAAAACACACACACACACACAACACACACACACACACACACACCAAACCACAACACACACACCCACACACACACACACACACACACAACACACACACTTGCACACACACACACACCACACACACACACACACACACACACTCACACACACACACACACACACACACCACACACTCACGCACGCACGCACGCACCGCACGCACGCACGCACGCACGCACGCACGCACGCACGCACGCACGCACACACACACACACACACACACACACACACACACACACACACACACAACGTTGCGATGTAAAGAAAATAGCAGTCATAAACGCGTTGTGTTGATATTAGTATTGACGCTCACGGCACGCCATAGAAGTTTTTACTTGCCCCTGCTGACGCACGCCTTTGTGCCAAACAATATGGCGCCTGGGGCTGTTTTAATTTTCTGTGAAAGATGCAGGCCTGAAGTGAGACGGAAAACACGACAATATTGCTGGTCTTCTTGTAAACAAATGTTGCCGATGGGAGAAACACACACACACACACACACACACACACACACCACACACACACACACACACACATCTTTCCTTGATGACACAGAATTTTGATGTAAAAGCAAAGATAGAATAACTGAGCCGCCAAGTGAAGAAAAACAAAAAACAAAACAGACACAATGCAACAGACACATGCAACAGACACCATGCATTTTGATCTATTGGTTCTTTTTCAAACAGGACAACAAAACAACATAACGAAACATGGTGCACAAAGACGAACAAATGACACTGTTAGCTCTTCAATCTGGTGCCAACTATGGCCTAGGGATAAAGCTGAAAGTACGGAATGGAACCAAAGGGGCGAAGGAAAAGGTCGTAGGGGAGACTATATAAATGAAAACAATATATAACAATTCAAAAATTACTACTATTACTACCTCAAACTACTACTATTACTACTAACGATGATGACGACGACAACAACAGCAACAACGACAACAACGACGACGACGACAACAGCAACAACAACAACAATTGTGATGATGATGATGATGATGATGATGATCATGCTCATGATAATGATGACAGTGATCATGATAATGAAGATCATCATCATCACAGAAGAAAAAGATGAAGAAAAAAGGGAGCAGGAGGAGGAGGAGGGAGGGAAGGACGAGGAGGAGGACAAGAGGAGGTAGAGAAAGGTTACAATAATAGTTATGATACTACTTTTACTGCTGCCGCACCACCACCACCACCACCACTACCTCTACGACGACGACGACGAGGGTTACGTAACTACTACCAGTGAAGGCGGAAAAGATAGTAAAAAAATAATCTAAGAAATATGCAAGTGCATGACAATTTAGAAAACACAAATAGAATAAAGTTCATCATAAGGGATGAACACCAACAACAACAGCACAACAACAACAACAATAAAAGTAATAATAATGATAACAATGATGATGACGATGATGATGATGGAATTTCATTACTACACAACTTACTTATTTACTACTATTGCTGCTGCTACCACTTCTACAACCACCACCGCCATCAACACCACCACTATTACTACCATATTACTACTACTGATAATAATGATGAAACTGATAAAACTGAAAAGTGTAACAGTAATGTTAATAAATTCAATGTAATAATAACAACAACAGCAACACATATTGATAGTGATATTATTGATAATAAAAACAACAAGAACAAGAACAATAATAATAATAATAATGATAATAACCACAATGATAATGATAATAATAATAATATATAACGATGCTAATAATAAAGAAGAAGAAGAAGAAGAAGAAGAAGAAAAGAAAAGAAAAAGAAGAAGAAGAAGAAGAGAGGAAGCAGGAGGAGGAAAGGAATTACAGTGATGAGTTTGTAAAGAGTTAAAACTACCATTGAAACAGGGGGAAAAGGGGGTGGATAGGGTAGGGAAACAGAAAGAAAGAAAGAAAAATGTCAAAAAGAAGTATGGCTATTTGAAAACCAGGTAAGAAAAGGGAGAGAACTGATGAAAAAGTAAAGAAAGGTATGGTAAGGAAAAAGAAGGCAGTAAAGGAGGGAGATACGAAAGAATAGCTGTAAGATATTCTTGAGGCGAATGATGATATGTGGGCCTGTGCTGTTAGGTGGATGGTGAACATTGGTAAATCTATGCTTGACATGGATACATGTAAGGGGGACATGAATACCGGGTGAGGTGGACATGGACACAGGGTACGGTGGACATGAAGACAGGGTATGGTGGACATGAATAACAGGGTATTGTGGACATGAAGACGGGTAATGGCGACATAGACACAAAGAGCTATGGACAAGAGTACAGTTATAATGGACATGGATAAAAGCATAGTAGACCTGGGTACCGGTATAGTAAACACGGATACACTGTATCATTGATATGCTTAGCGAACTCGGGTGCTGTACACGGGTAAGTGTATGATGGTTATAGATACAGGTATGGTTGACTTGGATACAGGGATGGTCAATACAGATACAGGGTCATGTGAACATGGATCCAGTATGGTGAACGTGGCACAAGTACAACAAGAATGTATCATATGACATCATTCAGGCTGAGATGTATACAGATACATGTTGTACTGGGTACGGATGCAGACATGGGGGGCACAGATACAAATTAAGTATTAAGTCCTTTGTTTCATTTATGTTGTTCTCTTTGTATAAGCAGCACATGATCAGTGTGAGAGTGCCAGTACACCACACATTAGAACATTAACAAACCCAGACATTTTGTATCAAACACCAAAACACTAAAATCAGCAAGACTATGTCCATTTGTAAGAGAACATACAGACTACGCATAGTATGAGAGGGACTGCTTGGAGGAGGGGAAAAAAAAGAAAAAAAAAAGAAAGAAAACTAGTAGTGGAAATTACTTTTGGTTTTTTTTGCTTTTTGTTTTTTTTTTGGCAGATGAAGAGGACAGTGTGAAGCACCAAAAATGAAGAGGTGGATTTCGGCCTTAGGGAAGGAAAAAAAATCACCGCCTTAGGTGCTCCATTGATCCGATAACTGATGCCACAAAAAAAAAAAAAAATGACATCATTCAGGCTGAGATGTATACAGCTACATTTGTACTGGGTACGGATGCAGACATGGAGGGTACAGATACATGATATGACATTGATATGGGTTATGACAAGCATAACGAGGATGACATGCATCGCGATACGGTGGATATAGGTACAGGGTATGCGAAGAAGGTGACGGGATATTGTGGACATCAATACTGGGAATGGTGAAGAAGGTGACGGATATTGTGGACATCAATACTGGGAATGGTGAAGAAGGTGACGGGATATTGTGGACATCAATACTGGGAATGGTGAAGAAGGTGACGGGATATTGTGGACATCAATACTGGAATGGTGAAGAAGGTTACGGGATATTGTGGACATCAATACTGGGAATGGTGAAGAAGGTTACGGATATTGTGGACATCAATACTGGGAATGGTGAAGAAGGTTACGGGATATTGTGGACATCAATACTGGAATGGTGAAGAAGGTTACGGGATATTGTGGACATCAATACTGGAATGGTGAAGATGGTGACGGGATATTGTGGACATCAATACTGGGAATGGTGAAGAAGGTTACGGGATATTGTGGACATCAATACTGGAATGGTGAAGAAGGTTACAGGATATTGTGGACATCAATACTGGGAATGGTGAAGAAGGTGACGGGATATTGTGGACATCAATACTGGGAATGGTGAAGAAGGTGACGGGATATTCTGGACATCAATACTGGGAATGGTGAAGAAGGTGACAGGATATTGTGGACATCAATACTGGGGATGGTGAAGAAGGTGACGGGATATTGTGGACATCAATACTGGGGATGGTGAAGAAGGTGACGGGATATTGTGGACATCAATACTGGAATGGTGAAGAAGGTTACGGGATATTGTGGACATCAATACTGGGAATGGTGAAGAAGGTGACGGGATATTGTGGACATCAATACTGGAATGGTGAAGTGACAGATATTGTGGACATCAATACTGGGAATGGTGAAGAAGGTGACGGATATTGTGGACATCAATACTGGGAATGGTGAAGAAGGTTACGGGATATTGTGACATCAATACTGGGAATGGTGGTCGGGATACAGGGAATCACATGGAAACCGATATGACGTAGTACGGGATATGGCGGACATGGATGCAGGTGTGAGTGTCTGCTTCTGTCCTCTCCTCTCTCTCATCTCTCTCTCTCTTTCTCATATATCTCTCTCTCTCTCCTCTCTCTCTCTCCCCCCCCCCCCTCTCTCTCTCACGCGCATGTACGCACACGTACACATACAAATACATATGCACATGTACACACACCACACACAGACACAGACAGACACACACGTACACACACATGTGCGCACGAGTACACAGACACATACATATGCACATGCACACTGTGACTTTTTAATAAGACCCCATTCATAAATGATGGTTGAATGCTCAGGCAAGAACGATAGACGTAGTAAGAAAGTCAAGCTTTCGTCCACACCCTTCACTTTCTTTCCACAGATGGAATCAAGAGGTTTGATCTTTGATACAACAACTGAATTTAATTAAGTATGAATAAAGATGATGATGATCTGCGGTGAATATGTCGTATGGTTGCTTGGTATTTGATGTCCGTTTGTTCCCTATGAAATGAATCACATACAAAAGAAATAAATCATGCACATATACTAATAGCAACAAAGTCTCTGTCCTTCTCCTCTCCGCTCTTTGCAGTAGCACACATATCAACTGTCCGCTTGTGCTACAAAAAAATATATCTTCCGGAGAATAGACGCAGAATATAGTTATACACAAGAAAAATATACAAGAAAAATGTCTGAGTGTGTTGTAGCGTGCTTGAATGTGGAGGATGTGTTTATGTGATTGCCACTCAGCTTCACGGAGTCGTATAGCGTTCCGGAGTTTCCGCTGACGTTCACAGTTTGCTTCCTGATCCCGGCAAGGTTGATACACCAGCACGTTCCTCCTGGCGAAGATGTAGTAGAGTGGTAGTTGGGAACAGGAACAGGAGTAGGAGTGAAACGTAGGGGTAAGAGTAGAAGTAAAAGTAGAAGTAGAACCTGCAAGATAACAATTGTCTTAGATCTTGCACTATAGTGGCACATCACTTTTCCACCCATTACACGCTCTAGACACACTTTACAATTGCACTAGCTTGCTCTATCATTTACAATTGATTTCCTTCAAAAATTGCTTTACGATATAACTCGTTAACAAAGAAGGAAAGTGTACATGAATATTCCAATCTGCCTTGACTGAGTTATTCGCCAAGGCTTAATGCTTGATGAATTACAATTATATTTAATCCTTGAGCAATTAAATCAAATGGCGTCAATCTTCATATTATACAGATCACTTAGATCCGAGAAAATGCTTCGTTCATAACTTGAACTCGTTTGCGATTCTTTAAATAATAAAAACTGCATTCACACAAATATCACATCTTCTAAATATGGTTGCATACAACGGTGAGCTGAAATAGAATTTACATAATATGGATTAGTACATGGCAACACGATATGATGAGAGGCAAACAGATGAAAATGACAGCTCTACGATCAATCATACGTGTTGACCGTAAACCTGAAATATTTAATTCAGAGCATATTAAATGATCGCGCGCACAAAATATTATTGAACTGTAAATGTGCCTTAATGCGATTATATTGAAATAAATTTTGTTGCTCTATACGAAAAAATGATTTAGACCTATTTACCTCAACACAGCTTTGCCCACAGCTAACAGACTCGCCACGGAACGATGAGACTCGTTCAGACTTTCCCCGCAAAAGTTGTGGGTATCGTCCTAGTGCCCTGTAGTGCCACTTCAGTCCGGCCTCGACTGATGCCTTCAAAAGGTTTCTTGCTCTTGAATAATTAGACCTTTTCTACGGAGCCAATTCTACGACGTCCGGGCTGATCAAAGATGGTAGATGCAACGGTTACTATTTACTGCACATGCGCGGACAGAGACACCACTGACACTTGGACAGTCGCGATTGGTCAGTACGACGGTTTTCGATGCCCTACAATTGTAATTATTTTATTATTAATACAAATGCAAGTCTGCATGACGCTTGAAATTATAAACGTACTGCCGTAAAGCAAAAACTAACAATTAGTTTTGTCGTTTGGACATAGAAATATTAATCCAGCGCAGAGCGAATAGACGTCATGTATCGATTGCGTCATTTTCTTAATGAAAATGAACCGAGCTCATGAATGAATGTCACAAATACCCCCTACTTAGCGAAAAATCCTATTTAAGCAAAACACTAAGAAAGGTGACAGTCCATTAATAAGTCAAATACAGGATTAAACAATCAAATTATGCACAACTCTTTTGCATTTCTCAATACATATTATATATATACATTTGCAGGATTCCGAGTCCTTCACTCTTCGACAACTATACTACTACTCATGTAGTCTCTTGAGTACGGCATTGATTGCCTCAACATGTTTCCTCCCAAGTCTCAGAAGCGATTAAAATATCATCAATAAAGTTGTGGACATCTTTTGATTTCATGTCACTCAATAATTTCATCATCATCCATGTGAACATGGCACTTGCGTTTCTCACGCCAAAGGGCATACGTTTGCACTGATATTGCCATGACGACGAACAATGTTTCCCAGCTCTGTCTTCCGTTCCCTGGTCAATACTCTTCACGATCCTCCTCCTACGTAACAACTGCGACGTACTCTTGTTATTTCAATCCTTCTCTTTCAAAGTATTCTTTGAGGAGATTGACGTGGTAGGTCTTCTCCTTGCCGTTGATCTCAATCTTGTAATCGACTGGATTGAGTCCTTCTGGAGATGGTGTACGGTCCTTTCCACGTTAACTGGAGCTTGTTATGTTTCTGTGGAAGTAGCACTAATACTTTGTTTCCAGGAATGAGATGTCTCATCTTCGTTTTCCTGTTGTAGTGCTTCGCTGTCGTCCGGCAGCCTTGTCAGATTGTCACGAGCTATCTTGCATGTTTCTTTGATCCTCCTTCAGATCAATGACATATTCCGCTGTTGTTCTGACGTCTGTTTCTAGCTCCTCGTCTGTCCATATTTGTTTTAAGACCTGCATTGGTCCACGCACATGTCTCCCATATAGTAGTTCAAATGGTGAGAACTTGAGTGATTCTTGTGGTGCTTCCCTGTAAGCAAACAATACTGCAGGAAGAAATCTGTCCCATTCTTTGGGTTGATCCAAACAAAGTTTCTCAACATGACCTTCAACGTGCCATTGAATCTTCCACGAGTCCGTTGGTCTGAGCGTGGTATGGCGTTGTGGTGATCCCTTTGATGTTCAAGAGTCTGTTGACCTTTGCATTGTCCCGGAAAGAAATTAGACTACCTCTGTCCGTGAGAATTTGTGTTGGTATCCCCACTCGCGTCCCAGATTTCCCACAAAGCTTCAGCCACTGCTTCTGTGTTGATGTTACGGAGTGCTGTTGCTTCTGCGTAGCGCGTAGCATAATCGATGACGGTGAGAATGTATCTCTTCCCTGATGATGACATGGGTTGATGGGTCCGATGATGTCCACTGCAACACGATGGAACGGTATTTTGATCAGCGGCATCCTCTGAACTGGTGCTTTCCTAATACTATTTCTGCCGATACATCTCTGACACGTATCGCATGACGCACAATATCTTTTGACGTCACCTTCCACTCCTGCCAAAAGAAACATGTAGCAGACGCTCTTTCGTACGTCTTACACCAGGGACCGTACAGCAAAGGGACTAACAAGAGCCAGATGCGCCGCGCGAAGTACTGCTCGCGAGCCGACGGCCGAAGTTGGGCGTAAAGAACTTCCGGTGGCAGCTTCAAGCGAGTAAACAATGTGTGGAGCACGCGTGTCGGACGGTGTAAATCTCGTTTCGCATGAACACTCCAATTTCTTGTACCAAAACCACATCGCATCTAATATGGGGGGTGCAAAACTGTGCCATTGTTGGCTGTCCCGCCCAGAAATCTAAAACAAAAGGGCTTACATTCACAAATTACCGGCGAAAGGTACGAACGATGAGTGGAGAATGCAGCTGATCAACAGTATCAACAGACAAGATAAATCGTTCAACCCCGACAGTGCTACAATTTGCTCCCGTCATTTCAAGGATTCTTGCTTCAAAACTGGTAAGTCTGAGCATAGACTCTATAATCGTTCAGTTAATAGCAATATTTCATCGAATAGGTTTCTGTAATGACAATTAAGTTCGGCATCCAAAATTCAGTGATGTCCAAGTTTGGTTCTTCTTCTTCTTCCTAAAATACTGGTTCAACTAATCAAAAACGATGAGGTCACCACGGCATCGATTTTAAAAAATCAAAAAGGGGTAATTTT
>CM031597.1:25586218-25597947 GCA_018398815.1 Conus ventricosus
AGTACTTTGTTTAAGCCTGGCCACTACAAATACAATTTCAGTACACATTAACCTTGTTTTTTTATTTTTTTCTTACCTTTCATGCCTACCAATTTCTTTAAAATGATCATCATTCATTGGTAAAGTCTACCAAAATCCAGCAAGATTTCTTTTTCTGCAAAAGGGCTTGCCTTCTTCTAGTATTGATGGCGGGTTTGTATTTTAAGTAGACTCTTTTTGTTAACTGCATCCCCTTGGCCATTCTCCCTGTTCGTTTATTGGAAGGTTAATTGGAAAGCGAAGAAATCAAACAAAAGTCAATAGCAGATTCTGGAGCAAAAAAGAAATAAATTCTGTGAATATTTAAATGTAAGCATGTTCACTTTTCACCAGATAATGCAAAGATTTTGATAATTGTAAAGCAGTTTAAAGGCACAGAAACGGTCTAAACATAAAAAACACGAGGAGGGTACTTTGGGACCTATGAAATATAGCAATATTCAGCTGTAAATGTATGCTGAAATGTTCATTTCAATGTGACACATCTGTCAGAAAAAGGGGACACCTGAAAATCAGTATTGGGAGCAGGCCATCAGTTACAGGTTTATGAAATATCTGAATCACCTTCATCAATATGAGACTGGAGAATGAAGGGACAGAACACCCATTACGTTTTTTTCAAGCCTGTGAAATCTGCGCCAAAATTTGCAGTGATGAATTCACATTCTAGAGTGTTGCTATATTTTTAACTGAGGACCCATAGCTTTGGGTTCAAACCCGAATATTCAAATTGACCAGTGATATGAATACCTGCTGACGCCAAAAAGTTGATTTGTTGTGCTAGCTGAAGAAATTTTGGTTTTTTGATGATAACTTTTTTTCCATAGAAATGAAAGCATTGGGGTGTATGGCTTTGAAAAACTGTATTTCCGAATAAAAGTTTTATAAGACTGGGAGTTATTTACAATTTTGATTTTTATGTTTTTTGGGTTTTCGTAAAATCTGGACAGAGCACACGAAACTGATTTTTTTTTTAAAAACCCCCTTCCCGTAGACTGAAAAATTTTTTTAAGGTATTTGGGAATTTAAAATTTTTTAATTGTGTTTTTTCAAGAACGTGTTTTCGTAGGAAAAAAAGGGACCACTCCCCCCAAATTTGTGGGGGGGCCCTCCCCAAAACCGCTTTTTTTTTTAAACCCACCTTAAAAAATATTGAACCCAAAAAAAAGGAACAAAGAAAGAAAAACAATGATCCCAGGGATTCATCAAAGAGGGGTTTTTAAAAGGAACGTGAAGAGAGTAAGGGTTTGGGTTTGAATTAGACCTTTTTCGGGGTTCCATTTTCTCTCCTTTTTTTACCTAGCGCACTTTAAGCCCCAATTTTTTTAACTCTATTTTTGTAATGGAAAAGGAACCCCCGTTCCCCTCCCCGGGTCATTTGCGCTGTTTTTTTTTTCCCCTTTTCCCCGCTTTACTTCATTACTTTTTTTTCAGTTAACTTCATAGTCTCTTTTTGACATTTCTCTCTCTTCTCTTTTCTCTCTCTCTCTCTCCTTTTCCCCCTTTCTCTTTCTCTCTTAAAAATTTTTTTTTTCCCCCCTTTCCCCCTTTTTCTCTTTCACTTTTTAAATCCTTGACTCGTTGTGCTCTGTTTTATAAAGGGTTGCCCGACGCAAAAAAACGTATCCCCATTAGCAATGTTTTCCCCCCAAAACCAAAAAAAATAAAACCTTTTTAAAAGAAATTTTTTTTTTAAAAATGTATTGCAGTAGTCAAGGGGGAGTACTTCAGTTTAAAAAATGGACTTTTTTTTCTTCTCTTTTCCCCTCCCTCTCTTTCTTTTTCTCTTCTCTCCTCTCCCCTTCTCCTTTTCTTCTTCTCTCTCTCTCTCTCTCTCTCAACCACACACACACACAACACACACACACAAAACACACAACAACACACACACACACACAGGCGCGAGCGGGCGCACACGAAACAAGGGAGCGCACGATACATCATATCATCTCATTTTTTCATATCAACTCATATCATGAATAATGATGACGTTGGGAAAAAAAATAATGATGATGTCGTTTTTTTTCTGTTCTTTTTCCCTTTTCTCCTCGTCTTCATTCTTTACATCATGATTACAGCCATCACCAACCCCGTATTTTTTTTCCTGTGGGTGTATTTTTTGTTTTAGAATGTTTCATTGTAAGCGAAAATGAACGGGGTCGCCCTGGATGACAATTTCCCTGATTATGTAACACAGGGGGGAATTCCCAAAGACACGCATGCTCCCAAAAAACTGATAGAAAGTTAAAATTTAAATAAACAGTTTTTTAAAGGTTATACAGACATCACAAACAGCCCTTCATATCACCCTTGAACTTTTGGGGGATTTTTGGGAATGTTTCCCCAGTGTTAAAACCAATCAGACGCAAAAGGGGTATCTTTTAAAACAAAGAGATAAGGGAAATTTAGGTTTCTCGCAACAAAATCCCAAGGGAAAGAAAATGAAAAAAAAAAAAAAAAGAGAGAGGTTTAAAACAGAGATGCAGTCAAAATTTTTTTTCCCCATTACACCCTGATGTCAATAACCCCACAGGGGATTTTTAAAAAAGAACTATGGGTTGTTTTTTTTTTGGGGAAAAACTTTTTTTTAAGCCCTCTCACTTCCAGTTTACACTCAGGGTGCATTCATTTGGAGGGTTAAAACTCGTGGGGGTGCACAAATTATTGACAAGAGACGGAATCCCCCCTTTCCCTGGGCCCACCTGTATGGGATGCCCCCCGCTGTAACGCAGCAGGCAATACAAAAGAACTATGGACAAATAATGGGCCCCCAGGGGTTTTCTCTAAAATCACAGATTTTGAAATCACAGCCCAAACAACAAAAAAATTCAGCAACAGCCCTTTAAATTGAATCGCGGGCCCAAAAAAAAACAAAATTCCCGCAACATTTGAAATAAACTGATTTAAAACCACAAAAAAAAACAACTAGAAATAAAGAACGTCTTAAAATAAAAAGATTAAAAATTACAGTCAAAAACAAAAAAAAATCAAAACCGCCCTGAAATATTAATTTAAAATTACAGCCCAAAACAAATTAAAAAAAAAAAAAAAATCAGCAAGTTTGAAAAAACGATTTGGGAATTTTTACATAAAAAACAACAAAAAAAAAACCACGTCTCTGAAATAATAGATTGGATTACAGTCAAAACAATTTAAAAAAAACAAAACAGCCCTCAAAAATTTTAAAAACTTGAATTAAAAGTCAAAAAAACTAAAAACCAGAAAAAAGTTCTAAAAATGTGACCCTAAATTTCGCACCCAAAACTCCTAAAATTCAACAACAGCCCCACCAACGTTATCCCCCAAATTTACCGATGCAGGGATGTCGAGGGTGATGTGATGCAGGGGAATGGGACTACGGGACACAATTTAAATTTCCCAGTCGTTGAGCCCGTTTGAAGCGAGCAATGTGCCCGTTTCGATTTCTTTTTAAAGGGGACGAAAAACAGGATTTTTTGGGAAGGGGTAAACCCGGGGGTTTATTCCTTTGTGCAGACTTGCTTAAAGGGAAACAACCGTTCCCGCCAAAAACTTTTTTCCCCCATTGATGACATCATAAACCCCGGGGATGGTGGGGAGGAAATAACATTGCTTTTTTTGCTCTCACGGGTTGGGCTCGCTAGCAAAAAAATGATATTACAGCGTAAAAAAAAAAAAGGGCTTTTGTACGTGTTGCCCCTTGACAGTTTACTTTGGAAAAGTCCCCCACTCGGCCCATTATGCAGTTTGTCCCCAAATTTTTCTTCCTAAAATAACCTAAAAATGGCGTCTTTTTCGTTGGGAAAATGTTCTCATTTTGGGCGAAAAATGAAAGAAACGGGCCTTAGCTTTTTTTGGGTTTCTGTGTGGCACCATCTTTTTGTAATTTTTTTCCCCCTATGGCTCTCCCATTTTTTGATTTTTCTGTCTTTTATAAATATTTCAAGCGGGCCCTGAGAAAAAAAAACCCTTGTGTTTCTTTTGTAATTTTTGGGCTTGATCTTTTTTTTATGTGAAATGTTGGGGGGGGTTTTGTTGTGTTGTTGTTGTTTTTTTTTCCATTTTGGGCCCTGGTTGCTTTCATCACCACCCTTTGATTTCAAATCGTGTAAGGGGTTTATCTTGTCATCATGATTTATGATTAAATTTTGCCCCTGAAATAAAAGGCATGATGCGCGTGCTATAATCTTTTGTAACTTTTTGGGAGAAAAAAAAAAAAATCTTTGATTTCCCTTTTCCCTTTCCATACGAAAAACAAGGGAAATTGATGAAACATAAAGATTCCGCGGTCTGCCCCACTTTTACCATGTTTTTTGTACAAATCATTTTTTGCTCAGAGTTAAAGGAACATCATTAAAGATTATAGTGATTTATTTGGGAATTTTGGGTAGCTTAGGGAAAGAAAAAAGTTTTCCGTTTTGTGGAACTTTCTAATTTTTTGTACTTGGTACCCCTGATAATTACAATATATTTGAGCGTAACTGTAAATTGGGGAACCCAGGGTCCATGAGAAAATTTTTCCCAAAGATTTTTTTGTTTGCTGATACAAAAATCCCAGAAATTTTGGGGATTTCTTTTTAAATGAAAAAGATTTCCAATTTTTCCCCTGTTGGGTTGAATGAAAAGTTCCCCAAAAAAAGTTGTCCCCGGGGATTTATGGCTAGAAAAAAATAGTTTCTCAGGACATACTGATAAATTCCTATGGGCAAAAGCCTGGGAATGTGATTTTAAAATCCCCCTTTATGGGGTGGCGCCCAAAAATTTTAACACACGGACATATTTCAGGGAGTTTTGGGGGAATTTAAACCGTTTTTCTTAATTTCCCATATTTTTTCTTTGATTTTTTTCTAGTTTATTCAGTAAACTAAATGGGGTGGAAAGAAAAAAAAAAATTGTTGTGTTTAATAAGCGAAGATCCCTATTTCTATCAGCAGTTCTTTAAAACCCAAAAGAAGCATTTTTAAATTTTTTAAACACGGGTAATTTCCCAAACCCTTTTCATTGGTTTGTGAATAGGGGAAAGTAAAAAAAAGATGAAACACCCCCTGTGGGATTTAGTTAGCCCTACTTTTGTCAGCTTTTTAAAGGGAACGTTTAAAAAAAACTTTTTGGGAAATTCAGATAAAAATAATAAAAGAACGGAATTATATTAACAAGGGGCCCCAAAAAAACGGTTTAAAAAAGAAAAAAGGGAAACAATTTTGTTAAAGTATGAAAGTGTTCTTTTGAAAGAATGATTTGATGGGGGCTTTCAACCCCGGGGGAGAAAAAACAAAACATTATCACGGGAAGAAAGAGGAAAAAATTTTGAATATTGTTAATAAAATGCGGGGTTCTTTTTTGCACGCAAGAAGATTTTTGGGGAAATTTTTTTTTTTTTTAAAAAGCTCTTTCCCGTTCATTTTCTGTTTGGGAAAAAAAAAAAAGAAAGTGTTATTAACAGGAAAAATTGGCAAAATTTGGGTTTCCCAGAAAAATGTCAAGTTCAAGGGAGGTCACTCTTAAAAGGTTTTCAAAATAAGCAGAATTTTTTTTGAAAGATTTTGTAGGTGTTCTCTAACGGTTTAGTTTTAAAATGTTACACGGGGTTAGAGTCAATTAGAGTTGGGGAAAAACCGATAAGCTTTAGGCAGATGTAGGGAAAATTTGGGCATGGACAGAATTCCCTACAAGTTTATTTATTAGCGGGAAACCCAAAAGGTTTAATTTTTCCCCACTAAAGGTTTTCTTAGTTTTTGAAGAAGGCAAAAAAACATTTTTGTTAGTTTAATTTTTTTTCATTTGTTTAATGCAGAGCTTTTGGGTTTTCTTTTTTTTTTTCATATTTAAAAAACTAGAAAGGAAACCCAAAGAAAATAGACTGGGGTTTTGATTTTTCTTTTGGGTTTTCTTGTTGTGTTTTTTTTCTTGCTTGGTTTCATTTTTCGAATAATAACAAATTTTCCCCGGCCCTTTATGGGTTCGCCCCAACCCAGTAAAAGTCTTTTTGATTGGGTAGAACCGCAGCAATGTAAAAGATTTATGAATATTGCGATATAGGGAAAACAGGAAAAACAATTTAAAGGGGACCGCCCCAAACGACAACACACACCCACACACACACACACAACACACAACACACACACACATACAACACACACAAAAACACCACACACACACACACACACACAACCACACAAACACTGCAGTAAAAAAAAAGCAAACAAAAAAAATGACAAATACCAATAACTAACCAAAACCAAACCCAAACCCAACAACCAACCCTACACGACACAGAAAAGGATACCCACCCCACAACCTGTTCTCCCCCGCCCAGCCATTTTGCTTTTAGGGGACAGGGAAAAAAACGAGACCGAAAAATTAAACGAAAAGAGCGGTCAACAAAGAGAAACGTCCTCCCTTTTAGACGACCCCGCGCACTGCACGTGCTGCGTGCTAGTTAAAAAACGCTCCAGAAAAAACCTGTCGGGGGGATCAAAGAAAAAGACGGAATATTTCCTTTTGCATGGGTAAGGGTTTTGGGCCGGGTTTATTTTACCAAGTAAAAGGGAAAAATATGTTGTGTTGTTGTTGCTGTTTTACGCCCAGCCCCATATAAGAGGCCCCTAAGTATAAACTCAGAGAGAGAGAAAAGAGAGGGGGGGGGGGGGGGGGGGGGGGGGGGTTTTTAGAGAACGAATGCATAGCCTAGCTGAAATTAACCCCTTCCCCTTTCCCTTCCCCTACCCCTTTTTTCCTTCCCCTCACATCTTTATGTTTGTTTTAAGTATGTAATTTCATTGTATAGTGTTTTTTCTTTTTTTGGGATCGTTGTGGGTTTATTATATTGCATATTATGGTATTTAAATCTATATGGACGTATCACTTTTAAAGGGTTTTTTATTATTATGTTTGTATTGGGACCAAAATTTCACATTTTTTTCGATGTGAATTTTTTTTTTTTTGTTTTTTTTGGGGGGCGGGGGGTTCCCCCTGTGTTTTTTTAAAATCACCATGTCCCGCATCTCCTCACTGCTGAAACCACACCACACACCCCACAACAACACACACACACACACACACACACACACACGCACCCCAAAGCACCCCATAAAACCACACACAAAAAACACACACAAACAACACCCCACACCCCACCACAACCCCACAAAAAAATAGTGTCTTTTGCCCGTGTCCTTTCCAAAAAATGTGTTTTTTGTTTCTTCCCTTTTATCCAAAAACGCTCAGCCCAATCCCTTTGCGTTTTAAGGGTTTTGAGGGCCCAAATGTTGTTAAACCAAAAAAACATGACAAAAGTTCAGATTGCATCAGGAAAACCCAAAAAAACCCTGCCAAATTTCCCCCCAGATGTACAAAAACCTTTTAGTCTTGGTTTCAAAACCTGTCCCAAATCTTTTTTCCCCCCTATCAGAAATAAGGGACGGGGTTTTAACCGCAAAATTGTCTAAAAAAAACAAAGGGAAAAAAAATTTCCCGTCTTTAAACAAACATGTACCCCGTACTTTTGGATTTTTGGGCGTTTTGGGGTTGCTTTGTGTTTATTTTATTTGTTCCTAAAAAAAAATGTGAAAAAGGAAAATTGTGTTCTTTTTTTGTTTTTTTTCTTTTGTTTTTTTTTTTTCTTTTTTTTTTTAAAAGCGGGACAAAAAGAAAATTTTTTCTAAGCAAGTTTTTTTTAAAGAGTACATTTTATTATAGACCTCCCCAAAAATATCAACACCAACGCAGCCAGTGGGCCTTCCCCAAAGGGCCCAAAAATGACAAAAATGGCAGTCTTTGGGGTGGGTCTAAACCCAAAAGGACCCGTCCCTGATATGAAGAGAACTTGTCCGGGGGGGAAAATGGGGGGAAAACCCTTTGAAAACCTTTTACAGAAACAAAAAGGGGAAACTCCCCGTGGGGCCCACCCCAAAAATCAGTTCGATTATGAAAACAACAGGGGTTCCGCCGTGACAATAGATGGTTTTTAGCGGGGTGAAGGGGGGCTATACCTATTGCCGCTAAAAAACCCCACACCCAACCGGGAAGGGGGCCCTCGGGTGTGCAACATCCCCATTGTTTAGTCACATGACCAGGGTTTTAATGGGCGTGTGCCCTGAACTCCAGTTTACCCCCGTAGAGCAAACACCCCCTGCGAAGACGGGGCGGAGGGCTGTGAAAGCTCCAAAAAGTGCTATTCCCCAGTGGGGTGATGCTTTAAAAACCGGTTGTCGTCCATTAAAAGACGTTTTGGGGCTTTTCCAAACACCCGGGTTTTCTGTAAATTACCCTTTGAGGAAGATATTTTTCGGTCAGCGCCCCTTTCCCTTTTTGTGCTCCAGCCAAAAATCCCACCATTACAAAATTTCAGAGCAACCCCTTTTCCCTTTTACAGTAAAAGTTTTTTTCCCTAGTTTCCAACATCAGCTATGGGAAGGGAAAAATGGGTTCAATTTCCTCTTTTTTAGGGACTTTGTACTTTTCCAAAAATCAAGGGTTTTGGGCTGCCACATTAATTCATAAACAAAAACAGGAAAAACCAAAAACAAAGCAACACACCGCCCCACCACACACCCAACGCACACCCCACCCCCACAAAACACACACACACCCCGCAAAGCCACAAAAACACACACAACACCCCACACACACACACCCCCACACACACACACACACAAAACACACACACACACACCCACAAACATGCCCGGGGGGGCCTAGCTGAAAAAAATCAAAGTTAAAAAAATAAAAAGAAAGCAAGGGGGGAAAAAACGGGCCCTTAAAAAAACCCGGGGAATTTTAAAAATAAAGGGCAAGCAAGCATGCGAAAAACCCCAAAAAGGGTAACGAGAGTCGACAGTTAGAAAACTGTTAAACCAAAAACACAAAAAGGGAGAGGGAAAAAAGGGCGAAAAAACTGTAATTTACACAAACACTCAAAAAGGCGGAACGGGATCAATGGCGGGGGGCTGCTGTTGTTTATTTTTGTTGTTGTTTCGTTGTCGTTGTTGCAGGGTTTTTTGTTTTTTGTTGTTGCGTGTTGTCGTTGTTGTTTTGGTTTGAATGCTAATTTGGTTTTTTGTCGTTTGCTTTGGGTTGGGGTTTTCCTGGTTTATACAAACAACCTTTCCAAAAATGCAAATCCACAAAAAGGCCAGAAACCCACTCGTCCGTGGTCCTCAAACCGGGGGGTCAGCTGTGGGTGTTTCCCGTTCTGCCGAAACTTTGAAGGGGGGCCCCGACGCCTGTCACGGGGAAACTGACCAACACGAGTTGAAATTTATTTTGCCGAAATTTACGGTGTCCCATTCGCCTTTTAAAATGCATATTTGTGATATAGCTTTGCTTGACCCGTAGGGCCAAACTGGGGGGGGGGGGGGGGGATAAAACAGGTGCCCTTTATCTTGTTCGATTAGGGCAAAAGTTTGGCTGGCATGTGTTTGGGGTTATTTAACTTCCCACTCCCCAAAACTTGGTGGTGGGAAAGGGGAAGATGGGGAGGTGGAAAGAAAAGGGGGGTTTTTGGGGGGGTCTTTTCTGGGCCATGGATGAAAGGGTGTTTTTTGGGGGTCTTTGGTGGGCCCCTGGGGTGAAAAAGGGGGTTTAAAAGGGGGGTCTTTCCGGGGGGGTGGCCTTGCTGGGCCTGGATGAAAAGGGGTTTTTTGGGGGGTCTTGTGGGCCATGGATGGGAAAAAAAAAGGGTTTGGGGGTTTTTGCGGGCCATGGATGAAAAGGGTGTTTAGGGGGTCCCTTTCTGGGCCATGGAAGAAAAAAGGGGTTTAGGGAGGGTTTGCTGGGCCATGGAGGGAAAAAAATGTTTTAAGGGGGGTTTTTGCTGGGCCCTGGAAGAAAAGGGTGTTTAGGGGAGGTTTTTGCGGGCCATGGATGAAAAAGGGGGTTTAGGGAGGTTTGCTGGGGGCCCGGATGAAAAAAGGGGGTTTGGGAGGTTTGCTGGGGGTGGATGAAAAGGGTGTTTAGGGGGGTTTGCTTGGGGCCTTTATGAAAAAAGGGGGTTTTTGGGAGGTCTTGTGGGCCCTGGGAAAAGGGTGTTTTGGGGTCTTGTGGGGCCCCCGGATGAAAAGGGGGTTTTTGGGAGGTCTTGCTGGGCCCTGGATTTAAAAGGGTTTTGGGGGGTCTTTCTGGGCCCTGGATTTAAAAAGGGGGTTTTGGGGAGGTTTTTGTGGGGCCCCGGATAAAAGGGGGTTTAGGGAGGTTTTGGGGTGGGATGGATGAAAAGGGGTTTTTTAAAAGGTCTTGCTGGGCATGGATGGGAAAAAGGGGGTTTTTTGGGAGGGGTTTTCTGGGGCCCTTTTTTTATATCACGATCAGAAGGCGAAAAGAAAAACCATTTTTACATAAAATACCAAACAATTAAAAAACAAAAAAATGATACACGGATGGTTCTGGGGAAATCTCGGACACAATGCTTGTCGCAAAGAAGGGCCCCATACATTTTAAAGCAATCAAATAGCCAAATTAATCTTACCAATTTTAGACGCAGTTGTAAAGTGGGGGGGTGACTTTGCTACTACCACCCACCCCGTTCCTTTTAGATTCAGTTTTATGTCACCCAAATTTTCTTTACATTGCTCCAAATTCCACACACAAAAAAACACAATGGGAAGGACACCCTTAAAGTATTTTATCAGGGGGGTTTTTTACAAACAAAGTTATTATTTCTTACCAGCCCCTTTTGGCCCAAAATGGGTTTCTTTGGGACTCCCCGGGTGGGAGGTCGTGGGTTCGAAACCCATTTAGAAATCATGTTGAATTTTTTTGCCCGTCCCCGGGTCCTACCCAGAGTTTAGTTTGCAGCAAACTCAGTGGGGAAGGGCTGGGGGCCACACAGTCGGTTTCATCCATTATGGATGCGTTTTTTGAGGTGTTTTCTCAAAAATTTCCCGACCAGCAGGGAAGTGGGCCCGTTTTCTTTCGGGCCGGTTTTACCCTCGGTATATATTAGGGAAAAGGGAAACGTAGGTACAGCCCTGTATGTGTTAACCCCAAAAAGGGGAAAAAAGTTTTTATCTCTTAAACATCTCTTCTCATCGATCAAACATAAAAAAAAACCCCGGGGCCAGACTGCCTCCAAATTCCGTTATGGGGGGGAAACCTCCCCCAAACCCCGGGGGGTCCCCCGGGGCGGTAGGGGAAAAACCCCCAGATGTGGGGGGGGTTGTGCGAAAAAATTCCCCCGGCCAAAATGGGGATGTTTCCCACCCGGACCGGGGGGGGTCAAAAGGTGGCACTGTTTTTCCCCACTGAAAAAATCCCCTGTGTCCCAAAACGGCTCATCATGCGGTCAAGAGGCGCGTTATAACCTCTAGCCACGGGGGGGGGATCCCCCGGGGAAAAAAAAAATCCCCCCCGGGCTCACAGGGTAGGACGTACGGGCCGTGAGCTAAAGGGGGAAAGGGACCCCAAAAAAAAAACTCCCGCGAAAAACCCCGGGGGTAAAACGGGGCCCCTGGCGCAACTAAAACCACGATACCACGCAAACCACGCTTTCATGGATGCAGCCCACAGACATTCGAAAAAGGGCGCTCGACCCTTTGGGGGCCCCCCGGGGAGGGGGGAGCCGGGCCCCATGCCTCAAAGGGGCCCCTCCCCAAACAGTCGGTGGTCGACCCGGAAATTTCCCCATGCCTTTTGGAGGAAGAAAGGGGACCCCATCCTTTCCCGCTGGGGCCAAGCAAAAATATCCCCCCAGAATGCCCAAAATTTTTCCCGGG
>CM031597.1:25598947-25606447 GCA_018398815.1 Conus ventricosus
AGCAATACTCTCTATTATGAGAGGTGAAGGGACAAGGAGGATGAGAGTGAAAACGTTTGAGCTTCTCCTTCAAAGTGATCCCGCAGGGACTGACAAGGAGGGGTCTGCTGATGCACGCGAGTGTCCTGGTGCAGGATGTTCCGCGTCCTAGGATAAATGGAAGAAAGATTTAAATGCAGGTAGGCTACACATCTGTTCACGGGTGTAGCACGTGGAGCTTCAAGTTCAAATGAATCGGTCCCAATCTTGTAGAGTACGAGACATGTGGAAAAAGGCCAGGGAGGCGTGATGACATTTGTGACGTCACCATGCTAGACTGTCCTTTCGCCGTTCCACGATTATGTCTGACTATTCTTGCTGAGTTTTTAATAATACTTTTTAATCTTCTCATCATTATCATTTTTTTTTGGCTTTGTTTGGGGAGAGAGAGGGAGTGAGGCGCGCACAGCTCAAAACAGTCATTGCGTAATTAGTAGTCGTGCACGAAAACCATTTTTTAGTTCGTCGCACGACTAGTCGTGCCAATAGCCGGACTGGGTTGCGAGTCGTATTATCGCACGACTAGTCGTGCACGCAGTCATAGCTACGAAGTCATAGCAAATTAAGGAAACAAAATAAGGCCAGCAAAATTTTTTGGATAAACTTATGTATTTTCAGGTAATTACCGTATTTTCATACCATTATCCAACATAATATCATTAGAAAATAATTTTAGCTTACATTCATTTTGCTTGATATATTCACTGCGTGCACCTCGCGCTAGAAAATCGTCTGCAATTTTGGCTCATCTTTTTTATTTATTTCTCAAAATAATAAAAGATTTTGAAGTGGCTTCAAATCTGAAATCACTTATAACATTATAAAGAACAATATACCAAAGTATTGTGCTTGTTGCACGAAGTGCACAATTCTGATTAATTCTGCGACGTAGAACCCCCACTAGTTTGTTTATACGCTTGTACACCGAGTACACTGTGGCCGCGTTATCAGTTATAGGGTAATTACTTGCACATGTCGATAGGTTTCGCACTCTACATTCCTCCACAACACAAAGTCATAACACATGTCTTATAGTAAACGCATAACAACCGCTGAATTATGGAAAAAAATGCTTACCTCAACGATGTTTTGGCTGCCAAACTCCATGTTACCGCCGACACCGGGAAATTCTGTACGCACTAGATGTGGGGGCCCGCCCCTTTCAGTACTTCGTTAGTGACTCAGAGAAGGGGGAAACCAGCCAGCTGCGCATCCCTTTGCTGTACGGTCCCTGCTTACACCGAGGTGTCCAGACATAGGTATGTCATGAGCTACTTGTAGTACGTTAGATCTCAGTTTCCTGGGTACCACAACTTGGGTATGTTGCGTCGTTGGTGTACGCACCTTCCTATACAGTATTCCCTTCTTGATTATAAATGATGTTTCAACACCTGTTTTGCTGGTACGTGCGTTCTCTGGTTTACGGGCCAACTCAATCAACTTCTTGAGTGATGGGTCTTTTGTCTGTTCTTCTTTTAACTCTGCAGGAGATACAATGCTGCATGTCGCTTCTTTGATCTTGAGCGGTTTCATCTGCTTGCCGGTAACTGCTGCCGCTTGGATGGGATAGACGGGTACATTGATGATCCCTCCTCTTTCTTGCTTGCGTGTGTTTCCAATCAATACTGGGGAAACGGGTTTTTCCATGACGAGTACTTCAGTCTTGTCTGAAAAGTAGGAGTCTCCATATGTTACCGCCACGGAAGATTTTGTTTGACTGATGACGATGCCAGTGATACCTCTTTTTTCTGACCTGTGTACAATGTTCTGGAACTAAGTCCTTCCTCACGATCGTCATGGTGGAGCCTGTATCTCTCACAGCGTCCACCGTTTTTCCTTCCACTTCTACCGTGCAATAAGGGTTGAATTTGATTCCCCCTTTCAACTATAAACCCAAATGTTTTATCATCCTTTAGTTAAAAACTGGCAGCCGCTGTGGTTTGTATTTCATCGGGTGGGTCATTTCTCTTCGTGGGGCAATATCTGGGGTGTGGTTTCCCCCCAAACGGGAACACTTTATCTGGAAGCGATTAAATTTTTTCCTGTCGTGCCTCCCCTGGCAGGGAAAGATCCCCCCGGCTTTTCCTCCTTCCGAGCTTCCGGTGGACCTTTGTTATCAATCCCAGACCATACCTACCATGATCCCGGTTTGCTCTCACGATAACCCCTCCCCAAAATCTGTTGTTTAAATAGGGTTCTGCTGCAACAGCTTCCTTTTCCCCCCGTGGATCTCTCTCCCCTGACAAATCTCCCTGATCAAAAGGCCCCAAAGCTTCCCGAAAAATTTTTCTTGGTTTAAAATCCTTTCAAAAACCTTTTCGTCCTGTTGGACCCCCCAAAATTTAAACCACCCCCTCTTGCCCATAGACAAACGAAACCCATAGTGAAAAATTTACGTTCAGTGCTCTCTTTGCGTGCTGTACAAAAAATTCTGTATGTAATGACCAGCACTCAGTTTATACTTTTTTGCAAAAATGGGCCCGTTTGATGGGTTATTGCCGCCGACTCTGCCGGGTTTTGTTTTTCATTTCGCTTCCCCAAACTCTGCCCTTGAGTAATGGGGCAAAACCCGGGACCCCATTCCTTCCCTTTTTCCCCTCCCTTAAAGACTGCCCCTTCTCAAATTGAGTTTAAAAATGACCCCAAGGTCGTCCTTGGGCTTCTTAAGGGAAGGTAAAATTGACCTTACCGGGCACTACGTCCCGTAGAATTTGGAAATTGGGGGCAGCAAATTTTGAAACATCACCACTGCCCCCTGCCCCTTTTAAATAAGCTAACTCTAGCTTTTTAATGGTCTCTCGGCCTCTCTTTTTTTCCCCATTTTCTTTCCCCTTTTTAAATTTTCCCCTCGTTTCTTTACGCTCCTTTTTTTCTTTTCGATCTCTTTTTTCCTTCCTCGTTCTCGTTCCCCTTTCACGTTCCTCTCGTTCTCGTTTTTCCTTTTTTTGAAAGTAACACGAGTTACTGCTCCTTTTAGGCCCCAACCTAGTGCCTCGGCTTTCCCTTTTTGGAAAAATTTCGCACTATTTAATTTGGGTGAAGCGGGCTTTTTGTCATGGCAGATTGGCCCCGGGCGTCGGGGCTTTTTTGGGCGGATGTCGCCTACCACGCAAGTCCTGTTGTCTTTAACAAATTCAAAAAAAATACAAAAAACGCGGGGAAAACTGTTCCCGTTTACGCGTTAAAGCCAAAAAAGATATTGAAACACTTTCCAAAACACAAGTGTAAAGAAAAAAACAAATTTCCCCCCACGAATGGGAAACCCCCACTACACAACCCGTGTAATAAAAATGGGGATAAAACCCCACTCGAAACCCCAAAAAAACGGTTTTTCCCAAAAAACTCAACCAAAACCCAAAAACCCCGGTTTGTACACACAGAAAAGAAAAGAACGTACTAAATGACCCCAAAGGGAACCCTGCTAAAAAAAAATTTAAATCTCCGATACGTCTTACTTTTACTAGAAATAATACGGCGCCCGCCCAAAAAAACCCGGGTGCCACCCTTGCCCCCCGTTAATTAAACTTACGGGGTTAAATGCCGCTTTAGAGTAAACCAAAACCTTTTCCCCTAATTTCCTTTTGCCCAAACCGACCCCCAAAACAATACCAAGCACTAGTTTCCCAAAGCCCGTAACGTCAAGATTTAAATAACCCCGGGGAACTTTTTAGTAAAATCTTTTTTCTTCACAAAAGATCTAGGAAATTTGATCTAAAAGAAGTTAAATTTTGTCGTGGTAAAAAATGACGTGAATTGGGCCCCAAAGGGCGTTACCCTTCCCCGTTTCTGTGTTTAGGCCCCTTTTTTTTAGGGTTTTGGGAAATAAAAGAACCAAATTGCCCCCTCGCGACTAACGAAATAAATAAAATGATTTATGGGAAAAAAAAAAAAAAGTGAAAATTTTTTTTTTTATTTTTTTTTAGATGGTCAACACATATAACAGTCACAGAGCGCACCGCCCAAACCCCCCAAATAGAAAAAAAGTGAAGGGTTTTGGTCTTCAACCCTTGCCTGGTCATGAACCCCTTTCCCGGTACTTTCAGATCGAAAAATCCCCGGACGAGCCCCAAAAAAATGTTGACTTTTTTAAAAAGACCCCATTCATTAAATTGATGGTTTTAAAGCTCAGGCAAGAACGATAGACCGTAGTAAAAAAGTCAAGCTTTCGTCCAAACCCTTCACTTTCTTTCCAAAGATGGAATCAAAGGTTTGATCTTTGATACAAAACTGAAATTTAAATTAAATTTTTAATAAAGATGATTGATCTCGGGGGAATATGTCGTATGGTTCTTTGTATTTTTGATGTCCCTTTGGGTTTCCCCTTTAAAAGAAACCCTACAAAAGAAAAAAAAAACATGCACAAAATACTAAATTTGCCCAAAAAAGTTTTCTGTCCTTCTCCTCTTTCCCCTTCTTGCAGTTGCCACATATCAACTGCCGCTTGTGCCCCACAAAAAAATATATCTTCCCGGGGGAATAACGCAGAATATAAGGTTTTTTACACAAGAAAAAATTTCAAGAAATGTTCCCGAGGGGTTTTTTGTAGCGTGCTTGAATGGGAGGGTTGGGGTTTTTTTGTATTGCCCCCTCAGCTTCACGGAGGTATGCGTTCCGGAAATTTCCCCTGACGTTCACAGTTTTCTTCCTGATCCCGGAAAGGTTTTTTAACCAAACCCGTTTTTCCCCCTGGGGGAAGGGGTTTTTTAGAGGAGTTGGGAATGGGAACAGGGAAAAGGGGAAAATAAAGTGAAACGTAGGGGGAAGAGTAAAGTAAAAGTAGAAGTAAAAAACCTGGGAAGATAACAATTGTCTTAGTTTTTGCACTATAGTGGCAAAACACTTTTCCACCCCTTACACGCTCAGGGCCACTTTTCAATTGGGATAGCTTGCTCCCACATTTACAATTGATTTCCCCCTTTAAAAAATTTTTTACGATAAAATCGTAACAAAAAAGGAAAATGTACTTTAATATTCCCAAAAAGCCTTTTTACTGAGGTTTTTCGCCAAAGGGTTTAAAGCTTGATGAAAATTTCAATTAAATTTTAAACCTTGACAGATTTAAAACCAAAAGCACAATCTTTTATTTTATAAAAGATCACTTAAAATCCCAGGAAAAAGCTTCGTTTTATTTCCCTTTAAAATCGTTTTTTCATTCTTTAAAAAATAAAACGCAATTCACACAAAAAAACACATCTTCTAAATATGGTTGCATACAAAAGGGGAGCTGAAATAGAATTTTCATAATAAGGTTAGTACTTTGGGAAAACCCATATGATGAGAGCAAAAGATGAAAAAAGAAAAGCCTTTCGATCAACATACGGGTTGACCGGTAAACCTGAAAAAATTTAATTTAAGCATTTTAAAATGAACCGGGGCGCACAAAAATTTTAAATTAAGGGGAAATGTGCCTTTAAAGCATTTTATTGAAATTTAAAATTTTTTTCTCTATTTCGAAAAAATGATTTAGACCTATTTACCTCAACACAGCCTTTTGCCCACAGCTAACAGACTCGCCCACGGAACGATGAGACTCGTTCAGACTTTCCCCGCAAAAGTTGTGGGTATCGTCCTAGTGCCCTGTAGTGCCACTTCAGTCCGGCCTCGACTGATACCTTCAAAAGGTTTCTTGCTCTTGAATAATTAGACCTTTTCTACGGAGCCAATTCTACGACGTCCGGGCTGATCAAAGATGGTAGATGCAACGGTTACTATTTACTGCACATGCGCGGACAGAGACACCACTGACACTTGGACAGTCGCGTTGGTCAGTACGACGGTTTTCGATGCCCTACAATTGTAAATTATTTTATTATTAATACAAATGCAAGTCTGCATGACGCTTGAAATTATAAACGTACTGCCGTAAAGCAAAAACTAACAATTAGTTTTGTCGTTTGGACATAGAAATATTAATCCAGCGCAGAGCGAATAGACGTCATGTATCGATTGCGTCATTTTCTTAATGAAAATGAACCGAGCTTATGAATGAATGTCACACACACACACACACACACGCACGCACGCGCGCACGCGCGCACGCACGCACGCACGCACGACAACACACACACACACACACACACACACACACACACACACACACACACACACACACACGCACACACACAACACGCACACACACACACACCGAATGGTGATCTGATGGCAGTGATCGGGTCATCACAGTCGGCCGTCCAGGCTTTCCACTTCTCTGTAGTTCAGAGCAAACTAAAAATGGTTCCAGCGAAAATGGCTTTCGCCTGGGGTTCAGCGTATTGAGCGGAAAATCTCACAGCTCTGAAAATCGTTCATTTCAACAAGGGCTGATGGGGATCATATGTTTTGTTGTTGGTGGTTTACTTGTTTGTTCGCTTTTAAGGCTAGTGATCTCTGTTGCGCAGATGTGCGCGCGCGTGTGTTTGTTTGTGTGTGAGTGTGGGAATAGGGTGGGGGTGGGTGGGGTGGAGGGTGAGGGAGGGTGGAAAAGTTTGGGAGTAGCCATAAAAGAACAGGGCGGATGAGTAGCAGTGTTGTCATGATCACGAGAGAGTTTGTGTGCATTCTGTTGTTGTTGTTGTTTGTTGTTGTTGTTGTTGTTGTTGTTGTTGTGTGTGGTGTGTGTGTGTGTGTGTGTGTGTGTGTGTGTGTGTGTGTGTGTGTGTGTGTGGTGTGTGTGTTTTAGTTTACACTTTTTTTTCCTTATTTGTTTTGTGTATGAGTTTTTGTGTGTCTGTGTGTTGCTGTGTGTTCGCGTGATATTGAATGTGGCAGTGTGTTTTTGTGCTGTTATGTTGTTGTGTGTTCACGAGTTGTTCTGTTGTGTTTGTGCGTTGTTCTGTGCTTGTTTGTTGGGTAGTGATATGAAATCTTGCATATTGACGCGGTCGGTTGTTGTTGTTGCTACTGCTATTGTTGAGATTATTTTGCAGAGGGGTGGTTGGGTGGAGGGGGTGGGTAGCTGAGAAGATCCAATAAATTCTGCTATTTGTACTGACGAGTGAACATCTACAGTTTCATGACCTATTCTTGGAATACAAAGGAAATATGCCTTTAACTCTTAAGACGGCAAGAAGATGCCTAGTTTGTTGTAACATCTTGAGACCTTGGCTGCTCTACTTCGTTGCTTTCCCTGACGTTTTGGTGACAAAAGTTCGCCAATTGCAATAAATGTCAGCATTGTTTCACAGGCTTGGAAAGCAGGGCATTTTTTTTAAAATTCTTCTGGTAAGCTGGAGTTTTATAGGCTGTAACAAAACAAAATCTGTGTAATAACTCAGCTCCCTTCTCTCTCTGTCTCTGTCTCTCTCTCTCGCTGTGTCTCTGTCTGCCTGTCTGTCTGTTGCCTGTCTGTCTGTCTGTCTGTCTGTCTCTCTCTCTCTCAAACACATTAACAATCTCTCTGCATGTCTTAGTCTGTTAATTCTGTGTACCTCTGTCTGTCTCTGTGTATATATGTTTGTATGT
>CM031597.1:25611447-25613947 GCA_018398815.1 Conus ventricosus
TCTCGCTCAAACACACACACACACACACACACAACACACACACACACACACACACACACACACAGATATGCATGTAAACAGACATCCATGGAGACACAGATCAATAGGTCTCTAACCAGAAATACCGATTAACGTATGTGTAACAGATCAATGAGATCGACACCACTTGACGGAGTGGATAGTTGAGGTAGTGTTACATCTTTTATCTGTTTACAGGGTTCTTGCATTTGCGAGGATACTCTCTCTCTCTCTCTCTCTCTCTCTCTCTCTCTCTCTCTCTCTCTCTCTCTCTCTCTCCAACTGATAGCCATGGAACCCCTGCTGTTACTCAGCCATCACCCATGTGGGACGTTCATCACTGCACCACTGCAGAGAGAATCATGGACACAAATAATAAAGTCCAAGCTGCTGTGTGCCTAAACAACAGCCTTCACTCACAGCTAAACTAGTCAAAAGTCAACAGCAATTAGAAAGAAACTCGTGGAGAGCGTGGCAGCACAAGTTTCTTTCTCAAATAATAAAGTCCAAGCTGCTGTATGCCTAAACAACAGCCTTCACTCACAGCTAAACTAGTCAAAAATCAACAGCAATCATTCATGTACGTTTGTATCACACACAGTTAAGCGAGTCATAATTGTGGAGGACAACAGTAATGCCAAAGAATGTGATGAAAACGAGCACTAGTGAATGCCAGTCATTAAGACGGCTGAGACGCACAATGGTTCTTTTTTCCCCCTCTTTTCTCAAGACATGAAACACCGATCGCTTGGAACATGCACAGGGTTTATTCTTTATAACAGACTCAGCTTAACATTGGCATAGATCGATATGCCCATTATTTCGTCAGCGACTGCCGACGTCATCGTAGCAGAGATGGAGATGAGGGCGTTACAATGATCATGTATGTTCTTACCTGATGGCTCGGCATCAATGGATCATATTACAGCACAAAGTAGCCATTTCTTTTTGCGATGCCTTGCCGGTTTCCTATGGCAGACTGTCTCCCTTGGCGTCCGATTCGTAAAGATTGTGCCCTCATTTTGTTTTTAACCAACAAAGGGAAATAACATGGGAAGACATGTTGCTCTGTTTTTCGAGTGTGCGTAGAATGGCAATAGAAACCAGATCTTCTGCTCTCCTGTCATCTCGGCTTCAGGCACCTTTCTCTGTTCTGTCCTTCCGTTACAATGTCTGTTGACACAACGAGTTGACCCGCATTTTTGAAATTCTTTTGTTATTGATATTCATAAATGGCCTACAGGGCGAAACCATGATGCATTCATATTGATGATTGAATTTCAAATCTTGTTTTGGAGGTAAAAGCAGCCTGTAATTATGTTTCCCCCTTTGAACCCGCAGGTCGTTGTGTCCTTTTCCTTAGTTTCACCTGTAATTATGTTTCCCCCTTTGAACCCGCAGGTCGTTGTGTCCTTTTCCTTAGTTTGAAATGGTCTCTGAGATAATCTAGTCACATGTGTGTAATTGAAAAACATAACAAAACGAAATAAAACCATACCATACGAGCCAAAATAATAATGCTTCGCTATGGATGATAAGTTGACTACTTCATGTCTTCTTTTTCCGGTCAGGAGTAGGTCTTTGATGAAACGCCGGTGGGGCTTGTTTCACAAGAGAAGGGGCGCTAAACGAATTGCGATCTGACACTGACTAATCTCTAACCTGCTCATGACTTGCAGATGACACAGAAATAGTTCTGCATAGGATACATCAACGGGGGAAAGCGGTGTGCCGGCATGCGTATTAGGCCTAATTTACAACGCACAAGATGCGTACAAAGTGTTGGACATGAACGTTGATTTGTTAAAGAATTTCCACCTGTTATTTTGATAATACAACAACAAAAAAGTTCGTTTCACTGGTCTATAAAAACATGATCGACTGATTTGTGATTTAAGCCTATAGAAACATAATCGACTGATTTGTGAACTACACAGTGAGCAGAGTTATATCCCTTCTCTTTCAGTCAGACAGTAAAAAAAGCGAAGCCATTTTGTGATTCGGCGATCATTTTAGAACTAACCACCTTTCCACAGTCAGCATTTATGAGATTATGTCTCCGGTGTGAAATGCCACAAAGAAGTACACAAAAGGATTACGTTGAATCTACATTGGAAACAAACAAGTGATAAAAAACACACGACACACGAAAATGCCGACAGCTTTTTCCTACCACTCAGAGTTACTGGAGTTAGCGGTAGGCTGTGTGAATATTGTCTTACTTTTTTTTTTTTATTGTCTGTCTATTTTATTGATGAGTGATGACAATTACGTGACGATACGTGATTTGCTGAATGGTGTAGATGTCATTCCGTTGATAACCCATTTCCCTCCCCTAGCAAAAAACAACAACAAACAAACCCACTTACATACACAAACACACACAAGAACGCGCTCACACACACACACACACACACACACACGCACGCACGCACGCGCACGCACGCACGCACGCACGCGCACGCACGCACGCACGCACGCT
>CM031597.1:25616447-25621447 GCA_018398815.1 Conus ventricosus
GAGAGAGAGAGAGAGAGAGAGAGAGAGAGAGAGATTCCAATGGCTTTCTTCGTAAAAGACCATGTAGCCCCTTAGAAGGGGGGAGGTACATCAATGCGAAAAACGCGTATTCATACTGACATTCATCACATTTTATAAAAATGCTTCGCTGTTAAACACTTTGTACATGTACAGAATATGTTGTTTCAAAGTACTTTCGTTTCTTGACGGCGTTTGCAAAATGAACTTGACTAGACAAGGTTCTTTGTCAAGTTTACTATGGATCAGTTTTCTTTAATATCTTTCAGACTTAGACGAACAGGTACAAAATGGACTTCATCTTCTCTGGACAAATCATGTAATGATCATTTGACTCTCTAAAAACGTAAATGATGGACAAGGATTTGAAGCACAAACTCTAAACTTTGTTGTGATATGCTTTAAGTGACTATCCATATGTAAATCAAACAAGTTGGCAAACATTGTATACAGCTGAACATTTTATGTTGCTGAACATTTTATGGGGGCCAGAATAGCTCAGTTGGTAGAGCGCGCCGGACTCGTGATCCTGGGGTCACTGGGCCGTTTCGGTACAGGGGGATTTTTCCCTCAGAGTTAACATTGGTTCTGACTCCATTTCCCATACAGTCCTTCGAATGAGACTATAAACCGAGGTTCCGTGTGTGAATGCACGCATAACATCTTGCACACACGTACAATCCCATCACCAACTTTCGGAAGAGAAGGCCAGTTTGGCCGTTGGTATGGATGACACGTTACACATAGCATGCACCCTGCGTATGAAATGGAAAGAATGAAGGAAGCAAGGATATTGAGTGAGCGATATTGGAAGATATTGACTGGAATGACACGGGAAACGACTGAATGAAGCGCCAGCTGGCAGCTCTTCAGTCGGCACTACCCAGGTAGGCAGCCCGTTGTGTAAACGAGTGTGGATTGTAAAGCGCTTAGAGCTTGGTCTCAGTCCGAGAATAGGCGCTATATAAGTATTCATTATTTATTATTATTATGATGTAAATTGAGCCTACTACTATTTGGGATGTGCAAACTCCAGTCTTGCCATGGATAATCAATCAAAATAGTTTCCGGCCGGCTTTCAGGATAAGCACCCTTGTCAAACAAAAATACGTTAAAACCCCCTAAAAATCGATAACTAGGTTAGATTTGCACGCACTTTTATCAACTAACCAACAATTTTATCAGGACCGGTGGGTTTATGATTCTTCTTAACGCTAACCAGACTTCCTCTGAACTAGAACGATTCAAACATCATTACCTTCATAATCATTACTGCAATAATTATTTACTTTTAGGCCTATTTTATTATCACTGTGGTCAAAATCTCTATTGAGCAGTACTTTACAGTGCTTAAAACTGACATAGATGCTAACTGTTTAAAGGTTGTTTTCTCTTGCCTGAAATTTTGTGCACGGAATGCCAGTTTTCCTTCTGAGTATTTACTGACTGGACTATGTCATTAAGCAAAACATCATTAAATTGTGTATGTTTTCTTTTCTTTTTCTTTACTAATGTTTTACGCCCGGCTATACAGAAAGAAGCGCCAACAGACTGATGATACAGTCCAGCGACATGTTTTAACAAATTGCGAGAGTTCTTTTACTTTTACGACATTCCAAATTATCATCCAATCATTTTCCTTTACATTCGTCGTCATAGGTGTTGTTTTATCACACAACTTGTTGCGTTCTTGACAATTATCAACAAAAAGCGCTTGAGGTATCGTCAATATCAACATGAACTAAAACTGATTTGATTCTATGTAAAACAGACAAATTTTCATTCTATACGGTCTTTTCAACTCTGCCAACATGGCGTCTTGTTACACACATTTCACTGGCATATGGTCAGACTCAATTCTGTCTGACACAAATAATGAACAGTCTGCAGAAATACTTGCATGCAAATCACTTGGCGGTCAAAAGTAATCATTTTACATTAACCATTATCTGCTATATAGGTGTAGCAACTAGGAAGGTCGCCCTAACACATACCATTAAAAAAAATTCATGTCTGAAAGAGTTCACAACCGAGTGGCATTTCATCATAATTGCTCAGCACTCTGTCTTCACAATTCCTGCTTATTTGCTGACTATTAAATACAGGTACATTTTCATCGAAGTCATGAGCAGAATTTGAAGATCGACTGTTTAAGTCGCTTTTGAGTAACACATGAAAATCATCATAATTATTGGAAATGGAACAGGCAAATAAAAATCTTCCCACAAAGAAATCCCTTCTTTTTTTTTTTTAGTATCAAGAGGAGTATAACAAGGTGAGCCTTCTGTACGCACGAAAGCACAAACATACATCATATACCTCTCTGTACCAAAAAGATATCTGTCAATACGAAACGCACTAAAAATCAGACTCAGCATTAATTGGTTGTAGCTACAACCACAGCTCGTTTTTTATAAGACATATCACACCACGCAACCATCTACTACGTGTCGTACGCTTTACTGTAGGAATACTAGGTATACAGGAGATTGTGTGTTAATTCAGTGCATTAGAATGAAAATATTCTATGAAGGTTTGAACAGTATAAACGAAATCGAAAGAAGAAACAAAAGTGAAAATCTTTATTTGATAAGACCATTTCCATTCCAACGTAAGAATGAGAAATATTTTGATCTATTGATTAAATCGCCAGCTTTCCGTGTCTCATTTTTGATAGTCTAGAACGCTACCATTGTCGAAAATCACGGAATCCAGAGCGCTACCATCAGAATGAACGTGTTCTTTCAATGCACGTGCTGTGTTGGCCTCGCTAATAGTCATTGGCTGTTACAACACAGACGTTGTCATCTCGCTGTCGCTCCTTTTATGGCCACAGACAAAAAGGTCTAAATAATTTGTTGGCTAGCCGAAACTCTAACTTCAAATGATGTATTGCCGCTTTCTACCGAGAACCGTTTGCTGTCAATCAGCGCGTGATCATACACAATTGTGGCACGCTTGCCATCACTTCTCGCCTTCTTCTAGTGTGGAACAAGTTTCTCTCTTGTGTGTGTTATGTATGTATGTATGTATGTATGTATGTATTATGTATGTAGTGTAACGTGCGTGAATCGTGGCGTAATGCGTTGTGTGTTTGTGTGTTTGTGTGTTGTGTGTGTTTGTGTGTGTTGTGTGTGTGTGTGTGGTGTGTGTGTGTGTGTGTGTGTGTGTGTGTGTATGGAAGAGAGAGAGAGAGAGAGAGAGAGAGAGAGAGAGAGAGAGAGAGAGAAGAGAGAGAGAGAGAGAGAGAGAGAGAGAGAGAGTATTGATTATATTCACTCTGTTCTGTTGAAGACGAAAGCCCAAGAGAAAGAGCTGAAATGATCTTCACCATTTCTTTTTTTTATATTATTGCAACAGTAAGGGGTAATAGGAGAATCTTATCTTTTTCCGAAATAGCTTTGAAAGAATCGGGAAACATCATCTTTATATTTTATTTTTACAATTCCAACGGAATTGTTACGCACCACCTAGGCCTATATAACAGTTTTAAAGTCGTTGACTACGGAAGTAACGAACATTTGTGCGCAAAGAACGCCCATGGACAATGACAAAATCGAGCGACCTTTCTCGTGAAAAGCTCCTATTTCATAGCAAAAAAATGGCATCTTCATATTGTCTTAAAATCACAGGCATGTTTGATTCTCACGTTTTCCAGGGAACAGTCGGTCAATAACGGGTGGTTTAAAAAAAAAGTACAATGGGTAGAAGAACAAGTTATTGGTCCCCACTCCCCCATAAACAGCTCCTAACACCCGATACAAAGTTAAAAACATAAAAGCAATATCGATGACAACAAAAACATAACTGATTGAGCATTGTCTTCAGTATTCAAAAACAACACTGACTACCAAGCACTGTAAAAGAACACACGGACATATATATTAACAGTAAACAACAGAAGTAAAACGAAACACAATCACAAATCAACACACGGACACGAAAATAACACAATACCCCGCAACAATGACAAAACACAAAGCAATGCACACACACACACACACCACACACACACACACACACACACACACACACACACACACACACACACACACACGCACGCACGTACGCACGCACGCACGCACGCACGCACGCACGCACGCACGCACGCACGCACGCACGCACACACACACACATGCGCTCGCACACACGCGCGCGCGCGCACACACACACACACACACACAACACACACACACACACACACACACCACACACAACACACAACACACACACACCACACACACGTGCGCACGGGCACACACACACACACACACACACACACACACACACACACACACACACACACACACACACACACACACGCACGTACGGACACACACACATACTGGCTTACACACAATATATAACCATTAGATATAAAAAGTCATGGTTCGTTTCTTTTCGAAACTTTCAAACTAACTCTTCACACAGTTTTTATTCATACAGCACATGCGATTTAAGAGCAGATGGAAGGGCTCACATTTATTCTCACACCCGACTTTGGGACCATAGCTATGAGCTACCTAAAAGGGACTTGTCTGAAAATCTTTCTGTAAACACACACACACACACACACACACACACACACACACACACACACACACACACACAGGACCCATATATACAGGTATCGGGAAACATCAGTTCTATGTGACCACATGTATATACAATACACTGGAGTCAAAGATCACCCGAGTATGGGACTGGGCTGACATATTACTCGTAAGAGTCGAACAGCTTATGGGTGTATGTGGATTTGGGAAGGGGAGAAGTGGGAGGAAAGGAGTGTGGGGGGGGGGGGGGGATGAAAAGCCTTGCTCTACGTGCAAATTAGACGCCGAACCATACTGATATGGTATCTGCCTAGAATAAAGCTTTAACATTTTAAACATTGCAGAATTAGAAAAAAAAACAACAACACCAGACCACCACCTGTTGGGGAGGGAGGCAATGTGGTGGGGGTGGGGCGGTGGAGGAGTTAA
>CM031597.1:25626447-25636447 GCA_018398815.1 Conus ventricosus
TATTGACCCCTCAGCCTTGCCACCGAGTTTTACATGATAAATCTTATTCGTTTTTTTTTTAATGAATTTTTGAAAATGCACCCTATTATCTTGACTGGTCCTTAACTTTATGTGATGTCTGTATGAGCTACCTAAAAGGGACTTGTCTGAAAATCTTTCTGTAAACACACACACACACACACACACACACACACACCACACACACACACACACACACACACACACAAAACCCCACACATAGGGTGGCAAAGACGTCAGGTGGTGTGATTCCTGTTCAGCAAGCGGGTTTTCGAAAAGGTCGTTGTACCACAGACCATTTAGTAAAACTGACCAGTCACATTAAAAAGCAATTCTCCCGCAGAAAAAGTACTTTGGCTACATTTTTTGACGTTAAAAAAGCCTATGACTGCGTATGGCACGCAAGGCTATTGTACAAATTAAAAAATGTTGGCATTTCTGGGAGAATGTTTGATTACATTAAAAGCTTCCTAACAGAAAGAAGCATATGTACGCGGATTGGAGGAACTTATTCATCCTTTAGGAATGTAGATATGGGTATTCCTCAGGGATCAGTTATTGCTCCTATGTTGTTCACAATCCTAATCCATGATCTTCCCAAATCTATGTCAAAAGCAATGCATGTAGTTTAATATGCAGATGATATTGCTATTTGGATTAATTGTACATTAAGGAAGCATTCCAGTAAAAGAACAATAGATTTTGTACGGAAGATGTACCAAAAGGAATTGGATAAATTATCTTCATATATGAAGAACAACGGATTAGAACTATCTGGAGAAAAAACATGTCTTATGTTGTTTAACAATGGTGAGAACCCAAAGACTCTACCCTCGCTTTTGCTAGATGGTCAGATTCTGGAATATAAACAAAATGTTAAGTTTCTGGGGGTATTTCTAACCCCTAAGCTGAACTGGAAAACACATATTGAAAACTTAATTGATAAAACAAGAAAAAGATTAAACATTCTTAAAATTGTATGTTGTCAGCCATGGGGTCAGGACTTTCATACCCTTTTACATCTATACATCTCTTTAGTCCGATCGAAATTGACTTATGGGCAGGAAGTGTATTTCTCTGCGCCTAATGATCTTTTAAAGAGATTGCAAAGCTTGGATAGTAAGGCCATGAAAATTTGCTCTGGGAGTCCCAGTGCACACAAACACTCATAGATGTTATAAAGAAACAAATATTTTACCTCTAAATGAGAAGCGAATATTGGATGTATCCAAATATATTGTCATAAGTCTTTCTGTTGAAAATTCAGTAACTGAAGAATACTGATTGATTCCAGTAAAGATTTTCCTAAGAGGTCTAAAAACACATCTTACATTCAACCAATTAGAAACTACACATCCGACTTTATGTCACATTGCAATATTGATATTACTGCTATACCAGAATTTCCTGCAGTATCTCCAATGCCTCCTTGGGAGCACCGAGATGCTTCTTTTGATTACAAATATACTTTGTTAAAGAAAAGTGATAATATAAATATTTTAACAACTGAAGTTCGTGAACATTTAGAAAACAGCTATCCAAATCATTTAAAAGTGTTTACAGATGGGTCGGTAATGGAATCCTCTGACAGTGGTTCAGGCTTTATAATACCAACCTTAAATGTCAGGAAATCATATTATGTAGGAAAGGGGTTTTCAATCTATACCTCAGAATTATATGCAATACTGAAGGCTTTGACTTACATATATTGATACATCAATTGCTTTCCATCAGATTTTACTTTGTGTTGATTCCAAATCCGTTTTACAGTCACTAGAGCATTGGACTGCAAAGCTAGAAAAGATTTGCTTTTTGAAATAAAACATCTACTGCATTGTTTCATTACACTAGGCATAAGAATAGATTTTTGTTGGGTCCCCATCTCACTGTGGTATAAAGTTGAATGAAATAGCAGACAGTCTTGCAAAAGAAGGAGCAAACAGAAAGACGGAAAATTTACTAAACAATCCTTAGATCTATCCTCTTGTGAATTGATCCAAATTATGGAAAAATGTATGCATAAGCAGAATTCTAGTCACAAAATGGCTGCTTTACCGTCGTGCCCAAGGCACATTGTTAGATTAATTCATAAATTAAGGCTGAATACTTGGAACACTAAATATTCTCATGGTATTTCTTGTGTATGCAGAGAAAACATTTCTGTGCATCATCTTTTGTTTGAATGCTCAGTGTTGACCCCACTCTATGAGGAGAAAGGTATTCAGATGAATAACTTTGAAAATGTTAATACTGTCTTATATGGTTCATATGTTGCTGAAATTGCCATGGTTATTTCGCAGTCACAGGTTGCAAAATTTTTATGAAGATCAACAATTTTGTGTACCGCTAGGGTATTTCACTCATGTCAATATGCATATATCAGATGTGGGTTTGAAAGTACTAATGTGGGTGATAAGTTAAGTGTGGAGGTGTGTGTGTGCGCGTGTGTGTGTGTGCGTGTGGGTTTTTTTTATTTTTTATAAAAGTGTCTAATATCATCTGGCGATGAAAAGACATTAAATAAACCACTGAACTGAGACGTCAGGGCTGTCAAAACACACAGAAGGAAAGTCCTGTCATTACAGCCCAGCCGAGCACAGCGGGCCATTTCAGGATGGTCAACCAGTTCAGAAAGACAGTTACTTACTTACTTAGGCCTATAGCTCAAGGTGAGCATAGGCCATCGACAACACTCCGCCATCGCACTCGGTTCTGGGCTGCTCGCTGAATGCCTGTCCAGTTGGTCCCCTGCCTCTTTATCTCTGCCTGTGTCTCGCCTCCAGCTGCTGCGAGGTCGGCCTCTCTTCCTTTTCGCCTGCGGCTTCCATGTCAGGGCTTGGCGTGTGGTACTGGATGCTGAGAGTGTGTCAAATCCAGCCCCACTTCCTCTGCAGAGTCTACTCGGCCACTGGTTCCTGTCCTGCTTGCTTCCATAGATCTTCATTGTTGATCTTCTCTGGCCATCTGATTTTGAAGATGCACCTCAGACAGGTGTTGATGAAGGTCTGAATTTTTGCTGTATTGCCTTGGTCATTCTCCAAGTCTCGCAGCCGTAGAGCAGAACCGACTTCACGTTTGAATCGAAGATTCTCAGAAAGACAGTCCTCTCCGTAAAAACAAATAAACAAACACAGCAAAGAATTTACGAAATAAATACGGCATGCATATCATGGTATCTCAGCTACTGACCTTTCTATACGCGAGTAAGACTTGACCATGGTCAGGGCGTCAGCCAGTTGGTTTGAATTTTCACCCCCAGGCTTAGATATTCACACACAGGGACACAAAAGTAGACAAAGAAGCGTCGTATAGGCACACACAGCATACATACACATCATAGACAGCTAATGTCTTTTCTGTAACAGTATTTATCGCATCACTGCCTATTCATCACATTAAGAAAAAAACGTGGCATATTATAATATTGTAAGAAGAAGAAAACAGCCGTAAAAACTTTCCAGGACAAAAACAGAATGCATGGCCACAAAGGCGAATAAATAAACCGTAGATGAGAGTGAAAATAGACAAATAAATATATGAAGAGATAAGTGAATGAATAAATAACTAAATGATTAAACAAAAACAATAGGTCAATGAATAGTAAGTTAAAGGCTAGTCACGTAGAGTGACAGAACAGATAGATTTAACAACTCAGAATTTCCAGAAATCGAGAGATAAAATTTACACTGATAAAGTCTCCAGCATCCGCATATTAACGATCTTCTGCGTGCACGCAGTGGAGGTGCATCAATATGTAAATAGCTAAAAAAAAAAGAGGCAGCTCCAAAGAACAAAATGAATTCGAAAAGCATGAATAATGGATGTCAATAACCGCATAACTTAAGTGTCAAAAAGCGCGAGCATGTTTTTTTTTCTTCAGCACAACGTATTCGTTTCACATGAATCACCTGGGTCTTTGTCTCGTAAATCTCCGACAAAGGAAGAATCCCTTTTGAACCACCATCTTGTACAACGAGTTCTTACATCAAAATATTGGAGCTGTCGGATTGAATCCTGATGACTTTGCATAGTCTCTTGTATCTTTAGAGCACTTAGTGTATTCTCCTATGAGACTGTGTGCTTGTATTTGACTGGATGAGGTTTTTTTTATTCTTTAAGGGAGAGGTCCGGTACAAAAGAGAATCTTTCTTCTGGTGCTGCACTCTACACACTGACCCTTGGATGTAACATGATTCAAAATATATACACACATTTACCGATACAATTTTGGATCCTTGAATTTCGATATTTCGATGTTAAAAAATAAAGGTTTTAGACGATTTCAAACTGTCGTTATCTTACATGCGTTCAATCTACAAAGCACAGAAATTCGCGCTTTCCAGATTCAGCAGACATGAAGGGGAGAAGGGCGGAAGGGGGGGGGGGGGGGGGGGGGGGGGGGAGGTCAGTCACTGTCAGTTCGGTCACATCACTTGCACTGAGAGATGGGAAATCCTGCTCCGCACGTCAATTACTAGATTCTGCCGAGGATCGAACAAACGAGCCTCAGATGGAGAGTTGAGTGGTTTCATCTCTTGACTGTGGCATCCCTGAATCCTTACTGCTGTCGTTGTTGTGTCATGTGAGAGAGAGAGAGAAGAGAGAGAGAGAGAGAGAGAGAGGAGAGAGAGAGAAGAAGAGGAGAGAGAGAGAGGAGAGAGAGAGAGAGAGAGGAGAGAGAGAGTGCATCAATCGCACATATGGGTTTTTCATTGAACTATCTGTAACTTCCCTTTCCCTCCTTCTCTAATCCCCCACCCCCACCTCCCAGTACTCTTGTCACTTTGTCTTGTTGTGTGTGTGTGTGTGTGTGTGTGTGTGTGTGTGTGTGTGTGTGTGGGTGTGTGTGTGTGTGTGTGTGTGTGTGTGTGTGTGGTGCGCGCGAGCTTGCGCGCGCGCATGTCTGTATGATATTTTTGCTCTCTCTCTCTCTTTCTCTTTCTCTCTCTCTGACTTCAGTCTGTGTGTGTGTTGTGTGTGTGTGTGTGTGTGTGATAATTTTGCTCTCTCTCTCTCTCTCTCTCTCTCTCTCTCTCTCTCTCTCTCTCTCCTCTCTCTCTCTCTCTCTCTCTCTCTCTCTCTCTCGCTCTCGCCGACTCCATCCTTCCCTCTCTGTTTTTCTCTCACTTTCCTTCTATCTCCCTCTCTTCTTCCTATCTGTCCGCCCCCCCCCCCCCGCCCCCCGCCCCCGCACTCCTCTCCCGGTCTCTACTTCTGTTTTGCTTTTTCCATTGAATTTTCTTATTCATGCTCATTTGACGGTATGCTTAACATACCTGGTTTTTTTCTCTGTCTCTTCCTCCTCCTTGTCTCCCCCATACTTCGCTACTTGCATACCTCGATCTACATCTCTGATTTTTTTAAATCCACGTAAACCTCAAACAAATGTCCATTGCCATTTGTTTGTGTGACTACTTGTTGGTTTCTCCATTCTTGCATTTTACTTCATTTGGATTCAAATTTCACTGATTTTGGTTTTTGTTAACTTTCTCCACTTAGAGAAAATGACGGTTTGATTTGTGTTTTTCGTCTCAGATGACACACTGGTCAATGGCTTTGGGAACAGAGTATTTTCTGAAAAGCGTCCACCAAGTAGTTTGTCTATCGTCTTTCGGTTTTTCTCCTCCCACTCTCCGCGTCTCTTCCCTCCTTTTAAAAAAAAAGTCTCTTAAGCAGATTCTAAGAAAATTCTTGATGAGTCCGCCGAAAACAAGGACAAAGAAGTTACAAGACAAAACACGACGCGTTTTGACCTCATAAGCCTTCTTCAGGTAAGGTAAACAACGTTCAGGACAATAAAAAAAAAAGAACGAATAATCACTTATCTGCTCATATTCGGCGCAAGATGGCCGCGTCTTCGGCAGTTTCGTTTTCCAGCTTTACGGTGTGACGTAAGTCGTGCAAGCTAATTTAATCCGAGTGGAGGTCATTTGTCCGACAGTTTTCACAGACTCTAACCCAAATCTGTCGCTTTTGCAAAACAAAAACAAAGACAGAAATAAACGAATTATACACATAATGCTATCATAATGCATGTGTCTCTGCCTGTCTGCCACCGGGGATCATGTAGCTGTAACCTTCCTTTTCTGAGATATTTTGTTGCTGGTTCACGGGCTGGATCGGTGTTTGTTTTGCTGCCGTTGTATGAACAATATTTTATTTGTCTGGGTCGGCTTGCTTTTGCGCTCAGGATCCTGGTGCAACGCACTTTTGATGACTTCTTTCTGCGTGGGTCTGGTTCGTTTGTTTGAATTTCTTTTAAAGAAATTTCTAATTCAATAACAACTAACGAGCAAAGGTTGGAGAGAAAGGCAAATATTCGTTTGTATTGTTTCAAGTCCAGTCGACGGCAGAAGGTCCAGATCAAGGCTGTTACAATGTCAAAACAAATTCAATGAGTGCTTGGGAAATAGGTCGAACAAACGAATGAAATTTTTAATCATTGAACCATTGTGCTCGTGTCATGCGGGGACAGGAGATATGGTTTGTAAAATGAAAATAATGCTATAATATATATTGCAACGGATGAGAGAGAGAGAGAGAGAGAGAGAGAGAAGAGAGGAGGGAGAGACGCTTGACGCGCGCTTTCCGCTGCGCCATTTATTGTGAGGCCCTCGGCCCGTCCACAGGAGTACGCAACAATACATTTCAACATGACAACAACAACAAAAAACATTTGATTGAAACGTTGATTGTAACATATTTTGTTTTCTGTTTAGAATTTCTATTGCTTCATATATCATCAGTATTACTATTGCATAAGGTTTCTCTGGTTTTTAAGGCATAGAAGATGTACATTGCAATATCTCTTATGTGTTTCAGGTAATCGTTTTGTAGCAGATTTTCAGTGTGATCTGGTTTGCTATTACAAGTGTTTGAAATGATTTTTTCGCAATTGCCTGGTAATGTTGGATACCACATTAAAGTGCATTTCTGTTCTAACTAGTTGGGCAGAAGGGGCATGTTGTTATAGCTTGATTATCTATATATTTTTATTGCCATGTGTTCGTTTAATCCTAATCGTGAGTCTGTCAAATGCTTTCCTGAACTTCGCAATATGTGATTGCGCGAAAGTATTCTTCAGTTTGGTGTATAATTTTAAACGTATAATATGTTGTAAATCGTTCACTATTCGCTATTTTGTTATGCCAGTTCTGTTTGTAACAATCTATGATTTTTGTTTTAGGATGAGAGAGAGAGAGAGAGAGAGAGAGAGAGAGAGAGAGAGAGAGAGAGAGAGAGAGAGAGAGAGAGGAGAGAGATGAGAGAGAGAAAGGTTTACTCACACGAAGACTGAAACGTATGCAGAAAAGAAATTCTTTGGTTGGCATATCAAAAATGCATACTTGCCTCCCTATACATCAGATTCCCCAATGTTGAATGTCGCTGCTGGTATGTCTAAATTGATTCCATACATGAAGAAGAATATGTGATCAATGAAATGAGTTCTGTCGTAGCCATTTGTAGATATTGGCTGGCATTAACTCAAACCAGTTACTTCGTTTTAGTTTCGCGACGGCATAACGTGTATAGGCATTTGCGTGTGCACGTGCGTACATGCGCACGTGCGCGTGTGCGTGTGTGTGTGGTGGTGCGTGCGTGCGTGCGTGCGTGCTGAGTGTGTGCGGTGGTTGTGTGGTGTGTGTGTGTGTGCTGTGTGTGTGTGTGTGTGGGTGTGTGTGTGCGTGCGCGCGCGCGGCGCTGCGCGTGTGTGTGTGTGTGTGTGTGTGTGTGTGTGTGCGGGTCGAGCAGCCGCATGGATTCCTTTACGTTTAATTTCTAATTACATTGTCAACACTAATAATGGCATATCAACTGTCTTGACTTCAAATCGAAAGTGTCCATCGTTTCAAAATCTAATTTAATGAAGATAGAACTATGTGTTGATAGGGTGCAGAGGTAACAGGGATTTTACTTCCAAACTAAGGAGGTGGGACAATTCCGATCACGGCTTATGTTGACAAAATTCGTTTCATCTTCTTAAATTTCATCTTCTAAAAGTTCGTCTAGAATCAACTTTCTTAAAGTCCGATCTGAAGATTTCTGAACGAGTGTTGGATTATTGAGGGCAAACAGCAAGTGAGTATAATCTAAAAGCAGACTGTTGCTGTAATGTCATCGACAATATTGTTTGTACGGTTTTAAAAATAACATGTAATATCGATGACAATATATGTAATATTGCTTTTAAAGTATCGACAACAGATCATCGAGGCATACTTAGGGGATTCTTCCAAGACTGGACTCTCGCAATTAATACTGTTACTATCTTTATAATAAAAAAAAAACAAAAACGAAGCAGTACGTAGAATAGATCCTTGGGGCACACTTATTGGGGTTCTATTCAGATGTGACTTTTCGTCATATACTGGGACCAGTAGTTGTCTGCAGTATCCATATTCATGAAAAAAAGTCGAACAGATTTTGTCTTATCTCCACAGCTCCTCATCTACAATGGGCCCTTTGAGCCAGAATCTGTCAAAGGCCTTTTATATGTCAAGGCAAATCCCTCGTGTTGTTGTCCTGTGCTCAAAGGAAATTCGGTTACTTCAGGTTTAACGACCACAATCAATTAAGGTGGTATGGGAGACTGGGAGAACAATCCCTTGGGAGTGGCTGTAGAGGACTGGCCTTTTTAACACTTCAGAGGACCCACCACAACGATATGTTAAGTTGGGCAGGGGGAGACTGGTTGAAGAAACCACAGTTACCGTTACATGTAGACTGGAAAATGTGGACCCGCTGGGTATAAACCCTCATGCTGGAGAGGGCTTTTTTATGTGATAGGAGAGACGTGTGTTGCTTTCTGTCAAGTTGAGAATAAGCCTTGACTGAGGCATTTCTGGAACAATTGAGTCACATGGCATGTGTTGAGATTAATAGTGTGTGTGTGTGTGTGTGTGTGTGTGTGTGTGTGTGTGTGTGTGGTGTGTGTGTGTGTGTGTTTGTGTGTGTTTGTGTGGTGTTTGTATGTGTGTTTGTGGGTGTGTGTGTTTGCGTGCATGTGCGTACTCTCTCCCCCCCCTCTCTCTCTCCTGTTATTACACCACGAGAGGTGTAATGGCTTGTTTGAACAAAATTGTTGGAACTGTTGTCTCTGCATGTAGATATAGATATAGATATATACACACAGACACAAAAGCAACATACAGGCATTACATTTCTCGTTCTTTTTAAATACTAAACAGTTGCATTGAAAAAAGTTTCTTTTGTAAAAGCACTTGGTCTAAGCAAGAACAATAAACATCTGCTTATAGTTATCAAAGCTCAGTCAGATCTATGTACTTCATATTGTCACATTAGTCATGAATCCACTGGGCCGTTCAAACAGATCAGCAGTGCGATTCAGTGTGTGGTGATCTAATATAGGAGCTTTTAACACGCAAAGAAATATTTTTTCCCCCTAACACTGAATTTGTGTGCTCTCTCTGTCTCTGTCTGTCTGTCTGACTGTCTGTCTGTCTGTCTGTCTGTCTGTCTGTCTGTCTCTCTCTCTCTCTCTCTCTCTCTCTCTCTCTCTCTCTCTCTGTGACTGGATCCTTGGCACAATTGCAAATAGTCCCAGACAAACAAACAATTTTCTCTGCAGATGCACAGTGATGAAAACGTCAGCACAATCAAATGAAAATCCATTACTATTCCTATGGTTTAATTTTCGAATCTTTCCTTTCTGTTTTGAGAACTGTTCTGTGTGAATCCAGATTTGTTTCTTGGAGATTGAAATGGTGTAACGTCAGGGTAAGAGGTGAACTTGTTACAGAAATAATCCACTTTGTCTACATCCGTACGTAGACTTTGTGAGATTCTTTTACATTGCAGGTTACCTGTAAAGACAGAGACAAGATAGCAAGAAGAGTGACACGAAAAAAAACACACCCAAACCCAACTGAAGTAATTCTAACACAAAGTTTTGCAATATTTACTAGATAGTGAGCAAAAAGAGAGAGAGAGAGAGAGAGAGAGAGAGAGAGAGAGAGGAGAG
>CM031597.1:25643947-25646447 GCA_018398815.1 Conus ventricosus
AACAACAAAAAAAATCAACAAAGAATCTACAAAAATTACTAAGCAACACACATGGAAAGAAGGCTTGGGAGGGGGGGGTGGGGGGTGGGGTGGAGGGCAGTCGCTGTCAGGTCAGTCACATTTATTGTCCTGGGATGTGGGGGGAAATCCTGCTCCTCGCGTCACTCACCAGATTCCACTGAGGATCGAACTAACGACCCTCGGAAGAAGGGTTCAATGTTCTCATCTTTTGACTGTGGCACCTCGGAATCCTTACGCTGTCGTTGTTGTGTCACATGGAGGAGAGAAGAGAGAGGAGAGAGAGAGAGAGAGAGAGAGAGAAGGAGAGAGAGAGAGAGAGAGAGGAGAGAGAGAGGAGGGGAGAGAGAGAGAGATTGAGCTGTCATCAATCACACACAGGGTTTTTTCATTGAGCTACCTGTCACTCCTCTTTCCCTCCCTCCCTCCTCCCATTCCCAACTCCTCTCCGTCTCTTTGTCTTATATCTGTGTGTGTGTGTGTGTGTGTGTGTGTGTGTGTGTGTGTGTGTGTGTGTGTGTGTGTGTGTGTGTGTGTGTGTTGTGTGGTGTGTGTGTAAGTTTTGCCCCCCCTCTCTCTCTCTGTATTCCTTTTCCTCTTTCTCATATTCTCTCTTGTCTCATGTGCTCTTTTTCTTTCTTTGTATCTCTCTTTTTTCCCAGGTTGACATAGCTGTTTCCATTGCTTATTCTCTTTTTTTAACCGTGGTGTTTTTTGCCCCAGGGCCTGGGTGGTGGATATAAGCAACCATTTCTTATCTCATTACCTGGTTAAATAAAATTCCGTTCGTCCTCTCTCTCTCTCTCTCTCTCTCTCTCTCTCTCTCTCTCTCTCTATCTCTCTCTCTCTCTTCTCTCTCTCTCTGTGATTTCCGTCGGTGTCTATCTCTTGTTGTCTATTTCTCTCGAATCTTCTCTACCCCCCCCCCTCTCACTTCTTCCCATCTGTGCTCCCCTCCCTCTCCTCACTCTGTGTTGCCTTCATCATTTAGATTTCCTTTTTCATACCTAATTGGCGTCTTGCTCACGATATCCGTGTCTTTTTTTTTCCCCTTTCACCACCTCCTCCTTTCATCCCCTATCCTTCTCCTCCTACCTTCATCCCTATTTTTCTCCTACTTCATCCCCTCTTCTTCTCCTCCTACCTTCATCCCCTATCCTTCCCCTCCTACCTTCTCCCCTATCCTTCTCCTACTTCATCCTATCTTTCCTACCTTTATCCCCTCCTTCTCCTCCTCTTCATCCCTTCCTTCTCCTCCTACCTTATCCCCTTCCTTCTCCTCACTCATCCCATCCTTCTCTTTCTTCATCCCCTATCCTTCTTCTTCCTTCTATCCCCTATCCTTCTCCTCTACTCATCCCTTACTTCTCCTCTCTTCATCCCTACCTCTCTTTGATTTCTCGTGTCTATCTCTTGTGTCTATTTCTCTCGATCTTCTCTACCCCCCCCTCTCACTTCTTCCCATCTTCTCCCTCCTTCTCACCTTTTCCTTCATCTTTAGTTTCCTTTTTCTCCTATTGGCGTCTTCTCACTATCTTGTCTTGTTTCTTCCCCTTCACCTCCTCCTCCTTCATCCCCTATCCTTCTCTCCTACCTTCATCAATATCTCTGACTTTCTTTCTCCTTGTAACCCTCTATTCATACTCAGTTGCCAGTTTGCTTGCTTGATAACTTGTACTTTCTTCTATCATTTAACATGTGCATTCCACTTTATTTGGATTAAAAAATTTGTATTGAGGTTTTATGGTTTTCTTCTTGATGACACAATAACCAATGGCTTCAGGAACTGAGGATCTTCTGATCAGCGTGTCCCAAGTGGTTGTGTCGTTTCTTTTTTCTCCTCACCCCTCTCTGTGTCTTTCACTCCTTTTGATATTGAAGCCTTTTCAGCAGTTTCGTTTTCCAGTTTTGGAGTGTGACGTGCCTCGTACAAGCCGGTGTAATCTGAGTCCAGAACATCCACCCAACAAAATGTTACAGACTAACCAAATCTGTCGTTTTTGCGAAACAAAACACAAAACAAAGACAGAAAGAAACGAATAACGAGCATACGAAATTCGCTTTCGCTGGGTGTCTCCATGTTATTCAATTTTGTATTTTAAAAATAGTATACACGGATCTTTTCACGATATTTTGTTTGGAAAAGAACGACTGGATATCTCTCTTTGGAAATGAAACTTACAAAGAAAAACTGACAAACTGCACACACCAACACACACACAACCACACACACACCCACACACAACCACACACACAACCACACACACACACAACCACACACCACACACCACACACACCACACACACCCACACACACCACACACACACACCACCACACACACACACACCACACACACCCACACACACACACACCACACACCCACACAACCACACACACACACACACACACACACACACACCCCACACACCACACACAAAGATTTTTCCAGGCAATGCATAACAAAAAATCCCTTTCTGCTTTA
>CM031597.1:25656447-25658947 GCA_018398815.1 Conus ventricosus
ACCTCTGACCCAAAATATGATGCTCACCACGGCTCCATTGCAGAAAGCATATAGAACCACTGACGCAAATAACAGACCCTGAGACGTATCTTTGAAATAAACACCTTAGCTCAAAGGTAATGCCAGCAAAAATCAGCTGCGATCACCCGCCCAATTCAGTTGCATCCACACGGTTAATCAACGCATCATTATTGAGGGATATAACAATGCAGAGAAAAAAAACCCAACACAAGTAAATTACAATCATTGAGTTGTTTGTAGCACACAATGCGTCTGTTTTCATTTTCTCGTGACGAAAAACGGCGATCGTTAAGAACGTGCAGTGGATTTATTTTTTATGCAGATATACTTTTTCATTGGCATAGCCCTCATGGCCAACACTTCGTTTGTCATTGACGACATCGTTGTCCCAGAGAGGGATAGGGGAGAGGAACACTGCCTAGCAATGCTCTCACGGTATGCTTTGCCATCAAAAGGCGATATTACAGCATAAAAAAGAAAGAGGCATTTTTGTGCGTTGTCTTGACACTTTATTGTGGCAGAATATCCCCCATGCGTCGGACTCGTGCAGCCTGTGTCCTGATTTTCTTATTAAACAAAGCGATGTAGCCTGCTGCGGTATGTTGTTTCCTTTTGCAGCGTTTTCAGAGGTGCAACAAGCGTAGAAACGAGGCATTCTGCATTTTGGTGATCTCCCTGCCAGGCACTTTTCTCTTTACTGTCTGTCCCGTGTCTGGAAATCACGACTTTCACCGCATTTTAAAATTCTTACTAATATTTATGAATGTTTTACTTGTTGAATGTGTAATTCTCTCATTGTACTATCCGGGTTTCCTGTTTTTTTTTTTCTTCAATGTCAAAAGTATTTTGTGATGACCTTTTTGCCCCCTTTCTTAAACTGGAATTCTAGGCATCATTTCCGTTGGTTCCCAGTTATGTCAGAAGTAATTCATACTATAATTAGCAGTTATTCAAATGTTTCTTGTAAACAGTAAAAACAAACAAAACAACAAACAAAACCAACCAACCAACCAGCAAACAAACAAACACACAAACAAAACACCACCACCACCACCACCACCACCATAACCAACGTAATATACTCTTTTCTAAGTTTATTGATAAGTTCACTATATTCTCTTTTGTGATCAAACTTAAGAATCCGACTGAATGCTATGGCTCCAGTCAGACTGAAGGAGAGGGCCTGCATTAGCCATAATCTCACCCTGAGTCTTTTTTGTTGTTGTATATAATCAGAATTCATACACACATAATTTTTTATGACTATAATATTTGCTGCAAATAATTTGGATTTGATAAGCGTTCATTTTGGAAAAAAAGACTCACAAAACTATTCTCCTCATAGTTATGAGAATATGATTCGTATACTTGAAGGAAGTCCCACCAACGTCATCGTGACAGGGAGGAAGAAGAACTTATTCGCTATCACAAAATGGCTCGCCAACAAAGGGTGACATTTCAATGTGAAATAGAAACTACCCTTTTTGTGCCCTGACTGAGAGTTCACTTTGCCAAAACATCCCTCCTGGTTTCCTGATTTTTGCAACGTGTGCCCTGATTTGTTTTTGTACAGAAAGAGAAATGACCGTCTACCATGTGTTGCTTCCTCTTGAAGTGTTCTCTCGGGCATTGTAAGCGTAGTAACGAGCTCTTCTGCTCTTTTGTGATATATGCCGCAAGCAGTTCTCTGATTTTTCCCATCACCTGTTTAAACAACGACTGTACGAGAATAGTTTTTCACAAAATTTCAGAATTATCTCACAGGGCAAAATCATGATGCTTTGATTGTAATGTCTAAATCTTTTAAAATATTGATTTAATAGTAAATGCAGTTAGTGATTACCCCCCTCCCCCAGCCTGGAAATCTCTGTTTCACTACCTTTGATTGAAAATCATGGCTGAATTTCTGTATCATTATCATTATTATTAGTAATCATTATTCATCTAAAACTATAATGATTTCTTCAAATAAAAACAAGAGGAAAAACAAAAACGGGAAACAGAACAAACAAAACAAGAAACAGGAAAAACATAGAAGAGTAAGACTACGTCACACGATCTTTTCTACGTTCTGATTAGGTTTGTGACTTAATGTATCTCTTTATTCTGTTAGCAAGCCATGGAATCTGACTCTATGGGTTCACTCTGACAGAAAGTGGGTCCCTTACATTACACCAGGCATGTTCTGATGCTGAGTCACCCATTCATTTACCTATGATCTACAAATGCATCATGTCCATAATAATAGTTATTATAAGATATTACTTGCAAGGTATATATCATTTTTCAATTTCCATGAAAACGTTCTATTTTTTTTGGTATGGATATACCCCCTGAACATTTTCCAGACTGTTCATTCCTTAATTAATACAACCAAACCAACATGCTCGAAGGGAATCTTGTTGCCAATATGACGATGTATGGTGATTTAAAAGCAAAGACATCCAATTATTTCCGACTATCTAGATGACAGTGGATC
>CM031597.1:25663947-25686447 GCA_018398815.1 Conus ventricosus
GAGAGAGAGAGAGAGAGAGAGAGAGAGAGAGAGAGAGAGAAGGTTGTAACCCATATGTCAACCAAGCCTACAAATATTTATAAAAAAAAAACCAAACTAATACAGGGATTATAACAGGACCAAGTAGTCTAACATTTCTCATTTAAACCCAGGGAAATATCCCGGTAGAAAATATATGAATTATTGAGAGAGATGGAATTGGCAACCTCTCTCTGACACCTGTATGGGATTCTCATAAACTGCATCACAGCAGGGAGTATATAAAGCTATAGACGCAAACGATAGGTGCTAGACTGTATCTAGAATAACAGTCATTTAGAGCAACCAAAGTGAGTTAACAATGAAGAGCAGTCATCCATGTTCTGTTGTATCCACATATTCAATCAATAAATCATAGACAAGGGCAACAGTGGTGCAGAGTAATAAGAACAAAAACGAAGTCAATTCCAGTGATCTAAACAGTTGAAGCACATGACTTTTTTTTTGGTACTGACGAAAAACAGCGATCGTTGGGAACGTGCATTGGGTTCATTTTTCATCGCAAGGAACGTGCATTGGTTTCATTGTTTATCGCCGGGTACGTGCATTGGTTTCATTGTTTATCGTGGTGTACGTGCATTGGTTTCATTGTTTATCGTGGGGTACGTGCATTGTGTTTATTGTTTATCGTGGGGTACGTGCATTGTGTTCATTGTTTATCGTGGGGTACGTGCATTGGGTTCATTGTCTATCGTGGGGTACGTGCATTGGTTTCATTGTTTATCGTGGGGAACGTGCATTGGTTTCATTGTTTATCGTGGGGAACGTGCATTGGGTTCATTTTTCATCGCAGGGAACGCGCACTGGGTTCACTGTTTATCGTGGGGTACGTGCACTGGGTTCACTGTTTATCGTGGGTACGTGCATTGGGTTTATTGTTTATCGCAGGGAACGTGCATTGTGTTCATTGTTTATCATGGGGAACGTGCATTGGGTTTATTGTTTATCGCAGGGAACGTGCATTGTGTTCATTGTTTATTGTTGGTTACGTGCATTGGGTTTATTGTTTATCGCAGGGAACGTGCATTGGGTTTATTGTTTATCGCAGGGAACGTGCATTGTGTTCATTGTTTATCGTGGGGTACGAGCATTGGGTTCATTGTTTATCGTGGGGTACGTGCATTGTGTTCATTGTTTATCGTGGGGTACGTGCATTGGGTTCATTGTTTATCGTGGGGTACGTGCATTGTGTTCATTGTTTATCGTGGGGTACGTGCATTGGTTTCACTGTTTATCGTGGGATACGTGCATTGTGTTCATTGTTTCATCGTGGGGTACGTGCATTGGTTTCATTGTTTATCGTGAGGTACGTGCATTGGGTTCATTGTTTATCGTGGGAACGCGCATTGGGTTCATTGTTTATGTCGGCACAACCTCTCACCAGTGATGGTCAACAGTTTGTCTGTGACTGTCGACATCGTCGCCCCAGGAGGGGAGGGAAGGAAATAACATTGCTCTTTGATGCTCTCATGGGATGGCTCTCCAGCCGAGGATGAAATTTCACCGTAAAAAAAGACACTAGTCTATTCTGTGCGTGGTGTTGACAGTTTGCTGCGCTAGGATTGCCCCCCCCCCCCCCCATGGCGTCCGATTTGTGCACGTTGTGCCCTGATTTTGTTTTTAGGCCAATGGGACATAGCCTCTAAAGATGTGTCACTTTTTTTGTCTAAGAGTGTTCTCAGAAGCATAGCACGCAATGATATGTCGCTTTCCCCCCTCAGTGATCTCAGAGGCGTGACAAGCGTAGAAACGAGCCCTTTGCATTTGTGTGGTCTCTGCTGTTGGCACTTGCCTGTGTGCTGTGTTATTTTCCTTCCTGCGTGGTATGTTCAAATAATGACTTTGCTCGTATTTCAAAATTCTTCTTATACTGATATTTTGTAAATGTCTTACAGGGCTAAAGTGTGGTGCTGCGCTCATTCCTATGTTTGGATTCCTGATCTTATTTTTGTAGTAAAGCAGCTTGTGATTATTTTTGTCCTTTTCAAGATGGATTTTATGTGTAACTATCCCTGGTTTGAAATCGTGTCAGTGATAATTTATATTATCTATAATAATCATCAGCCAGACCTGACCCTCCAGACTTAAAGTCCTGTCAGACATCAATCTCTTGCATGGGAATTTAACAAGACAAACACTCAGCTGTTCGCCTGAAACGACTGTGCCGTCACCTGTGATAATTCACCTGCACACAAACATTTAAAGGATTCTGGAAATAGGACATCAGACTCAGTTCGCAACCCTGTCACAATCCAGTCATGCATGAAACTATCAGATATCCACCACCTAGTCTCCACTGTCTCCAACAGCCGAGCAGATTTATATTGTTCAAATATGAAGTCAGTTTGCAGCGTTTTCCCCCTATATAGTACGTATAACGAAATCTGTACGATGAAGCGTTCATCTCTCTTTGACAGTGTCGCTATAACCATAACGCATGGAAGCTAAGCGGGCACCCGCACCTCATAGCAACATGAAAACATGTCAACGATGTCAACAACAACAACAACAACAAAAGATTAAAACGAACCGAAAATCTTCAAAGAAAAAAAAAGTTTTTTGTCTGTGCGAAATTTTCAACTTTTCGTATCCCCCCCCCTCCGCCTCCTTTCTTTGTCTGTCTGCCTGTCTGTCTGTTGTCTGTCTGTCTGTCTGTCTGTCTCTCTCTGTATGTGTGCCTGTGTGTCTGTGTGTTGTATGCGTGCACGCACGGACACACGCGCGCACACACACACACACACACACACACACCCACACACACACACACACAACACACCACACACACACACACACCCCACACACAACACACACACACACACACACGCGCGCGCGCGCACACCATTCCAGCCAGAGAGCAATTCTCGAGGGCACGTAAATTGCTACTGGAGGCTATTAACACTATGCCAAATGACATAATTATATTTTTTCTCTATGGATTTAATATCTTAACCATCATGATAACAACGATGTGCTTATTCCTTTCATAATATCCCCCTCCTCCCCCTCTTTTTTAAACAAATCTTTAATCACAGGTACGTACAATGTTTACACAATACAAAGTGAGCAGCAACAAGCTGAACGCTTATAGTGTGCTCTGCAAAATGTCAATACACGAATAATTTACCTGGCGGCTACAGTAACACAAATATTACATTATTTATATGAAAACAATTGACAGTTTAAAGTTTATAAATCGCATGAAGAATAAAAAAAGAGAACACCCCCGCCCCCCACCCTTCCCGGAAAGAGAAAAAAACAATTAAAAAAAGAAAGAAAGAAAGAAACGGAGATCAATGAAGAGGACGATGAGAAACACACCACAGGCACATAAATTTGCCATCATCACAACCTGAAACAATGGCAACACCCCAGCACAATCCTCTCTTGTCACACCTGAACCCCCAAAAGACAACACATCAAAAAACCGCTTGCTTCGAGAGATAAACCCATGTACAGCCTCAAAAATCAATACATTGATATCCATCCGCAGATTACGGTCACCATTTAACAGAGTTCGAACATTTCTGTAGTGTGATGGGAGATCGGAAATAGTATTTGCGCGGGTTTCATTAAAACGAGGACACAACAGAAAATAGTGCTGAGCTGTTTCTCCCCATTGCCACACTCACACAGTGGGTCGTTAAGTAGATGGGTTGAACATATCTATCTCAGATCACTGATTCCAAGACGAAGACGGCAATGAATGATTTGGTTCTTTCTCTCGCCAAGGTAAAAGTACGGTGGTATGACAGGATCATCAGCCGATAAATGATGCTTGATTACGCTTAAAGATGAACTGGTTTAATATGATCTGGGAGACTATTCCATAAAGATGTAGTTGAAGGAATGAAGGATTTCCGATATATCTCAGTGTTGCATTTTGGAGTTGTACGCTCTAACGGTCTTTCCTGTGATAAGGATTTCTGTCCGAAACAAGACCAGGCAGAAGATCAAGTAAATAATCCGGACACAAGCCATTTATCATTTTATAATAATATATAATTTTTATGTCTTTTCCTCCTTCCTTGAGTGAGCAAAATCCAGATTCTTCATATAATTTTTGATGACTTGTTCCACGAACAGCTCCAATAATTGTTCTTATAGCTTTAAGTGTAAGTTTTCAAGAGAATTGGATTGCATTTCGGAGCAGTTGTCCACACACAACATCTGCATAGTCAAAGTTAGGTGATACGAAAGATTTATAATGATTTCTAAGGCTCTCCTACTAAATCTATATTTAAAACTTTTCATACAGGAAAGCAGCATAGTTACTTTGTTTCGTATACCATTAATATGTTCATCCCACTTGCAATTATTTTGAAGTATAAGTCCTGGATGTTTATGTTTGTCTTTGCCTTGAAGATACGTTTGTCCAAATATAAGGGGAAAACTAGATGATTGCCCGTAAAATGTTAAGTAATTCTGTTTTCTCTTCACTGAATTTTATTTTCCAGCGCTGCGCCCAAAGATGTATCTTTTGTAGATCAGAATTAATTATTTCGTGCAAATAGTAGGATCATTAAGTGAGAAGGACATGCTGGTATCATCCGCAAAAGTTTAACTTTAGATCTTATACCATCTGTAATGTCGTTAATGTAAATAAGAAATAAGAGAGGTCCAGAAACTGAGCCTTGGGGAAACTCTGCAGGGATTCTGACATAGTCTGATTGGTCACCCTTGATTACAACTGCCTGCATGCGATTAGAGAGATAATCGGTGAACCATGCCAACAACGTCTCTCGTATGCCATTGCCTTCAAGTTTACGGATGAGACCTCTATGCCAGACACGGTCAAAAGCTTTAGAAATATTGAAGTACACAGCTTGCGTTGTGATTCCACTATCAAATGAGGAACATAAATCGTTATAGATGCATAATAACTGATTGACTGTGGAATCACCGGGGATAAATCCGGATTGGGAAGGTGAAATGATATCATTTGACAATAAAAAATCGAAAACTTGCTTGTGGATACATCTTTCCAGAACCTTTCCAACGCAGCTGAGCAAAGAGACTGGGCGATAGTTGTTACAAAGTTCCTTCGATTCTTTTTTATGTAGTGGACTTACATGGGCTGTTTTCCAGACGTTTGGAAACTTTGCTTCAATCATACTTCTGTTAAAAATGGTAGTCAAGGGATCCAATATAACTGGAAGAGATGCAATCAACAACCTGTTGTGAACCAAATCAGCCCTACTGCTTTATTTTTGTTCAGATTCAAGATGACATCCTTAACATTAGTAGCTGTCAAAGAAACGTCTGTAATCTCTGGAACTATGAATGGTACATCTGGTACTTCATCATCATCATTTCCAAAGTGGACTGAGCAATGAAATATTTATTAAAAGCGTTCGCTTTGTCCGTATTGCTATAGTTTACAATGCCATTACAAAAAATTGGAGGTATTTCGTTCGAGTCAATACCTTTCTTTTTAACAAAAGATTTTACCAGATGCCACCATTCTTTTTTACCAAAATTTGTGGAGTGAGAAAACCTTATTGTCTAATTCAGCAGCCCTCCTCCCCCCCCTCCTCATTTTCTGTCTCTACCTTCCTGCATTCCCCGTCTTATTCCCCTGTCTCCCTCATCTCGATCCTTACACTCTATCTCCTCTCTCCACCTTCTTCCTGCGAGGCGGCAGAACGACCTTGAATAGAATAGACGAATGTCAAATGGGGGACAAAAATTGTTCGGTCTTTCCAGATCTTAAACGGTGAATCTTTTAAAATCTGGATTCAGGCCACTTTTCTCTTTTATTTTCTTTCTTTTACACTGATTCAAACCTCATGTCTCTACTGATTAACACTGCATTTCCCACTGATTTAACTCTTATTTTCCCTCATTTTTTCAATCGCGTTTGGCCAACGATTCAAACGACATTTACCCACTGATTCATGCTGCATTTCATTTTTATGTGAACACGTCAACATAACCATTACAACGCAACGTTCCTCTGTCCACTGAAAGTATCCCATGTTTAGCCGTCTAGTAACCCAGTAATAACACGTAGTCAGTTCAGTCACAGTCGGACGGCTTACAAAGCGAGCAAACTGATAGCAATGTTTTGATTCTTTTTGTTATGTGGAGAATGCCAGTGGTGGGCATTGTAACAACGTGACGTAAGGCAAAAGCAAGAAGTGCGTTGCCATTACTTGAAGGGTTCTGAGTTTGGAGCTCGAAGAACAAATCACAATATGCCATCGGTTATTAATCATTAACATTTTTTTGACACTTTAACCGGTTGTCACTCCTGAATCTGCAATAACCAGTACGTTTTGCAGACCTGAGCAAGTCATACACAACGAAGTCCACAGGACTATTAGAAAACATGCATGTCAGTACGAAGAGTCAGTGATGGAAAGAAAACAGAAGTGGTATGGACATAAGACAAGATGAGAGCGGACTCTCCAATACCGCCTTCCAAGGAACAGTACCAGGAAAGAGGAGACAGAACAGCCAGAAAGAGGAGACAGAACAGCCAGAAAGAGGAGACAGAACAGCCAGAAAGAGGAGACAGAACAGCCAGAAAGAGGAGACAGAACAGCCAGAAAGAGGAGACAGAACAGCCAGAAAGAGGAGACAGAACAGCCAGAAAGAGGAGACAGAACGCCAGAAAGAGGTGACAGAACAGCCAGAAAGAGGAGAGGAGACAGAACAGCCAGAAAGAGGAGAGGGAGAACAGCAGAAAGGGACGAACAGCCAGAAAGAGGAGACAGAACAGCCAGAAAGAGGAGACAGAACAGCCAGAAAGAGCGCAGACAGAACACAGCCAGAACAGAAAAGGAGACAGAACAGCCAGAAAGAGGTGACAGAACAGCCAGAAAGAGGAGACAGACAGAACAGCCAGAAAGAGGAGACAGAACAGCCAGAAAGAGGTGACAGAACAGCCAGAAAGAGGAGACAGAACAGCCAGAAAGAGGAGACAGAACAGCCAAGGAACAGAACGGAAGGACAGAACAGCCAGAAAGAAGGAGGAACAGAACAGCCAGAAAGAGGAGACAGAACAGCCAGAAAGACGGGGGACAGAACAGCCAGAAAGAGGAGACAGAACAGCCAGAAAGAGGAGACAGAACAGCCAGAAAGAGGAGAGGAGACAGAACAGCCAGAAAGAGGAGACAGAACAGCCAGAAAGAGGAGACAGAACAGCCAGAAAGAGGAGACAGAACAGCCAGAAAGAGGAGACAGAACAGCCAGAAAGAGGAGACAGAACAGCCAGAAAGAGGGAGAGACAGAACAGCCAGAAAGAGGAGACAGAACAGCCAGAAAGAGGAGACAGAACAGCCAGAAAGAGGGACAGAACAGCCAGAAAGAGGAGACAGAACAGCCAGAAAGAGGACAGAACAGCCGAAGAAGAGGAGACAGAACAGCCAGAAAGAGGAGACAGAACAGCCAGAGAAGAGGAGACAGAACAGCAGAAAGAGGAGACAGAACAGCCAGAAAGAGAACAGAACGCAGAAAGAGGGACAGAACAGCCAGAAAGAGAAGGAGACAGAACAGCCAGAAAGAGGAGACAGAACAGCCAGAAAGAGGAGAGGAGACAGAACAGCCAGAAAGAGGAGACAGAACAGCAGAAAGAGGAGACAGAACAGCCAGAAAGAGGAGACAGAACAGCCAGAAAGAGGAGACAGAACAGCCAGAAAGAGGAGACAGAACAGCCAGAAAGAGGAGACAGAACAGCCAGAAAGAGGAGACAGAACAGCCAGAAAGAGGAACAGAACAGCCAGAAAGAGGAGACAGAACAGCCAGAAAGAGGAGACAGAACAGCCAGAAAGAGGAGACAGAACAGCCAGAAAGAGGAGACAGAACAGCCAGAAAGAGGAGACAGAACAGCCAGAAAGAGGAGACAGAACAGCCAGAAAGAGGTGACAGAACAGCCAGAAAGAGGAGACAGAACAGCCAGAAAGAGGAGACAGAACAGCCAGAAAGAGAGACAGAACAGCCAGAAAGAGGAGACAGACAGCCAGAAAGAGGAACAGAGCAGCCAGAAAGGAGAGGGGACAGACAGCAGAAAGAGGTGACAGAACAGCCAGAAAGAGGTGACAGAACAGCCAGAAAGAGGAGACAGAACAGCCAGAAAGAGGAGACAGAACAGCCAGAAAGAGGAGACAGAACAGCCAGAAAGAGGAGACAGAACAGCCAAAAGAGGAGAGGAGACAGAACAGCCAGAAAGAGGAGACAGAACAGCCAGAAAGAGGAGACAGAACAGCCACAAAGAGGTGAACAGACAGCCTTGCTGAGTGGACCGGGAAAAGACTTGCCTCCACTAGGCACTTGCCCACTTCCCTCAGAGGTGGAGATAACTGGTACACCGTTCATCATGGCGGTGCCTCTACGGCCCTGGTGGGCTCAGGACCCCCTCGATCTTTGTCAGGGCGGACTGTAAGCGGGTTTATGGCATAGCTCACGTGGTCATTTCAATCTTCGTCGCCAATTGTATATTACATCAGAGAGCGTCCAAGCGCCACCAGTCTTGCAAATAATTATGCACTCACCTAGAGAGCGTAAACACACACACACACACACACACACACACACACACACACACACACACACACACACACACACCACACACACACACCACACACACACACACACACACGAACGCGTACAGACGCGTGCGCACACGGATCTAGCCCCCAACCACCCGTTAATGTTAAGGTTGGAATCAATTTTCCAGCTTGAGAGTCTGGCATCCGGACCATTCTGCTGGTTACAGGCACCAGTAACATCCTGGTGAAAGTAGAGGGGTATTCAGCAGCGCAAAGACCTCCGCCAGGGTCACATAGTTTCTGGATCCGCCCTCTGACCCCCTTCCGTTGTCAGGAATTAATAATTGGTATAGATTGGAAGAGTTAATTCCTATGCGCTTTTTGTAAGTACGAGAGGAAAATAAATTTATAAAAGCCAACGTTTACATCACCACAATGTTTTGATCTCCCATGAAAATATATTACTTGTGGACAGTTATTGATTCATGACATTTCAAAACACAAAAAGCCAACTTTTACATCACTTCAACGTTTTAATCTCCCATGAAAATACATAATTTGGAGGTAGTTTCTGATCCCGGCATAATTTGGAGGTAGTTTCTGATCCCGGCATAATTTGGAGGTAGTTTCTGATCCCGGCATAATTTGGAGGTAGTTTCTGATCCCGGTATAATTTGGAGGTAGTTTCTGATCCCGGCATAATTTGGAGGTAGTTTCTGATCCCGGCATAATTTGGAGGTAGTTTCTGATCCCGGCATAATTTGGAGGTAGTTTCTGATCCCGGCATAATTTGGAGGTAGTTTCTGATCCCGGCATAATTTGGAGGTAGTTTCTGATCCCGGAATAATTTGGAGGTAGTTTCTGATCCCGGCATAATTTGGAGGTAGTTTCTGATCCCGGAATAATTTGAGGTTAGTTTCTGATCCCGGCATAATTTGGAGGTAGTTTCTGATCCCGGCATAATTTGGAGGTAGTTTCTGATCCCGGATAATTTGGAGGTAGTTTCTGATCCCGGCATAATTTGGAGGTAGTTTCTGATCCGGCATAATTTGGAGGTAGTTTCTGATCCCGGCATAATTTGGAGGTAGTTTCTGATCCCGGCATAATTTGGAGGTAGTTTCTGATCCCGGCATAATTTGGAGGTAGTTTCTGATCCCGGCATAATTTGGAGGTAGTTTCTGATCCCGGCATAATTTGGAGGTAGTTTCTGATCCCGGCATAATTTGGAGGTAGTTTCTGATCCCGGCATAATTTGGAGGTAGTTTCTGATCCCGGCATAATTTGGAGGTAGTTTCTGATCCGGCATAATTTGGAGGTAGTTTCTGATCCCGGCATAATTTGGAGGTAGTTTCTGATCCTGGCATAATTTGGAGGTAGTTTCTGATCCCGGGATAATTTGGAGGTAGTTTCTGATCCCGGCATAATTTGAAGGTAGTTTCTGATCCCGGCATAATTTGGAGGTAGTTTCTGATCCCGGTCATTTACTTGACTGTGTTCATGTTCAGAAAGAAAATTAGAAGCTTACGATCAGACCCATATCACACATCCACATCAGAACTGAATCTGTTCATTCTTGGGACACATTCCACCTTACCATTAAGTTTCATTGAAACTGGTGCTTCAGGGTAAGTAATCAAATTTGTAACACATTGCTAAACGGATACTTAATCAGCTGTGGAATCAGCACTAAGGATCACACCAAATCTAACAGATTTTTTGTTTGATAACATTTCATCTTTCCATCGACTTTGGTGACATGCTCCTAAGAATTTTTGCGTAGTCCTTCACACACACAAACAAACGAACGGACACTCAGCGGAAAACATGACCTATATGACGTAAGTAACAAGAAGGGCACCCAGGAGATCACAGACCTCCACAAAGGTCGAACAGTTCTCCTAGTATCCATCAAATCCTGTGCGATTTCATTGAAAAAAAAAGTCCAGAACTCAAGACATATCTCCAGAACCATCACAGATACCTCAACACTGTGCATGCCTTAAACAAATTCTTTTTGTCTCAGCTACGTTATAGTGGCATTTGTTGGTTTTGAATTGTGCAAGTTTCATGACAATTTATTTCAAGGTTGTTTTGAGCTCTGTCTGAGTACAAATCCCACTTCCCACCCATCTTATGAATGTTGTTTCACTCACTAGATCCGGGTTGCAATCCGGAACTGTACTAAATACGCAGTACCAGTTTCTTGATATGAACATAACCAGTAAGTCTGATTGTTTTCCATTGAGATTCATGCATGACAGCTTGGGAGGTTAGCAAAATTGTCGAAAAATACGCTATCTCACATTGTTAAGAAAATTTAAAACGAATCCTGGACCAGTCCCTTAATCTGTACCCGCACTAACTCATTTGTCATTGGGCCACCTTTCAGCTCAGCATCAAGTTTCGTTAAACTCGGTCAGCAGTTTTTTTGTCTACGCTTGCCGACTACGAGACACACCAAGAGATACAGCTGAGAACATAACCTCCTTGTATTGGTGGAGGTCACAAACTTTATGTACTGTACTGCATTGTACGACGTCATCGTTACATCAAATCAAAAAGGCGCAATGAAAATGACGGAACTAATTATGACGCTGTATTTCAAAATGTGAAACGCGAGTAAAAGTTACGTCCCTTATGGACAGGCAATAATTCTCCATCTGCTGTGTGACTTGTATGAGTCCAGATACTTTGTGCTGAAGGCGTTTTGTTGAAAGAAAAAAAGGTTTTGCATGTATGCGTTGTTTCATATACATCCTACTTCGATCCGTCGTTAGTGTTGTCGTTTTCAAATGTCTGTTCATTTCTCTTTTTATTTTGCAGTATCTAAGTCGTATTTGAGTGTGACGTACAGTGGAATTACCCTCTCTGTCTCTCTTGCTAGCACTAGCTTGCTGTATGTGTGGTGTGTGTGTGTGTGTGTGTGTGGTGTGTGTGTGTGTGTGTGTGTGTGTGTGTGTGTGTGTGTGTGTGTGTGTGTGTGTGTGTGTGCGCGTATGTGTGTGGAACACAACAGCAGAGATATCAGACTACAGATTCTAAACGTGCATAGGATTAATGTGTTTGAATTTCACGAATCAAAACAAGGCCTAAAAAGGGAAGAGACTGCACCGTGTTTCTGCACCAAATCACGAGATTTGATCGATTGGAATAAAAGAATATGGTTTGACAACAGTTTTATGATGATTTTTGAGATTTGTTTTTTGTTCTGACATTAAGGCAATTGATTCTCGAACAAAAGACAAAGCAGCACTTTACACTTTTCTTTTTTTCTTTTTTTTTCTGGCGTGGTATTCTAGACCATTACCAAATTTACTTAACTCTGTAAGTCGGTTTCAAAGTTCTTTTCAGAGTTCCATCTCTTTCGTTGGGTCGTTTTGATAAATCTCTTTTGGATGATGCTGGAGCTAGTCTTCCCAGGGACAGAGGGCTACCATTAAGAGAAGAAATTCTCTATCTCCCCCCCCCCCCCCGAAATCCTCTCTTTTTCAACTGACCACCTTCCTTCCCTTTGCTTGTTTGTTTTTGTTGACATGAAATCCTTATTTTTGAATACACGTTCAAGCGAAAAAAAAAAAAAAGAACGGCGAAAGAAGAATTGAAAATACTGACAGACAGTAATTTTGTTCAGATGCCTCGACGTGGTAAACATTTTTCCCGCATCATTGTCAAGGGGCGTGAAACCTCTCACAAAAGGCATTAAACGCTTGGAGGCAAAGGGACATTGTACGTAGTATACAAATAGGTAATAGACCCATTAACCAGGGTACCTTACCCATCGCACACGGCCGAACTGTGTCAAGGAGGACGAAGTGGTCAGATGACAGATGACACCTAAGGTAGTAGAGAGTTCGGACCTGCCCGATGGCGAAAGGGGGAAGGGATGTAACCACTACGACCTCGGTGCTCCAAGTGAGTGCTAGACACTTAGTCAGCTGAGGTTCTTTTGTAAACAGTCAGTGAAGAGCAGGAGTCTTAGACTCGTTCAGATGATATTGCCGTGGGTCACTGTGTTGGTTCTATTGTCAGGCTGGTTGAATGCGCGTGGATGTTGTCGTAGCCCTCCTTAAGATAATTACTGTGTTAAGTGACCACCGAAGTCGGCGGGAAATTTCGATGTCCATCTGGTGCCAAGTGCTTGTTTGCTAATCAGTTAGGTAGGGATGTGTGTAAATGCTGATGTGTGGGAGAATGTAGCGAATGGAGAATTCAGGGTACTTGTGAACTAGGGGTTTGAGAAGCAGCATGGACAAAGGCATGGCCCGAAGGGGAATCCTTTGTTTCCATCCCTATATAAAACTGAGGGAGAACAACGTGCAAGGAGAATAACACCACGAGGGAGAGAGAGAAGGCAGAGGAGAGAGAGAGAGAGGAGAGGAGAGAGCAGGACAGAGAAAGGGTCGAGAGAAACGTGGTCTGGGAGATAGAAGAGACACCAAAGTCTTAGAGTTAAAGACAAGCTGGAAGAGAAGGAAACTAAGTTTGAAGCCCAGAGGTGGGTGAAGATAGAGAAACTGAAATTGAACCCAGAGGTGGGTGAAAGAGACGAAGAAGAAGAGTTCTACGTCAAGATCCCAGAGACGACCACGAAGACCCAGTCCTGAAGCCTGGAGCCAGTCAACCAAGGGCATCACCATCAAGCAGTGCTGAAGAAGACGTGAAGAGAGTTTTTCAAGAAATGTGGTGTGATGTGAAAGCGTGGTTGTGTGTGTGAAAACCTGGCCAGGTAAGAAGTCATTTTTATTATAACCAGGGATTAGGAAGTACTGATCTTTGATGTGTTGATTTGTTCATTTTGTGTAATTGGATTTTTCATGTTTGATTACAAGTAGCATAGAAATTGTATTTCTTGTGCTCAGTCGTGTTAGGAGAGAAACGAATGCGTGACATCCCATTCCCAGAGAGAGGTGAATGTGTGGTGGGCGCATGAGTGTGCATATGCGTGTATGAGTGCAAAGATAACCTTGGTGTGCTAAGCCTGACTAATAATACATCAACTTAGTGCACTTAAGCAATACCATCACGATTTCCCCCGTCCTGGACAAAGTGACGAGCCTGCCAGGATTGCATGGCCCAAATTAGTTTCAGATTTTGACAAGGTGAAACAAGCAGTACTAAATGCATATGATTTGACTGAAGAAGGTTTTAGGCATAACTTTCGCGAGGCGAGAATCGAACAGGTGAGACATACACACAGTTCGGCGTTAGACTGGATCACTATTTCAACAAGTGGGTAGAACGTAGTGGAGTAGACAGTGATTTTGAAGGCCTCAAGACACTGGTGATGAAGGAGCAGATACTTGATGGTTGTAGGACGGGCCTTACCATCCACATTAAGGAAAAAGGTGCAACCACAATAGCTGAAGTACTTGAGACAGCTGAGACTTACTGGGAAGCGAGGCGTGATTTGCCTGAACAAGAGGAAAGCCTGGAAGCATATTCAAAGGATAGCAGGCCAGCCATGACTCACATAATGAGTCAGTAGTACACAACCCGTAGGCCCACGGCATCACGTGAGCAAACAAGGGTGAAGGCCCACGTGGTTAAGGCTGTAGATAAGCGTACCTGTTTCCTGTGCAATAAGACAGGGCACTTGGTTAGGGACTGCATATTCAAGTCACAGAAGGCAGCAGCAATGAGGGTCAGGCCAAGTGAGAGGCAGATAGAAAAAAGTGAACAAGATGACAGTGTTATTTTGTCTGGATTGTGCTGTGTGTTTACAGATTCAGGCGATAACATTGGATGTGCACAAAGGCAGAGTAGGGACAACGTGATTAATGTCATTAGAGACTCTGGGTGCACTGGCGTAATGGTGAAGGAGTCCCTGGTTGAGAAGGGACAATTCACAGGTAAAACACAGAGGTGTAGACAAATAGATGGAACCAGTAGCAGAATTCAAAACGGCCCTGGTGTTCATTGATACACCATTCTATAGTGGAGTTGTGCAGGCTTTGACTGTTCCAAAGGCGCCGTATGATCTGGTAATTGGAAACATTTCAGGAGCACGTGGGTACGGAGACCCAGACCGTGATTTCTGTGTTGAATCCGATGAAAAAATCACGGGAGAGAAAGGCCCCGGGCGGTCACACACTTGAGAACGCAATGGAGCGTGTCCAGTGAGACCAACCCCTCGCACTGCGAGCAGAAACAAAAAGGGCGACTACTCGCTCAGAAAACTGTTTGGTTTTGCTCACACAAGGCAGAAGAAGCGTGTTAAAGAGGGTACCATCGGTTTTGAGATAAAGGATGGGGTATTGTACCGAACTTTCACTTACTTGAGTTCGGGGAAGACAAGAAGACAGATCGTTGTGCCTACGAAACGCAGAAAGGCGGTGATGTCAGAAAAACATGTGACGTCAGCCTCGGGCCATCTCGGTAAGAAGGCCACACAAAAGGTTGTGACGCGAGAGTACTACTGCCCGGTATCCTTGGTGATATCAGGCATTTCTGTGCGCATTGCAGCACATGTCGCGTGGTACGGAAAGGTACAGAGAATGAGATCAGACTAGTCTCACCCGAAAGGCCCCGTAGGCCAAATTAAAATGGTCGGGCGAAAAGTCGAGTAGTGTGGTGCGTGTGTCCTCTTGCCGTGTGGTGTATGCATGGTGGCAAACATAGCACGTGGCTGGTTGCGGGCCACGTGTATGAAGAGAAAGGGAGAGAATTTCCGTAGAAGCATAATGTTGATCTTTATATGGCCACACGACTTAGAGCTGGTGGAGATTTCAGATTATGTTGATATTTGCTTGGATAGTGTGTGTGTATTGATTTTTCTCTAATTTTTGCTGCAAGACAAATCTTGAGGCCGAGATTAGCATTGGTTTAAATGGTAAAATTATGAGTGTTTCAGCTCCTTGAATGTGTTTTAGCCAATGCAGGGCATTGTCTTCAAGAGGGGGGAATTTGTCAAGGGGCGTGAAACCTCTCACAAAAGGCATTAAACGCTTGGAGGCAAAGGGACATTGCACGTAGTATACAAATAGGTTATAGACCCATTAACCAGGTACCTTACCCATAGCACACGGCCGAACTGTATCAAGGAGGAAGAAGTGGTCAGATGATAGATGGCACCTAAGGTAGTAGAGAGTTCGGACCTGCCCGATGGCGAAAGGGGAAGGGATGTAACCACTATGACCTCGGTGCTCCAAGTGAGTGCTAGACACTCAGTCAGCTGAGGTTCTTTTGTAAACAGTCAGTGAAGAGCAGGAGTCTTGGACTCGTTCAGATGGTGTTGCCGTGGGTCACTGTGTTGGTTCTATTGTTAGGCTGGTTGAATGCGCGTGGATGTTGTCGTAGCCCCCTTAAGATAATTACTGTGTTAAGTGACCACCGAAGTCGGCGGGAAATTTCGATGTCCATCTGGTGCCAAGTGCTTGTTTGCTAATCAGTTAGGTAGGGATGTGTGTAAATGCTGATGTGTGTGGGAGAATGTAGCGAATGGAGAATTCAGGGTACTTGTGAACTAGGGGTTTGAGAAGCAGCATGGACAAAGGCATGGCCCGAAGGGGAATCCTTTGTTTCCATCCCTATATAAACTGAGGGAGAACAACGTGCAAGGAGAATAACACCACGAGGGAGAGAGAGAAGGCAGAGGAGAGAGAGAGAGAGAGAGAGAGAGAGAGAGAGAGAGAGAGAGAGAGAGAGAGAGGAGGGAGAGAGCAGGAAAGAGAAAGGTCGAGAGAAACGTGGTCTGGGAGATAGAAGAGACAGGAAAGTCTTAGAGTTAAAGACAAGCTGGAAGAGAAGGAAACTAAGTTTGAAGCCCAGAGGTGGGTGAAGATAGAGAAACTGAAATTGAACCCAGAGGTGGGTGAAAGAGGACGAAGAAGAAGAGTTCTATGTCAAGATCCCAGAGACGACCATGAAGACCCAGTCCTGAAGCCTGGAGCCAGTCAACCAAGGGAATCACCATCAAGCAGTGCTGAAGAAGACGTGAAGAGACTTTTTCAAGAACTGTGGTGTGGTGTGAAAGCGTGGTTGTGTGTGTGAAAACCTGGCCAGGTAAGAAGTCATTTGATTATAACCTGGGATTAGGAAGTATTGATCTTTGATGTGTTGATTTGTTCATTTTGTGTAATTGGATTTTTCATGTTTGATTACAAGTAGCATAGAAATTGTATTTCTGTGCTCAGTCGTGTTAGGAGAGAAACGAAAGCGTGACATCCCATTCCCAGAGAGAGGTGAATGTGTGGTGGGCGCATGAGTGTGCATATGCGTGTATGAGTGCAAGGATAACCTTGGTGTGTTAAGCCTGACTAATAATACATCAACTTAGTGCACTTAAGCAATACCATCACGATTTCCCCCGTCCTGGACAAAGTGGCGAGCCTGCCAGGATTGCATGGCCCAAATTAGTTTTCAGGAGGGAAACAAAGTGAGTACTAGAGTAGTACTGGGGCGAAGGGTCCACTAAAGGCAATTTTAATTAGCTCTTCTAATTATTTCCTTTAGTTCTTTGAATATTGAGTATTGACTTGTGTGTAGGGTGGTTGTATTAATCAAAGGTCGTTCAGAGAAACGAAGAACGACGTTCTAGTCTTAACTCTCACAGAAGCTGTGGTTTAAGACTAAGGCTCCTTTGTGTTGGGAACACTTCCACTGGTTGGTGTGCTCGTAACGTTTGGTAGATAAACTGTTTACTGACGTTTTCCAGGTCTATAAGAGTAACTGTTTTAGTGGTGCTAAAACGACAAAATGGCTGAAGAAAGTCTTACTCCCATTGAGAAACTGATGAGTTTAGGATATACAGGAGATGAACTGCGTAAGTTCATAGAAACTCAGCAGAAGACTGAGAGAGATGAAAGGGCTGAAAGAAGGAAGTTTGAAAAGGAACAGCTCGCAGCTGTCAAAAGTAATCTAGAGGCAGAAATGCTGCGTCGAAGGCTAAAGCAGATGCAGCAGATGCAGAAAGTGCAGCTGCTAAAACGAGAGCAGATGCAGAGAGGGCAAGAGCAGATGCAGAGAGTGCAGCTGCCAGAGCGAGAGCAGAGCGGAATCAGAGATTTTAGCCAAACAAATTGAGTTGGAAAGAATGAAGTCTGAAAATCGCAGTGAAATAGACGCCAGTTTCTGAGTCATTTGGCCGCAGACTAAGTTGCGCACCAAGACTTAAACTCCCACTGTTCAGAGAAGAAACTGATTCGATCGATGCCTATATCAGTCGTTTGAATCGGTTGCCGAGCACGAGGGCTGGCCCGAAGATGACTGGGCAATAAACCTGTCTGCCTGTTGACAGGTCGTGCGTTACACACTGTTTCCACCTTACCCAAAGGTGATCAGAGAGATTTTGACAAGGTGAAACAAGCAGTACTAAAGGCATATGATTTGACTGAAGAAGGTTTTAGATCTAGGCGTAAGTTTCGCGAGGCGAGAATCGAACAGGGTGAGACATACACACAGTTCGGCGTTAGACTGGATCACTATTTCAACAAGTGGGTAGAACTTAGTGGAGTAGACAGTGATTTTGAAGGCCTCAAGACACTGGTGATGAAGGAGCAGATACTTGATGGTTGTGGGATGGGCCTCACAATCCACATTAAGGAAAAAGGTTGCAACCACAATAGCTGAAGTACTTGAGACAGCTGAGACTTACCGAGAAGCGAGGCGTGATTTGCCTGAACAAGAGGAAAGCCCGGAAGCATATTCAGGGGATAGCAGGCCAGCACATGACTCACATAATGAGTCAGTAGTACACACCCGTAGGCCCACGGCATCACGTGAGCAAACAAGGGTGAAGGCCCACGTGGTTAAGGCTGTAGATAAGCGTACCTGTTTCCTGTGCAATAAGGCAGGGCACTTGGCTACGGACTGCATATTCAAGTCACAGAAAGCAGCAGCAATGAGGGTCAGGCCAAGTGAGAGGCAGATAGAAAAAGGTGAACAAGATGACAGTGTTATTTTGTCTGGATTGTGCTGTGTGTTCACAGATTCAGGCGATAACATGGATGTGCACAAAGGCAGAGTAGGGGACAATGTGGTTAATGTCATTAGAGACTCTGGGTGCACTGGCGTAATGGTGAAGGAGTCCATGGTTGAGAAGGGACAATTCACAGGTAAAACACAGAGGTGTAGACAAATAGATGGAACAGTAGCAGAATTCAAAACGGCCCTGGTGTTCATTGAATACACATTCTATAGTGGAGTTGTGCAGGCTTTGACTGTTCCAAAGGCGCCGTATGATCTGGTAATTGGAAACATTTCAGGAGCACGTGGGTACGGAGACCCAGACCGTGATTTCTGTGTTGAATCCGAGAAAAGAAATCACGGGAGAGAAAGGCCCCGGGCGGTCACACACTTGAGAACGCAATGGAGCGTGTCCAGTGAGGACCAAACCCGTCGCACTTGCGAGCAGAACAAAAGGGCGACTACTCGCTCAGAAAACTGTTTGGTTTTGCTCACACAAGGCAGAAAGAAGCGTGTTAAGGAGGGTACCATCGGTTTTGAGATAAAGGATGGGGTATTGTACCGAACTTTCACTCACTTGAGTTCGGGAAGACAAGAAGACAGATCGTTGTGCCTACGAAACGCAGAAAGGCGGTGATGTCAGAAAAACATGTGACGTCAGCCTCGGGCCATCTCGGAAAGAAGGCCACAAAAGGTTGTGACGCGAGAGTACTACTGGCCCGGTATCCTTGGTGATATCAGGCGTTTTCTGTGCGTATTGCAGCACATGTCGCGGGGTACGGAAGGGTGCAGAGAATGAGATCAGACTAGTCTCACCCGAAAGGGGCCGTAGGCCAAATTAAAATGGTCGGGGCGAAAAGTCGAGTAGTGTGTGCGTGTGTCTCTTGCCGTGTCGTGTATGCATGGTGGCAAACATAGCATGTGGCTGGTTGCGGGCCACGTGTATGAAGAGAAAGGGAGAGAATTTCCGTAGAAGCATAATGTTGATCTTTATATGGCCACACGACTTAGAGCTGGTGGAGATTTCAGATTATGTTGATATTTGCTTGGATAGTGTGTGTGTATTGATTTTTCTCTAATTTTTGTTGCAAGACAAATCTTGAGGCTGAGATTAGCATTGGTTTAAATGGGAAAATTATGAGAGTTTCAGCTCCTTGAATGTGTTTTAGCCAATGCAGGGCATTGTCTTCGAGAGGGGGGAATTTGTCAAGGGGCGTGAAACCTCTCACAAAAGGCATTAAACGCTTAAAGGCAAAGGGACGTTGCACGTAGTATACAAATAGGTTTAGACCCATTAACCAGGGTACCTTACCCATCGCACACGGCCGAACTGTGTCAAGGAGGACGAAGTGGTCAGATGACAGATGACACCTAAGGTAGTAGAGAGTTCGGACCTGCCCAATGGCGAAAGGGGGAAGGGATGTAACCACTATGACCTCGGTGCTCCAAGTGAGTGCTAGACATTTCGTCAGCTGAGGTTCTTTTGTAAACAGTCACTGAAGAGCAGGAGTCTTGGACTCGTTCAGATGGTGTTGCCGTGGGTCACTGTGTTGGTTCTATTGTCAGGCTGGTTGAATGCGCGTGGATGTTGTCGTACACGATACACGATACACGATACACGATATTTTATTTGTCCTCATAGAATACAAGGAAAATTTGTTTGTTAGCCCTCCTTAAGATAATTACTGTGTTAAGTGACCACCGAAGTCGGCGGGAAATTTCGATGTCCATCTGGTGCTAAGTGTTTGTTTGCTAATCAGTTAGGTAGGGATGTGTGTAAATGCTGATGTGTGGGAGAATGTAGCGAATGGAGAATTCAGGGTACTTGTGAACTAGGGGTTTGAGAAGCAGCATGGACAAAGGCATGGCCCGAAGGGGAATCCTTTGCTTCCATCCCTATTAAACTGAGGGAAAACAACGTGCAAGGAGAATAACACCACGAGGGAGAGAGAGAAGGCAGAGGAGAGAGAGAGAGGAGAGGAGAGAGCAGGACAGAGAAAGAATCGAGAGAAACGTGGTCTGGGAATAGAGAAACGTGGTCTGGGAAATAGAAGAGACCAGCAAAGTCTTAAAGACAAGCTGGAAGAGAAGGAAACTAAGTTTGAAGCCCAGAGGTGGGTGAAGATAGACAAACTGAAATTGAACCCAGAGGTGGGTGAAAGAGACGAAGAAGAAGAGTTCTATGTCAAGATCCCAGAGACGACCACGAAGACCCAGTCCTGAAGCCTGGAGCCAGTCAACCAAGGCATCACCATCAAGCAGTGTGAAGAAGACGTGAAGAGAGTTTTTCAAGAACTGTGGTGTGGTGTGAAAGCGTGGTTGTGTGTGTGAAAACCTGGCCAGGTAAGAAGTCATTTTGATATTTAACCTGGGATTAGGAAGTATTGATCTTTGATGTGTTGATTTGTTCATTTTGTGTAATTGGATTTTTCATGTTTGATTACAAGTAGCATAGAAATTGTATTTCTTGTGCTCAGTCGTGTTAGAGAGAGAAACGAATGCGTGACATCCCATTCCAGAGAGAGGTGAATGTGTGGTGGGCGCATGAGTGTGCATATGCGTGTATGAGTGCAAAGATAACCTTGGTGTGTTAAAGCCTGACTAATAATACATCAACTTAGTGCACTTAAGCAATACCATCACGATTTCCCCCGTCCTGGACAATCATATTCTGTGCGAGTGGCTTACCGTGTGCACTGTTAGTTAAGATGGTTGTGTTGTCATTATATTACATTTGAAAATAACTCTTCTTTCGCAAACCTTTCTTCGTGCCGAAAATTGCCTCAGAATGCATCAAACTTAACTTTATGTAGACTGAAAATTAATTGTGGGGAAGCATGCTCCTTGACCTCCCCAGCTTTAAAAAAAAAATCTTTCCGCCAGTTTCCACGCCTGCACGACAATGTAACGCCATTCTTTTCTCAAGTCTGCGTTTGTTTTATGTTGACCTGTTCAAGTGAATTGTTTTACAGGGCGATTACGTTACTGCGTGGAATCCTTTACGTAAGTGGAACGTATGCTGCACACGAGACCTGAAGTCGAGTCAAATGTCTTAATTCAGAAAACCCATGGGGTTACAAGACTGTAACCCTACGGAAAACGTCACTCGCGAGCGGTTACTCTGTCCGCAGTATAGCACAGTGAAGCCGACTGAGCCCGGCCGCGAAGGCTGCCTGCCACTCACTTACCGAGGCATAACACAGCCCTGATTCAGAATGAAAAATAACCGGGATGGAAAATTTTAAATTTTTCCCTTTTGAAAAAAATTTTGGGGAACCCGGGGCCCGAAATAAATTTTTTTTTTTAAAAAAAGTTTTATTGTGGGGTTTTGTGGGGGTTTAAATTTTTTGTGTAAAAAATGAAGTTCTTGGCCCTAGGTTGGGAAAAAAAATCGTACACCTTTTCCGAAGAGGTTTGGTGGGCTTTGGTGTATTTTATTTGATTTTAAACCCTGGTTTTAAAATTGTCTTTAATAAACAGACCAAAAATCTAAATTTTCCCTTGAATCTTTTGTGAGGTTTAAACCTTGCAGTTATTTAGGGTTGGTTTTTCTTTTCATTAAAAATTTTTCCCCCTTGCGGAAAATTGCCTCAACCAAATAATTTATTAAACAAATTAAGGGGGAAGACAATTTTTAAAACTTTATTTTCCGGTTCCGATGGTTGGTGCTTTTTAATTTGGTTTGTTTTTGGGGCCGGGGGTCAGTGATTGTTTTCAGGGGGTTTTTTGGGTGGAACTTTATAAGTGAATTTGGGACACCGATGGTCAATGTTAATTTAAAAAAGGGGGTTAAAAGGTTAAGGAAGGGCCCGGAGCGGTTTTGCCGAGAAGGAAAGTGGCCCGTGCGGGGGGGAGGGTGTGGCCCATTTGGGGAAAGGCGGGGAGGAAGTGTGGAAAATTTTTTGGGGGTGTTTCTTGTGGGGGGGGGGGTGGGGGGGGGGGGGGGGGGGGGGGGTGGGGGGGTTGGGCGGGGGCGTGGGGTGTGGGGGGGGGGGGGGGGGGGGGGATTTGTTCTCTTTTTGTTTAAAGTGGGGGGGGAAAGGGGGGGGGGGGGGGGGGGGGGGGGGGG
>CM031597.1:25691447-25696447 GCA_018398815.1 Conus ventricosus
TTGTTAATCAAAGACACACTTCATGAGTGCTCCAATAAACTTTGATTCACAGAAACCGCAGTCTTTATATGGAAACCACAAGAGTCGATTTATTACCATTTCTGTGAATCTTAACTACTCTTTTGTTCAACATCTCTCTCTCTCTCTCTCTCTCTCTCCCTCTCTCTCTCTCTCTCCCTCTCTCTCTCTCTCTCTCTCTCTCTCTCTCTCTCTCTCTCTCTCTCTCTGTGTGTGTGTAGGTATTAGTACCAAAAAATTATAGTCAAAATAAATATGTGGTTTAGGCATGACGCAGTTCATAATAAACATGTCAAAGGATCATGGATCCGTTGCTTGATGACGGATCTGCTCCAAAATGGAGGCTAATGGGGGGCGTTCTTGCACCGCATTCCTCTTTTGACAAAGTTTAGTCAACATAGAGTCAATAATTCTCGCGTCATCGTGCAGACAAACAAACAAACAACCAACTGCAAGTAAAAATGTATTCTTATTGGTGGAGCTAACGACGACAACAACACCAACAACGGGAAAGGGGGGATGGGCATGGGGAGGGAGCGTGTTAGGAGGAGGGAGGGGAAAGTGTCGTGTGGCCATTCGTTCTTCCCAGGGAAAGCAGGTACTTATTATGGAGAAGTCTGCTGAGATAAGAAGGGTATATGGTGCACAACAATACAACAGAGCGAGGCAGCATGACACTATACAGTACAGTACGATGCAATACAATACGATGCAAAACTATGCAGTGCGATGAATACAATGCAATGTAATACAATACGATTATTCTAAGACGGCAATGGCCGGTGTGGTATCTATGAGCTCGGAAGACAAGACTGGAAATACACCGTCGAGGTTCATCCACGGGATGAATGTGTCATTGAAAATGTTGACCAGTCTCCTTATCAACACTGCAGGTGCCTGTATCTCTCAAGTCTGGTTACGTAGAGACATTTTGTGAAATGAAGGGTAGTGTGTGGCTCTGCCATGAAGTTTAGGACCAGAATGGAATTCTGCAGAATCATTGGCATCATCATTGATCAATACTGGGACCAGAATGGAATTCTGTAGAATCATTGGCATCATCATTGATCAATACTGGGACCAGAATGGAATTCTGTAGAATCATTGGCATCATCATTGATCATTACTGAAACAAGAGTCTGAATTCCGGGACACTTCATGCTCTGATGTCATGGCTACCTTATTTTCAGTTACATCTCCATGCCTATTCGCGTGGTGAGTTCATATCGATTTCATCAGAATCAGGTTGGGTGGACTGTCACTGAATGAACGCGGCGGTGTGATCCGGAGGCGCACAGTCACTCACGCTGCTTCTGCAACTAAGCAGTTGTTGTGTGAGTAGGAGTAGGAGTAGGAGGCGTCCTCCTTATGTCGGATCAGATCAGGCACTTCTGAACAGCACCGAAATGACCCCACGGCGGTGCAGAGCCTTCTTCAGTGGGTTGTATTATGACGACCTGATACACGGAAGCTGGGGTGAGCTTCATGGGAGCAAAGCCTCTGGGAGCGTTCGGAACATGCGGCAAGAAGAAGAAGTAGAAGAAGAAGAAGAAGAAGAAGAAGAAGAAGAAGAAGAAGAAGAAGAGAGGAAGAAGAAGAGAAGAAGAAGAAGAAGAAGAAGAAGAAGAGAAGAAGAAGAAGAAAACAACGACGACGACGACGACGACTACAAGAAGAAGAAGAAGAAGAAGAAGAAGAAAGAAGAAGAAGAAGAAGTCCCAAAGACAATCAGTTTTGCAGTTAACACCTATTGCCGAAGATCATAAACAGCCCTTTCGCTGTCGTGCCGTCAAAAACCAAATCGAATTAACGGTGCACAGGTTAATGGGAACTGCACATCAGAGAGCCAGGGACAGCTGAAAGAGGGCAATAAAAACCAGAGGCCATCACACCAGCTCAGTGTGGGGAGAGATCAGCAGCAGAGAGAGAATTGAATGTGATGGAAACATCGCTTAAACCGCATGGACAAGAACTTAGATTTTTAATCATCTGTGAAGTGGATTTTGTTGTCGTTGTTGTTGTTCTTGTTGTTGTTGTCAAAGCGATCGTGGTTGTCGTTGTTGTTGTTGCTGCTGTTGTTGTTATTGATGTCGATGTCGTCCACGTTTGGTTTTGTTTTGTTTTGTAATTAATAGAAATGACCGGATGGTTCAGTTCTGGCTTTTCATTGCTTGGTTTAAACAGACTGAATATGTTGTGGCCTCGTTTGTACACCTTCCACACTCCTCATTCCCCACCCTCCCACCCACTCTTTCCCCATGCTCACACAATCACACACACACCACACACACACCACACACACACACACACACACACACACACACACACCACAACACACACCACACACACACACACACACACACACACACACACACACACAGAGTTGAATTAATATGACTTTGAAGTTCATTGGTAATTTCCTTGTGTGAATATTTCTCCCTGAACTGAAGTATCTATCTTCATATAGCCTACAACACCCCATCTTACGTGGAATGAACGGGACAAAAGGCATGTGCATTCGAGCTAACACTTGAATAAACTTTCGTATGCACATGAATTACAAACCATGGTATTTGAGATATAAAAACTCTTGTAACTAAGGCACATCAGGAAATGGATCAGGACTTCCTAAGTCGTGTCTCTACAAAATATATCTCCATTTTGGTTATGGATGTTGTAGCAGCATCAAACATTAGAGTGCAATGGTGAAGGCGTTTTCGTACACCAGCATGTATCCCTCATTGTATATTGCATTAATGACATAAGTTTTTCGTGATGGAAAATCGATTTTGCAACCTCCCCCCCCCCCCCCCAGACCAATGCAAAAATTGATCATGCTTCTTAGGGTCATAGCAACATGGAGTCACATTTCATAGACTTTGGCGGTTGTAACCTCAATTTGTAAAGTATTTATTAATGTTATTGAATTTGCACCTGCTTTGTTGACAACTACTAAAGACGACAAATACTCAGACACACCTAGTACAGGTATTTACATATATACACATGAGTATTTGTTGGCGCACATGCAGCACACTCACACAACACACACACACACACACACACACACACACACACACACACACACACACACACACACACACACACGCACACGCACGCACGCACGCACGCGCGCGCGCGCGCGCGCGACTTGCTTGCGTACGTATTTTCTGATTGACTCGCTACTTACTTACTTACTTACTTACTTACTTACTTACTTAACTTACCTACTTACTTCCTGATCTGAATGAACAGTGAAGAAGAAGTGGGGAAACAACAGCAGAGAGTGGACAGGCCTGTCTTTTGTCAGCTATCTGGGAGTTGCAGAGAGCTGTAACAGATGGAGTGAGTTCATCAGTGGCAGGGACCGTCGAAAAGGTCAGTGGTGCGTTAACAACATCTACATAGATATGAGAAAGGCATGGCAAAGGTAATCCAAAACCCCCACCCCCAAAACAACAACAACAACAACAACAACAACACACACACACACACACACACACACACACACACACACACACACACACACACACACACACACACACACACACACACACACACACACACACACACACACACAACACACACACACACACACACACACACACACACACACACACACACACACACCATACACACACAGCAAAAAAAACAAACAAACAAACAAAAAAAACCATGACTATTATCAATACCTTCTTTGCTGAGCCGCTCCTTTTCATTAACATCTTCGTCTCTCTTCTATTAGCACATCGTCGCTGGTCTGCCTACGGATTTCCTTCTGCTGTAAATAAATGTTGATCCAGTAAACACAGCAGTATTTCAAGTCACAAACAAACATGAAGAGGAGAATGGAAGGAAACAATGGACAAAGAGGAAATCCCGCTTCCAGACAGACAAAAATGCCAGAAAATCCCAATTTCCATTTATTGTTCAAATGTTGCGCCATGAAGTCTGGGCAGTGAAGCCAGTGGTCTGAGATCAGCTTCATTTCAAAACAGTTCTCTTATCACCTGGCTGAAGGCTGCAGCTTTGTGCGTGTGCTGGTGTCTTGTTTGCTCTGGTACGGACATCTTTCGTGGCTCGCTCTTCAGAACGAGCTTCACCAATGTCTGTCTGTGCCAGGCTGGCTTTAACTTTGTGCTCTTAAGGTAGTGTTTACATTTCCCTGGTTTTTGCTTTCTTGCAGTGTTCAACAAAACATTACCTTTTCTGACAATGGATTACACACACACACACACACACACACAACACACACACACACACACACACACACACACACACACACACACACACACACACACACACACACACACACACACACACACACACACACACACACATACATACATATACATATACACATGCATACATACATATATGTATGTACATATGTATACATACAATAATAATCAATGAGTTCTCTAGTCTTCAATATCAAATATACATCAAAAAAGTAATAAATCGATTTTCATTAAATATTTATAAACAGCCACCATAGTAATGAAAGAGTAAGCTTCCCTTCAGTTTTTCACACATGTTTTCCTTGAACATTGGGCATACAAAACGATAAATGATTTTCTATCAATATTCTAAAGATACAACATAATAATCCATTGGTTGGTTTTCATTCAATACCAGAAATATACCATAACAGCCAATGCGTGACCTTTCCTTCAACATGAAATCTACAACTCAGCATTCAATGAACTGACATTGCATTACGATCTTGCATGCAATATTACAATCAATTCAACAGGTAAGATTCAATAAACATAATAAATGATGACAGAACGTTATACAACTCAGCTATCATTCAATTCTGTCTGAAAATGTAAAATATTGTAGTTGCTGACAATACGCAATAGAAATAATCAAGCACAAAAGAAACGCTATCAACAACGCAGAGGAACTATTAGAAGGCGCTCAGAGAAGCAGAAGACTGTGAGGGTGGGTGGGTGGGGGGTGGGGGTTGGGGGGGGGGG
>CM031597.1:25736447-25748947 GCA_018398815.1 Conus ventricosus
TCAACATTCATTCAGGCTCAAGGTCACGCCGCCTTTTTGTACAGTGAGCGATATGCTTTGATGAATATAATTCAAGTTCCGTTTCACTAGAGTGATGTGCATCGCGTCGGACAAAGATATAGTTTGTTATGGATAAAGCTGTATCAGATCAAACGGGAGTCAAGGCGGAGTTTCCTAAGACCTGAGCAGAAGAATAGAAGGGGATTCGTTTTAGAAGAAAACAGACATCATGAAATCTTATTGGCAGATGATAAACATTTAGGTGACCATATGCGTATCCAGTATCAGTATTAATTACTTTACAATTGTCCTTTGTATTAATTCTAGAGAAAAGTCACTGAGCAATAAAACAAAATAGATATATGTTACAACAGCAATTAAAATCTAAAATCAGCATTCATAAAATATCCAAAAACACACAAAACCAAAAAAAGAGGGCAATGGGAAGTAAGTCCATAGGACAATTCTAGTATGTGTATGATATCAGTATTCAGGAAAGTTTGACCAACAAGACAAATGTCGCTTTCAAGCTGTCCGGGTCACAATAGTAACAGTATCCACAGGTAACTAAGCATAGCGGGGAGAGGGGGGGGGGAAGGGGCGGGGGCGGGAGGGGGGGGGGGGGACAAAACTCACAGGGGTTGGGGGGAGGAGGGAAGGGAGGAGGAGTCAGTGCGTGAGGGAAGGTGAAGGTGAGACGGAGCAGCAGGAGAAGACACGGCTGGGGGTGAGGTGGGGGGGGGGGGGGGGGGGCGTAGTGGAGCTGAGAGGGCAGGGGCATGGGTAATTTGGGCGGGGGGGAAGGGAAGGGTAGGCAAGGGCTGGGCCTGCACTTGGGGAAGGCGAGATCAGCAAGAGAGGAGAGAGAGAGAGATAGTGAGTGAGATGAGTGAGAGAGAGATAGACAGACAACAAGAAAAATGTTCCACTTCTTTCCTGGGGCGGCTGCCAAACACCCAACTCTGTTCCGTCCTGCACGAGGACATTCCTTTAGAGCCCCATCCCCATCCTCGACTGATCTGGCCCAAATGGAATTACATATAGCTGGACTTCTTTTTAGCAGAGACATTCTGCCTGCCGAAGTGCTCCTTCAAATGGACGTGGAGGGGAGATGTTTGCAGCACTGCTGGTTCACACATGAGGCGGACAGACAGACAGACAGACGGACAGACAGACAGACAGACACACACACACACACACACACACACACACACACACCACACACACACACACACTCACTCACACACACACACACACACACACACACACAGAGTCCGACCCACAAACAGACGTGCAGCAGATGATGGAAGTTGTTACTTTGTGGAGCCTTTGGTAAACATTCATGCCTCTAGTCTTCAGGTTAGAGAATTTGTCCAGTCTTACCTGTCGAGTCGGAAAAAAAACTACATTAAATGAGATTAAAAAAAATCTTCAGATATTTATGTTATCATATTGTGCACACCAGGCATGCTTGGACCGTAAAACAACCACATACACTAAAATATACGCGTAGCATGCCCACACACACACAACACACACACACAACCACACACACACACACTCACACACACAACACACCACAAGAACGCGCACACACGATCATGAGCACGCTTGGGCATATGCGTGTGAGTGTGTGTGTGTAGTGTGTGTGTGTGTGGTGTGTGTGTGTGTGTGTGTGTGTGTGTGTGTGTGTGTGTGTGTGTGGGTTGTGTGCGTGCGTGCTGTGCGGTGCGTGCGTGCGTGTGTGTGTGTGTGTGTGTGTTGTGTTGTGCGTGTGTCGTGGCGTGCGTGCGTGCGTGCGTTGCGTGCATGCGTGCGTGCGTGCGTGAGGAAGTGAGTGCGTGCGTATCAGTGCGCGCGCGCGCTACGTGGTGTGTGACAATTTGTAAATCTATATGACAAACCTCACCATATTTCTCAAGAATCTGGGAAGAGGAGCCTCATACGAATCGAATTATAACCTATTTGCCCACTCACATGATGCATGCCCAAACATGAGACAGGGACGGGGTTCGCACACCTCTCGTTGCTGCCGCCACTAAAGTCCGCTGCCATAGAGAACGGCGTGGATGCCCAGCCTCGTTGCCATGGAGAAAACGATTCCGAAACAGCGATAGCCCCAGAACTAATGCCCCGTAGTCGCCAAACAATTGGGATCAAAAGACAAGATCCAGAGTCTCCGAGGATGTCAGTGTGAGTGTAGACAGCGAGCTAGCCCTGGGAAGGATGGTGGCGGTGGTGGTGGACGGTTTGCAATAGAGAAGAGAAAACAGAGAATGGATGGCGTGGGCATGTGAACTACCCCGGACACTAATGTCTAGATAGACGCTGCTGTGTTAAACGTTATTGCTGTGTGAGTGCAAGCAGCATCTTGTTCCCATCCCCGCCACAACTCCATTGTTACATGACCCCCTCCCTCCCCCCAACCCCAACCCCAACCCCCGCCTTCTTTGTTTCTGAGCGCCTTCCGGTTATTCCCCAGTGTTATTGACAGCATCTCTTTTATATTTGATATTTCAATTGTTTGGTGTCAGAAGTGACGACATTTTAAGTTTTCAGATTTAATTGAAAATTGATTGAGTTTTGCGACTTTTGCCATCAGTTTACCAATTCAGTGATTAACATGATGCATGTTTAATACTGAAAGAAAGCCACCTGACTGTAGTATTACCATACTCTATGTTTAATGTTAAGCAAACGCTAACTCACTGATTATAACATTGTATGCTAAATGGTGGTGGAAAGGCAACTCACTAATTAATAAACTGTAAGTGTAATCTTGAAGGGAAAGCCACGCATTTGATATCCCATAGCCCACCTGGTATTGAATGAAACCTAACCCAGGGGTTGTCATTTTGTACGTTTAGAACAATGAAGGAAAACTGATTCTCATTGTGTATGCCTGAAAGTTGAATGGTGTTGATTGCAGAGCAGCACAAAACTCCAACACACACACACAGAGCTGCAGCGTACATCCAGACAATCAGAGCACTGTTCAGAAATGAAGCTGACCTCAGCACCACTGGAACTGGTTCACAGCTCAGACTTCGCGGCGCAACAATTGAAAATTGAATGGATATTGAGATTTTCTGGATTTTTTGTTGTTGTCTGTCTGGAAAACTGGTTTTCATTTTTTGTTTTTTATTCTCTTGCATTTGTTTTTCATTCTTGTTTTTTGGTGTTAAAATATTTCTGTGGGGCGGGGTTTCAAAAACGTTTTGCTGCAGAAGGAGACGGTTTAGGATAGGGGCAATGGCCGGTTACAGGAGGACGAAATTTAAAAAGGAAAAGGGTGCCCCCAAAAAAAAAATTTGTTTTGATTTTTTTTGGTTTGTGTGGTTTCTTTTGTTTTTTTTGCCTGCTTTTCAACATTTAGGGACGAGTTTTTAAGGCAAAAGTGATCTTTTCTGGGGTTCTTCCCGGGGGGGTTTTTGAGTTTTTTTCCCCCCTTTTTTTTTTTCTTGTTTGGGGTTGAACCCCCCTTTTTTTTTTGGTTTTTTTCCCCCCCCAAAAAAGGGGGGCCCTTTACCTTTTAATTTTTCCCCCCTTTCCCCAAACCCTTTTTTCCCCAAAAGGGAAAAATGAATTTTTTTTTTAAAAAAAAAAAAAAAAAAACCCAAAAGGAAAATTTTGGGGGGCAATTTGTCCGTAGTTGTAAAAATTTTAAAGGGGGTAACCAAAAAAAAAAAAAAAAAAAAAAAAAAAAAGGAAAGGGGGAAAAAAAAAAACTTTTTTTAAAAAAAAAAAAATAAAAAAAATAAGTTTAAAAAAAAAGGAAAATTTAAAAAAAAAGTTTTAAAAAAAAATAAGTAAGTAAAGGGACGGAAGTAAGTAAGTAAAAAGTTAAAAAAAAAATTTTTTTTTAAGAATTTGGGGAAAAAAAAAAAAAAAATTAAAAACCCCAAAAAAATTTTTTCCGGAAAAAACCCCTTTTAATTTGGGGGGGCCCCCCCCCCCCTTTTTTTTTTTTCCCCCCCCCCCTCCCTTCCCTTTTCCCCCCGGGGGGGGGGTTTTTTTTTTTTTTTTTGGGGGTGTGTTTTTGTGTGTGGGGGGGTGGTGGTGGGTTTTTGGGGGTGGTGGGGTGGCCGTGCGGCGGGTGGGGTGGGGGGGGGGGGGGGGGGGGGGGGGGGGGTTTTTTTTTTTTTTTTTTGTGGTGGGGGGGGGAAAAAAGGGGGGGGGGGGGGGTTTTTGGGGGGGGGGGGGGGGGGGGGGGGGTTTTTTTTTTTTGTGTGTGTGTGTGTGTTTTTGTGTGGGGGGTTTTTTTTGTTGTGTGTGTGGGGGGGGGTGTGTTTTGTTTTTGGGGGGGGGGCCCCCCCCCCGGGGTTTTTGGGTTTTTTTGGCCCCCCCCAAAAAAAAAAAAAATTTTTAAAATTTTTTTTAACCCCCCCCCCCCCAAAAAAAAAATTTTTTTGGGGGTTTTGGGTTTTTTAATTTTTTTTTTAAATTTTTTTTAAAAAAATTTTTTTTTTGGGAAAAAAATTTTTTTAAAAAATTTTTTTTAAAAAAACCCCCTTTTGGTTTTTTAAAAAAGGCCCCCTTTTTTTTTTTTTTTGGGTTTTTTTTTTTTTATTTTTAAAAAAATTTTTTTTTTTTTTTTTTTTTTAAAAAAAATTTTTTTTTTTTTGGGGGGGAAAAAAAAGTTGGGAAAAAAGGGGAAAAAAAAAAAGAGAGGGGAGGGGGAAAAAGGGGGGGGAGAGAGGGGGGAGAGGGGAAAAAAGGAAAAAAAGAGAAAAAGGGGGGGGGGGGAAAAAAGGGGGGAAAAAAGCGGGGGGGAGGGGGGGGGGGGAAAAAAAAGGGGGGGGGGGGGGGGGGTGGAAAGGGGGGGGGGGGGGGGTTTTTAAAAAAAAATAAAAAAAAAAAAATAAAAAAAAAAAAAAAAAATTTTTTTAAAAAAAAAAAAAAAAAAAATTTAAAAAAAAAAAAAAAATAAAAAAAAAAAAAAAAAAAAAAAAAAAATCAAAAATTTTAAAAAATTTTTTCAAAAAAAAATTAATTTTTTAAAAAAAAAAAAAAAAAGGGGGAAAAAAAAAAGGTTTTTTTTTAAAAAAAAAATTTTTTGGTTTTAAAAAAAAAAAATTAAAAAAAAAAAAAAAAAAAAAAAAAAATTTTTTTTTTAAAAAAAAAAAAAAAAAAAAATTTTTTAAAAAAAAAATTTTTTTTTTTTTTTTTTTTTTTTTTTTTCCCCCTTTTTTTTTTTTTTTTTTTTTTTTTTTTCTTTTTTTTTTTTTTTTTCCCCCCCCCCCCCTTTTTTTAAAAAAAAAAATTTTTTTTAATTTTTTTTTTTTTTTTTTTTTTTTTTTTTTTTCCCCTTTTTTTTTTTTTGGTTTTTTTTAAAAAACAAAAATTTTTTTAAAAAATTTTTTTTCCCCCCCTTTTTTTTTTTTTTTTTTTTTTTTTTTTTTTTCCCCCCTTTTTTTTTTTTTTTTTAAAAAAAAAAAAATTTTTTTTTTTTTTTTTTTTTTTTTTCCCCCCCCCCCCCTTTTTCCCCCCCTTTTAAAATTTTTTTTTTTTTTCAAAAAAACCAAAAAAAATAAACCCCAAAAAAAAATTTTTTAAAAAAAAAAAAAAAAAGGGGGGCCCCCAAAAAAAAAAAAAAAAAAAAAAAAAAAAAAAAATTTTCCCAAAAAATTTTAAAAAAAACCCCCCCCGGGGAAACCCCAAAAAAAAACCCCCCCAAAAAAAAGGTAAAAAAGAAAAAATTTTTAAAAAAATTTTTAAAAAAAAAAGAAAGGTTTAAAAAAAACCCAAAAAAAAATTTTAAAAAAAAAAAAAAAAATTTTTTTTTAAAAAAAAAAAATGGCTTTTCTTCTTCTTTACCCTTTTCTTCTTCTTTTTCTTCTTCTTCTTTTCTCTTCTTTTTCTTCTTCTTTTTTCTTCTTCTTCTTCTTCTTTCTTTTCTTCTTCTCTTCTTCTCCTTCTTCTTCTTCTTCTTTTTCTTCTTGTTCCTCTTCTACTTCTTCTTCTTGTTCCTCTTCTTCTTCTTCTTCTTCTTCTTCTTCTTCTTCTTCTTCTTCTTCTTCTTCTCTTCTTCTCCTCCTCTAAATTCTTCTTCTTCTTCTTCTTCTTCTTCTTCTTCTTCTTCTCCTTCTCCTTCTTCTTTTCTTCTTTTTCTCCTCCTCCTCCTCCTTTCTCTTCTTCTTCTTCTTCTTCTTCTTCTTCTTCCTCGTCTCCTCCTCCTCCTCCTCTTCATTCTTCTTCTTCTTCTACTTCTTCTTCTTACTGTAGCTCCCCTGCAGGCGCCGCTCACCGTAACTACCCTGCAGCGCCGCTCGCCGTAACTACCCTGCAGGCGCCGCTCACTGTGACTACGGTGCAGGCGCCGCTCACAGTGATCACCATGCAGGCGCCCCTCGCCATGACTACCGTCCAGCTGCCGCTCACCATGACAACCTGTAGCCGCCGCTCACCGTGTGTTTCAACAAACGTCCCCTCACCGTGTTGGACGGCGCTACAACATCTACTCGCGGTCATCAAACAGAAGAAACGACAGTCACAATTTAGCCCAAGTAAATCAGTTCTGTGACTTAAGTCTTGGTCACCAAAATATGAATGTTGCCCTATTTCCCGGACATCCAACTCCTTTTCCAGCCTGCCTCTCTGTTACTCAGCAGGCTGCTTTCCCCTCTGAAGCCCCACCCCCAATTAATTTCTCTTATTTTGTAGGGTTCGGATTGCATGTTTTTCCCACTCATTAGCAATCATCAAGACTTCCCTATAACTTGAGTATCTATTGTGAGCATGAGATGACCAATGCACTTAGTTGAACTTTAATTATTCTGAACTGATCATTTCCGTATGCTCTCTATTTCACGTGGTAATTCTGCAAACTCCAGGTAGCGCTGCTTCCCTCTTTTCACTAATGTCAACCAATGTGAATATATCAGACTGGCCCGTCCAATGACGGTCTGCGCATAGGTCACCTAAATATTTGTCATCTCATAAACAAAATGTCTGACGTATCAAAATCATTCATAATAATCATAAACCTTTCCATGTCTTTGGATTTTCTGAGGCATGGACAAACAGCCGCGTTGGTGACAATTCAATATCCATTCTGGATACTCAATAGTCCGGATAAATCCTGAAAATATTCTTGAAACAGGTATTGCTGTCTATGTCCAAAAAGATGTCCCATACAAAATTCGTAATGATCTTTGTCACAAAAATATGGAAATAACGTGGCTTGAAATTCAGTCAAAAGTAAGACATTAGCGTCAATTCTTGTCGGATTTGTATACAGACATCCTAAAAGTAAGTCCAGCGGTATAACGATTTTTGTGAGATGATGGACACAGTATGGCTTTTGAAACAGAAATACTATTATTGGGAGATTTCAACATAGATCTGTTTCAGTCTTGTTCCCAATGGTCCAACATTGCTAATTCACACAATCTTCATCAGTGCATTTCTTTACCGACTAGAGTTACTTCAAAATCTAATACCCTTATAGACCACATATATTCGTCGAACATTGCTGCACTTGCAGAAATATGTGTACCGCCTATGGTGCAAGTGACCACAATGCTGTTTGCGTAACTTGGAACAAAAAGGGTTTTAAAGTTCCAAAAGCAAGTCATTTGGTAATCACATTTCGTTCATTCAAAAACTTCAACTTACACGCTTTTCAATCGGATCTCATTTCCTCGCCTTTTGCAAACATCTATAGCTCACCGATCCAGATACGCCCTTGCCTTTTGGACGAGAACTTTCTGAATATTGTCGACAAACACATCCCATTGATCCAGAGGCGAGTCAAATCAGATATCCTGCCTGTCTGGCTCACTCAGGATATTCTGAATGCCATGGACGAGAGGATGATTTAATAAAAATGTAGGCTCTGACAAAATTTATAAGAGAAAAACGGAACATTGTGAAGTACATGATTAGAAAGTCAAAATGTGATTCTTTCAGAATGTTGGTCCAAAATAAAAAACGGAAAGCTCTATTTGGAAAAGCTATTAATAAACTTACCGGACCTTTGTTCATCAAGACAGGAATTTCCATTCCAGTAGAAACACTAAATGATCATTTTGCCATATTGGTAACAAGCTAAACATAGGGAAAGATAAAACTAGCATTTTTGATGCTGCGAATTTACAGAAATTTTGTGATGCAAAAAATATGCACGCAAAGTTTTCTATTCCCCTAATATCTGTTAATGAAGTGTTTTTATATCTATCAACCTTGAAAATAAAAGTTCATACAGCTTTGATGGAATTAGTCCAAGATATTAAAACTATCTGTACATATATTGTAGATTCTCTTACATACCTCTTTAATCATGTTTATCTAAACATTACTTTCCAGAAGCATTTAAACATGCAAAAATTACTCCTCTGCACAAAAAAGGGAATTTAGATGATCCAAATAACTACAGACCAATTTCGCTGCTATCGTCCGTCTCAAAGCCATTAGAACGTCATATCCATCACCATCTATCATCTTTTATTGAGAAACATAAACTGTTGTATATCAATCAGTCAGGATTTAGGAAACTACATTCATGTGAAACGGCTTTGTGTCGGATCACAAATTTGTGGCTAAAAGATATCAACAACAGGAAAGCAGTTGGTGTAGTGTTTATTGATTTAACAAAGGCTTTTGATTTAATTAATCACAATATACTGCTAAACAAGTTAATGTTTACGGCGTCGACAACAATACGGAATCATTTTTTAGATCATATTTTGTCGAACGTACGCAATCTGTTTTTTTCACGAGGTGTTATTTCTTTTAAGCAACTGTTGCCAAGAGGCGTGCCAAGGGATCAATCTTTGGTCCCTGTTGTTCTCCCTCTACATAAATGATCTCCCTTTATCAATTCAAAAGGCAGTGTGTGATTTGTTCGCTGATGATACGTCTTTACAATACTCTAGTCATAGCATCGATGAAATTAATTATCATTTAAATGCAAGCATGAAATCAGTGGAAGACTGGTGTGATTCAAATGACATGCTTGTTCATCCTCATAAAACCGAGTCTATGTTAATATGTGCGCGTCAAAAAAGACAAGTCATAAAAGAAGCAAAATTAAAAATAATGTACAAAGATAAAACAATAAAACAAGTTTGCAAAAACACAAATTATTAGGCATCGTCATCGATGAAAATCTTTCTGGCACGATCAGATCCATAACCTAATCAAACAAGTCTCGTGTTGTGTGTTCCCGCTGTCACAGATAAAACACTTTCTCAACGAACATTCACGAAAAATGTATTATTTTGCTTTTGTTCAGGCTCGATTAGACTACTGCTCTATTATCTGGGGTAAATGTGCGCCATCTACTTTAAACCACTTTGTTCATTGCAAAAAACGAGCCATTAAGATGATCAGCTGTCAGAAACAATCCCATCCATCTATGCGTGATGTATTTAGGTACAATAGAATACTGCCTCTTCACTCATGTATAACATTCAACACTCTGATTCTTATGCACAAAATTGTTTATGACGCATGCCAGGATTATATAAAATCAATAGTACATTTAATCACCATCATGATTCGCTCAGATTCATTATTCCTAAAGCTAATTTAGATTTATTCAAAACAAGTTTCTCCTTCTGTGGCTGTAAAGAATGGAACACACTTCCAGCAAAACACAGAAATATTTCCCAGTTATCAGCTTTCAAAAATTGAGTAAAGTTACTTCTTTTTTATACTCATGACTGACCTATGCGTAGACATTAGCCTACTATACATACTTACCGGAGAAAAAAAAAGTGTAATGCTGATAAACGATGCAATTGATTGAGTGTGTGTGTGTGTGTGTGTGTGTGTGTGTGTGTGTGTGTGTGTGTGTGTGTGTGTGTATGTGTGTGTGGGGTTGTGTGTGTGTGTGTGTGTGTGTGTGTGTGTGTGTGTGTGTGTGAGAGAGAGAGAGAGAGATAGAGAGAGAGAGAGAGGAGGGAGGAGAGGGAGAGAGAGAGAGGAGGAGAGAGAGAGAGAGAAGAGAGAGAGAGAGAGAGAGAGAGAGAGAGAGAGAGAGAGGGGGAGAAGAGAGAGAGAGAGAGAGAGAGAGAAGATTTTAAGCATGAAATCGTGATATTGATGTTATTTTGTAATTCGATGTTACTTTTTAAATTGTAGTTGTTGTTGGGCAGAATTGTAAAAAGGCCTTCAATGAGCCTAATTCTCAACCCATTAAAGATTCATTCATTCATTCATTCTTCTTCTTCTTCTTCTTCTTCTTCTTCTTCTCCTTCTTCTCTTCTTCTTTCCTCCTCCTCCTCCTCCTCCTCCTCCTCCTCCTCCTCTCCTCCTCCTCCTCTTCATTCTTCTTCTTCTTCTTCTTCAAACTCTTCTTCTTCTTCTTCTTCTTCTTCTTCTTCTTCTTCTTCTTCTTCTTCTCTTTCTCCTCATTCTTTTTTTTTCTCTCGTCTTCCGCACACTCTCAGAGACTACTCCACGCTGCTCGTTCTAGCTCCCTACATCATGTCATGATACAACCCGCCGGAGAAGACAATGCACCTCTGTTGAGTCACTCTGGTGAGTTCAGAATTGCCTGGCCTGATTCAGCATATGGGAGAACCCCAGTGCTCCTACTCGCGACTTCACTTTTTTTTTTGCGAAGGCAGCGTGCCCCAACGCGCTCTCCAGAGCACACCACGTCGTTCATTCGATGACAGTCTACAAAAACTGATTCTGACCAAATTGATATGAACTCGCCACATCGATGGGCGCGAAGGATGAAGCTGGAAATGAGGGCACCGCCAACACAGAGCACGAAGGGTGACAGATTCTGGACTATCAAAAACTGTTTAATCATAAGGATGCTGATGAAGCTACAGAGTTTCATTCTTATCACACAGTGTATGCCAGGGCCCAACTCTACTCTTCCTTTTTACATTGTGTAATAATGAACGATTTTAACGTTAAGTAGGCCTGAGAGATACAGACACCTGCAGTGTTGGTACGGAAATGGATCATCATTCTCAGAGACACATCCATTCAGTGGAAGAAACTCGACTTTAGGGTTTCAGCTTTCTCCTTTGAACATTGATAGCATACTCATAATTTTTCCACATTACAAAAAAAAAAAAATTCAATATCGTTTTAATTTTATTTGCGACCTCCAGCCTCTTCTCTCTTCTATTTCCTTTAGGTGATTTTAGTCTTTCACCCACGCCACAGTTTTCCCAAGGCCGAAGAGAAAAGTGACTGTTCGTCCTTTCCTTCTATTGTGTGGATGTTCTTTGTCCAGCCTGAAGAGGACCCCACAAGTCGAAACGCGTAGTGTTTATTTTGTCATGTGTTTGGTGGCTCACTGATTCCAGCTTTGCTTTTATTTTTCGATACGGTTGGCAGCAGCAAACAAGAGAAGCTGTAATGACTTTGACTAGTGTCACGTGACCGTGTGACTAAATGACCGTGGCTGCAAAAGCTTTCTCAAACATGATGACACCTGCCATCCGCCGCCGAACAGAACACTAAGAAAGTGACATGGATGATTACAACACGTGGTAACGAACAATCTGCAAGGAAACTGGCAAAAAATCAGAAAATTCCCGAGTCTATAAGTCTCTAGTTAAATTACAGGAGTTGAACGCTGACCGTTTGTCGTCTGTCAGCTCTTTCACATTTAAGCAAAGTTGGGAACAAAATCGTCACATTCGCAAGCAAATTGGAACGCATTTGTATTACGTTATACTACTATGTTTGGTAATGCGTCATGAATAATAGTCCTGTTCCAGAAAAAAAAAATCAGGAGAGAATAACAGCCGTCCTTCCGCTGCAAATGGAGATGTCCTTTGTCAGTTCGTGGGCCAAGCGAATGTATCTAGAGAGCCAAATATTTGATTTAAAGAGCACACCAGGTTGACAATTAAAATATTGGACTGTGTGTATTACAGACGCATCGTTTTGCTCCCGTTTTGGACATTTTCTCTCTGGAACGCTTAAGATGACTGATCCACTTTGGGTGTACTCACCAGCGGTATCTGTCCCAGGAAAACGGCGGGGTCACTCGTTGAACGCGAGCTATAGCACCGATGACCTCCCTTGCAGATTTTTTAACATGGTTTCTCACGAAGAACTGTGCAATGCAGTTGCAATTACCCGCGAGAGTAAAACTCCGACAGTTCTTGTTAGCAGGCAGAGGACGTTACTGTTCTTATTCTAGAACGAGGGGAGGGAGGTGGGGATACTGGCCGATTATGATTTGAAAAAACTTTCCCTTCCTTTTTGTCCTTAAACCGTTAAAGAGAACATATATCTCGTGGAAGACGGGGTGGATTGTAAGAGGAAGGGAGTTCAAAGTGTGTGTGTGTGTGTGTGTGTGTGTGTGTGTGTGTGTGTGTGTGTGTGTGTGTGTGTGTGTCATTTGCTGATTCTGTTGACTTTATTGAAATTGGTAGATAGCGACGTCGGAAGTCGCCAGTTGCGCTTCGCATAAACAGATACAGCTGACAAAAAAAAAAATGTGTAAGCATTTGTTGGAGTATGGAAACACTCAAATAACCCGCGTGCAGTAGGAGAAGAGATGAGTACCGACAAACATTCTC
>CM031597.1:25756447-25761447 GCA_018398815.1 Conus ventricosus
AAAAAACCAGAAAATCACACCTCCACTTAGGAAAGCAAATTCACTCAGTAATAAAACCATAAGCAAAAGTGAAGCGGCAGTACTGGGCTACATTTTGCACAGATGAGTTTTACAGCATAAAGATATACAAAAGATATGGAAAAAATTTAATGATATGAAAAAGGGGATACATCTACCATTATATCCTATCAGGATTGAAGGCTATACTTCCTACAAACTTACAAAAGGCTGAATCGTTCGCTGACTCTTTTTCGGATACAATGCTTCCTAGTAAACTTCCCAATGAAATCAGAACGTTAGGGTAAATGAGGCCAAAAGATATGTACAAAGATCCGTAGCAATAATGCAAATTAATCAATGCCCAATATTTTAAAGTGAACTAAAAGATACTCTATTTTTTTCAAGCGAAAGGGAAAACAGCTGTTGGAGCAGATGCAATATCCATCATTCATTAAAACATCTGCCAGATAACTGATAATACTACTGCACGAATTATTACAGAAATGCGGGGATGTGAGCTGTATTCCCCAAATAGGGAAGCACTCAATCGTAGTTCCAGTATCTAAACAAGGAAAGTCAAAAAAAGATATGAAAAATATAGACCTATCGCTCTAACATCACACACAGGAAGCTGCTAGAAAAGATAGTTCTAAACAGTTTAAAATTCATTACTGTGATAAAAAAAAAGTTATTCCCACTAACCAAGCTGGTTTTGGGAAAGGGGGAGAATTTACAGTCGACCATTTAGTTAAACTGACTACCAGATTAAACATCAGTTGCTCGTAGGAAAATATACTGGCCACATTCTTTGATATAAAGAAAGCCTACGATCACGTGTGGCATGATAGATTACTATACAAACTAAAAAGTATTGGTCAAACTGGAAATATATATGGTTATATTAAGAACTTTTTATCTGAAAGAAGCATGCAGACAAATGTTGGCAACAAATATTCCACCCTAAATTTCCTAAAATGGGAATCCCACAGGGTCATTATTGCCCCTTATTTATTTAATATTTTGCTTTTTGATTGCCACAGTCTGTATCGAACAATTTGTACATACAATAAGCAGATGACAGTTATGTGGATGAAAGTTTCTATGAAAGGAAAACACCCAAAAGACGCTTAACTATTTAAAAAATTTTATCAACTGGAACTCGATAAACTATGTAACTACATGTTGGAAAAAGGGTTAATGCTATCACCGGGAAAAAAAAAATCTTCTACTTTTTAAATGGGGCCAGAACCACCAGAATTACCCATTTTTCATATAAATGGCGAGACTATAGAATACAGACAAATGGTGAAATTTCTCGGAGTATACATCACTTCAAAATGTCGTGGAATTATCATATACAATATTTTTAACAAAGGGTCGAAAAAGCTTTAACTTTTTAAAGTTATACAGAAACAAAACTGGGGCCAAAGATGCTAATGTACTGAAACACTGGCATTGTCACTGATACGTTCTAACTCTCTTACGGCAGGAAGTCTTTTTCAGTGCTCCGAAAAGTTTTCTTAATAAGATGCCAAAGTTTGGATTGCAAAGCGTTCAAACTGGCTCTTGGTGTGCCGTATCTGCATCATCTTTGGGAACATATAGCGAAGTAGGAGTATTACCATTTGATGAACATCGACGGCTAGCTGTCGCAAATATGTCTTACGAATTTCAACACTGACAGCAACGTAGAAAAGAAGTCAGTTTTGAGATCTGACATTAGCTTTTTCCCAAAAAGGCAAAATCAATTTCTTCACTCACAACAATTGGAACTTTCACTTCAGATCTGTTCAGTGAATCAAAAGTTAACCTCGGCGATATAAATCGACCAAACTTCCCGCATCTCCCATCCCGCCATGGAACTTCAAGAGCATCATTTTATATTAGCCATACGTCGATGAAAAAAAAATGACAATGAAAACCTGATAGGCCAAATAGTAAAAGAGTATATTTAAAATTCGTATCCCTTTCTTTAAAATTTATACAGATGGTCTCTTTTGGATTACAAAGAAGAGGTGCAGCATTTACAATTCCTTCATTGAAAACTGAACAATCTTATTAACTTGGAAAAAACAATCAATTTTTTACAGCAAACTAAAATGCCATTCTAATGGCTTTGTATTTTCTACTTAACTTTTTAAATCCAATATTCCAAGTCCTCTTTTTTCGTCGATTCAAAATCAGTTTTATTCGCCCTAATAAAACAAACCCTATAGTAAGACAAGATCTGATTACAGATAATTCATCACCTAATACATTTCTTGATTATTGGGGATACAAGAATTAGTTTCTGGGTTGGGGTTTCCCTTTTCATTGTGGGATTCAGTTTAATGAGAGAGTAGACAGAGCAGCAAAACGGGGAGCGAAAAAAAACTAGCGGGTCGGAGGTTTTCAGTATCCCATTGTCTATTCCATGAGGGATACGTCTTCTAGAAAATGCATGCTGGAAACATTTTAGGAAAAAACAACAAAATTCGGGATGTTCTCTTGATACTCGAATAAACCAGATATTAAACTTTGACACACTTCATTCTTTTTACTCAATTTTAGTTTGCCGTTTTCCCCGAATCATAATTTCGCTAATATATAAGATCAAACTGAACGCTTTAAGACAAAATTTTGCAAAAATATAACATGCCTTTGTGGTGAAATGATATCAAATTCCCACATACTTTTCCACTGCAAACAGTTAAACCCTCATCTACCCCCCAAAACCTAATTGTTCTCTGGTACAGTTGTAAACCGAATTTTTTCACAATGTTAAAAATCTGTTTCATTGCAATCAAAAGCCCTATTTTTTCGTTTTGTAAAAGGAACTGTGTTTTAGTAAAACGTCCTTGTTTGACCGTTATTTTTTCGATTTTTATAGTTATTTATTCATTTTTTTTGCTTTGCTGTTAATGTTATTCTGATAGATTATGTTTGTCTATTCACATATGTTTAACTTAAATTGAAGACCTAACACAACACAACCAAAACACACACACACACACACAAAACAAACCACACACACACAACAACACCCACACACACAACACACACACACACACACACACATGAACAGACACGCAAACACAAACACACACACCACGCAACGCACGTACACAAAAACTACAAAACACCCCACACACCCACACACACACACACCCCACACACACATACAAAACACACACACACACACACACACACACACACACACACACACACACACACACACACACACACAACACACACACACACACACACACACACACACAACAACACACGTACACACCACACACACCACACACACACAAAAACACACACACCCCACACACACACAACACACACCACACACACACACAAAACAACACACACACACACACACACACACACACACACACACACCACACACAACACACACACACCACACACACACACACACACACACCCCACACACACACACAACACACCACACACACACACACACGCACAACACACTTCCTGCCCATTTGCATACGTTTCTTCCAGCAACGAAAAATCAAAACCACAGAAATTGTAAAAAAGGAATAGCCATCTCTTCGTTTCAGTGTCCCACCACAACAACCTAACCCAAAAGAACTGTTTCCCGAATCATGGCAACTGAAAAACTCCTAAGGTAAATACCTCACACCCTGCATCAGACAGGATTTCTTTCTGCCGTCTTGGCTGATCCGCTTTAAATTGAAGGTCTAAGCTGCTGGTATTTTTTTTTAATTTTAGACAGAAATCAAGATTAAAGTTTGCTACATTCGTATCAACACATGTCAAAATATAAATCAATTGAAACGAAGGAGTGGTCTGGTTATATTGCTGAATCCCTAAAATCGTATCCTATCATTTTGGATGAACTATGGTAGACCAAATGACCCAAAGACGGGAGACTATTTCATGTGATGGCTATGGCAAAAGAACAAACAGAGAAAGTCAAATGTCCTGACGCACCTTTGCACTGTGTTCCTGGTCAAGTACTGAGATACCTGTAGGTCTCTCAAGAAATAGGCTGGTCAGCTGGTTGGTTGATTGGAGGAGATGGTTGGTTGGTGGAATGATCGATTGGTTCATATCTTAATTGATTGGTTGAGAAATGATTGTGATAGAACAGGCCTCAAGACAGACAGCCAGACAGACAGACAGACAGACACAGACAGAAAGACAGGAAACTGGGATTTGGGAGGGCGAAGAGAAGGTCAAGTCACACTGTTTATTGAACTAAGGAATGCAAGCGGTACTTTGACAAGGTATAGACAATTTTTAGAATTGCAAACTTATATTCACGAAACCATCTCTCTCTCTCTCTCTCTCTCTCTCTCTCCTCTCTCTCTCTCTCTCTCTCTCTCTCTCTCTCTCTCTCTCTCTGTGGTGCACTCTCCATACCCTATGTACATAAAAGCTTCAGTTTCGTGCAGTAAAGGAGCAACATCTTGAAAAAGAAGGAAAGAGGCATGGTTGTTGTCACTTCTTTCTTATTCCTTTTGAAGTACGTCTGTTTTAGTTTCATTTCTGAAGTGCTAGTATTCTCCCCTGTTTCCTGTCAGATACTGTTTTGCTTAGTCTCTCCACACCCCTCCCCCCTCCCCTCCTGCACCAACAACCCCAACGCCTTACCATGGTCCCGTACTCTGCTCACCCCCTGTCTTTTTTCAAAATGTTCTTTCTCTCTCCCGTTTGTATTAAACTGCTATACATTGAAGAGGACCAATCTTAGACCAATCTTAGATCTGTTTATTCTCGTTTTATATTTTCTAGTTCAGCCCTTTCTTCTCTCTTTGGGAAGGGAGAGTAGAATGGGTTCTACTGTTGACACAAAATAAAGTTTTTGAATCCTGATTTAAGATCAAGAAAAACACAACCATACATTAATGATAATAATAATAATATAAAAAAATAATAATAATGAATACTTATATAGCGCCTATTCTCGGCTAGAGATCAAGCTCTAAACGCTTTACAATCAACACTCGTTTACACAACGGGCTGCC
>CM031597.1:25769415-25774415 GCA_018398815.1 Conus ventricosus
CCTCCCCTTCCTAACCCCTCTTCTCTCAGTTGCCTTTCGTGCTGATGGAGAAAAGCTAGCTGCCAACATCTCTCTCTCTCTCTCTCTCTCTCTCTCTCTCTCTCTTACTTATCTTATCGTCATAGTACTAATTTCAGACTGACCGGGAGAAACATAAGTAAAGCACTGTACTGCTTGGCTGGTGAAGTTATCGTCACCAAAATACATCTGTTTGTTTTACTACCTGTTTCTTTCAGTTTCAGAATTACACATACAGGTTCAGTGGCCGCGAAATTAACTGAATTGAATCAAAATTTTTAGCGTTTACAGAATTTAAAGCGAGACAGTACAGTTCTCGTCTGCTATTGGATGATCAAGCGAAGCACGATCACGTGACTGTCAGCAGTGCCATTCATTGGCTCATAATACGAATTTTGCTAGACGAGAGCACGTCATGAACCGAGAGCACGGGTGCAACATCTATTTCTCATCAAAATAGGTGTGTAAGACAGAGACGGCATGAACCTCTGGGCTGCATGGTAATTTTGGCATGAAACGTTCCTGTTCTTCCCGTGCAAGATAGCCTTCAACCTGGCACTGCATTCCACCGGCAGCTTTTGATCGAACAGGCCTATTTGTTCCCAAAGCTGTGAAATCTGCATGTTAACGTTCCCCTTTCCTTACATCTATCTACTATCTATCTATCTATCTATCTATCTATCTATCTATCTATCTATCTATCTATCTATCTATCTATCTATCTTAGTGTATGTCTATACATGCATATATCTATCTATCTATCTATCTATCTATCTATCTATCTATCTATCTATCTTATTCCTACATTTACTTGGCAAGCAAGTCATAGCCGTATTAGAATATGCATTGGAATATCCTATGAAAATGTTTAAAGCATTCAGAACCCGGTTTGTAGGTCAAGTGACCTGACAACATCCATTCAATTTTTACATGTAATCTGACAGCTGTCGATTGGTTTGTGAAGAAGAATATACTGGAATTGATAGCGGAGCATGTACACATTTTCTTTGAAGTGAAGGAGAAAAGCTTTCTTTTCTCATACTTTGTTGTTTCATTTTCATTTCCTCATTTCTCTTTCATTTTTAGTTTTTTGTTTTAAACGTCTTTATCCTTTCGATGCTAGTTCGAACGAGTTGGTTTCGTTGCTGTCAGTAAGATGAAACTATTTTCAATAAAGGAGCAGATTCTTTGAGGTTATGTCGTTTCCATCCAACACTTGCCTGGCTTCCCGTTTCCTACAGAGGAGCAGAACATGTCTTGATGTGAAACCTCAGACTGCTGTAGCAGAAGACTGGAGTGTGCAGCTGCCAGACAACAAGGGTCCGGTTATGAGATTGATCATGATATTGGTGTGTGTGTGTGTGTGTGTGTGTGTGTGTGTGTGTGTGTGTGCGTGCGTGCGTGCGTGCGTGCGTGGTGTGTGTGTTGTGTGTGTGTGTGTGTGTGTTGTGTGTGTGTGTGTGTGTGTGTGTGTGTGTGTGTGTGTGTGTGCGTGCTTGCGTGGGCGCGCGCGTGTGCATGTGTGTGTGTGTGTATGTGTGTGTGTGTGTGTCGTGTGTGCGTGCGTGCGCGCGCGTGCGTGCGTGCGTGCGTGCGTGCGTGCGCGCGTGCGTGTGTGTGTGTGTGTGTGTGTGTGTGTGTGTGTGTGTGTGTGTGTGTGTGTGTGTGTGTGTGTGCGTGCGTGCGTGCGTGCTGCTGCGTGCGTGGCGTGCGTGTGTGTGTGTGTGTGTGTGTGTGTGTGTGTGTGTGTGTGTGTGTGTGTGTGTGTGTGTGTTTGTACGCGCTGCGTATGTGTGTGTGTGTGTGTGTGTGTGTGTGTTTGTACGCGCTGCGTATGGTGTGTGTGTGTGTGTGTGTGTGTGTGTGTGTGTGTGTGTGTGTGTGTGTGTGTGGTGGTGTGTGTGCGCGCGCTTGGCGAGTGATGTTCTGCTGCTTCTGCCTTGGATAGAAAAACAGAAATTCTAGATTTTCCTTTCTAGTTCTGGACGAGGCAAAGGGGAAGGGAGGGAAGGGCGGTGGGATGGGGCTCTGAGGTTTCTGAACAGCATCACCCCCTGATGACATCTCATGATACGTTAGCCTCTGTGCCCCGATGGTGGATTACCTCCTCCCCCTTCCCGCCCCCATATAACACATCCACACCCCTTTTTCTATGCCGCTCTGAAGATGACGATGGAAAATGCGCCATGAGAATTTCCCCTCTTCATTATTTTGTCAACCTATTTTTCTCGTTCATATTAAAAAGAAGTACACTTTATCATATCCTGAATAACCCCTCTAAAAGGAGGGGAAATTTTATTCATGGTTGCTACCGAAACGAGTGAAATACAAATTCCAGTCAGGGAAGCAATCATCGGTAAAACTTGGTTTTCCTTTTCAGAATTTTACTGATTGTTTGTTCATATCATTTGTACATACTGAGTGATTTTATGCTACAAGGGAATGGCAAAAGTCATAATATTTATTTCGTATGGCGAATGAAGTTAAAATGATCAACACCATGTCTGGCTGCTGAGAGAGTTCACACTTTCAGGACCCCCAAAGCAGTTGACACATATTTTCCGAGCTGGATTAAGACTTTAACACTCTCTTAGAACACCCCATGTGTTGAATTCATGTTAAAGAACAACAAAAAATATTGTATGCTTATCATCATTAGATGTTACATAAACAGACAAAAAGGTTTAGAAAAAGTGATAGCAATCTTCAACGCACCATATCACAACAGCCTTTCATTAACTTTATGCAGCCTACCTTAGCATAACCGTATAAACAAAACGCTTTGAAGGACTGCTCCTTGGACATGTGTGAATAGCTGTTCAACATTTCGCGATTGGGGACCACACTATAAAAGACAATGCCTTTTAATTTGGTCTGCATCACTGGCTACACAGTTCCAAACAGTGCATCAGCGACTGATAACTGAGTTCTAAGAAAATGTTTCACTTGACTTTGGAGTGTTAGTACTGTCCCCGAAGACTCTGACTGAAGAACCACAGTAAGGTCTGGCGATGGAATCGGGTTCATCTCTACACAGTGCGTATTCGTTTTTGCTGTCTCCCTTCATTTCATGAAGAATAATGCTTCGGGAACCAAAATAACGTAGGATCCTGCACTGTGGCTCCCCATTCCTTTTCTCGTTTTTCTCGCGACATTATAAGACAATGCTTCGTAGATAGCAAGTGAAGAAGCATTGCTATAATCCCCACAGTGTGAAGAAAAAAAATCCCACGAGGGGTCAAAGTACACACAGAACAGACCTGAAAAATCTAAGCCTCAGGGCTCATATATTACACCGCATGGAGTTATAAAAGTAGCACAATATTTCTATACACTGAAAGAACCCACGTACACAACACCAAAGCGGAACGATGAGAGAGAGAGAAAACGAAGACGAGTCACTCAGACAGACTGGAGAAGGTGGCCCCCGGATTCCTTTTGATGCTTCTTCAACGGAATGTTATTCACACTGATGCATTAAAATCGCCACAGATTAGTTTCCACGGAAGAAAAAAATATTGGCATAGGACCACCATTAATACGGAAAGCCATATAAATCGTTTTGAATAAGTGATGTTTACCTTTTAGCTGTATAACACACACACACACACACACACACACACACCACACACACACACACACACACCACACACCCACGCGCGCACACACGCACGCACGCACGCACGCAAACACACACACACACACACACACACACACACACACACACACACACACACACACACATAGACACAAACTATATGCAGGCGTGTGCATGTACACCCACACTAGCGCGTTTACCGGCACACAGATGAACACAGGCAACCGCACACATCCGACCCCAATACAGAGAGAGAGAGAGAGAGAGAGAGAGAGAGAGAGAGAGAGAGAGAGAAACGAAGAACGAACGAACGAACGACAAATAATTTATTGCTTTAAAGCGGCACAGCTTCCTCAGCAATACGTTTCGATCGCCCATCATAAAACTGAACTCGCTACATGTTCGTCTGGCATGGAAGCCATGACACACTTGTCCTTTTTTTCCAAACACAGTTCTGACATTCTGTTTGCGGCGTGGGTCTGGAGCCAAAGCTGTCATCCCAGGTAGAACAGGATCAGGCCGTGTAGCGTCTCCAGCGTCCGTGCAGCACGTGCATGGGTGTCTACGTGTTGTGTTCTGTCAACACGTTTTCTTCGGCGAAGACTGGTTAGTTGTGTCCGTTCATCTGTCAGCATGTGCCTGCTATCGTGTTTGATAAACCAGAACGAATAATCACTGTCATCAGGCGTACATGGAACACCAGATCGTCCGATTCACAGAGTAATATGTCCGATTGAACGACCGAGAGCAACTTTTCTAAATGACTTGTTTCTGCGCTTGTCTCTCAATCGTCTCTGAACAGATTTGACGGTCAGAGTGGCAACGTAACTTTTAACAACACTAGTGCTGAATCCTGCCACGAGGCTTTCATAGACCGGTTGGATGTCCGTGTCAGCTGGTGGGGAGAGGACAGAGCTATCGATGTGCTCACATGTACGTCCAGTTTCAGCGCTATCGTGCAGGCTTATGACATCGTTCTCCGATCTTACTGGATCATCCAAGCTAACCGCATGACTTGAGTGTGTAGCCACAGTGTGTTCCGTTTCCGGGTCATGTTCACACAGGTTTTCAAGGCTTGCGTCGGTCGAAGACGGAGTGTTCAGAACAGTTACAGCGACTTCTTCACGTTGTCCACTTGCGTGCCTCTCTTGCTGCTGTCGGGCTCTCTGCTGGTCACGTCGGATCTGGCTGGGAGTTTTCTTCCTGTAATACTGAACCTGTGTGTGTTGCGGTTCAAGTCAGGATCCGCCAGGTTTGTTGACACCTGGAAAGTGGCCGGCTCGAGGCGCGAAACAACCACAGTGTTTTCACCTTCTCCTGCACCTTTCCAGCTGGTGACGTTATTGTCCGTTAGCAGGGCGTTCAGGGTCGTCTCCACAGCTAC
>CM031597.1:25779415-25786915 GCA_018398815.1 Conus ventricosus
CGCGATGGGCTAATGCGTAGGTCAGACATCCGCTGAGTCGTAGCCACGAGACGCTCTTCTTCAATTGTCTCATCTTTGTTGTTAATTCATTTATCCATCAGCTTCAAATCATGCGTAGTGTGGTCTCAAAACTTAGCGGATGTGGTGTAGCGTATATGGACTAGTCCGCACACAGTGACGCCTCCTTGATGAAACTGAAACTGAAACTGAAACTTGCACTTGAATACTCATAGCAAAATCTCACATGTTGCACTGTACCGCCACCAAGTGATGAACAAAATTATATGTCACCTCAATGCGTCTGTGTCTTTCAGTTTCAACTTGAAAAATTATGTCACCTGAATGCATCAGTTCATTTTTGGTGCCCGTTTTTTTTCATATCAATTTGCATCAATAGGTGCAGTGGCAGTGAATTAACACTTAATCGAATCGAAGTTTAAGCGAATACAAGAATCTAGAAGCGAGGATGTTTCAGTTCTCGACTGATTTGATCATTAGGCGAGGCAAAGTCCCGTGTCTGCAAGTAGCGCCGTTCACTGCCTCGTGATACGGAATCCAAGAAATTATTTCGGCAGACTAGAGCACGTCATTAAATGAGGATGTGCTACCAAAGTTCCTCTCTCTCTCTCTCTCTCTCTCTCTCTCTCCTCTCTCTCCTCTCTCTCTCTCTCTCTCTCTCTCTCTCTCTCAAACACACATACACACACAGGCACACACACACACACACACACACACACACACACACACACACACACACACACACACACACACACACACACACACACACACACACACACACGCACACACACAGATAGAGAGAGAGAGAGAGAGAGAGAGAGAGAGAGAGAGAGAGAGAGAGAGAGAGCTGAAGCTGGTTAGTGAGAGGGTGGTGAAGGTGGGTGGGGTGTTGGGCACAAAAAACATGAAACACCGTGCTGCTTGCTTAATTTGGCACGAAGTGTTTCCACGGCTCACGTGTAATACCACAGCATTAAGTCTGACACTAACTTTCAGCACGAGCGTTTACAGATCAAACGAGACTTTTCTGTTTTGCGTGTGTTCCAAACGATGTTAACTTTGCGTGTTTATGTTCCCCCATTTCCTTATATCTCGTGTTCTTACATTTACTCGGCTTGCAGTCATAGCAGTATTAGACAAGCATTGGAATGTCCCAGAAAAAAAAAGTTTGAAGCCTTCAGAATACGGTTAGTAGGTCAAGTGAAGTGACAAAGGCCGTTCGATTTTTGTCACATTATATTCTGACAGCTGACCATTGCTTTTTTTTTTTTTTTTATAAAACAAGAACATAACGAAATTGATAGCGGAGCTCGTGCACTTTTTTCTTTTAAAGTGAAGGGGGAAAAAGTCTTTTTTTCCAATCCCTTTTTTAGTCTTTCCTCCTTTCTCTTTAATCTAATTTCGGTTTTTTTTCTTTATCCTTTAAATGCTGGTTTCAAGGAGTTTGGTTTCGTCCCCATTGGTGAGATGACCTATTTTCGATAAAGGAGAGGATTCTTTGAAGTTATGTCGTTTGCATGGAACACTTGCCTGCCTTCTCTGTTTTTGCAGAAGAACGGAGCACATCTTGACGTGGAACCATAGCCCCCTATTACAGAAGACTGGAGTGTGCAATATTTCAAATTTGGGATTTATTGAAAAAAACACACCACACACCTGTTTTTTCTTTCCTTCTGTCTGTCTGTCTGTCTGTCTGTCTGTCTATGTACCGATCTATGTATGTTATGCATCTATGTGTCTACCCACCTACCTTCCTACCTATCTATCAATCAGTCTATCTATCTATCTATCTATCTATCTATCTATCTATCTATCTATCTATCTATCTATCTATCAATTCGTATATCAAGCGCAGATAAGATTAGTGTCTTCGCCTTTTGCAATCTCCATTGTGCATACCAAAGGCATAAACCACTTCCTGTTGATCCGATAGGCTCTCTGTCTGCCCTTGTTCACGGTCTATCACTCTGCCACACTTCAGCAACAGCAGCAACAACAACAACAGCAACAACAGCAACAGGAACAACAACAAAGAAATAAGCAGAAACCTGAAAGAGATTGCAGCGTGACTGAAAATAAGCCAAAATGGAAGTAAACACACTTAACAGAACGTAAAGAAAACCAGGAGTGAATTTTCAGCAAAAGCGTGTTCTCCAAACAGCATGAACAGTAGATATGAAAAACAATGCACAGTCTTCTCTGAACATCAGAACTAAAAGATATCAAACAAGGCAGAGAACAGTAGTACCGCCCAGCATACACAATGCCATCTGGGGAGTACTCTTTTTGTTTTGTGCATGTTTTAGTATTTGTTGTTTGTCAACGGTCGTTGTTGTTGAGAAGATGCTCTAAAAAAAAAACACTGACTGACTGAGCACACAGCGCGGATGAAAACATCACTAAAAGAGTGACGTCAAACGAGTCACTGAAGACCCCGAGGTTGTCACTGCCAGTGGATCCGTTTTGTGTGTGATTGACGTCATACAGCAGCGATGGCAGCGTGAGCTATTATCAGGTTTTATGGAGTGGTGGTCAAGTCCCATTAGCAACTGGATGTCTCTGTCTCTCTCTCTCTCTCTCTCTCTCTCTCTCTCTCTCTCTCTCTCCTCCCCCTCCTCTCCTCTCTCCTCTCTCCTCTCTCCTCCTCTCTCTCTCTCTCTCTCCTCTCTCTCTCTCTCTCTCTCTCTCTCTCCTCTCTCTGTGTCTCTCTCTCTCTGTCTGTGTGTATGTGCTGGAGAGAGAGAGAGAGAGAGAGAGAGAGAGAGAGAGAGAGAGAGAGAGAGAGAGAGAGGTTTAACATGTAGGCCACCTGTCCATCAGTCAGTCAGTCATTCCCCTGACCGCTGGGGTCGTTGGGAAGACGTGATGAGGCAACTGCCGTTTTCTCTCCAGGCTCTTCTGTTGGTAGCTGTCGTGAGGAGATATGGCATGGTCATTTTGGTCCAGTCCTTTATATTGTCGGACCAGCTCTTTCTCTGCCGTCCTCGTCTACGTCTCCTTTTTTGTAGTCTTTCCTCCTTTAGTATTTTCTTGCCCATACATCCTTTAAAATAATATGAAATGCACGCACACATACCAACGAAGACACACACACACACACACACACACACACACACACACACACACACACACACACACACACACACACACACACACACACACACACACGCACGCACGCACACACGCACACACACACACACACACACACACACACACACGCGCATACACACACACATACAGAGAGAGAGAGAGAGAGAGAGAGAGAGAGAGAGAGAGAGAGAGAGAGAGAGAATACGAATACAAATACGAATATTAGATGTTTTATTCAGATTTAGGCCTAGGCCCCTATCTGAAGGGGATGGTCATTCACCGACTCATATAATCTCACACGCACACACACATATAGATACATACATAACATGGAATTTAGACACTAGTCATAAAGCATTTGTCATGCACTAAACAGAACAACGTAAAGCATAACGAAACAAAAAAAAATCACTGGTATCTGGTCCATCAGTAGTACTTTTTTATGTTGAAGCAGTACATAAACGTTTTTAAAGCTTTGTAAGTGTTAAGTGCTACATTAGATAATACACTCTCATTTCTACATGCCATAAGTAAATTAAACCTAGAATGACCTGGATCACTGTTATACTTGGCCTGAATGTATCTTATTCTCAAATCATGAAGAACAGGGCAACAAAGAATAATATGAACCACATCTTCCTCAGAAAGAGACACAAGCGACACATAATTTTATCTGCTTTTGCACTGTATCTAAATCGGTGGCTGGCTATATCTGACACACCAAATCTAAGTTTTGTAAGACCACTTTTAACGTATCTATTCATAACAATTTCAACATATGGTTCCACAAGAATTGTTGCCTTAAATGCCCCATATTCAACAAATCGCTACTGGTGTGCATGTGACTATGCCAGTCTTGCCACTTACAGTCGATGATTCCTTATTTGAAGCATTTAATAAAGGCTGTAATATTTTCGACATCTTGGTTATCCCATACAAAGCAAAACCATAGGAATATAGGCACTTACGAACATTTGTGGCCCAAGTATTCTTTCCATTAATGTCAAGATCAGATAACACTTTATACGCTTTAAGAGGTAATTTGTAAATTTTCCATCCTTGTCAGTTTTAGCCAGTAACTGATGCATTTAACATACGAGTTTGAATAAAATGGGATATTCTCCCATTCTCCATATACCAAATCATTCGGAGTACGACTGTCGACGTTGAAAAAGCGTTTCATGGCCAACAAATGCAGCTTTTCAACAACATTGCCGCTTTCAAGAGAGGGGAGAGGAGAGAGAGAGAGAGAGAGAGAGAGAGAGAGAGAGAGAGAGAGAGAGAGAGAGAGAGAGAGAGAGAGAGAGAGTCCGCAGTGGTAATAGCTAATTCTTAATACAACAAACCACATATATTCTTTGTCTGCATATTGCCTGTCTGTCTGTCTGATTCTCTCTCTCTCTCTCTCTCCTCTCTCTCTCTCTTCTCTCTCTCCTCTCTCTCTCTCTCTCTCTCTCTCTCTGTCTCTCTCTGTCTGTCTCTCTCTTTCTCTCTCTTTGGTATTTCTGACATAGCTTGCCATCGGTTCAGATACAGTGCTTTGAATGAAAATAGACTGATATGTCGGCTATGTTACCAGGCCAAGGAAAGATGAAATACATTTTTTATTTTGCTGTCCTGCTCTCAATGATCTTCGAGTAAAATTTATTAAGTCAAAGTATTATTCTGATCCTTGTAGTTTTAGAGTCAGCTTACTATTAACATCAGGAAATGAGTGTGTCCTCTTTGATCTTGCCAGGTACATATACGAAGCACAAAAGCGACTACGAGCAATGTATTCATGACAGTTTGTATAGTATGTATGTGTATCTGCTTTTTTTCCATTTCTTTTTGTGAGAATTTGTCTTTATTCGTGTATTCCAGGTGTGTCCCCTTCAGTATGGGCTATGGCCTAATCTGAATCAATCAATCAATCAATCAATCAATCTATCTAAGTCCATTTACCTATATGTCCTCTCACCCCTTTTCTTTTGGTATATCTTTGTTCCTGTCCCTACCCCCTCCCCACCAATCTAAATCTTTCTTGCTGAGTGTCTGAATCTCTCTCTATCCCCATCTCTCTCCCTGTCTTGCACACTTTCTCAGTCTTTGTCTTCAGTCGATTTGTCGGTCTATCGTTCTGTCTGCCGTTCTCTCTGTATGTCTCTCTGTCTTTTTGTCTTTGTATCTCGATCGTGTGTGCGTGCGTGCGTGCGTGTGTGGTGTGTGTGTGTGTGTGTGTGTGTGTGTGTGTGTGTGTGTGTGTGTGTGTGTGTGTGTGTGTGTGTGTGTGTGTGTGTGTGTGTGTGTCCGTGCCTTTACGCTTTTAGCTCCAGGATTATTATCTCATAAGACAACGAGACAAGACAACTGATGATGATCATACGGCTATAATGATCATAATATACAAACAGCCAATGTCACGAGGAGTTTGGACGGAGTAACCATTCACTGGCACGAGATATGATGCAGTACGTATGCATGGTTACACATGGAAGAAACTAAGTAGTCTGAATAACCATATATGATGGTATTCCTATGGGAAAGCGGGTGACCGCAGAATCTATTGTTAATGCAAACGAAGTCCCTTTCACTAACATCTGCAGAACAAGCAGTCGCAGAATATTCAGTTCTCACAAATTTTCAATTCCTCCTGCAAGTCTTCATGACATCTCAAATGGAAGATTAAAGCAGAGGGAGGGGAGCGGGAGGAAGTGGGGGGGGGGGGGGGGGGGGGGAGGCTTTTGCCAACCCCATGACCCGCAAGTGTAACAGAGTTAAAACTTCGGACCCACTGTTGTGTAGCTTTCTTTTCGGCATTTCTTTGTTCATTTCTACACGAAAGACAGAAGAAAGGAAAAGATTCCTTGCTACCCTCCTCATCAAGCGCCCCCCCCACCTCCCCCTGTTGTCTCCCCCTCCCTGAAAGATGTGAAGTTTTGTAGGAAGATGCAAAAGTCAAGGCAAGAGGAGGGAGGGGTGAGGGGGGGGGGGGGAGCTGGACTGGCAGAAATGAAGGATTTCGGGCCAAAACGAAGCCAAGGCATTTCCATGTCTGTGAAATTAGCATCATAAGTTGTCTGTGAAATTAGCATCATAAGTTGTCTGTGAAATTAGCATCATAAGTTGTCTGTGAAATTAGCATCATAAGTTGTCTGTGAAATTAGCATCATAAGTTGTCTGTGAAATTAGCATCATAAGTTGTCTGTGAAATTAGCATCATAAGTTGTCTGTGAAATTAGCATCATAAGTTGTCTGTGAAATTAGCATCATAAGTTGTCTGTGAAATTAGCATCATAAGTTGTCTGTGAAATTAGCATCATAAGTTTCATTAATGAGTTAGCAATTGAAATATCAAAAAAAGGAAAGCACGGTATCCAATTAATCTCAGGAGCTGTTGAGATATTTTTGCTTCTGTTTGCTGACGATGTCATTCTAATGTCTCAAACAGTTATAGGTCTCCAGAACCAATTAAAGTCATTAAAAGAAGAAACAGATCGTTTAGGATTAACTGTCAATTTAGATAAAACTAATATTATTGTATTTAGAAATGGTGGACACCTTTCAATGCATGAAAAATGGTTTTATGGAAATGAAGAAATAAAAGTTGTCAATTCTTATAGATACCTAGGAATGATATTTTCAACAAGATTAAGTTTGAATTTTGCTTGGGAAGAGGGAAGCAGAAAGGGTAGAAAGGGTGTAATTGAAATTTTGAAGTCATTGAAAAAGCTAAATACTATTGACTGTAATCTATTTTGGAAATTGTTTGATGCCCAAATAGAACCTATTCTTACTTATGCTGCTGAAATATGGGGTTTGTACTCTAATCAGAAAATGGAAAGAGTGCATACATATGTTATAAAACGTTTCCTTCATTTACCTTTACATGCTTCTAATACTATGCTATACGGAGAAACCGGCCGATAACCTCTGTACATAAGATCTTTCGTCAAGTGCATAAAATACTGGCTAAAAATTGTAAAATTTCCTCAGTCTCGATTGTGCAAACAAGCATACGACATGATGGTAATTCAACTCGAGAATGGCAAAGAGAATTGGGCCTATCAAGTAAAAAATGTATTATCTGTAAATGGTTTTGGTATTGTATGGATGTTACAGGGTGTTGGAAATGATAGACAATTTATTTCAGAGTTTAAAGACAGACTGATATGTTCGTACAAACAAAACTGGCATTCGGCTATTGAGAACAATGAAAAATACAGTTGGTTTTATTCATTTAAAAATGTCTTTCAAGCTGAAAAGTATCTATATTTATATCAGACAAATGGCATAGGATTAATTTTGCTCGATTTCGATTCAGAACCCTCGGATTTAATACAAAGAAAAGATGGTATCTGCCTGGGCTTCCTCAGAATCTTCATGCCCTATGTGTGGTTATGATGTTGAGGA
>CM031597.1:25791915-25794415 GCA_018398815.1 Conus ventricosus
GTGTGTGTGATTGTTTCAATTATGTGTAAAAAGGTAATCGTCTTTTCGCTTTTAATCATTCATTTATTTGTTAGTAAAAGAAAATAATTGTGTCCACCAACCCCTTCTGTTCCCGTTTTGCTGCAAATCCAGTTCCTACTTCCAGCCAGCTCAAGAGAAGACAACTACCACTATACCTTCCATTCATTGCAAACAACTTTACGTTTCATCCTCCTTTTTCTAGGTGTTTGTGTTTCTGTTTTACTTGTATGTCATACTAGAAGCATACTGATGGATCGATTCGCATTGTGTCTGACTTGTGAATTGCTTCAACTTCTGCATTGCAGTCACATCACGCTGAAACGTAAACGGGGAGTAACTACTTACCTCTCCTTGCATAAAAATAGATCCAGGTTCTGTTCACAATATTGACAGAACTATGACAACTCTAGAAAAGTAGTTAAAGACTCAGAATCAAAACTTACTTGAAGAATATTTCGACAGGGTTGCCCTGCCTTCGTCAGCTCACTGTTGCTGTTGTGGCAGCGAGGCCTGGAGGGGCGACTGTTGTGTGGGGTGAACTGTTGTCAGGATCTGATGTTAGATAGGGGGAAGTTCAAAGCCTTGATCTCTGTTCAGGCTGGGGCCACACACACACGCACGCACGCACGCACGCACGCACGCACGCACGCACGCACGCACGCACGCACGCACACACACACACACACACACACACACACACACACACACACACACAGCCTGAACAGAGATCAAGGCATTGAACTTCCCCTTACCTATCTACAATCAGATCCTGACAACCGTTCACTCCACACAACAGTCGCCCCTCCAGGCCTCGCTGCCACAACAGCAACAGTGAGCTGACGAAGACAGGGCAACCCTGTCGAAATATTCTCAAAGTACGTTTTGATTCTGAGTCTTTAACTACTTTTCTGATGTTACTTTTCTAATGTTGAATCCAGAATCCAGAAACCTTTATTCTTATGACAACTCTGCTCTGAACATGAAGATTATGATGTTGATTTTAGGAACTGACATCTCTACAAAGTCATTTATTTTCATGGAGTATTCAGTTTTCTTGGGATATTGTTAAGGGACTGAAACCTCTCACAAAAGGCCTTAAGTGCTTAAAGGCAAAGGAATGTTTGTACGAAGTAGAGAAATAGGTAATAGACCTATTAGCAGTACGCCTTACCTAGCGCACACGGTCGAACCGTGACAAGGAGGACGAAGTGGTCAGGTGACAGATGGCACCTAAGGTAGTAAGGACCCTCCTGAGTTCAAACCTTCCCGATAGCGAGAGGGGTGAGGGATGTAACCACTAGGACCTCGAGTGGGCGCTAACTACTCAGTCAGTTGAGGTCGCTTTGTAAACAATCCTTGAAAAGCAGGAGTCTTGGACTCGTTCAGATGGTATTGCCGTGGGGCACTGTGTTGGCGCTATTGTCAGGCCAGTTGAATGTGCGTGGACGTTGTGTCGTAGCTTTTCTCCAGGATAATTACTGTGTAAGTGGCCCCCGAAGTCGGCGGGAAATTTCGATGTCCATCAGGTGCCAAGTGGTTGTTTGCTAATCATTTAGGTAGGGATGTGTGTAAATGCTGATGTATGGAAGAATGTAGCGAATGGAGAATTCAGGGTACTTGTGAACAAGGCAGTGGAGAAGCAGTATGGACAAAGGCATGGCCCGAAGGGGAATGTTTGTGTCCATCCCTATATAAACTGAGGGAGAACAACGTGACCAAGAGGAGAATAACACCACGAGAGAGAGAAGGCAGAGCAGAGAGAGAGGAGAGGATAGTGAGCAGGACAGAGAGGGTCGAGAGAAACGTGGTCTGGGAGACAGAAGTGACAGCAAGGTCTTAGGGTTAAAGACAAGCTGGAAGAGAAAAGACTGAGTTTGAAGCCCAGAGGTGGGTGAAGAGAGACAAACTGAGTTTGAACCCAGAGGTGGGTGAAGGAGACGAAGAAGAAGAGTTCTACGTCGAGATCCCAGAGACGACCACGAAGACCCAGTCCAGAAACCTGGAGCCAGTCAACCAAGGGCATCACAATCAAGCAATGCTGAAGAAAACTTGAAGAGACTTGTTCAAGAACTGTGGTGTGGTGTGAAAGCGTGGTTGTGTGTGTGGAAACCTGGCCAGGTAAGAAGCCATTTTATTATAACCCGGGATTAGGAAGTATTGATCTTTTATGTTTTGACGATTCCATTTTGTGTAATTGGATTCTTCATGTTTGATTATAAGTAGCATAGAAATTGTATTTCTTGTTCTCAGTCGTGTTAGGAGAGAAACGAATGCGTGACATCCCATTCCCAGAGAGAGGTGCATGTTTGGTGGGCGCATGAGTGTGGATATGTGTGTATGAGTGCAGCTATAACCTTGGTGTGTTGAGCCTGACTAATAATACATCAACTTAGTGGACTTAAGCAATACCATCACGATTTCCTCCTTCCTGGACAGATATAAACATTGATTGAATCACTATATTCAAGAAATGCACAGG
>CM031597.1:25799415-25806915 GCA_018398815.1 Conus ventricosus
TGTGTGTGTGTGTGTGTGTGTTGTGTGTGTGTGTGTGTGTGTGTGTGTGTGTGGTGTGTGTGTGTGTGTGTGTGCGCGCGCGTGCGTGCGTGTGTGTGTGTGCGTGCGTGCGTGCGTGCGTGCGTGCGCGTGTGTGTGTATGTTGGTGTGTTGTGTGTGTGTGTGTGTGTGTGTGTGTGTGTGTGTGTGTGTGGTGTGCGCGCGCGCCGTACATTTTGTGCGCGTTGTGTGGGGGCGTTCGTGTGTCTGAACTGGACGAGGGACGGGGAGAGGGGTGTGACCCCCTCTCCAAGGAATGCCCGCACCAGCAACGAAGGCACTGACCCTGCGAACTAATCGAAGCACGGTTCAAAAAGACAATTGGGTGTAAATGACCGTCCCTTGCCGGCTCCGTGATGACCGTGGGGAGGAGGCAGGCACCTCCATTCAAAAGAAACTTCAGGAAGGAAATGGCAGCGGGTACCGACGGAAGGCTGCTGACGTCTGGACAGTGTTGTCCGGTGACAACCCTCCCTCACTCACCCTCCTGTCCTTCTTCCCTCCCCCTTCCCACTCCCATCCCGTTCTTTAAAAAAAAAACACGTTAAAGTTCCCTTAGCCTGCAGTCGTAAGGGGCGGTGAACTGCCGGAGGTTCATCGCGTCGAGGGCACGGCATGATGGAAGGGGACCTCATCCATTTCCTTCCGTCGCCTTTAACCTTCACTGAACTGAATCATATACCCATTAACCATCCTTATGATCTCTCTTTAATTTCTCTTCAGAGAAATGACCTTACTCGGAGCATAATATAATTGTATCCACGTGAATATTTTACAATATAGCCAGCACGGTATGCGTCTATACCTTTACAGCCTGTTATGGCCTGCGTGGTCGTCTAAGCCATTGGGAACCTGATTCGACTTCGTCTATTTGTTTATTTCAACTTCTCTGAAAATCAGATTTGTCCGAAGTCAAAAACCCCAATCAGTCCATCACCTAGCTACCATTCAGTTAGTCTGTGCAGGCCCTCTTTGGGATACCAAGGGCTCTTTCAGTATACTTCATTTTAGTCTGTTACTATCAGCTAAACCTGAAAATTTTGAGCCTCAATCCAAAAAATGAAGAGTTCAATTTAAGCGAAACTTCGTTCCAAGAAACAAGCCAGTAACAATAAGAACAAAAACAAACAAATTAAACAAGCAAGCAATTAGATAACAACAAAACAAAACAAAAATATAGCTGTTACGATTGCAGCATTTCACACATCACAAAGACCCGACCCGACCATCGACATTGAGGTCATTTTCAGTTTGTCCAAATTTTCAGTCCGCCATGAAAATGTGAAACTCCATCTTTTCATTTGGATCACAATCTACAAACATATGCTAGCAGCTCATTGGCTTATAAAAGCTGCTATGCCAGAATAATGTCGGCAATCCAAACTTGTAGATATGTTTTGTTACTGACAACCCAAACTGGACGATGGTGCTACTTCTGACGCCTTGTATCTCAGTTCTCTGAACCAGCCATCGTATAAACACATTCTTCTAGACACCTCCGTCTGTATTGTTGAACAGACTGCTGTGGTTCCGACTCTAAAAACGAGTTTTCAATCTGAGCATAATTTTTTTTCCCATCACCGATTCCCTTTCTGCTCCTGAGACCATTGTTATCTGTAGCATAAAATATCCCGTACTCTTGGGCTTTGACGTACTGTATACGTTCCTCTCAAAAGAAGAAGAAAGGAAAAAATATGACAATAATGTTTTTCTCAGTTACAATTAAGGCCATATTAGCATTCAGTGTAAGGAGGCTGCAAAACCAGCTTGCCAGGAATGCCACAAACTTTCAAACATTCTCATACCATTTCTGGACCTCAGACCAATAGTCTTTCAAACATTCTCATACCATTTCTGGACCTCAGACCAATAGTCTTTCAAACATTCTCATACCATTTCTGGACCCAGACCAATAGTCTTTCAAACATTCTCATACCATTTCTGGACCTCAGACCAATAGTCTTTCAAACATTCTCATACCATTTCTGGACCTCAGACCAATAGTCTTTCAAACATTCTCATACCATTTCTGGACCTCAGACCAATAGTCTTTCAAACATTCTCATACCATTTCTGGACCTCAGACCAATAGTCTTTCAAACATTCTCATACCATTTCTGGACCTCAGACCAATAGTCTTTCAAACATTCTCAAACCATTTCTGGACCTCAGACCAATAGTCTTTCAAACATTCTCATACCATTTCTGGACCTCAGACCAATAGTCTTTCAAACATTCTCATCCCATTTCTGGACCTCAGACCAATAGTCTTTCAAACATTCTCATACCATTTCTGGACCTCAGACCAATAGTCTTTCAAACATTCTCATACCATTTCTGGACCTCAGACCAATAGTCTTTCAAACATTCTCATACCATTTCTGGACCTCAGACCAATAGTCTTTCAAACATTCTCATACCATTTCTGGACCTCAGACCAATAGTCTTTCAAACATTCTCATACCATTTCTGGACCTCAGACCAATAGTCTTTCAAACATTCTCATACCATTTCTGGACCTCAGACCAATAGTCTTTCAAACATTCTCATACCATTTCTGGACCTCAGACCAATAGTCTTTCAAACATTCTCATACCATTTCTGGACCTCAGACCAATAGTCTTTCAAACATTCTCATACCATTTCTGGACCTCAGACCAATAGTCTTTCAAACATTCTCATACCATTTCTGGACCTCAGACCAATAGTCAAAGGAATGCCAGATTCTCCTGACAAGAGTACTGGAACGCACACACCGACAATGAACTCTGTCAAATCCCTATAGAATGAAGGACATTCTTTCCCTCTCTCTGCGCGAACCATGAAGAGTAACTGTTGCAGCACAGCCTACTGACTGGACATCTTCGTCTCACACATTCTCATCTTTTAATGGGCGAGGAGTCTCCATTCTGGAGAAGAAAAAAACACTCAGTATTAAACATCCTCTCTGCATGTTTGGATACACATGACAAGACGCATGAACGTTTTACTGCAGATTTCAAAAAGACTTGATCTGACTAATTGCACGTGATGTAATTTCTAATTGTCTGCATGTCTATCTGTCTGTCTATCTATCTGCCTGCCTACCTACCTATCTATCTATCTATCTCTATCTATCTATCTATCTATCTATCTATCTATCTATCTATCTATCTATCTGTCATCCATCTATCTACCTCTCTATCTATCGCTTAAAAATTTAAAGAAAATCTGTAGCGATGTCAATTTCTATAATCTAATACACTGTTGTGATTTTTAAAATCTGAAGCAGGCAGTCTGTAAAAACAGATATTTAATTTCCCATGGCAACATTTACAACATCGTCGGATTCAAATGTTTGCAGCATGAAAAGATTGCCAAAACACACCGGAGTGAGCCAGTAAGACAGGCAGACCAAGGGATGCCACCTGCTGCAGTTGGCAGCGGCCTCAGTGATAGAAGAGGACTGGAGAAGATCAACAAGTTCTGTCATGTTCAGACTGACATACCATTTTCAGAGCCAGACCGACAACAGCCACATCAACAATGTACACAGAGATGACTTGAACAATGTGCTTTGAAAGTGAATTGTTCAGAGAAGAGAGACTGGGGACGGGTGACAAAAGAAGCATTCATCTCTTTGTCTGTCTGTCCGTCTCTGTCTCTGTCTGTCTGTCTGTCTGTCTGTCTGTCTCTCTCTCTCTCTCTCTCTCTCTCTCTCTCTCTCTCTCTCTCTCTCTCTCTGTCTCTCTCTCTCTCTCTCCTAGTATGACTTACCTGACTTAGTCCTCTGATTTCCCTGGGGAACATAGGGCCGCAACCACACTCTTCCAGCGGACACGGTTTTGGGAGATATTCTTCAGCTCGGCCCACGTCATTCCGGCGGCCTTCACTTCCGCGTCGGTACTCCTTCGCCATGTCTGTCTTGGTCTTCCCACTTTTCTTTTGCCCTGAGGGTTCCATTCAAGGGCTTGTCTTGTGATGTTGGATGGAGACTTTCTGAGGGTGTGGCCAATCCATCCCCACTTCTGTTTTCTGATTTCTAATTCTAGTGGAATTTGCTTGGTCTCGTTCCACAGTTCTGTGTTGGCAATAACATCTGGCCATCTGATGTTCACAATGCTTCGCAGACATCTCTTGATAAATGTTTGGAGTTTGTGGGTGTTTGTCTTTGTTGTTCGCCACGTTTAGTATAGAAAAACATAATAAAACCTAAACCCAGACATCTTTAGTTTGCAGATAATTGAACAAACATCAAATCCGACCCAGACAGACAGAGGATTAAAAGATATTTCAAAAGGACACACAGACACATAGACACACACACAGACACAGACAGACAGACAGACTGACAGACACGCACACACACGCACACACATACACACACACACACACATGCTAGAAAATGTTGGGAAGAAAGGGGAGGGTGTGTGTGTGTGTGTGTGTGTGTGTGTGTGTGTGTGTGTGTGTGTGTGTGTGTGTGTGTGTGTGTGTGTGTGTGTGATTCAAACCTGAGGAATATTTGAAGCTATGTTTCTCCTCCCTCACCCCTACCTCCCCCTACCAACCATCAACCCATCTCCGTTTTTCAACACGGGTGCGCAGGTAATGGTAAACACTTCCTTCACATCATCTCAAAACAATGTCATGTTGTTTACAAACTCAGCCGACTTCAGAGGCTACAGCGGGGCAGCAAACACGCGAATCACGACAATGTACCCATGAAATGCTACATTTTCAAATCGAACATTGATTCTAACTGAAACACCATATATCCCCAGTAATATCAAAATGGGTTAAAGTGAAAAGCATTCATCTTTTATTAAATTAAAAAAACATCATACATACTAGATGGAAAATTTTGCACTAAGGTCATCGTGGAATCCCCATCATTTTGTTCTGGTCAATATGCTTATTTGGAGGGCACTTAATTATCCTGTCTCATTTTCGAGGCCCTGGCAATGACATTACACACACACACACACACACACACACCACACACACACACACACACACACACACACACACACACACACACACACACACACGCACGCACGCACGCACGCACGCAGCATGCACGCGCGCACACACACACACACACACACACACCGCGCGCGCGCGCACACACACATCACACTTACTCATTCACACACACACAGACACACACACACAGACACACACACACACAACACACACACACACACACACACACACACACACACACACACACACACACACACACACACACACACAGAGGACGTCAGACCCGTACTATTACCTGCGTCCATGGAAACAGCAAAACCAGAACAATGAATGGCGTCAATACGGGTACCCACATGGTGGACAAGGGTCATTATCGGACACAGGCCTTCTGTTAGCATCCTACATGGAAATGCCATCTCGGCGCATTAGCACACGAAGTTGTCTATGTAGAAAATGACACTTAAATGCATTTATGCGCGAATGCACACGTCTCTCTCTCTCTCTCTCTCTCTCTCTCTCTCTCTCTCTCTCTCTCTCTCTCTCTCACACACACACACACACACACACACACACACACACACACACACACACACACACACACACACACAACACGCACGCACACACAGAGAACACCCGCTCTCCCAACTCCAACACACACATGCAACAGTGATCAGATGTACATGTATCAATGTACAGCAAGAGAAAGAAAAATGGCAAGCACCATCGACTTACGTGTGAACAAATTCATAATCTAAAACTCAGTTACTCTGTCTGGTAGTTCTAGGAAGAGGATGCTGAAACACCGCTAATGGCTTCCAGAGAGAGAGACACTCTCCACCTGCTGTGGTTCTCTGTGGCACTCTGAGAAATGGCGAAACACAGTCCTGTCATCTCCGTGATGTCCTCCCACCTCTTCATCAGTTCTCCGTGTCTTTGCCTCTCTGGCGTTGCGCCCTGCGGGATGGTTTTATTTCGTATATTTCGATATTGCCCCCTTGACTATGGCGAGCAGGTGTCAGATTGTCCATTAAAGTTATCGTTATCGTAGCCCGACTGACCACACAGATAGCCCGACTGACCACACAGAATGTTTTCGGGGCGGTTACGCTCATTCTGCTGCAAAGGTCTCATCCTGAACAAGGTCGCATCTTGAGGAAGTGTACCAAACAACAACAATCAACTTATATTATGGTAGCTAAACTGACATCCTTGAGGAGGAGGAGGAAATTAGGTCGTGCTCAAACGCTTGCTATACCATTTAATTTGAAAGAATGTGAAAAATTAAAACGGAAACATTAAGATGTAATAAACATTGCATCCAAACATTACGATATAGGCAACAGATGTTCCAGAATGACTATCTAGTATTACTCTCGGCAGTGTCTACAATTTTCACGTGTAGTCGCCAGACTTAAAAAACAAAACAAAACAATCAAACAAATAAACGCTGGAATGTAATAAATTCTGATAAGAAACAAACGTGAAACTGTTTCCCGACCGAAAAAGAGAATAGTCCACAGAGGCAGAAAAACAGTAGACAACAGAAAAAAAAAAATCAAAGTAAAAGACAGTAACGGAAAAGAAAAAGTTTCACCCACACAAAATCCTCAGGAGGCGGGGACGCTATTCGTACTGAAAGAATCTTCAGTATGTACGCAGGATATACGCAATAGTACTGCTTGTCTGTATTACATATATGGGCATCTTCTTTGCGTTTCTTGTGACGATAGAGTGGTAAAGGCTAGGGTTACCTGGGTCGTTTCTGATTTTCAGTAATATCAAAATATGTCTGGCGTCTTGTGTAAAACGTCAGAATTGGCTTGGAAGTTCTTCACTTCGTGTTTTAACCTCTTGAAATATTTCACAAAAATATTCTAGACAGTTTATCACAGCGAAAACACTGGCTCGTCATCAGCGCCCTCGTAAACTGAACTTGTTATGGGTGGATCTTGAATGATAAATAGTTGACTACTGGCAGTGAAACGACCAAAGCAAGCGCTGTAGACTGAAGGCCTGAGAACAGACTCAAAAGTTTGTCATGAAAGTAGAACGGAAGGGTACGATATGTGAATCCTATCAAATTTCCATGAAAACAAGTTGATATTTTGATCCCTTAGGATAAAGAGATTTGGAATGAAGCATGCAACTCTGCAGAATTATAAACGCTCACATATGGGCAGATTCAAAATCTAAACTCACGACTAACATGACAAAGTGCTGTATATATATGCACAAAACCATTCCTAAATGATCGCTTTAATATGCATTTATGAGCGTTAGATATGCTTTGAAAACAAATAAAACATTTCTTACATTCGAATGTCCGTGAGTCAAAATGACATTGTACGTTAGACAACAGCCATTCAGCTGACGAGAAGAACACGTGCATGGAAAGCACCTGCACGGATGTATCCCGACGTCCAGGTTCCCCTCCGTCCAACCTTTTCCCTCACTCACTCCCTCCATCCCCTTCCCCATCCTACAGATACACGACAGTGA
>CM031597.1:25811915-25826000 GCA_018398815.1 Conus ventricosus
CGAGTGAGTCTGATGACGTCCGCGATCTGTCTGCTGACAATACATGGAGTGCCAACAGGAGATGAACTGTTTGGTTGGGAGGAAGTCTGTACCAGGATCTAGCATTTCCACCCAGATGTTGTTTGATGGCTGACTCACTGGAGTCAGTGGCCGGAGACTGTATGGCGTCACGATGGGTCGTGCACATTTGACAATGCACGCTGGCGGCCATCTTGTCCTTATTCGCTCAGTGTCAGACGTGAAGTGGCCGAGCCAGAAAGGACCATCCTGTTCTAATACGAAAAAATAATGCGTGGAAAGTTGTCACGACTGAACAGAATCACCGACAGTGTGATGACCGATTATAACTCAAAAATAAACGTAAAATTTGTTTTTAATGGCGGATATATGCCATCGATGAGGACCAGATGAAGCAATCAAGAGTTTGCAGATTAGCTGAGGTAGCTGAAGTAAAGTTAAAATGAAAAGAAATATAAGTATTCTATCACGATGTTTCAATGGCTGTTCGAAAAGGTAAGATTTCATTTCTCCGCTTAAAAAACAAAAAAACAAAAACAAAGAAAAAAAGCAACTTACACAGGCGGAAGTAAGGAACTTTCCTATTGTTCACTTAGCCAGGATCCATGATGGGCATTGAGAGATCCAATTCAGAAATCCACTCAAAGGCAGCAAGGACATCGGCACTGTCGACACTGAAACCTATACAAAAGGACAATAACGTCTTTGTGAAACAAACGATCACATTCCCGTGTGTATGGGTAAAGTTCATCTTTCGGTTGGCATGCAGGCCATGAACCCCCCCCCACATCGGATCTGGAATGAAGACTCCAAGCAAATGGTCACATGTTGTCACTACAGGTTACTTAGCATGAGATACACTGATCATATCACCAATGAACCAGTGCGCCAAACCATCAAACAGCACATTTGACCACACGAAGGTCGGCTGGCATCAATCAACAAAAGAAAAATACGTTTGTACTGACATGTAACAAGACTTAAATGCTTTCGCTGGCACAAATCTTAGGGAACTAATGAAGGAGGGAGATGAAGTGGAAGACAGAGAAAAAAAAAAGAAAAAAAAAGAACGATGGATTGACATTGCAGAATGGACAGAGGAACCATTTTACAGAGACCTAGGTCTTGGTACACAACGGACAGAACTGGAGGATTTGGGTGAACAGATGATTCAGTGCAATGCCCAGTGACTCTTTACCGAGATAATGGAGAAGAACTGTTCTTATTACATTGTCTACTTGTGATTTGTTTTCTGATTGTTGACATATTTCTGCTTCAGTGGGGTGAAAGTATTTGAAAATTATGTTTATCTGAAGTACCTGGTTAAATTACAGTTTTATATCCGGGTATGTTTTCTCTCCCCGCTCCTCTTTCTCCCTCTTGCCCCTTTAATGTCTCTCCTCTCAGCAGTATGTGTGTGGGGGGGGGGGTTGGGTGGGGTGAGAGAGAGAGAGGAGAGAGAGAGAGAGAGAGAGAGAGAGAGAGGAGAGAGAGAGAGAGAGAGAGAGGAGAGACTGTGTATGTGCGTGCGTGCATTCGTACGTGCGTGCGTGCGTGCGCCCGCACACACCTATGTGTTTAGGTGCGCTTCAGATTGTAGTTGCAAGTGTACGTCTGGTTGCGAGCGAGCGTCTGTGCGTGCGTATGCACATCACAGAGAGAGAGAGAGAGAGAGAGAGAGAGAGAGAGAGAGAGAGAGAGAGAGAGAGAGGAGAGAGAGACAGAGAGACAGAGAGACAGAGAGACAGAGAGAGAATAAGTGTGTATATCCGTTTAATGCATACCATAGCAGCGCCCTCTTAGAACTTCACGTTCGATATCATCATGTTCGGAAAGCAGTTTTATCCATCCGATGGCCACACACCCACATGGATCTTCATATCCCAAGGCGTGGAATGGGTATAGCGCTCAATCTGCCTGGCATTATGGTCAATGCAGGCGGTTCCAGAGTAGAACACTTTGAAAGTAATTACTAGTTCCTACGAGTGTCCGAGAGATTTCCAGATTATCACGTGCAGAGAGTTTTACATCAAGCACTTATATTTTAGTTCAAGAAAAGAAAAAGTTGTGTCCGTTTTACAGCCCGTCTTCAACTTTCTTAGTTCAATGCTCAGTCTCTCTGTCTATCTGTCTCTGTGTATGTCTCTCTGTGTGTCTGTGTGCCTGTATGGCTGTTTTTTCCCTCCCTCCCCCCTCTCTCTGTGTTGAGTGTCTGTCTATCTGTTTGTCGGTCGGTCGGTTGGTCAGTCGTTCTGTCTGTCTGTCTGTCTGTCTGTCTGTCTGTCTGTCTGTCTCTCTCTCTCTCTCTCTCTCTCTCTCTCTCTCTCTCTCTCTCTCTCTCTCTCTCTCTCTCTCTCTCTCTCTTTCCGAATGCCACAGAAAACTACCGAAGTTAACATGTTCCCAAACAACAGCCGTTCTCAAAAAGACTTACAGGTAGTACACCATCTTAGAGGGTTTCTGAAGTACAGTGTCTATAATAAAGAATTATGACTATCAACAAAAACCACCAAACTCTCTAAAGAGCAAATGACTTTCACGACTGAGTATTATAAAAACAGAATGGAAAATTAATGTAGAAAGCTAAAATCACACCAGACAATTAAAACCATGGTAAATATCAAACGTAAGAAAAAATGTTTTGGTATCACAGTTAAAGTCTCATTTCTCCCATAATAATGAAGTTTTACAACAGGTTCTTCAATTTCTAACAACCCTAAATAGAACTCAAACGATTTTGTCACGATGGAAATATAATATTTGAAGTACACATTCTAACCATGCACAGGTTCATCAATGCCTACTCATCTCAAACAGTCAAAAACCAATAACATGGATGACAGAGACAGCAACATCATGAAACTCTCAGATCCAGTAATCAAGACATGTCAACGTCCATCTTTAACCATGCACAGTTTAAAGACAAATATTTGCCCAAATGCTTAAGAAAAGCGAAGGTTACGCTTAATTATAAGTCAGAAGATAGCTCAGGTCCCTCAAGTTGTAGATCAATACCAGTTATATTCCTTGATTTCAAACGACTGGAAGTAAAAAAGGGAAAAGGGGAATAATAATAACAATCAGCAAGCAAGCAAAAAAAAAACAAAAAACAACAACAACAACAACAACAACAACAAACAACAACAAGAGAGTATTTTTTTTTACATTCAAGATAAATATATAAACCAATAAGGAAAAATACAGGGAAAAAAAGCTAATTGAAATGAACGAAATGATGATAAGATAGATGAAAAATTAAGAAAATATAAGAAAAACGTATTTAAAAAAACGGCGTAACGAAAACATTGATTAACTTTAACAGATAAATAAAAAGATATATAAATAAAAAAAAGAAAGAAAGAAAGAAAGAACGAAAAACAACAACAACAACAACAACAACAACAAATAGAAAGAAGAATGAAAGAAAACAAAAAGATAGATAGAAAGAAAGACAAACAGAAAGAAAGAAAGAAAGAAAGAAAGAAAGAAAAAAAAAGTCAGCAAGGGAGGAAAATGAAAGAACTTAATGAGGACGTAGGTGTGAAAGCGGATAATATAAAACGAGGAAAGGAGGCAATAAACTATGTGCCGCATGTTGTCTAAGAGGGGACGTAGCGGTTAGGGAACGTGGAGGGTGAAGACAGAGAAGGTAATATAAAGTGTTCAGGAAGTTTGCAAGGAAGAGGAGAGAAAGGCTGAGATGTGAAGACAGGATGGGGGTGATGTAGAGGTAAGTGTGAGTGAGCGTTGGTACTACAGGGATGGGTAGAGTGTCTTTGATAAAGATTCATGACTATCAAGAAAACTGCCTAACTCTCCAAAGAGCAAATCACTTTCAAGACTGCGTGTTGATACCAGATGTACAAGGTTCCCCACTCTGGCAATGGGGATCTATCTGTCGATCTATCTTATCTATCCATCTATCTATCCATTTATTTCCAGAATTATTGATCTATCCACCCACCTCTAGGGACAAAGAACGTAATCTCTCTCTTATCTATCTCTTTATCGATCTATCTATCGATCGATCGATAGGACGATCCATTGATCGATTGATAGATAATTTTATCAAACGATCGCTCTCTCAGTCTATCTATATATCTATCCATATATACATAGAGAAAAAGTATCCGATCTACCCATCTATCTGTCTATATATTATGTATGTATGCATCTCCCATCTATCCTATATGTCTGTCTGTCTGTCTATCTGTCTATCTATATCGACTGATCGATCGATCGATCGATTTGTCCAGAGATAACATAATTATATCGTTATTAATTTCAAGAGTTACCAGCGAATTTATTAAAAAAAAAAAAAACAACAAAACAAATTGATATGTCCAGATATACATAATTATATGGTTATCAATTCCAAGACCTTACCAGCGAATTTATTTAAACAAACAAATAAACAAACAAACAAAACACCTCACAACAGGAATTGCAAATTAAGAAACAAGTCGACACCATTTACACGTCTTGTGGATTCCCCGTCCTCTGACCCGTCTCCCTCAACCTTTCCCACATCCAACTCTCTCTCTCCTCTCTCTCTCTCTCTCTCTCCTCTCTCTCTCTCTCTCTCTCCCCTCTCTCTCTGTCTGTCTGTCTGTCTATCTGTCTGTCTGTCTGTCTGTCTCTGTGGCCTAAACATAAATTATTTTGAGTCTTGACTCCCTCTCTCTTTCCCTCCATCCTTCCCCCATCAACCCCCCCCCCCTCCCCCAATTAAGATAATGTCAGCATTGTCAGCATAGGAAACTGTATAATCGCAAACCTTCGCTTCACGAATGATACGGATGACCAGGCAGGCAGTACACAAGAACTAAGTTGCTAAGCTTGTTAAAAGGCTGGCTGGAACGTCAACAAGATACGGGGATGGAAATCAGTGCCGACAAGGCCAATATCATGGCCAACCACAACACCACCATCGCTGTTCATATAACCGTCCATCGATTGAAGTAAGGAACTGTTCAATAGTTCATCTTTCTAAATATCCATCATCGACAATGAGGGATCCAAATCAGAAATCTGCTTGAAGGTAGCCAAACACATCAGCACTGTTCACACTAACACCTGCATGGAAGGACAGTACCGTCTTTGTGAAAGACAAGTTCGCTCCCCTGAGTACTAGTACAAGTCCATCTTCTAGTTAGCAAGCGTAACATGAATCCCACAGCAAATCTGGAAAGAAGAATACAAGCAAAGGACATATGCTTGTACCACAAGTCACTAAATATCACATATCTTAAACGTTTACTGTTGAACCATCGCCAGCACATTTCATCACACGGAGGAAGACTAACATCAATGAACGAAAGAGGACTATATGTTGGTATGGACATGTAACAAGACCCACATGTTGAAAAAAAAAATGTAAAGCCCACCCGGCACCGAATTCAATGAGAGAAGTGATTGCTCGGTCTTCATTTTCGTTGTCCTGAGTGTTGTTTTATCTTGCCTGAAGAAGACCTAAGAGGTCGAAACACGTCGGGTTTTGTCTTGTTGATTCGTTGTTCATGTTTGGCGAATACAGCACTTTAATTTTCTTTTAGGTTCATTTAGATTTCCGCCTGCAGTGGCCTCATTTTGCAAGTAAAGACCCAAACGGCCTTGGTAGTTTCCAAAAGTAAACAATAAAGTAAATAAGTAGTCAATGAAAGAGTAAAGTGAGTCACAGATGATTCATATAAGGTTAGAAGGGGGTACTAAATAAACAACAGAAAATGAAAAAAAAGCCCATGAAAATCAACAAGAGACAAATAAAAGAAAAGCATAATATCTCCGTGATTTAAACGTGAATACTAGCATCAGTAGAAATAAAGAAAAAAAAGTATTCATAGCATAGAAGGTGAAACATTAAGGAAATATAAGATAAGGAAATATAAGATAAAGGCATGATAAATGACGTAAAGAAGGAAAAGCTGCTTAATCATCCTTCTTTCCTATTCTTTCCTACTTTCTTTGTATATTTAAGTTGGCAAGGGAGGAAAATGAAAGCGTTTGATGAGGAAACAGGCATGAAAGTGGACAATAAAGGAGGAAAAGGAAAATAAACTATATGTCGCAGGTTTGTCTGACAGAGGACGGGGTGGGGTAGGGAAACATGGAGGGGCAAAGGCGGAAGAAGTAAATGTTCATGAACTTTGTAAAGAAAAAAAGAGGAAAGGGTGAGACGTGAAGATACGATGAAGTTTTGCGAAGGAAGTGTGTGTTGTTGTGTGTGTGTGTGTGTTGTGTGTGTGTGTGTGTGTGGTGTGTGTGTGTGTGTGTGTGTGTGTGTGTGTGTGTGTGTGCGTGCGTGCTTGCGCCCGCGCGTGCGTGTGTGTGTGTGTGTTTTAGTACTGCAAGGCTAGGTAGAAAAGGTACTACTGCGTGTTGATGCCAAATGGACAAAGGGTTCCCACTATGACAAAGAAATAAGATTCCCTCATGGTGCGTTCAAAGTTGTCACTCTGCTATGGCTGGAGAGCCACGACGTTGACGTAGCTGATGCTATCTGTAGCACCATTGAAATGCAGAACGAATGGTCTGGGTTAATGTGGAGGAAATCATCGAGGTCGTCAGAGATGTGCATGCATATATGTGTGTGAGATTATTCACATTTGAAGATCTAGCCACACAGTTCGCCATAGATAGGCTGAAACAATCCGCAGCTCTTGCAGGATTTTAGGGAAATCCATTACCAAATATAGTACAAAGACTGGCTACATATGCAACACATGCAACTGTATTTTGCCAAATGTGCCGGAGGCACGACTTCTAAATGTATAATTTTTGGAGAATATTGTCTCAAGACATGCAGCAAAGCAACAAACATTCTCATTTTATTTTCGTAATAATGGTCGCCAGAATTACTTGACTACATGTGTATCCTGAATTTGTCTGATGTGTCCAAATAATACAAACCATAACTCAGGCAGTTGGAAGCAACACACACACACACACACACACACACACACACACACACACACACACACACACACACACACACACACACACACACACACACACACACACGTACACACACACACACACACACACACACACACACACACACACACACACACACACACACAACACACACACACACACACACACACACACACACACACACACACACACACCACACACACATCTAGCATGGATGCTATAAAGTGACATAAAACATCCTATGTTAAAAAAATGAAGTCACCAGTTGACGAAGATCGGAACCAGTCTCCACAATAATGCAGACATAGAGAACCGTCAGTCAAGGAACAGTAGACCCCCCCCCCCCCCCCCCCCCCAGCCTTCACTACTATCGCTGCCCATGCAAACAGCTCACTGGCAGTGCACAGGCTCCTTTCACCTCACAGAAACTGCACACGGGCTGTTATAATGCCCCCCCCCCCTACCCCGTCCCCCCCCCCCCCCCCCCCTCTCGTTCATCTCTACCTTCTTTCTTCCCCGTCCTTTCCCATCGCCATCTTCCTTTTTCTCCCCCATCCCCTATTTCCCCTTATCTTTTAAAAGGTGAAGAAGCTCCGTGGTGCATTCCATGTCATGCACCACTCACAGTGAAACATATTCTTTCACAGTGTTGGGACTTGCACAATGGTGAGACATAAACACTTTACAGCAGACTCCGTGAAAACCCTGTTCAGAGATGTCCCGCCTGACGTGATCCTTGAGTTTCTGAAAGAGATTAACGTTTTCGTCTGATCTAAGATTTTATGGAAGAAAGATTGTTACCGAAGTTTCTGGTGCGTTTATAGAAGGTGTATTTTAAAGAGATGTGTGAAAGGTGGGTTTTTTTTGTGTGACTTGTGAGCTGACTCATGGTGGTGACAGCCCTGATATGGCCCTTTGCGGTCGGCTGGGCTACAAGCAACATTACCTACTTATTTTAAACCCCTCCGCACACCCCCTTCTAGATTTCTGGCACAGCCCTGCTCGTTTAACGCATTGAGCAGTGATTGTGTAGCTGTTTGAATGCCTCAGATTCTTGTCACGCAGCCACAATCTGCACGCCAGTTACCCTCACCCTGTGTTCTTTCTCTCCCCCCCCCCCCCCCCGCGGCAAGTATCCTCCCTCTGTGGTGTGTATTCATCACATATGAGTTGATATTCTCTCTCTCCTCTCTCTCTCTCTCTTCCTCCCCCCTCTCTCTCTCTCTCTCTCGTGTGTGTGTGTGTGTGTGTGTGTGTGTGTGTGTGTGTGTTTGTGCATGCATATGAGTCTGTATGTCTGTGGGGTATGCCCATGCATTTTGTGTGTGTGTGTGTGTGTGTTTTGAGTGTGTGTTTGTGTGGGGTGAGAGAGAGAGAGGAGAGGAGAGAGAGAGAGAGAGAGAGAGAGAGGAGAGAGAGAGGAGAGAGAGGGGAGGGAGTAGAGAGAGGGGAGAGAGAGCAAAACTAAAAGATAGACCACAACAATTTCATCTGCTTCCTTACTGCAAAGAGATAAGATTTACGTCTCTGACAAGAAAAAAGGCAAAAGATTCAACCATTAATTGCAATCAAAATGCACATCAATGAATGCAGAATGGATCGGCTTTTCCTACGTGTCGGGAAAATACAAGGAGAACAAAGCCTCTGATTTATAACATTGGGAAATCCAGCATGCTATGTTTTCCTTTTATCTCAGTCGTAATGATCTTACAACGCAGTGTGGACGCCACCTTGCTGTTTACGGATATCTGATTGCTTGGCGTAACGTCCCTGTTCACTTATCCATGGATATCTCCGTTTTTAGCGAAGCCATGAGGATTATGTTTATGCACACCCATTGCTTGTTTTATTTGTGTCTGTTTTGCCCTTGTCTGTCTGCGGGGTTACATAAAACAACAAGCGAACACATACTTTGACTAAAGTTTGCCAACAGATGAATTGTGTCCAAAGAAAAGCTAATTAAATGTCGGTGTGAACCGTGGCTTGGACCTGCATGAACAGCAGACCCAGACTTGTTCGAAAAGGTAGTTTCAACGTAAGGTGACAGTTTGGGCGGGAACTGAGGAAAATTTTAAAAAAAATAAAATTATTGGTTCCGCAGAGCACTCCAGACAGATTGCAGGACAGAACATGATGCATTTCGACCTAGTAGGTCTTCTTCAGGTAAAACAAACCACATTTAGGACAATGAAAAAAGAACGAACAATCACTTCTTCTCTCCTGTTCGGCGCAAAATGGTTGTTGACTGAAAATACCGTTCATTCAGCACCCACTTTGTTAAAAAAAAAGACACAATACATTTCGTTACGCAAATACCACTAAACCCGTTTTAAACAATTCTGATGAAAAGATAGCGGACTGGCCCTAAAACAGACCCACAGGATTTGGTGTGGATCTGTGGTGAGAATCAGTAGCGTAACGGATCTGTCATGCCAACTTGGATCTGACAGTGGATCCAGGATCTCTTCAAATCATTGATTGTACAAGTATCCTTTTTTGCGCTGTGCATGCCCATTGTGAAAGTTCCTGTCAGGAATCTATGACTGTTTACAAAATGATATATATTCAAGGATTATTACAACCTTCTGACTGTTTAAACGATGAAATTCGTCGTTCATCATCATGATCATCATCATGATCATGATCATGATCATGATCATCATCATCATCATCATCATCATCATCATCATCATCATCATCTCATGATCATCATCATCATCATTGTTATTGTTATCATCATGATGATGACGAAAGATGATGATGATGATGATGATGATGATGATGATGATGATCATCATCATCATCATCATCATCATCATCATCATCATCACATCATCATCATTATCATTGTCATTATTATATCATTATCATTACTGTTATTATTACCTTGTTTGTTTATTACCTTCCTTATTTATCTATTCTTTTTTTTCCAGTATGAAGCATTGCAAAAACTAAACAAGAGAGTTTCTATAGAGTAAATCTTCAGTGAACACACTTCCTCCAACTTTAGGCTAGATCTGCGATAAAGAGTTACTTCGCACGTCTATTTCATGTGTATGTGTGTGTCTTGTGGCTTTCGATTTCCCTGTTGCTGCAGTCTGATTCAGTTGCCATCATTGTTACCCTGGTGGGCGGCATATAGTTGCATGCGAGTCCACGAGCAAACCGAATGAGATGGCAATACTGGGATGCTGTCAGCTTCCTGCTGTGAAGCTTAGCTGCCACGAATTCCTTTCATCGCTCTTTCCTGGCTGTCAGAGAGAGAGAGAGAGAGAGAGAGAGAGAGAGAGAGAGAGAGAGAGGGCAGGGGGCAGAAGATGCATGTATATGTTATAGACTTTTAGTATGCCACACCAGTTTCCAGCCGATTGTCTGATCTCGTGTGTGTGACAAGCATCTCCTCTCGCTCTGCTTCTTTTCTTTCCCTGCTTTCATCCTAACACTTTTCGCTCTCTTTTTCTTTGTAAACTTTGTGTGTGTGTGTGTGTGTGCGTGCGTGCGTGCGTGCGTGCGTGCGTGTGTGTGTTGTGGGGTTTGTGTGTGTGTGTTGTGTGTGTGTGTGTGTGTTGTGTGTGTATGTGTGTGTGTTTTGGGGGGTTTTGCTATTTAACAAACGAGAAAAAGAAAAAAATGTGTGCGTATTTTTGTATGTTGTATGTTGGTCTGTGTGTGTATGTGTATTTTGGGACGTGTGCTGTGTGCGTGTGGCGCGAGCACGGTGTGTGGGTGTTTGGGTGTGGTGTGTGTGTGTTGGGGTGTGTGTGTGTGTGTTTATTGTTTTGGGGTGTGTGTGTGTGTGTGTGTGTGTGGCGGCGTGTAGTGGTCGCGCGTGCGGGTGCGTGCGTGAGTGATGTGAGCGCCGCTTGTTTGTGTTGTTTTTTGTATGCATGTGGTGTGTGTTGTTTTGTGGTTGTTGTGTGTGTGTGTGGTTTTTGGTGCGTGCTTTGCGTGGTGCTGCGTGCGTGGTGCGTGCGTGCTGCGTGCGTGCGTGCGGGGCGTGCCGCGCGCGCGCGCGCGCCGCGCGTTGGTGTTTTTTGGGGGGGGGGGGGTGGTGTGTGAAATGTTGTGTGTTTTTGGGTGGTGTTTGGGTGTGTGTGTGTTGTGTGGGTGTGTGTGGGGGTTGTGGCGGGGGCCGTGCGCGTGTGTATGTTGTATTAAAAGGGATACCCCGACAAAAAGAAATATATATAAAAATATAATTATATATTTAATTATATAAATATATATAAAAATTATATTTTTATTTTGTTAAAATAAGGTACAAAAAAAGAGAAATCGACAAATTTGTTTCTGCGGCGTTGCGCTGTCATCAAGGAGGTTTTTGTTTGCCCACCCCGATTTATATACGTGTGGGCTCATTTTTGCGGTTGTTTGCACGTGGGGGTTGGGCTGCACTGTTTTTTGGGGCTTTCGGGTTTTTTTTTTGGGATGTGTTCACTAAAAAAACGTTTTCCAATATGCCGCATTTTTTACTATTTCTTTTTTGGGTTTTAAATCCCCCAAAACAAAAATAGTAAACAACTGCACAAAAAGGGAAATCGTTGTTATTTCACATCCAAAACAAAAATAAAAGCCCCAAAAAAAACACGTGCAGCCAACCCGCACGTGCAAACAAACCGCAAACGTGAGCCCACACGCTATATAACATCCCCCGGGGGCAAACAAAAACCATCCCATACAGCGCAACGCCGCTAGAAACAAAATTGTCGATTTTTCTTTTTAGTACCTTATTTTAACAAATTTTGCTCCCCAAGGGGGCGAGCACTCAAAAAAAAACATTTTGGGTATTTTAATCACTTTGACTATTAAATTTTATTTTATAAAATTATATAATATATATATAAATTAAATAAATTTGTGTGTGGTGTGGTGGTGTTGTGTGTGTGTGTGGTTGGGTGCGCGCCGCGCACGTGGAGTGTGCGTGATGTCTCTACAAACCCTGCTTCCTTCAAAGTCGTCTTTTTTTCCCCCCCCCCCCCCCCCCTCCATCTTTCCCTCGTTCCCTCCCTTTTTTTCCCCCCCTTACACGTCCCTTTTAAAAAAGAAAAAAAAAAAAAAAAATTCGTTCAATCTGACATGGATATATGAAATACCCCATTCGAACTGGCTGCTCCTTGAGCATGGTTTATCTTTTTTTTTCCTTGTTTTTCTTTCTCTTTGAGGGGCTCTTGTTTTGGGCACTGCTTTTTTTACGATCGAGATCTGCCCCTCTCAACTCCCAACAAAGCCATCGCAAAAACATTCCCCCCCCTTTTTTCCCCCCGGGGAAAAGGGTCTTCTCCATTTTCCCCTTGCTGAACTGGGGTACATTACCCCCTGTCTATGGGATTATTGTTTTTTTTGAAAAGGGCGCCAAATGTTTTTTGATTTTCGTACCCAAACACAGTCACAAAGGACAGTTTTTTATGCCAGTGCTTCCAAAAATGTTATGTTTGTGTTTGGGAAAACCACGGGTTTGTCCTGAAGTGCATGTCACATCATCCAATTTAAATGAATAAGCACGTTTCACACATGCACACCAAACCCCCCCCCCACAACCACATGCACGCGCATACGCACGCACGCACCACAACCACCACAAACATACACAAACAAAACCCACACACACAAAACACCCACACACCCCCCCCACCACACCACAAAGCATCACCCGCCTACCCCCCCCCCCCACAAACACACGCGCGCGCGCGCACATGCGCACACATGATGTATGGGTAGGGAGAAAACAGATGTTAGAGGACAACTTGCAGTCCAGTGGACAAGCCAGCTCTACGGAGGACAAACTTCAATTCAGAGTATCTTCACAGAACAAACTCAAATAACTGATTTCACGGCTGGAATTGGATTTTTTTTGTCAGTACTGTGCAGACTGTACATATATGCACATATGTGTACATATTCATATAGGGAGAGCGGAGGGGGTGAAGGGAGAGAAGTGAGAAATTTGAGAGTATAGGGGAGAGGGAACGTTCTTACGACCGTTAGCAAGCTGCCATATTGTTATTGCGAAGGGCGGCAAGGAAACTTTGTCAGCCAGCCGCCATGTTGTCACTGCCTTGGGCTGAAGCAGGCTCGTGTTAGTCAACCACCGTAAGGTCATTTTGCTGGGCAGAACTAATCTTGTGTTAACCAGCCGCCCAAATTATTATTGCATCGCGTCGATAGACTCGGATTAGTCAGTCGCCTTAATGTAACTACTCTTGGCTAAGCAGGCTCGAGTTTGTTACTGTTCTGGGTTGAAGGAGGCTTTAGTTTCTCGGCTGCCATATTGTCACTTTGCTGGGTTGAAGGAAGATTAAGTGTGTCGGCCGCCGTATTGTTGCTTTGCTGGGTTGAAACAAAGCTTTAGTTTGTTAGCTGCCATATTGTTGCTTTGCTGGGTTGAAGGAGGCTTTAGTTTGTCGGCCGCCATATTGTTAGTTTAACTGGGTTGAAGGAAGCTTTAGTTTGTCAGCCTACATAATGTTACTTTGCTGGGTTGAAGGAGGCTTTAGTTTGTCGGCCGTCACATTGTTAGTGTGCTGGATTGAAGGAGGCTTTAGTTTGTCAGCCTACATAATGTTAGTGTGCTGGGTTGAAGGAGGCTTTAGTTTGTCGACCGTCATATTGTTAGTGTGCTGAATTGAAGGAGGCTTTAGTTTGTCAGCCTACCATATGTTAGTGTGGCTGGATTGAAGGAGGCTTTAGTTTGTCAGCCTACATAATGTTAGTGTGCTGGGTTGAAGGAGGCTTAGTTTTGTCGGCCGTCACATTGTTAGTGTGCTGGATTGAAGGAGGCTTTAGTTTGTCAGCCTACATAATGTTAGTGTGTGGATTAAAGGAGGCTTTAGTTTGTCAGCCTACATAATGTTAGTGTGCTGGGTTGAAGGAGGCTTTAGTTTGTCAGCCTACGTTAATGTTAGTGTGCTGGGTTGAAGGAGTCTTTAGTTTGTCGGCCGCCATATTGATACTGTGCTGGGTTGAAGGAGGCTTTAGTTTGTCGGCCGCCATATTGATACTGTGCTGGGTTGGAAGGAGGCTTTAGTGTGTGGCCGCCATATTGGATACTGTGCTGGGTTGAAGGAGGCTTTAGTGTGTGGCGCCATATTGATACTTTGCTGGGTGGAGGATGGTTGGCCGCCTATGATAAATTGG
>CM031597.1:25826100-25838600 GCA_018398815.1 Conus ventricosus
TTTTCTTACTTTTTGCCTAGTTCAGATTTAGATGGGTTATTAGTCTACATGTTGGGTTGTTGTGAAAGTTAGGCTTGTGGTCCTTGAGTGTTATGAACGCTTCTTTTGTTGCTGTCGCTTCTACCCGTCACTTTGTCCAGCGATGTGCAAGTTCTTTTCTTTAGTGCAGATATTGTCATGTGTATTTTTAATCGGCTTTTTTTGTAGTTTTTCTGAATATTTTTTGTCAAGAAGTTGGGAGTATTCTTTTGTCCATTTTGTAGTAGTTACTGGTTTTATCAGCCTTCACAAATATTTTTTTTGTCATTTGTATTTGTTTTATTTGTTTTTTTAATGTTGTTTGGAAATCGTTGTTAGATATTTTTGAATTGGATGTTGGCTATCATTCTTTTCATTTTATCCTCAAACGGTTTCATTTCGTCTATGGCTGGTGTGATCGCCATGATTTGAAGTCGTAGGTGTTTTTGTCCTCTTTTTTACATTTGATTCAAAAAAAGAAAGCTCTCCATCTCATATTGTGCATAAACTTTTCAGTTTGTTCTATTAGTTTTTTTTTTATATAGGATTGTGGACTGGAAAATGGTATGTCTTTTGTTGACTGTCTAAAATTGATTTCTTCCATTTTAAAATCTTTTAGGTCACAGTGCTCAACGTGAGCATCATCACCATTCAGCAATGTTTTAAAAGGTGCAACCTATGTTTAACTGAAAAATGGTTAATACTATGCAAACCACACTTAGCAACTTTAAACACCAAAACAGAAATAGTAAACAACTGCAGGCAAAAATGGAAATCGTTGTTAGTAAATACACCCAAAACAAAAACATGAAAGCCCCCCCAAAACACGTGCAGCCAACCCGCACGTGCAAACAACCGCAAACGGGAGCCCACACGCTATAATAACATCGCGGTGGGCAAACCAAAACCATCCTGATGACAGCGCAACGCGCTCGAAACAAATTGTAGATTCTATTTTTTAAAAAAAAAACCTATTTTAACAAATGTTGCTCCCCAAGGGGTCGAGCACTATCAAAATCATTTGGGTATTTTAACCACACTAATCTCTCTCTCTCTCTCTCTCTCTCTCTCTCTCCTCTCTCTCTCTATAATATATATATATATATATATAATATATATATATATAATATACAGAGAGAGAGAGAGAGAGAAGAGAGAGAGAGAGAGAGAGAGAGGAGAGAGAGAGATACTGACCAAGTCTTAAGTCAATGGAGGATTTACTTCAGGTTCTCTTAGGATGATTGAATGCGGTTCACTGTTCCGATGAAACAAAATTCTTCGAAGATATTGTAGTAGGCACAGAGTCGTTGGATGAAAGATCACAGCGTTGTCAACCAAACCAAGGTCTTTCCCCCTAAAAAAAGCTTCTGGGACTATCCTTAAAGCACATGGAACTATGCTACAACTTTTCGTTGTCTGTACGTACGTCAACATCACGATGAATAATACTTTAAAAACCTGTAAAGTAAAAACCAAACCTGGGCTGATTCTAATATCCATCCATCATCTCCCTGCGTTCCTTCCAAGTATGCTTCTCGTAGAATCATTCTAGAGATTCCACAGACATTCCACCAACTGCACGAGACACCACGAGGTTTGATTCTTTGAAAAATGGTCTACCTTTTTGTATAGACAATGACATCGCTTTTTTGGCATAGATATTATAATGACTGCGTACATGAATTTATTAGAGGTAACTACTACTACTACCACCATTACTACTACCACTCCTACTACTATTACACTACTACTACTACTGCTACTGCTGCTGCTGCTGCCACCACCTACTACTATTACTACTACTACTACTACTACTACTATGATTCTGCCAGTAGTTCTATTAACAACAAACTCGTGGTGCTGCAAAAGAAAATAAAAAAGAATTGGTCATGCTATTCGATCAGTTGCTTATAAAAATTCTTAAGATTGAACACTCTATAATGCGAATAAGTCGTTATACATGTATTCCTTACAGTCACTTGTTTCATGAAAATATTTTAAAACAGCTTCTTTCTTTCATTCTAAAGATGAAACAGTTCATCATTTAAATAAGTCATTGCATCGCTTCTGATCCATATTTTATAATTAAATTTAAAAAAATCTCCATATTTCTACGTCATGATATTCCTTTTGTGATTTGTAATCTTTGGATTAAAATCAACTGCTCTAGAAATCTTAATTTTCATTTTAACAGTTATGTTAACATAATGTCTTTTGTGATCTATTCTATTCTATCATGATTTTTTTTAATTTGCAAAACTTACCTATGTGAAACCCCCTCCTTGCCTCTATTCCTTCCCTCCCACTGTCTTGTTCTTCTGCTACTCATTTCCCCATCTCGCTCTCCCTTTTCTGTCCTTTCCACTGGTTTCAGTTTCAGTTTCATCAAGGAGGCGTCACTGCGCGTGGACTAGTCCATATACGCTACACCACACCCGCTAGGTTTGAGACCACACTACGCATGATTTTAAACTGATGGATAAATGAATTAACAAGTAAGATGAGAGAATTCAAGAAGAGGGTTTCATGGTTACGACGACTTAGCAGATGTCTGACCTACGCATTAGCCCAATGCGCTGGCCAGACCTTGAGTGCCTACCTAACACTTAAAAAAAGAAAATTGTATGAGTGTGTATGAATGTACACATGTGTATAAGGATGTGTGTGCGCGTGCGCATGTGTGTGTGTGTGTGTGTGTGTGTGTGTGTGTGTGTGTGTGTGTGTGCGTGTGTGTGTGTGCGCGCTTGTGTGTGTATGTGTGCGCGCACATGTGTGTGTGTGTGTGTGTGTGTGTGTGTGTGTGTGTGTGTGTGTGTGTGTGTGTGCTCACGCGCGCGCGTGTATGTGTGTGTGTGTGTGTGTGTGTGTGCTTGCATGCATGTGCGCGTGTGTGTGCGTGTGCAGGTGTGCGTGTGCATGTGTGGTGTGTGTGTGTGTGTGTGTGTGTGTGTGTGTGTGTGTGTGTGTGTGTGCGTAATTTGTGAGTTTGTGGAGCATACACACGTATCTCCATATGTACGTGTACATATATATGTGTATATGTGTGTGTGTCTGTCACTATCCGCCGACAGTCGATAACTAACGAAGGAAAACCGTCAAAGCAAACTGAGAATGAGTGTGATCTCACCAATGAGCGATTAAATTCGTACATGTGCGGGCACGCACGCGCTCTCTCAGTATGATCTCACCAATGAGCGATTATATTCGTACATGTGCGGGCACGCACGCGCTCTCGTTTAGAGAAAGAGAGAGAGAGAGAGAGAGAGAGAGAGAGAAAGAGAATGCGTCTGTGCGTGCGTGCGCGTTTAAGCATTTTGTCCCTTGTGCAGGAAGCCAACCACGACAATGTGTATGTCCAAAATTCCACCAGGACGAAGGCATTGATACTTTTCACAACAAGGAATTGTCCTTCCAAATCGGAACTGACTGCCCAGTGAAGGCTGTCCGTCGGTTCCTCCCTAGTCGACCTCTATGTCTATGTGGACACAACTCATTCTGTTGTCTCTCTCTGTTCTCTTGTCGTCAGGCAAGGTCTCTGACCCGTTCCGGACGTACTCTGCCTGCACAGCGAGACAAAGGCAGCCCCCCTCATCCCCTCTCCCCCCCCCCCCCCCCCCCCCCCAAGTGTCCGTGAAGTCAGTAACAGGGCTGGGAGTATTTGCAGTTTGGGGGGAAAGGCCATTCGTTCGCTGGGTCTCTGTGGTTTTCCTCTTGTTGGCAAAGTGCGATGAAATAAATCTTGTGATCTGAGAGTCCATTTTTAGACGTTATTGATGTGTCTGTACAGTTCAAGTGTCTGGCTATATTATCAACATTGTAGTCTGTAAAAAAAAGAAAAAAAGAAAAAGAAATAAAAAAAGTTCCCTTGACTTCTCCCCCGCCTCCCTATCACACGCCCCCTCCCCCTTCAACACACACCATGAAAATATATCAACCCTAACAACCTTTGCGTTCTATATTGTTAAGAAGCTAGCGACCGTTTCTTTCTTTTTCTTTCTTTCTTTTCTTTCTTTTCTTTCTTTTCTTTTCTTTTCTTCTTTCTTTCTTTCTTCTTTCTTTCTTTCTTTCTTTCTTTCTTTCTTTTCGTTCTTTCTTTCTTTCTTTCTTTCTATCTTTCTTTCTTTCTCTGCCACCCACTAATCTTCCTTCATTGGACACTTACTCCTGAATCTCAAAGAAAGGCAAGTTTCTTCACTAAAAGCACTCTTCGTTGGCATTCTTACTGCTGTTTGTGGGTTTGAACGACCCGTGGGGTCGGTTTGTGGGTTTGAACGACCCGTGGGGTCGGTTTGTGGGTTTGAACGACAGGTGGGGTCGGTTTGTGGGTTTGAACGACAGGTGGGTCGGTTGTGGTTTGAACGACAGGTGGGGTCGGTTGTGGGTTTGAACGACAGGTGGGGTCGGTTTGTGGGTTTGAACGACAGGTGGGGTCGGTTTGTGGTTTGAACGGCCCGTGGGGTCGGTTTGTGTGTTTGAACGGCCCGTGGGGTCGGTTTGTGTGTTTGAACGGCCCTGGGTCGGTTTGTGTGTTTGAACGCCCTGGGTCGGTTTGTGTGTTTGAACGGCCCGTGGGGTCGGTTTGTGTGTTTGAACGGCCCGTGGGGTCGGTTTGTGGGTTTGAAGGACCCTTGAGGTCGGTTTGTGGGTTTGACGGTCACGTGGGGTCAGATGTTTACAGGTTGGATTATAAACTGAAGACCCCTTCTGTCCTCCCAGCAGTAAATGGGAACCTGATTTAGGTCAGGCAAGGTTGAGGCGGCGGTTTGCGACGCATGGGCTCCGCTTTCTATAATGCTATGTCCCATACACTGTGAATCTCTAACAGTGGTTTGCCCCGTACGGCGATAGTTATGGGACTTCGCTTCATGTGTTAATCTTTCTCCCATGTCAATACTTTGAAAAAGATCGTCTTTGGGAATATAGGATAAGGTACAGCCCGACATAAAAAATAAGCTTTATTCTTTTAGAAGCTTGCAGAATGGAGTTTAAGTTAGCAATAGAAGTTGACCACAGATGGCATTGATTTACAAGGATATATCTGGCCCAAATGTGTATTGTAATGAAAGTTTCAGAAAACAATGACTGTAGGCGAAAAGTCAGAACTTGAAAACAAAGCTCTGAGCACCAAATGAACGCAATAAAACCAAACTAACAAACCTCCAATTGGGTCTTTAAAAAGAACCCATCAAAGATAAAACATAATTCAGAGAGAGAAAGCGCAGGTAAACAAAGCCTCAGTTGTCATGACAATGACCTAACAAGGAATTGAAAATGAGGGGTAAAATAGATGTTGTCGGGGGAGGGAAGGGTCGGGACAATGTGGAAATTAAACGGCGGATATCAAATACTGACCTGACAGTATAGGAGAATCGTTAAATTCTGTGAACAGAAACTCTTTGTTTACGATTACTAGTGTCGACTTTCATCTTGTGGGTGAGGTCCTCAGTATGACAATGGCTGGGTGGGGTAGTGCAGTCCACTACTGGACTGTGAGTCTCTCTCTCTGTCTCTGTCTCTCTCTCTCTCTGTCTCTGTCTCTCTCTCTCTCTCTCTCTCTCTCTCCTCTCTCTCTCTCTCTCTCTCACTGTATGTGTGTGTGTGTGTGTTGTGTGTGTGTGTGTGTGTGTGTGTGTGTGTGTGTGTGTGTGTGTGTGTGTGGTGTGCGTGCGCGCGCGCGCGCGCGCGCGTGTGTGTGTGTGTGTGTGTGTGTGTGTGTGTGACCGAATTTATATAAATTGAACATTGGATTTTCTTCGCTTCCTTCCTCCACAAAATAAAAAAATTATGTTTCAACTAGAACTTGTAATAAAAAAAAGGAACTTTTTAATAAAAGAAAAGGAAAAACAATGTCCCAATTTACCGACAGTGTGAAAATACGCCCAAAGCCACGAAATTCCAATCAAAAAATAATAAGCAAAGGAGATTGATGACAGGACGCGCTTCTACATGAGAAGAAAACATAAAGGACGAGAAAAACCTCCCTGATTTACTACAGCACCGGAATCCTTCCTGCGACTTTTTTTTCAGATTTGATGACTCTACAGTGCAGTTTGGACCGTGATATTACTGCTTACAAAGATCTGACTGTCTAATGTTATGCGGTATCTTCTGGCCCAAAGAAAATTCCATTTTACCACAGTGAAGAAGGTCGTGTTTTCATCCACCTACGCTGCTTACTCAGTTTGTCTATTTTGTTTGTAAGTCGGCAGTATCACGGAAAACCTGCCGCTTACACTGTAACGTGGTTTGGTCAAAAAGGAAGCGAGGCACTGCAGTCTGATTCAGTTGACATCTTTCACCCCAGCCGGCGACAATGGCCGTAGGCGAGTCACGGCAAACCGAATGATGGCAACACTGGGGTGCTGTCAGCTTCCCGCTGTGAAACTTCACCACTATAATTATTTCCGTCACTGCTTTTTCTCCTGCTCTCTTGTGTGGGTGTGTGTGCGCGCGCGCGCGCGCGCGCGTGTGTGTGTGTGTGTGTGTGTGTGTGTTGTGTGAGAGAGAGAGAGAAGAGAGAGAGAGAGAGAGAGAGACGCTTCAGATACGTTTTTATTGACAATGGCCTACATGGCCTTTATGTCAAGGGGGTGTACATCAATATTTGCAGCGCCGAAAAAAACAAGTTTATAATGCAAAGAAACAGAATTGTAACGGATTACTATACTAGTAAAGAAAACAAAACCATTTCTTACCAAGGTCATCAAACTTGCGGAATACATGAAAAACTCAAACATTAGTTCTTAACGAACATTTCTTTTTCCTAACATTTGATGCTTCTGCCACATACTTAGCCAGTAGAGTTATTATCCTATTATTGTCAGAGGTCAACAAACTACATAGGTTATGATTTTCTGTCGCAATATATTAAAAGTTGAGACTTCTGTCTGATATCGTTATAAGCCGCACAAGAGAATAGAAAATGATTTTCATTTTCCTCATACCATCTGTACACATTACACAAAATCGCCACAATGCCTTCGGGATTAAACCATCTTTTGTTTGCATTTAGTCCAAGTGTCCTACTTCTAAATCTAGCAAGCATATTCCCTGTGCCATTTATTAGTAACTACAGTTCAGAAATTTTTCAGGTTTGTAAAAATACTTTTAAATGAATGGAACCAGGAATACTTCATATCATCTTCCATTTTGGGAAATTTCCAATTTTTGTTTTAACATGCGATGAGAGGGTCTCTAAATTCCAACATAAATGCTCTTTTATCGCCAACCCCTGACTAAGCCATACCACACCAAATCCGTTTACTGTCAAAACCTGTTTTATAGTAGCAACCCGTTCTGCTTTCCTAACTCAAAATTGCCGCAGTAACATTTCGTATGCTTGTCTACATAATCTGCTTGTAGGTAGTTGGGTAAGTTTTTAACCAATATTTAACGCTTTTCCCCAAAAGATCGAATGAAAAGAGGATATCTTCCAGAATCGCCATATGCAATTGTATTTGATGAATGCAAGGGAAATATTCAGAAACCGTTTTTAATCGCAAAAGTTGTACTTTTTCATTTGCAAATTTTCTTCAAGTCCCCATATTTCTGCTGCATATGTTAACATTGGTTCTTTTGTGTATCAAATAACTTCCAAAATAAAGAGGGATCAATTGCATTTATTTTTTTTCATTGCTCTTAGAATTTCTATTACTCCTTTCTTCCTTCTTAAACGTTTCAGACCATCCGGAATGTAAACTTAACCTCTTTGTAAAAAATCATTCGAGGTATTTGTATGCATTGGTTACCTTTACCTCAGCATTAGAGTAATACCATTTTTCTCTCCGAGACAAGTAACCACCCATGCGAAAAATTATTATATTTGTTTTATCTAAATTTAACAGTTAATTGTAATCTTTTCTGCCTCACACTTCAACACATCAAGCTGACTCTGTAGACCAACAGCAGTGCTTGAAACTAAAATTACATCGTCACAAATAGCAACTAAATAATTCAACAGCTCCAGGATCATCTGTTACACCATGTCTACCTTTTCTGGACATTTCATGGGCTAATTCATTTATAAAAATGCAAACAGGTTGGACTCAAAATGCAGCCTTGTTTTACGCCACGTGGACATAAAAATAAATCCGAATAAGCATTCTTTTCACGACACAAGCAATGACCGATTCGTATATCCCACAAAGCGCCAGGTACAATTTACCATTGACCCCAGTTTTTCTCAGACATGCCTAACATATTTCTATTTATAGAGTCAAACGCCTTTTTAAAAGTCCACAAAAGCGACATATATTTGGTTGTTCTTCATGAGAAACTTTTGTACTAATGCATACAAATTTAAAAATTTTGGTCAATAGTGCTGTATCCTGCTCGAAAACCTGCCTGTTCTTCAACTTAACTTCTTCTCCTCTCTCTGTGCCCATTTGTTTAATCTTTTGTTCAAAATATAAGTGTACACTTTAAATAACAACGCTTGTAAGAGCTACGCCTCTGTAATTATCTGGACTATTTGCATTCCCTTTTTATAGATCGGTACAATAATTGATTTCGACCATCCCTTGGGAAATGTCCATTGTCAAATAAAGTGTTAAATAACGAAACCAAAAAGTTTAGGACGGAATCATTTGCATGTCTTAACATCTCACTAATTATTTTATCTGATCCAGCACTTTTTCCATTTTTTAGATGCCCAATACTTGATTTCAACTTCTTCTAATGTGATAAGGATCATTAAATAAAGGTTTTACCCAACGTTTCTTCGACTTCACGTCTTCGGTAAAATGCAATGTCGTGTTCATTTTTCAAATAAGTTGAAAAACACGCAAAAATGGTTTGTGCCAATGTTGTGAAGTTATTTCATTATAGATAACGCCTTTCTATTAATTGACCTGATTGTCGTCCAAAACAACCTTGGATCATTTATCGACTCTTTTAACTTTTGCATTTTTGTTTCGTCAAATGCCCTCTTCTTTTCTTTTCTCAGTTCAATGTATTGTTTTCCCCTCTTTAAAATAAAGTTCTTCTTCTCAAATTTTTTTCCCTTTTACTGTTCTAGCTCTCTGAAATTTGTTGTAACAGTCTTCTGACAATTTTTTTCTTCTTTTCACATTCATCATCAAACCATTCGTTCGCTGTTCTTTTCTTCCGAACTTACCATCCCTAATCATGCACGCAGCAGCTCCATAATAAAGCATTCCCAAAAGTCAACACACTCATTCACATCATTAACTAAAAAAAATCCGTGGCTGTGGCAATTTCCTCTCTTTAAATTCGTCAGAATTTAACTCGTCTTTAACATCGTACTTTTTCATCTGACCATATCACTCGCTCTTTCAAATGGTGATGGGTATAGCTGGCATATCTTTTTGACTGGACATTGTTTCCATGTAAGCTGCACTGGTAAATGCGAAAAAAGATTATCATTCAAATTTTAAATTTCAATCAGAAGCTATTTCTCTCGACACCAAAAATAATCAATAACACTACAACCATGTGGAGATACAAAAGTAAATTCTCCTTCTGCATCAGTGGTTACATGAACCATTTACAATCGAAAGATTAAACAGAAAACAGAAATCCAACAACGACCTGTCCAAAATTGTTACAATTACATCCTTGGAACAACGCTTTATGTAACAACGTCCTCCTCATCATCATGCACACTGTATATAATTGAACATCTGCTCCTCTTAGGTTGTTCATTACCTGTCCTAGCGTTGAAGTCTCCACACATTACGAAGTAAAATTTTCATCAATCCCCAGGAGAGAGAGGAAGGAGAGAGGAAAAAGAGAGAGGGGAGAAGAGAGAGAGAGGGGAGAGGGGAGAAGGGAGAGTGGTCTTTTGTGAAGTATAAGTAACGTTACGGACCCTTTGACCTTATGTGCGTAAAAAAATTTACAGCTCAGTGTGTGTGTGTGTGTGTTGTGTGTGGTGTGTGTGTGTGTGTGTGTGTGTGTGTGTGTTGTGTGTGTGTGTGTGCGTGCGTGCGTGTGTGTGTGTGTGTGTGTGTGTGTGTGTGGGTGTGTGTGTGTGTGTGTGTGTGTGTGTGTTGTGTGTGGGAGGTGTGGTGTGTGTGTGTGTGTGTGGTGTGTGTGTGTGGTGTGTTGTGTGTGAGTGAGTGAGTGAGTGTGTGTGTGTGTGTGTTGTGTGTGTGTGTGTGTGGTGTGTGTGTGTGTGTGTGTGTGTGTGTGTGTGGTGTGGTGGTGTGTGTGTGTGTGTGCATAATGTGGAAGGGGGGTGTGCAAGTATGTGCGCACACATGCTCATGCACATGTGTGTGTATTTATATGTGTGTGCATGCGCGCTTGTGGTGTGTGTGTGTGTGTGTGTGTGTGTGTGTGTGTGTGTGTGTGTGTGTGTGTGTGTGTGTGTGCGTGCGCGCGCACGTGCGCTTGTGTGTGTGTGTGTGTGTGTGTGTGTGTGTGTGTGTGTGTGTGTGTGTGTGTGTGTGTGAAAAATGAACACAATTTTATTTGCTTCCTTCCTCAGTGAATTGTGAATTGTGTTGCTGAAAGTGGAAAAAGTTTCAACCATTACTTGTAATAAAGAGAAAAAAAAAAACAATTGAGAGGCAGCTTGAAAATACGCCAAGAACCAGGACATTTCAAGTAAATATAAAACTAGAAGGGGATTGATGAAAGGATGGCTTCTATATAAAACTAGAAGGGATTGATGAAAGGATGGGCTTCTATATAAAACTAGAAGGGGATTGATGAAAGGATGGGCTTCTATATAAAACTAGAAGGGGATTGATGAAAGGATGGGCTTCTATATAAAACTAGAAGGGATTGATGAAAGGATGGGCTTCTATATAAAACTAGAAGGGGATTGATGAAAGGATGGGCTTCTATATAAAACTAGAAGGGGATTGATGAAAGGATGGGCTTCTATATAAAACTAGAAGGGGATTGATGAAAGGATGGGCTTCTATATAAAACTAGAAGGGGATTGATGAAAGGATGGGCTTCTATATAAAACTAGAAGGGGATTGATGAAAGGATGGGCTTCTATATAAAACTAGAAGGGGATTGATGAAAGGATGGGCTTCTATATAAAACTAGAAGGGGATTGATGAAAGGATGGGCTTCTATATAAAACTAGAAGGGGATTGATGAAAGGATGGGCTTCTATATAAAACTAGAAGGGGATTGATGAAAGGATGGGCTTCTATATAAAACTAGAAGGGGATTGATGAAAGGATGGGCTTCTATATAAAACTAGAAGGGGATTGTTTGAAAGGATGGGCTTCTATATAAGAGGAAACAGATAAACGTCAAGAAAAAGGTCGCTGATTTACAGCACCGGGAATCCATCATGCGTTTTTTTTTCTCAGGATTTAATGACTTTACAGTGCTGTCTGGACGTGATGTTATTATTTCTTAGAGAACTCTGACTGTCTAATGTGATGCCGCGGTATACTTGCCTCTAGAAAATTCCATTTTACCGCAGTGATGAAGAAGGTTATATTTTCATTCACCCAAGCTGCTTGCTCAGTTTTGTATATTTTCATTTGGAAGTCTGCAGGATTTTGCACAAACAGCCGATCACACTGTGTAACGTAGCTTGGTAAAAAAAAAAAAAGGGGAACGAGGCGAGGCGCTCGCTGCAGTCTGATTCAGTTGACATCATTGTCACCCTGGTGGGCGGAAATAGTTGCATGCGAGTCACGGCAAAAAAAAAAAAAAACAAACAAAAGAAAAACGAATGATGGCAACACTGGGGTGCTGTCAGCTTCTAGCTGTGAGACTTCACCACTATAATGTCTTGTCATCGCTTTATTCCTGGTCTGCTATGAGAGAAAGAGAGAGAGAGAGAGAGAGAGAGAGAGAGAAGAGAGAGAGAGTGAGAGAGAGAGAGACTGACAGACAGACAGACAGACAGACAGACCGACAGACAGACAAAGGAACTGACTTCGACAGTCCTGATATGACTATTTACGGCAGGAGATATACAATATAAATTGACCCAGAGAGAGAGAGAGAGAGAGAGAGAGAGAAGTGTCTACAGTTTAATGCCTATTCACGTTATGTGATCTTAGACGAAAGAGAGAATTTGCCATAGTCAGCTAGATAAAATTAACACGAATTAAAAATGCATGTGCTTAGTACCTTTATACGCTGCCCCCTCCGCCCTCCCCCTCCCCCCCCACACCTATATCTTCTCTTTCACACATTCCCATCCCTTCTTCCTTCCTTCGTTCCACCCCCCCCCTCTCCAGCTCCCTTTCCCCTTTCCATATTCAACAAGACAATTGTGCTCTTGTTAAACGTGACATGGATATGATGTCGATGACCTCATTCGAACTCGGTGTGCTCTCTGAAGACAAGAGGTTTTTCTCTCGTTCATTCTCCTCCGTTCTTTTTCAAAGGCTTTCCCGTGTGCAGCACTGCCTTCATGACCAAGAGATTTGCACTCTCAAACATCCCCTGTGGGGCATCGTTACATAAATGTTCCCTTTTTCCTGGGGGGAAATAGAAGCTCTCTTCATTTTCCATTGCTGATATTTGATTTGACATAATGC
>CM031597.1:25846100-25851100 GCA_018398815.1 Conus ventricosus
TCGTTAACATCACACGTTTGCAAACTTATGGAGAAAGTAATATTAAACAGATTAGTCCATTTCTGCGAAAAACAGTGCATTATACCCCCAAATCAAGCAGGCTTTCGGAAAGGACGATCAACTACAGAACATCTAGTGAAATTAACAACACAAATCAAACAGCAGTTCGCGAGGCGGAAGAATATCCTTGCAACTTTTTTTGACGTTAAGAAAGCTTATGATCAAGTATGGCACTACAAATTATTGCAAAAGCTTAAGGAAAACAATATTAATGGTAATATGTATAACTACATTAAAAATTTCCTTTCACATCGTTTCATACAAGTAAGAGTAGGAAACACGTACTCGAATTCCAGAGAACTTCAGATGGGATTACCTCAAGGTTCAGTTATTTCTCCTGTTTTATTTATATACTCATCGCCGATCTCCCAAAGAGATTGTCAAACGATTCAGTTTTAGTCCAGTATGCTGACGATATATGCATGTGGATGAAGGTAACAATGAAACGAAATACACCCACTAGAGCATTAAACTATACAAAAAAAGTTTACTAAAAGGAATTAGATAAAATCACTAATTTTATGAAAGAAAATGGTTTATCACTATCTTTAGAAAAAACAAACATGGTCCTTTTTAACTCGGGTTATAACCCAGAAAAAATGCCTATATTCAGCATTAATGGAATTGCCTTAAGTTTGTGCAAAGTGTTAAGTTTCTAGGTGTTTATCTGTCATCAAAACTTACCTGGAACCAACATATAAATCATATACTTGATAAAGCACGAAAAGCATTAAATTTTCTCAAAATTATTAGTAAACAACGTTGGGGTCAAGATACTAAAGCACTTTTATGTCTTGCAAACTCACTTGTTCGATCTCGTTTAATATATGCCAAGAAGTTTTCTTTAATGCCCCAAGCACATATTATCCAAACTTCAAAGCATAGACTGCAAAGCTGTTAAACTGGCACTTGGGGTACCAGTACATACTTCCAATCTAGGAACCTATAAAGAAGCGGGTGTTCTTCCTCTTTGATGACAATAGGAAAAATTCTTGCGCTAAATTTATAGTAAAGTCTTTAGCTTTTGATACATTTTGTAAAGAAGAAATTAGATTAGACTCCGCAAAAGATTTTGCTAAAAGAGCTAAAACAATACACTCTTTGCAATCAATCAATTCTTATGCCACCGATATAATCAATTCTAAAGAATTAAAACACAAACAAATAGCCACTAAGCCAACTGTTTCACCAGTAGCACCCTGGGAGCATATTAAACCTGCTTTTGATATTGATGATACAAATTTAAACAAAATCAATCTCCAAATATCTTGAAAATTTAGTAAACATAAGCATTGAAAACAAGTATACTGACTATATCAAGATTTACACAGACGGGTCTGTAATAGAAATGGCAGTGCAGGATCAGCATTTTTTATTCCTTCCTTGAAAACATTAAAACGTTATAATATTGGTAGGCATTATTCCATTTTCACTGCTGAATTAACAGCCATTTTAATGGCGTTACATCACATTAAAGAATTACCTTTAAATGCATGCAAGATATTATTTTGTGTGGATTCAAAATCAGTATTATACGCTATCAAAGGTCAAAATACCAAGACACGGGTTGAGATGACTCACGAAGTCAAGCACTTAATACATCAATTAGCAAGCAAAGATATCAGTGTTACTTTTTATTGGATTCCATCTCACTGTGGAATTCTCTCTAATGAACAGGTAGATCATGCAGCCAAGAGTGCAGCACGCAATGCTGCAGGGACAATTAAACTTAATGTTAAGCTAGATCTACATGAATATTGTAAATACTTTGACAAGTTAGCAAAGGATAATTTTGTTGACAAGTTGAAGACCTCAGATATACAATATTCACATAATTGTGTAAAAACTTGTGATACGCTGCATTCGGATATGATAATTGAGAGTTTAAGTCAAATCAAATCCAGATCAATTACGTCTTTGATGTTTAAGATTCGTCTAAACGCTCTCAAAACAAAATTTTGTAAAGATATTATTTGTGTTTGCGGGAGTCAGATTTCTACGAATCATTGCTTCTGCACTGTCCTGTCATCAAAGCTCAAATGCTCAAAAAGGGAGGCACTGCGCTCAACCATCGAAATCCGATAACATTACAGAAAATAGTTAATGATCTTGATCTTCTTAAGTTGTTTTCAGAAACTTTGCATTCTAGTTCTGTTGGTATTTTTCTTTGATAGTTGTTGGTAATGTTGAGATCATTTGTGTTTGTAGAATCCAATACTTAAGTGTGGCATTGATGTTGCATTTACTCAAAAACACTCAACACTTTAAAGAATCTCTCACATGCTTTTTTTTTTTTTTGTCTAATGTCACTTGAGGGTGAAGAGACGTTAAACTAAAGTACTACTACTACACACACACACACACACACACACACACACACACACACACACACACACACACACACACACACACACACACACACAGAGGCGAGCACGCCTCGCGCACACATGCACACACACACAAAAACACCACACCAACACACACACACACACACACACACACCAACACACACACACACACACACACACACACACACACACACACACACACACACACACAAGCGCACGCGCAGAGCCTGGGTGTACCGGCCTATAAAGTAATTCCTCCTCTCCTAAGACTTTCAAACGGTTTGGTGTGGCGACAATATGCAGTAATTCTCGTGCTTAAAACTCTTTCAATCGTTATAGAAAAGAAGGTCAACAGTAAACATGGTACAAGATGCAGTTTTTATGTCAAACGCGAAAATATGATTTACTTATGTGTAAGTTAAACTCTCCCAAGAAACAAAATTAAGATCTGAACTCCCCGTACCATTATATTTTTTGCAGTTTTAAAATCATCGAGTGAAAGACTGTATTTTCTTAAAAAAAAAAAAAAAAGAAAGAGAAAGAAAAAAAATGTAAGCAGATTGGCCACCAAATATGTCTAAAGATCCAGTCTTTCGTCAATAGGGTGGTTCCTTCTGGTTGTTTTTGAATGGATGAGAGCCGTTCACCGTTCCAGTGAAGAAAAAAAAAACCGAACAACATTCCTTGAAGATATTCTGGGTGCAGAACGCTGATTGAAACCAAAGACCACTGTTGGATCACATCTGTGCTTGAATTACCCCAAGATTGATGAATGATTTAAAAAAAAGTTTTAAAATCTTTACTTCCAGCAGAAGGTTTTAATTTTCCCTAATTCGTTAAAGTTGTTTTCCAAATAGAGAGGTGATTCTGACTCTAACCCAATTCAGAGATCATTATCTCTCGAACAACCCAATGTTTTGATGATTTACAGAATATGGAATCAAACTTTCGAGATTTATGAAGAAACAATTTCTGAATCCTTTTGGAAACTTCTGGGACTACCCTTAAGCTCATGAAACTATAGTATGAATTTCCGTCGTCTATACCTACGTCAATAAGTAATTTAAAGATTTCATGGATGGGATGCTAAAGACATTCCACCATCTGCACGAGATACCGATAGTCTTTAAAAAAAAAAAAAGAGAAGAAATTTGTCTTCCTCTTTGTATTGAAAATGACATTTCTTCTTTTTTTTATTGTACAAATAATATAATGACTACAGATTTCATTTTACTGGAGGTTTCTACCACTGTTGTTGTTGTTGTTGCTGCTGCTGCTGCTGCTGTTGCTGCTGCTGCTACTATTACCACCACTTCTACGTTGTTACTATGAATACAACAGAGAGTACTACTAACAACATGCACATGATGCTGCAAAAGGGGGAAATCGAGGTGTGTTTTTGGTCATGATAGTCCATTGGTGTTGATTAAATTTTAAAGGTTAAACGTTCCATAGTTTAAATTAGCCCTGATATCCCCCATGGTCACTTATTTCATGAAAATAGTTTGTTATCCGCTTATTTCAATTTCAAGATCAAACGCTCATAATTTAATCATGACATACTTCCTGATACATATGCTGTTTACATATACTCAGAGGCATAAAAAACGCGAAAAAATAGAGACAGTGCACGATTGTTCACATTGTGAACAGGACGTAAGCAATGTCGTTGACACGTGCAACATTAGCAGTACGTGGTGTCTTGGCCGGTTGTAACCTCGTAACAGTGGGTGAATGTTGCCGGGTCAGCGTTTTTTGGCACGAGGAGTGCATTTGCCATGTGGACTACCTACGCCACGTGCATCAATGTGAATTGCAACTCAATGTGGCCCCCATTGTGGGGCTATAAATTTCCAAACCCCAAAAAGTTCAAATCATCCCTTCCAGAGGCGCCAACATAATGCCGAGACTTTCTCGTCAAGATCGTTGCATAGCAATGGGGCAACTGCAGGCCGGGGTTCCAATGAGGCAGGTCGCTATCGCATTCGGAGTCCACATTTCCACCGTCTATCGCCTTCTGGACCGCTTTCAAGCAAGAAACACCACTGATGACAGACCGAGGAGCGGCAGACCGAGGGTCACCACAGCAGCCCAAGACCGCCATCTTCTTCGTCAGCATCGACGGGAGCCTTACCAAACCACTGCCAACACAGCCAGGAACACCGTCGGCAACCATGGCAGGCCAATCAGCAACAGGACCGTGCGTCGCCGACTGAACACAGTTGGTCTCCAATGCAGGCGTCCAGCCCGGCGACCTATCCTGACACTCCAGCATCGCCAGAACCGTCTGCAGTGGGCACAGATCCACGTGCATTGGCGCCATCGGGACTGGGGCCGAGTCCTCTTCAGTGATGAAAGCCGGTTCTGCGTCGACCCAGGCGATGGCCGCATCCGGATCTGGAGAAGAGCGGGGGAACGCTTCACGGATGCCAACATCACCGAAAGGGACCCATGGGGTGGTGAAAGCATCATGATCTGGGGGGCTATCGGCATAAATCGCCGTATTGGGCCAGTCATCTTCCAGAATGTGGGTCCAGGACGTGGTAACGGGGTCACTGCTGTTCATTACATCGACCAAGTTCTGAGGCCCCA
>CM031597.1:25858600-25863600 GCA_018398815.1 Conus ventricosus
AGGTTATTACATATTTCATCTAACTGAATGCATGACCATTCTGCAAGCTATTCCTATAACTTCCTAGAAGCTGTTTTAACTCGAATGGTTTTGGAACCACTGGTATACAAAAAAGGCATCCATTACGTATTTCCCTTGCCTGTACATTCATTATTTGTTAAATATAGTCACGTGAACATTTTTTCTAAACATCTGAAACGAAACAGCAAGAACATCTACATGTGAACACCATGGTCTGTGTCTTCTAATTGGAGGGAACTTAAAAGAATTGGACTGATCACGTAGTCTGACAGAACAAATACGAATTTTAGGCAGTGTAGAGTTTACATTCAGCTTTCTTTCATTTGAATTCATTTCGTCTTCTGTGTGAATGAGATAAACGTTGTATTCATGGCTCAAGCTATAAGGAATATTTCCAAATTATGTTCAGCTATTCTCTCTGTCCCTAGATACCAAAAAATGGCTTCGTTCACTGATTGGTAGGCGGAGACCTCAGAAATTTCCCTCTCAACTGGCACGACTTCCCTATTAAGCTGGTAGAAGTGCAAAAAAATTAATCATGGGAAGTCATTCTTACAAACACCACAAACAGCAATTCATACGGTTTCTTCAGGGTTAGGGTTAGCCAAGGTAAGGATTGGATTTGGGTCAGATCAGGGTTAGGGTTCCAGTCTGTGTTAGGCAGATGAAGATAGAATTCCAGCATTTTGATTACTTTTTGATTAATTGTGACCTTTTATCATTCTCAATCACAAAAAATATGGAGTAGAATTAGCTTGCTGGGCAAAAAAAGCAAGCTCAATCAGTTAGTTAACAGTGCCAATGATAAACTCAATTCCAGAAGATCCGTAATTCCTAATTAATCAGTGCTTAATGTTCTTTCTGGCATTACTTTCTTTTTAATTTTCTTCTTGTTGTTGTTGTTCTTTCTTTTTCTTGTTCTTCTTTTCTTGTTCTTCTTCTGTTCTGTTTGTTTTCTTTTATCCCCCCCACCCCCTTCACCACCCCTTTTTCCCAGTCTTACCTTTTTCTGTCTGCATTTCTTCTTTCATTCCTTCTTTGCTTTCTTTTGCTTTCTTTTTTTTTTGTTTCTTTCTATCTATCTTGCTGCTTAAACATAGGGCCCAAGAGGAGAGGAGGTAAATGAGGTCGGGATAAATCTAATCGAGAAACAAATCGCTGGGAACAGTTGGTAGATTTGTCCATGGTGTGCTTCATCTTTCTTTACTGCAAGACAAGTACTGCAGTCAATCAACCCTGTCGTTTCAGCCCAGCTGACAGCCAACGCCGTCGTGGGAATGTAAAATGAGCTGGGGGAGCCGCCAGAGCAAGAAGCAAGTCTGTGGTACAATATGCCCCGCCTATCATCTCACCCCATCTCCTCCGCTCCTCCAGGTTCCCTTCCTTCACCCCCCTACCCCTAACCCCACCTTTCTGAACCCATTTCGTTCCCCACTCACTATTCAAGTCTCATCTCACACCGACATTACAATGGTTCTGGAAGGAAACACCTCAGAACTTCTGTGCGGTATTCCCACGCACACACACACACACACACACACACACACACACACACACACACACACACACACACACACACCACACACACGCACCCACGCACCACACACCACGCACCACGCACCACACACACACACCACAACACACCGCACCACGCACAGCACGCACGCCCACCCACCCACGCACCACGCACACCACGCACCACACAACACACCACAACACACACACACCACGCGCGCGCGCGCGCGGCGCGCGCGCGTATCGTGCTTGTCGGTATCAGAAACAATAACATTTAAAACACGATGGCTGTGCTGTTCGTAAACAAGCCAACGAAGCTTATTTGCCCTTTTCCACTGAAAATAATGAGATATTTCCAACATACAGTGACAATTCGATGCCGATTTACATACCTTTAACAATGTATAGTTCATTCTTGTTATCAAACAGCAAGACGTGGCTGTCACTAAAAGACGAGACAAAATGGGTAGAATAAGCATGCGTGCCTTTTTCTATTACGTTTGTTTGTTTGTTTTAAGATTCAGCGCTCCTGAAAGTTCTTATCTAGAGGCTGACTTGATTTCACCCACCGATCAGCCTCACTGCTATAACATAAGCTCAAGCTTGAAACCACTAGTTTAAGACAGGTGCCAGGGTCATAACAAGGCATAGCTAGAACTGAACACATTCGACTCTATTACACATGAAAACAAATGTTGAAATACATAGTCTCCAAAACAACTTAACAAACGCCACAGTAACGAGCCTTGCTCAGGCAGGCAAACATCCAAACAACAAATATAAAGAAGAAGAAGAAGAAGAAGAAGAAGAAGAAGAAGAAGAGAAGAAAAGGAAGAAGAAGAAGAAGTAGAAGTAGAAGAAGAAAGAAGAAGAAGAAGAAGAAGAAGAAGAAGAAGAAGAAGAAGAAAGAAGAAGAAGAAGAAGAAAAAGACAAGGACGAAGATAATCAATATGTGGGAGAAAAACAACTGCGGAAAAACGAAACATGTCCTGATGGTAGTCTATGTGTCGCCAGTGGACTGCCACAAAAACATCCAGACAAGATCTACTGAGCGCTCTCACTCGCAAGACGAAAGTCAACCTTTGTCAGGCGTAAACAAATGGTTCCGTTCACAATAATACAGAATTTAAGAATTCATTAAAGCTTTTGGTGAATGATTCATATTTTGCCGTTTAATACCTATTTCTCATCCCCCCCACCCCGTCCCCTTCAAATCCCCTACTTTTCAAATTCTTGCTGTATTATAGTCATGATAATTGAGAGCTTATTCACCTATACTTATTTTTCTCAGATTATATGTTATTATCGATATTTGTCGGTTTTTCCTGTTTTGCTTGAAAAAAATATGGTGAATTCTCGCACTGTAGTGTTTGTTGCGTTCATTTGGTAGTCCAGGCTCTTGACAATAGTTTTCATCTTCTAACTTCCACATGGAATCATCATCCTTTGACAGCCCTGATATGGACCTTTGCGGTCGGCTGGGCTATAAGCAACATTACCTTACCCCACCCCATTCTTTGGAAAATACTTTCTTTTACACATATGGGCCTAATCTTCATTAGTAACTTCTGTGTTAGGCAACATTCATTTACCTAAGACAACATTCAGAAAGTTTCTAAAAAAAAAATAACCCAGTGCATTCTGTATAGGACTGTGCACCTTTCTTGTATTCTCATGAAGATCTTTACAATGTATCCACACGGAAGAGAACATAAGGTAAAAAGAATAAAACATATAAATCCCATACCTAAGGCCTTCGACGCTATCAACTGTTAGAAATTTATATGTCATGGCATTAGAGAAGGTGGAGCCCATCCACCTAAGATAAACAGAATAAAGCATTATTTCAAGTCCTAGAGCTAAGGCCCCAGAGGCTATCGACCGTTAAGATAAACAGAATAAAGCATTATTTCAAGTCCTAGAGCTAAGGCCCCCAGAGGCTATCGACCGTTAAGATAAACAGAATAAAGCATTATTTCAAGTCCTACAGCTAAGGCCCCCAGAGGCTATCGACCGTTAAGATAAACAGAATAAAGCATTATTTCAAGTTCTACAGCTAAGGCCCCCAGAGGCTATCGACCGTTAAGATAAACAGAATTAAAGCATTATTTCAAGTTCTACAGCTAAGGCCCCCAGAGGCAATCGACCGTTAGACATTCACCATGTCATGGCATTATAGAATGCAGATCCCATCCATCTTGAGGTACTGTCTTAAACTTCCCTCATCTAAAGCAAAACACCCATTTACTGCTGGGAGGACAGGCAGTATCTTCAAGCTGTCAAAATCTGACCGCACGAGCGGTCCAAACTCACGAGCGGTAACCCTATTGCAAACGAATAGAGCATTTTGTGAAGAACCTTTCCTTCTTTTTATTCTAAGCAAGATGTTTACAATGAAAGAAGAAAAGTGAATGGAAAGTAGATAGATAGATAGACAGATAGATTAAAAAGATAGAGAGATAGAAATAAATAAATAAATAAATATATATAATATATTAAATATATATATAAATATATAATAGATAGATAGATAGATAGATAGATAGATAGATAGATAGATAGATAGATAGATATTCAGACAGACAGACAGACAGATATTGAAGTAAACGAGTAGATAAATCAATCAATCAATACTTACATACAAAACTAACTGACTGACTGACTGCTTACTAACTAAGTAACTAACTAACTGACTGACTAATTAACTAACTAACTAATCTACAACTAACTAACTAACTAACTAACTAACTAGCTAACTGAGTAAGTAACAAGCAAACAAATGAACTACTTAACCAACCAACGAACTACAACATTAAACAGGTATTGTTTCCTAAGCAATCCAGTGCATACGAATTAGTACAATTCTTTTTTAACAGAGTGTGTCTTGGGAGGAGGCGGGGCAGTCAGGGAGGAGAGATGGGAGGATCTTGCCTCCTTCGTTACAAACTACAATGCTGATAGTCGCAAGATTGACTTCCCCGAACTTGGGAAGACGAGAAGAAAACAAGAGAAACACGGAGAACGATTGATCTTTCCCCCAAAATGCAATAGTCTACCCCAGCTCTGTTACTGACTTCACGGTCACCAAGGGAACACCTCTCACTCTCTCTTCCTGCGCGTGGGAGTTCTTCAGGAACCGGTCTAGGACTGTCTGAGGACTGAATAAATAGGCACGGCGACAACATGGTGGAAAGAGGCAACCACGGGGAATGGATTCTGTCCACAGAGAAGTCGCTTAGAGCGGAACCGAAGGAGAGCATTCACTGTGCAGTCAGTTCCGATTTGGAAGGACAGTTACTTGCCGAGAAAGGTCAATGTTTGTGTCCTGGTGGACTTTTAAACATACCGTGGTCGCAGTTCGTTTCGTGCATAAGGAAAGGTTACTTACAGATTCAGGTTCTCGCACGCGCACATTTACACATTCACAACACATATACGCACATGCATCCATACACACACACAC
>CM031597.1:25868600-25874838 GCA_018398815.1 Conus ventricosus
GTGTTACTGTAATTATGAACATTTATATGCCTAGTCAATTGAGCGCCCTAGGCATTTACAATAAAGAAGAGCACACATCCAATGACTAGCCAAATGAATCAGAACAACAGACAATGCACAAAACGCACCCTGCTGTCACAAGCTTGCTCCACATCCATTCGTACCCACACCCAGCCTCGCCCTGTCAATCCCCTCTCAACTCCTCACCTACCTCCCAAACAAACAAACAAAAACAATCACCATTAGACGAAAAACACAGGTCGCTAAACACATATAACCCTCCTGAAAATAGCACCGGCACATATCAAAAGTGTTCAAGTTTGAATTCGAAATAGGGCAGAAATGTAAAGTATCTGAATTGAGAGATAGTTCCAAACAGAGGAGACCTGACAGGCAAAGGAGCGCTGACCCAAGTTTTCATTCGAACAAGAGGAATGTGGAAGGGACGAGTGTCAGCAGAAGAAGGAATTCATGTGATCGGATGTACAAGCGCAACGGATCAATCAGATATGGAGGACAGGACTAGTCAAAGAGAGGCAACTTTGTAGGAGAACCTTTACTGTACAGTGAAGAGAGGGAGAGAAAGTAATAACAGGAAGTATGGTCAATGAACAGTGAAAAGAAAGTAATGATAAGAAGAATGGTCAAGTGCACATGAGCGAAAGATCAGGCAGGCAGCATGGCTTGGACCTCGAATTTCTCGATGAGATAACACGGGCAGCCAGACGAAAGAGCAATATACATATCTAGACGAGAAAGTACAAAAGTACAGACTAGGTATTTAGGAGCGTCTTCGGAAAGGATTGGCGGATAGAAGCGATGCAACGGAGTTAAAAAAGACATCTGTCTGTCCTCTCTCGTCTGTCTGTCTGTCTGTCTGTCTTTTGGCTCTGTCTCTGTCTGTCTGTCTGTGCGTCTGTCCGTCTCTCTCTCTCTCTCTCTCTCTCTCTCTCTCTCTCTCTCTCTCTCTCTTCTTTCTTTCTCTCTCTCACGTGGAACACACACACACACACACACACACACACACACACACACACACAACACACACAACACACGCGCGCGCGTGCGCGCGCGCGCGTGCGCGCGCACTGAATCCTAAATTATCCCTGAAAGATGATGATGGCAAACGGCAATCGATATCCTGAGGAATACTGATCGATCACAATGTAGAGTTGTGGGGAAAAGAAGAAAAGACGAGAAAACACCTCTGTGTTGTGTGTGTGTGTGTGTGTGTGTGTGTGTGTGTGTGGTGTGTGTGTGTGTGTGTGTGTGTGTGTGTGTGTGTGTGAGTGTGTGTGTGTGTGTGTGTGAGGAGAGAGAGAGAGAGAGAGAGAGAGAGGAGAGAGAGAGAGAGAGAGCAGAGACAGAGACAGAGAGAGAGAGCAGAGAGAGAGACAGAGAGAGAGAGAGAATTCTTTTTGCTTTGAAGCGACCAAAAGCAGTGTTGTCCAAATTCCATTCTCTGTCTGAACAAATGACACTGATGGTCCAGAATAAGGCTTCTCGAAGATGACGCTTTGAACACAAAGAACTGACACAGTTCTGGGACCATGCTACTCAAGAAAGCAGCAATCAGAGTGCAAAAACATCAGGGACCAGGAAAATGACCGTTATCAAGACGAGAACTGTGAACATGATGAGAAATTCAATTATCAGCATATCTGATGAAGCTCCACATTCTTCCCACATACCGGACTGTGCACGTAGCCTACAAATTGCACGTTTCATTTCTATCATGTTCATAATTCCCCTCTCCATGCTCGTCACAGCTTGTCACGGGTTGCCTTTGCAGAGCGAGCGTTCTGTGGCAAAAGAAGAGGTTCTCTGGGCAACGGCATTGTTGCAACAAGCACTCGAAGCGTTGTGTGGCGGCCCCCAAGCGCTTCGTGTTTGCGGAGAGAAACAAAAACAGTGCCGATTACAGTCAGATTCCATTGTTCACGCCTGCGTGTGTATTAGCAGAAAGAATTGGGAAACCGTTTGCAGAGATCGAAGACTTGGCACACGTTCGATAGTGAGGGGATTTGGTGAATTGTTATTTCGTGCAGTGCCTCATTGACTGCTTTTGGAGTTTAGGTGGGAGAAGAATAACAGGCGGGCTTCGGTGTAACTGGCTTGACTATGCATGGACCTTAAAAATGGACAAATGATCAGCCAGTACCTTTCTGTTGTTGTTTATTGATGTTGTTTAGAGGTATCAACGATAGATGCATATCAATAAATCACAGTTATGAGGGAAATGATCGAATTCAGTAATTTGTGTAGGCCGACGTATGATTGATGAAAATGAATCATAAAAGAGGTGAAAAAAAAATCAAACAATCTGGCTTCTGACTCACCTTCGTTCTGTTTCAAACCGTTTGATTTCAAACCCAACCGTCAAGACAGACAGACAGAGATTGTGTTTCATTTCTATCAATGTTCATAATTCCCCTCTTCATCCTTGTCACAGCTACCACGCTTTTGCCTTTGCAGCGCGAGCGTTCTGTGGCAAAAAAGAGGTTCTCTGGGCAACGGCATTGTTGCAACAAGCACTCGAAGTGTGGCGGCCCTGAAGCGCTCGTTGTTTGCGGAGACAAACAAAATGGCGGCGATTACAAGCAGACTCTGATTTTTCATGCCTGCGTCTGTATTTGTAGAATGGATCGGGGAACCGTTTGCAGAGATCGAAGCCTGGCACACATTCGATAAAACTGAAGATATTTGGTGAATTGTTCTTAAATGCTTGCCTCATTGACTGCTGTTGGAGTTTCGGTGGGAGAAGAATAACAGGCGGGCTTCGGTGTAACTGGCTTGACTATGCATGGACCTCAACAATGGATAAAAGAATCAACCAGTCTTGATATGATGTTGTTCGGGGGTTTCAACAATACGTGCATTCATATCTTAATAAATCACAGTCGTGAGTGAGATGATCGAATTCGGCAGTTTGTGTAGCCCGACGTATTATTGATATGAATGAATAAGAGAAGAGGTGAAAGACAGAAGTTCGAACTGGACAATCCGCCTTCTGACCCACCTTCGTTCTGTGTCAAATCGTTCGATCTCTAACACAACCATCGAGACAGATGAAGGAGGAGAGGGGGGTTGGAAGAAACGGGGGGGGGGGGGGGGGGGGGGGGACAGGGATGGAGGGAGAGGGGGTGGGATGGGGAAAGGAGAAGTCGTTTGGAAGGGGAAGGTCAAGATGACATCAGTTTCAGTTTACAACCAAGCGGTGCAAATACTGTCGACCACGAAGGGACAGAGGGAAAGGGTCAGAGGAGAGGGGGTGATGGGGTTGAGTATGAAGAGAAGTGCGTGGGTAGAGGAGTGGGGAGGGACTGGATGAAAATCGATCCTGAACCGAACCTCGAAGCAAACTGCATGAAAACACTAACGACCAAGTTGGTAAGGACGTGGGCAAGACTTGATGAGGGGAGGGAAGACTGACTTACTTACTTAGGCCCATAGTCAAGCGTGAGCAAAGGCCATCGACAACACTCCGCCATCGCACTCGGTTCTGGGCTGCTCGCTGAATGCTTGTCCAGTTGGTCTCCTGCCTCTTTATCTCTGCCTCAGTGTCTCGCCTCCAGCTGCTGCGAGGTCGGCCTCTCTTCCTTTTCCCCTGCGGGTTCCATGTCAGGGCCTGACGTGTGGTGCTGCAGGGGAGGCGAGAGTATGGGAAGAAAAGCTCTATCAAGGAAACAAACCAACAACAGAAGAACAGGCTGAGGAGCGGGCTGGAGGAGGAAGGGATAGAGGGAGTCGGGAGGAGGGCGTGCCTTGAGGGAAGGGACTTGCTGTTCTACATTATCACCACCAGCACTATATCAGCGTGGATGTCCCATTGGTCAAGTGTGACAACAGAAATGGTGAGAAGGCTTCTCTTCACCGCAGACATCCACACACAAACACACTCGTGCGTCCGTGACGTAGAGAACGTAAATATGTTCGTTCAAGACCACCCATCTTATTTTGCACGAAAACCCCCCTTTTCACATACAAATCACGTCCATCACATATCAGTTTTGACCAAAATCAACACCTGTTTTACAAACAAAATTAACACCTCAAAACCTCTAAAAATCGACGTAATCGTTAATTTAAAACGGGGGCTTACGTGCTAGATAAGATGGGTGATCGTGAACAAACATATTTACCTTCTCTCCAGGCACATAAAATCAACTAAAAATGTATATGGTTTGACAGGTCTGTTTGTTCACGGCTGGCTGCTAGACTGGAAACACATATAACTTCTTCTGATTCTTGCGTAAAACGAGAGAAACTTTTTTCTTTCTTTCTGTAGCTGATACTTGACACTCCGTTTACAGCATGAGCTTTGTGTTTGACTTTTTATCGCATTAAGCAAGGCCGAGGAAACTGATTACTTAATTTTTAATTACGTTTAGATTTTGTTTAAAGAGAAGGCCGACATAGCTACAGAGTTCATACTTACGATGGATGAGAGGAGGCTAAGAAAATAAGAAAGGTTTGAAGAATTAATTACTGATCTTTTTAATCGAATAGACATGCGAGAAAGTGTAATTGAAGCTGTTAGTAAAATACCAGATTCTTGGCCCCAACCAGTTGTAAAGTTGTTTGCTATTTTAGTTGACAATATGACTCCTGAAGATGTTAATCTAACTGTTTCTACCAGCCCTGAAGGAGTAACTATTCGCTTTAATGAAGATCGGGTTTTACGATTAGAAAAGACTATGAATAACAGTTGAATTTAAAATTATTTTTAATTTATTTTAGATTTAAAAATGGCTGCCGAACTCAGTGAATCTGATTTAAAGAATTGTAATGAACTATTTGACGAAACAATGAAAGTATTAAACATTGATTTTAGCGAATTTGGTTTTGAGAATGATATAGACAATATAATAAAAGATCATAGTGAACTATTTAACGAAGCAATAAAAGTGATAAACATTGATTGTAGTGATTCAGAAAAAGCTAAAATATTGGTGGGTGTTATTGTAAGGTTAACGTGCCTTGAAGTGTTGCGAGGCTTGGGTGAAGAATAAAAAGCGCGTTTTTACTTACTTTTATATACATTTATTTTTTTGATTTACGTAAATATTTTGGCTTTAAAAATGACAGCCACAAGTAAATCCGAGGACGGAAAACTATATACGATGGAAGAAATATTTGGTAGTGACAAACAATTAAGCAACATGTTTAGTGAAGTAGACATGGACATCATTAACCCCACAAATGTTCATGAAAGCGTGGCACATGCTATCTCTAAAATCCCAGAGTCTCTTCAACGCGAACCGCCAGTAAAAGTGTTGTTAGCTGTTCTGATTGATTATATAACGCCTGATGATACTAACATGGAAGTCTGGGTTTCAACTAAACAGAAAGAAGTAATCAGCTATCACGACTTTAACTCTAACTGGGCTGACTACATGCTTACACAGTTTAATCATGCAAGTGAGGAGGCAAAATTAAGGGGCTCTGGCTGGTCTGAAGGGAAAGTCCTCGAAATCAAATTGAGGCAAACAAAGTTTTATCCTATAATCGGCAATTCTTACATTTCTCTCCAAAAGAGTTAGAGTTAAAACGAGCAGTCTTAAACATACATAATTCTGACAACATGTGTTTTATGTGGTGTGTTTTAGCACATTTACATCCTGTCAAAAATCATGCAAACAGAGTTTCTAATTATGATGCGTACAAACAAGAGCTGAACTTTGATAACATAACCTTTCCAGTAAGTATAAACAGTATATCTCAGTTTGAAGAGCAAAACAAACCAATCACTGTAAGCGTATATACATGGTCTGTAAAAGCTAATCTAGTGCCTCTAAGGGTTTCTCCCAACGCTCCTACTTTAGGCGAACCGCTTGACAAACATGTAGACTTGATACTGTTTACAGATAGTACAAAGAGTCATTATGTATTAATCAGAACAATAAGCAGACTTATGGGTTTTACATCAAAGAATCATGCTAAGAAAGATATTTGTAGAAGGTGTTTGCTCAGAATTTCTACTATAGAAGAAGCTGCCAAGCATAAGAAACGTTGTAAAAGTTTTGTAGACTGTGAAACCGAACTCCTCACACCTAAACCAGGGTCTAAAGTTAGTTTTAAGAATGTACGCAAAATGCAGATGAGCCTGTACGTGGTTTATGCCGACTTTGAATCAATCTTACCACAGTACTATGGCCACAACAGCAAGAACAAAAAACAGCCTTATTAACCACCATCAGATCTGCTCTTATGCGTTTATTGTTGTTAGGTAGATGGG
>CM031597.1:25875838-25903338 GCA_018398815.1 Conus ventricosus
CGGAACCGTTGCCCGGGGAAGATATTTTAAGTTGGGGGAGGGGTAGTTGTTGTTGTTTGGTCTAGCCGATTGTTCCCTGCAGTTTAAGTCCTTTGTCAAGTTCATGAGTGTGTGTGTGTGTGTGTGTGTGAGTGTGTGTGTGTGTGTGTGTGTGTGTGTGTGTGTGTGGTTGTCTCGTGTTCTCCATCCGGTGTGTATGAATAAGTGTGTGTGTGTGTGTGCGTGTGTGTGTGTGCGTGTGTGTGTGTGTGTGTGTGTGTGTGTGTGTGTGTGTGTGTGGGGTGTGTTCGGTTGTGTGTGAATGTGTGTGGGGTGTGTGTGTGTGTTTGTGTGGTTTTGTGTGTGTTGTGTGTGTGTGTGTGTGTGTGTGTGTGTGTGTGTGTGTGTGTATGTTGTGTGTGTGTGTGTGTGTGTGTGTGTGTGTGTGTGTTTGTGTGGTGTGTGTGTGAGTGTTTGTGTGTGTGTGTGTGTGTGTGTGTGTGTGTGTGTGTGTGTGTGAATAAAACATGTATGAAAGAGAAGGAGACTAAGTGTATATCCCGAAAGAGAGAGAGGGGGGGGACACAGCAGAGAGAGAGAAAGAGAGAGAGAGGGGGATTATCACTTACATGAACTGCATACGAGAGAGAAGAGAGGAGGGGGGGGGAGAGAGACAGACAGACAGACAGCAGATAGTCAGATAGACAGCCAGACAGAAAGAGAGACATAGAGACAGAGAGGGTGTCATCACTTTATATAAAATGCCTACGAGAGAGAGACAGAGAGAGAGAGAGAGAGAGAGAGAGAGAGAGAGAGAGAGAGAGAGAGAGAGAGAGAGAGAGATTATCACATTACATGGACTGCACACGAGAGAGAGAGGGGGAGAGAGAGAGAGAGAGAGAGAGAGAGAGACAGAGAGAGAGAGACAGAGAGAGAGAGAGAGAGAGAGAGAGAGAGAGAGAGAGAGAGAGAGAGGTTATCACATTACAGGACTGCACACGAGAGAGAGAGAGGAGGAGAGTGAGAGAGAGAGAGAGAGAGAGAGAGAGAGAGAGAGAGAGGAGAGAGAGAGAGAGAGAGAGGAAGAGAGGCAGGTATTTGTTCTTTAATTTGTCATTCATTTTTCAGGTGCGTTTCCTGTCAAATCATGTCTGAACCTCCGTTATTATATAACTTTCCTGTAATTGATGAAAGGCCACATTCAGAGAAACTATTCGTGTGTGTCGTTTAAAATCTCAACAAAGGAAGGACAGTGTGTGGGGAGGGGGGAGGTGGAGGAGGGAAGTCAGAGAAGGCCAGAATCCACAGGAAGGTGTAATGGCAGCAACGTGTTTTTTGATTTGCTATTCCAGCGGTGAATTGTTATAAACTGTCAGAAAAAAAAATTTGTTAGTGATGGACTATTCTGCGTGACTCGCTTCACTATGCTTTATGAGCTGATTTACAATTTTTTTCAATGTTTGAAGAGAGAGAGAGAGAGGAGAGAGAGAGAGAGAGAGAGGAGAGAGAGAGAGAGAGAGAGTTTCATCAAGGAGGTGTTACTGCGTGCCGACTAGTCCAAATACGCTACGCCATTCCGCTAAATTTCGAGACCATACATGCACGGCTTATTGCTGATCTATAAAAGGAACTAATACTTAAGATGAGAGAATTTAAGAAAAGGTCTCATGGCCACGACCTAGCAGATGTCTGACCTGAGCATTAGACCAACGCACTGGTCAGACCTTGCAAACCTTCCTAACGTTGTCTGTGCTGTGATTATCATTGTGTGTGTGTGAAGTAAGTGTGCATGTGTATGTGTGCTTGATGTGTGTGCATGGGTGAATGGGCACAGGCCCATTGTGGGGTGTGTGTGTGTGTGTGTGTGTGTGTGTGTGTGTGTGTGTGTGTGTGTGTGTGTGTGTGTGTGTGTGTGTGTGTGTGTGTGCGCGCCATGTGTGTGTGTGTGTGTGTGTTGTGTGTGTGTGTGTGTGTGTGTGTGTGTGTGTGTGTGTGTGTGTGTGTATGGATGCATGTGCGTATATGTGTTGTGAAGTGTAAATGTGCGCGTGCGAGAACCTGAATCTGTAAGTATCCTTTCCGTATGCACGAAACGAACTGCGATCACGGTTTGTTTAAAGTCCACCAGGACACAAACATTTGACCTTTCTCGGCAAGTAATGTCTTCCAAGATCCGGAACTGTTCTGACCACAGTGGAATTGCTCTCCTTCGTTCCGCTCTATGCGACTTCTCTCGTGGACAGAATCCATTCCCGTGGTTGACTCTTTCTCCATGTTGTCCGCCGTGACTTTTTATTCAGTCCTCTGACAGTCTAGACCGCGTTCCTGATGTACTCACACGCGCTGGAGAGAGAGGTGAGAGGTGTTCCCCTTGGTGACCGTGAAGTCAGTAAACAGTGCTGGGTGCTGGGGTAAACTTTTTGCATTTTGGGGGAATGATCAAACGTTTCTCCGTGTTTCTCATTGTTTTCTTCTCGGTACTTCCCAAGTTTCGGGAAGTCGATCTTGCGACTATCAGCATGGTAGTTGTAACGAAGGATGGAAGATCTCAGTCTCTCCTCCCTGACTGCCCGCCTCCTCCAAGACACATTGTTTAAAAAGATTTGTACTAATCGTATGTGTACTGGATTGCTTTGCGAAGAAACAATACCTGTTTAATGTTGTAGTTCGTTGGTGGTTAAGTAGTTCATTTGTTTGCTTGTTACTTCTCAGTTGCTAGTTAGTTAGTTAGTTAGTTGTTAGTTAGTTAGTTAGTTAGTTAGTTAGTTAGTTAGTAGTAGTCAGTCAGTTAGTTAGTTACTTTGTTAGTAAGCAGTCCAGTCAGTCAGGTAGCTTTTGTATGTAAGTATTGATTGGATTTATTATCTATCGTTTACTTCAATATCTGTTGTCTGTCTGTCTGGAATATATATCTATCTATCTATCTTATTATCTATCTATCTATCTATCTATTATTCTATATATATATTTAATTTTATATATTGATATAGTATATATATTTATTTATTTATTTAAGTCTATTCTCTAATCTTTTTTAATCTATCTGTCTATCTATCCTATCTACTTTCATTCACTTTTCTTTTTCATTGTAAACATCTTGCTTAGAAAAAAAGAAGGAAAGTTTCTTCACAAAATGCTCTATTCGTTGCAATAGGGTTACCGCTCGTGTGTTTGGACCGCTCGTGCGGTCAGATTTTGACAGCTTGAAGATACTGCCTGTCTCCCAGCGTAAACTGGGTGTTTGCTTTTGATGAGGGAAAGTTTAAGACAGTACTCAAGATGGATGGGATTGCATTATATATGCATGACATGGTGGAACTGTCTAACGGTCGTTGGCCTCTGGGGACTTAGCTGAGACTTGAAATAATGCTTTAATCTGTTTATCTTTAACGGTCGACTAGCCTCTGGGGCCTTAGCTGTAGAACTGAAATAATGCTTTATTCTGTTGATCTTAACGGTCGATAGCTCTGGGGGCTTAGCTCTGGAGGACTTGAATTAATGCTTTATTTGTTTATCTTAACGGTCGATAGCCTCTGGGGGCCTTAGCTTAGGACCTTGAAATTATGCTTATTTGTTTATCTTACGGTCGATAGCCTCTGGGGGGCCTTAGCTCTAGGACTTTGAAATAATGCTTTATTCTGTTTTTCTTAGGTGGTGGGTCTCACTACTCTAATTGCCATGACATATAAATTCTAACAGTTGATAGCGTCGAGGCCTTAGGTATGGGATTTATTTGTTTTATTCGTTTTACCTTTGTTCTTCTTCCACCTCTGTGTTGATACATTGTAAGATCTTCATGAGATTACAAGAAAGGTGGCACGTCCTATACAGAATGCCACTGGGTTATTTTTTTTTTAGAAACTTTTGATTGTTTGTCTTAGGTAAATGAATGTTGCCTAACACAGAAGTTACTAATGAAGATTAGGCCATATGTGTTAAAGAAAGTATTTTCCAAAGATGGGGTGGGGTTAAGTATGTTGATGGGGGCTTTTTTAATTTTAGCCCAGCCGACCCCCGGCCAAAGGTCCATTTCAGGGCTGTCAAAGGATGATGATTCCATGTGGAAGTTAGAAAGATGTAAATATTGTCAAGCAGCCTGGACTACCAAATGAACGAACCAAACACTACAGTGCGAAATTCAACATATTTTTTTCAAGCAAAACAGGAAAAACGACACCAAATATCGATATTACCTTAATTGAGAAGAAAAAATATGTATAGGAGATAAGCTTCAATTGTCATGCTATAATACACAAGAAATTTGACCAGTCAGGGGATTTGATGGGGAAGGGGGTGGGGGGGATTGAGAAATAGGTAATTAAACGGCAAACAAATATGAATCTTTCACCAAAAAGCTTTAATGAATTCTTAAATTCTGTATTATTGTGAACGGAACCATTTGTTTACGCCTGACAAAGGTTGACATTTGTCTAGCGAGTGAGAGCGTCAGTAGTATTCTTGTCTGGGATGTTTTTATGCAGGTCTCTGGCGAACATGACTACCTATTCAGGACATGTTTCGTTTTTCCGGAGTTGTTTTTTCCCCCATATTGATTATTTGTCCTAGTCTTTTTTTCTTCTTCTTCTTCTTCTTTCTTTCTTCTTCTTCTTTTCTGTTCTTCTTCTTCTATCTTCTTCTACTTTACTTCTTCTTCTTCTTTTTCTTCTTCTTCTTTTCTTCTTCTTCTGCTTCTTCTCTTTTTATATTTGTTGTTTGCGTATGTTTGCCTGCCTGAGCAAGCTCGCCTTCTGTGGCGTTGGTTATGTTGTTTTGGAGACTATTATTTCAAACATTTGTTTTCATGTGTAATTGAGTCGAAATGTGTTCAGTTCTAGCTATGCCTTGGTTATGACCTGGCTCCTGTCTTTAATAGGTGGTTCAAGCTTGAGCTTTATGTTATAGCAGTGAGGTGATCGGTGGGTGAATCAAGTCAGCTTAGATAAGAACTTTCAGGAGCGCTGAATCTTAAAACAAAAACAAACAATACGTAATAGAAAAAAGGCACGCATGCATATCTAACCATTTTTTTGTCTTTTTGTTGTACAGCCTCTTCTTGCTGTTTGATAAACAAGAAGAAATATACATTGTTTAAGGTATGTAAATCGGCTTCGAATTGTCACTGTATTGTTGGGAATATATCTCATTATTATCAGTGGAAAAAGGGCAAAAAAGCTTCTGTTGAGCTTGTTTACGAACAGCACTGCCATCGTGGTTTTAAATGTTATTGTTTCTTACTGTTACGACAAGCACGTATACGCGGCGCGCGCACGCGCGCGCGGCGCGCGTGCGTGCGTGGTGCGTGCGTGCGTGCGTCGCGGTTGCGTGCGGGGCGTTGCGTGCGTGCGTGCTCGTGCGTGCGTGTGCTGTGCGTGCGTGCGTGTGTGCGTGCGTGCGTGCGTGCGTGCGTGCTGTGCGTGCGTGAGTGCGTGAGTGTGTGGTGTGGGTGTGTGTGTGTGTGTGGTGTGTGTGTGTGTGTGTGGGTGTGTGTGTGGAATAGCCTAAAAGTCTCCGAGGTGTTTCCTTCCAGAACCATTGTAATGTCTGGGTGTGAGATGAGACTAGAATAGTCAGTGGGGAACTAAAGGGGTTCAGAAAGGTGGGGATTGGGGTAGGGGTGAAGGAAGGAACCTGAGGAGCGGAGGAGATGGGGTGAGCGGAGGATAGGGGCGGGGCATATTGTCCACAGTCTTGCTTCTTGCCTTGACGGCTCCACAGTCATTTTACTTTCCCCACGGACGGCGGTTGGCTGTCAGCTTGGGCTGGAGATGGAAACGTCAGGGTTGATTGACTGGCAGTACTTGTCTTGCAGTTAAAGAAAGATGAAGACACCTTGGACAAATCTACCATCTGTCCCCAGCGATTTGTTTCTCGATTAGATTTATCGACCTCAATTTACCTCCTCTCCTTCTTGGGACCCTATGTTTAAGCAGCAAGATAGATAGATAGAAGAAACAAAAAAAAAAGAAAGCAAAGTAAAGAAATGAAGGAATGAAAGAAGAAATGCAGACAGAAAAAAGGGTAGACTGGAAAAGGGTGGTGAAGGGGGGTGGGGGGATAAAAGAAAAAAACAGAAGTGAAGAAAGACAAAGAAGGAAGGAAGAAGAAAGAGAAAGAACAAGAAGACAAGAATATGAAGACAACAACAACAAGAAGGAAAATAAAAAAGAATAGTAATGCAGAAAGAACTTTAAGCAGCTGATTATTAGGCTATTACGGATTTTCTGGAATTGTGTTGATCATTGCACTGTTAACTAATGATTGAGCCTTGCTTTTTTTGCAGCAAGCCTAATTCTATCATATTTTTTGTGATTTGAGATGATAAAAGGCACACAATTATCAATGGTAATCAAAATGTGGAAATTCTATCTTCATCTGCCTAACACAGACTGGAACCCTTACCTGATCTGACCCAAATCCAACCCTTCCTTGGCTAACCCGAACCTGAGAAAACCGTATGAATTGCTGTTTGTGGTGTTTGTAAGAATGACTTCCCATGATAATTTTTTGCAACCTTATACAGCTTATAGGGAAGTCGTGCCAGTTGAGAGGGAAAATTTCTGAGGTCTCCGCCTACCAATCAGTGAACGCAAGCCTTTTTTTGGTATCTAGGGACAGAGAGATATGGTCTTCTGAACATAATTTTGAAATATTCTTATAGCTTGAGCCCATGAAATACAACGTTTATCTCATTCACAGAAGACGAAATGGAATTCAAATGATAGAAAGTGAATGGTAAAACTCTACCACTGCCTAAATTTCGTATTTGTTCTGTCAGACTACGTATTCAGTCAATTCTTTTTTAAGTTCCCTCCAATTAGAAGGACACAGACCATGGTGTTACATGTAGTTTTTCTTGCTGTTTAGGTTTCAGATGTTTAGAATAAAATGTTCACGTTGACGTTTATTTAACAAATTAATTACGAATGTACAGCAAGGGAAAATACGTAAAGGATGCCTTTTGGTTCCAGTGGTTCCAAAACCAATCGAGTAAAACAGCTTCTAGGAAGTTTTAGGAATAGCCTGCAGAAGGTTCATGCATTCAGTTTGTTGAAATATGTAATAAAACTCGAGTCTTCTTGTATAATTCCTCCATTTCATCGACTGTACAGGAGCCACAGTTCTTGAACTTTCGATTTGGAGACATAGATAATAACCAGAACTAGGATGTTCAGATAGAGAGCGACAGATGAAGGGTCGGAAGCTTCAGATAGTGAGCGACTGTGAAAGGTAGGATGCTTCAAAGTGAGTGCGAAGTTCGAAGGTAGTGGGCTAAGAGTCTCGTGTTTGTGTCTGGACAGTTGCAACATTCACGTGAAGACTGACTTTGTGCGAATATTCTGCAAGACGTAACGTCATTAAGCTCGTTCACCGAGTTTCTTCTTGTGGGTTGTGACTCAAGGGGGTTTCAGAAAACTAGTTATGTCAGTTAATTTCAGTCAGCTCTAAATCCCTTCAGTGTCGTTCAAGGAACAGGAGTGGGTTCTCCGTTGGGACAGGCTTCACCATGTATCTGATCTGCTGAGGATGTCGTGTTGGTGTTCAGTGTGCTGTGTTAATGATCAGTGTGCTCATGTTTATCCCCAGTGTGTATTGTGGTCATTAACAGTGTTTTCAGGTTGATGCCTGATTTTCTGTGTTTCTCACTTTTTTTTGAACTAGTGAACGAAAATCGAATTCAAATGAAACGTTTAAAACGAGTAATGTCATTGTTAAACTAGGAGCGGTTGTGTATTAGTGCTTCCACTTTAGCCTCGCTATTCTGGTTCTTTATATCATAAAACATTCTAGTAAGAGGTGACGGGGGTTGAAGTCATCTTCATCATCATCATCATCTATCAATCCCTTCATTCATCATCATCATCTTCTTCATCATCATCATCATCACCATCATACCATATCATCATCATCATCATCATCATCATCATCACTCTTCATCATCATATGTCGTCGTCGTCATCGTCATCGTTCTTCGTTCATCATATATACTTTAGAAAGGAACGTTTTTATAAACAGTGATGATAGCGAGAAAAAAAAAATAACTCATGAAAACAGATGATTGACAAACTCGTGCTTCTTTCATCTCACTATTTCATTCCTCCTCCACCTTCCCCCGGAGATTTCTTCCAGTTAATTACCTTTAGGGAAACGCAGACTAGCTAAGTGTTGTATTTCAGACAGGGATAAAGGGATAATCTGGTTGTGATGGTCAAAACAGATTATGGAAAGCCTTACTGCCAAGATTCCGTGAAAGAACTATTATTTCTCCTGGGACGGGTATACCTCTAAGGTAGGGCAGAGCTTGGTAAGGCCCAAACACAGACGAGGTAGCGAATTCTAAAGATCCGGCTCTCCGATTGCCTCCTCGCTCGGATACTTTATCAGGTTGAGGCTGTGCCAGACGGTTCCGACCTTGGACCATTGACTGGTCACTTGATTGAGTCTGAAGCCTTGGAGTTTCTGATGAGTCAGAATGACATGACGGAATGGACACGCTGAGTCACAAGATATTCACCTTGCTATTCAAGTCAAAGCTTTATCCAGCTCAATGACCCCCCACCATCTCATTCGCCTGCCTTTCTTCCCAACACAACACACAACCACAACACAACACACACAACACGCAACACGCACGCACGCACGCACACTCACACACACACACACACCCACACCACAACACACACAAACACACACCCCAACACCCACACCACAAACACCACACCCATACGCTTTGCACACGGACACGCACGCACACGATACGCAACACATGCGCGCGCGCACACATGTACAACGCACACACGCATTTCCAAAAGCAATTTGGAATCCAAACCAAATCGCTGAGTACTGACGACCGCAAGGGACCAGGATGAACGAGACTGGCAGAGAGGGGTTGTGATTGACTTCAAGGAGGGAGGCGGGATCGGAGGGCAAGGACAGGGGGTAGGAGAAGATGAGGACAGGCATGAAACATCGATCTACAACCAAACCAAAAAATAAAACAAGGGGGGCCAAATGACTGGAAGACACTGAATGGGAGTTGGTAGGGAGACTATGGGGAAGATTTCGCAGAGAGGAGGGAAGAAACAGGTGGGACAGTAGGATTGAGGAGGGGAAGAAACAGGGTGCGGGCAGTGTATTGAGGAGGGAAGAAACAGGGGTGGACAGTAAGAATTGAGGAGGGGAAGGTAAGAAACAGGTGGGACAGTTGAATGGTAGGGAGGGAAGAAAAGGTGGGACCAGTGTATAGAATTGAGGAGGGGAATGAAAACTGGTGGGACAGTAGATTGAGGGAGGGGAAGAAGAAAACTGGTGGGACAGTAGATTAGAATTGTGGAGGGGTAGAAACAGGTGAGGACGTAGTAATTGTGGAGGGGAAGAAACAGGTGGGACAGTTGAATTGAGGAGGGATGAAACAGGTGGGACAGTAGGAATTGAGGAGGGAAGAAGAAAAGGTTGGGACAGTCGAATTGAGGGAGGGGAAGAAACTGGTGGACAGTAGAATGAGGAGAAGAAACAGGTGGGTCAGTAGATTTGAGGAGGGGAAGAAGAAACTGGTGGACAGTAGAATTGAGGAGGGGAAGAAAGAAAACAGGTGGGACAGTAGAATTGAGGAGGGGAGAAACAGGTGGGACTGTAGAATTGAGGGGGGAGAAACAGGTGGGACGTTTAGAATTGAGGAGGGGGGAAGAAACAGGTGGGACTGTAAGAATTGTAGTGGGGAGAAAACAGTTGGGACAGTTAGCTTTGAGGAGGGGAGAAGAAACTGGTGGGACAGTAGAATTGAGAGTGGGGAAGATAAAGGTGGGACAGTAGGAATTGGAGGAGGGGAAAGAAAGGTGGACAGTAGGAAATTGAGGAGGGGAAAGAAACAGGTGGGAAGTAGAATTGAGGAGGGAAGAACCAGGTGGGACAGTAGAATTGAGGAGGGAAGAAAACAGTGGGACAGTAGAAATTGAGGTGGGGGAAAGAATCATGTGGGACAGTAGAATTGAGGAGGGGACGAAACGGTGGGACGTTGAATTGAGGAGGGAAGAAACAGTGGGTCAGTAGATTGGAGGAGGGGAAAGGAAAGAAACAGGTGGGACAGTAGGAATTGAGCAGGGCAGAAACGGCGACGAGAAGATGGGCGGTACCGGGTCCAACTGAACAAGAAGTAGTTACAGGGGGAAAAAGAAAGGGGAGAGGATGGGAGCAGCTGGGAGGAGGAGGAGGAGGAGGGGTGTGTGGTGAGATAGTGGATCAGGTTTGGGGTGAAAGAGGGGTGTGCACAGATGGACAGTTGGAGGGGCGAGGGTTTTGGGGAGTGCAGGAGGGGGTAGGGGAGGAGAGGACTGGCTGTTCTGCATTAACATCATTGCCAAACATAGGTTGAGTGGATTTTCTTTTTCTCGTTGGTCAAGTGCGACCACAAAATCAGCCAAAAGGCTTCGTTTCCACACATACACACACACAACAACACAACACACCGAGGCCGTGCTCGCGCGCACACACACACACACACACACTACACACACACACACACACACTGCGTAATTAGCTGGATAAATTAAATAGTTATATGCATTTGAATGGCTTTCAATTCTTGTTGAAATAGACCACATTTGGTTCTCTTTAACAATGGATATAAACCCAAGTAAACCTGCCTTATATTTCTTTCTGGCGGACGGGAAATTTTATAACTTTGAAGTTAAATTTTTAGGTTGTTCCTGCTTACACCAAAACTAAACTGGAAATAACTTAGTGGGACTCAATTGCTTAATTATGCAGTTAAAAGTTGAATTTTCTAAAAATTGTCCAGTCATTCACCATGGGGGACAGGATCCTAAAGTTTTAGTTTTGTTGCATTTTAGCCAACCAGTTCTTGTAGATCAAGATTGATTACGGACAGGAAGTATTCTTTTCTGCTTCGCGATCGCATTTTAAGAAACTTCAAAAGAATTGACAGTAAAGCTGTAAAGTTTGCCCTCGGGTGGTACCTGTGCACACTAAGTCCTCTGAATCTTATAAGAAAGCAGGGCCTTTCTGCCACTTGATGAAGTAAGGTAAATAAGTTCTGTAAATTATGTAGTGTGACGGATTGCGGTGGACGACCTTGCAGATGTTAAATACACGTGCCGAACATTGATTTTTGAAAAAAATGCACAGAAAAATTTCAATTTAGAGACGTTCGTTCATTTGTTTCAGACGTTTTTAATTATCAAAGATTGACCCTACGAGGTAGCGCCTCGCGTACTGGTTCCGCGGTACCCCCTTGGGAACAACGGAAGTAACAGTTAACATTTTTTCTTTGATCTTAATAAAGCGATTTCGCCGCATGTGTTAGCAGCTTCTGTCTAACTTGACATGGAAGATAAGTTTACTATAAAACTATTTGATCGTTTTCAATGAAGCTCAGTTCTTGATGATGGTTTTTAGTGCGGGATCTGGCTTTGTAATGCCAGTTTGCAAAGCTGAAAAATCATATTATTAGGTAAGGGTCATTCCTTTTTTTTCAGATGAACTAGTTTGCTGTCCTGATGGCATTAAAATTATTTAATTTCCTTGCAGTCTCAATATTTATTATTCCTGTTTTGTCGTTGATTAACAGTCAGTATAAAAAGTTTGTATTGTTTTGAAAATTCACAAACGAGAGGGAAGTTTTATTTGAGATTAAGTTCATGTTGCACTTGTTTTTTATGGATTGTATAATGTTGTATTTTTTTGGGTTCCATCGCACACTCTTCGTTTTTATTGATCATGTCAGATATAGAGCAGCAAAAAGGGGAGCCCAAAGAATATATTTGGTAGTATTAAGGTTGTGTTTCCTTTATCATACAAGGAAATTATCATATAATCGAGAGGGATTTTGGAGTCAATACAGTTCTCATCAAAAACCTCGTCAGCAAATCTGTCAAATTTGTGTCAATAGCCGAACCGGTTTCTAGCCTGACTTTTTGGTACTTTTATGTTATTTCCCTACGAACCAAGTATTGCCAGACTGTTAAGTTGAGGTATGTCGTGGGGATCTTTCGTTCAACATGTGATTTTTGATTGTGAAAACTAACGAAACCCTTTTTGAATGGGTGTTATACCAAGTGCTGACACTGGGCATGTTAATGTGTTTGACTTTTAGATTCGTTGCAGATGTTTCTCTTGTTTTAAATTAACGTGTACCCTTTTGGGAAGTCCATTAAGGAACATTTTTATAATCATAATCGTAGTTAGACTATTTTATTATTTTTATCTAATTGTTCATAGGTACTGTCTAAAATTCATCTATGCTTTATTTATGTTCATGTAACCACATTCGTCCTATTTTCTTTTTAATAATAGCTAAAAATTGTAAACAAAATGTTATTTAGACGTCGCAATCACTATATGTGTGAACGAGACGTAAAACAGGATTCCATCCTACCCACCACACACACACCACACACCACACAACACACACACACAACACCACACACACACACACACAACACTTTCACGCACGCACACACACACACACACACCACAACACACAAACACACACACACACACACACAAACACATTCACGCCGCGCAACACGCACACACACACACACACACAAACACACACACACACACACACACACATAATACACACAACGCACGCACGCACGCACGCACGGCACGCACGCACGCAGCACACACACACAACACACACCACACACACGCACGCACGCACACACACACACACACACACAACACACACCACATCACACACACCACACAACACAACACACACACACACACACACAACACACGGCGCGCATGTGGCACCAATATCGAACACAATTGCTCATTGTTAGATTGTTTACATTCTAGGTCGCTTTGATTGGTTTCACTTCGTTAGCCATCAGGTTATGAATGGGTGGGGAGAAAAGGGGTGAAGGAAAGAGGTGAGGGGGGGAGGGAGTAGCAGAAGTCTAGAGGATGGGAAGGGAAGGGGGAGAGCTAAGGGAAGGGGGTTTTCACTAAGTAAGTTTCGCAAGGTTTTCTCTTCAAGTGAACTATAGAATGAGATAGATGACTAAATGACATTAAGTGGACATAAGTGCTAACTGAGCGTTCAGATCTTCTAGAGTGGTTACATCTTTTTTATTTTTTTAAAAGATTATGTAACACTCAAAGATGACTATCATGACAATAGAAATATAGAGTGGTTCATTTTCCAGGACGATTGAGTATCAGGAGAATTGTCGTGATTAGTTTATATGATAAACCAGTTTAAAGTTTTGACTCTTGGTGTCAGTGCTGATAGTGAATGTCTTTTGCATCCGAAATGAACTGCTTACTGGATAACAAACGAAGGAAGGGGGGAGGGTTGTGGATGTTAGTATCCGCCTGGAATTTGCTTTTCACTTTAAGGTTTTATTGTGACGAACGTGTGTTCAAACACATTATACAATGTGTGTTTATGTATGTGACACTGTGACATGGAGTGCCGCTACGTATATCCTATAAGGGTGGGTGGATTGTTAATGTTGTGGGTTGGGGGGGAGCGGCGGCTTTCGAGTGCATTGCATATGTTTATGCCTACAAATGCAGAACTGTGTGTGTGTGTATGTGTGTGTGTGTGTGTGTGTGTTGTGTGTGTGTGTGTGTGTGTGTGTGTGTGTGTGTGTGTGGTGTTGTGTGTGTGTGTGTGCGCGTGCGGGTGTGTTATGTGTGTGTGTGTGTGTGTGTGTGTGTGGGTGTGTGTGTGTGTGTGTGATGTGTGTGTGTGTGGGTGGTGTGTGTGTGTTGTTGTGTGTGTTTGTATTGTGTGCGTGCTGTGCTGTGCGTGCGTGTGTGATTGTGTGGGCGTGAGTGGGGTGTGTGTGTGTGTGTTTGGTGTGTGTGTGATGTGGTTGTGCGTGTGGTGTGTGTGTGTGTGTTTGTGTGTGTGTGTGTGTGTTGTGTGTGTGTGTTGTGTGTGTGTTGTGGTGTGTGTGTGTTGTGTGAGAGAGAGAGAGAAAGAGGAGATGGATTTTGTTAAAATTATCGAGCTCGCAGCCTACACTTGTTAGGACTGGTGCTATAGTTATTATTATGATTTTTATTATTATTAATATTATTATTTTGAATTTGTTGTTGTTCTTCTTCTTCATTACTTCTTCTTCTTCTTTCTTCTTCTTCTTCTTCTTCTTCTTTTATGTATTATTATTATTTTTATTATTATTATTTTTATTTTATATTTTTTCTCATTATTAAATAATTGTTCATCTGATGAGTATAGTAGTTTATAAGTATTATTGTTGTTATCAGTATTATTTTTCTTTAGTATTTTTATTGTCCATTTAGAAAAAGTCTTGGAGGAAAAAGTACCTAGTGGTGGTCTTATATCTTGGTTTTTGGTGCCATTGGTGGTGCTGCACCACCTCATCCAGCCATCTTCTACGAGGAGTCTCTCCACGAAACGGGAATTCGGCTCCGGACAGACGCGATCCTAATGGTTCTATTCATAACACAGAATTCAATGGTTTCCAAATGCTGTCAGTGTTAGATTTATTATCTGAGTATTATCCCTTTCCTCCTGCTGCCCTCCCCCCCCCACCTCCACCCTTCTTTCCCTCTCCCCATCCACCTTCTACCTCACTTCTCTTGTCAGGTCCGTGTTACGTTCTTTCATAATACTGTCGTTCTGGTTTTTATTGTGGTTTACATTTGTGGCCAGGACCTCGACATGAATTTCATGTTTTTAAAGTATTCCTGCGGTCATTTATCTTTGTAACGTACTTTAGAAGATATTTTTGTGCCAATTTCCATCGTAATCAGTCATTTGTTGCAAAACTTTTAAATTACTTCGGACAACATTCTGGAAGTTTTAAAGGAAGGTGCGTTTTCTCAGGGTTGTTCTTTACTTATATTCTCATCCTGATCTTTGCGAAGATTGGACAAGGAAGTGTTTTCTAAGGAGCAAAATACAAGTTAAGTCCTATAGTAAAAATAGCCTAGGTGCAATCAATCGCATAGGTTTTTCTCTGTGTAGCCACAACGGTAATATGAGATAAGAGTTCACTCAGGGTAAGTTTACCGCTCGAAGACAGACAGGATCTTCAAAGCTTTCAAAATCAAAGCAGGTTTTTCAAGCCGTAAAAATCCACCCCATGAGTATTCAAGTCATGCACAACGAATGCAAACAAACAAAGAGCGCTTTTTTAGCGATTGCTTTTCTTTCCTTTATCTCAGGGATAATGTTTTTAAGAGAATGTGTCACGATGAGAGAGAGAGAGAGAGAGAGAGAGAGAGAGAGAATTTGATGAGGGAGGAGAGTTGAGGGGGTAGAGAGGAGATGAGAGAGTGAGTGAGAGAGAGAGATAGAGTGGAGATTTGTGATTGGCAACAAAAATCATAGAATAAATGAAGATAAACAGTCACCAGATATTGATCGTTCTAAGCAATCCAGAGTCAAAAGTTATTGGGTTTTATTTTTTTTTTGTAGTGTGTATTGAAGAAGGTACAGTAGGAAGTGTTGTGTGGGGGGGGGGGGGGGATCCTCCTCCTATTTTTACAGACGGCACGAACTAGCCAGAACTGCTCTTTAAAAAAGACACTTCAATAAAGTTAAAGATGAAAACTCAGATCACAACGAACTTTGGCAGACGAGAAGAAAACATCTCAAACACAGCGATCGATTATCTTCACAACAAATGCAAATACTCGGCTTTGCTATTAGCTTCACAGACACTAAGGGGACGTACGAGTTTCCCTCTGAGGTTGGGAGTTTCTTCTGGAAACGGGCAAAGACTTTGTTCTGAGGGGTTTCTTTTTGTTTGTTTGTTTGCTTTTTTATAAATAAGCAAGACAAACAACAGAGCAGGCAGCCACAGAGTCTGGGCTGAACCAAGGGAGAGCATTCACTTGGTTGTCAGTTCCCGATTTGGAAGAACAAGTTCCATGTGGTGATATAGTCAAGTCTTGTTCTGGTGGACTTATGGAACATGCAAATGATTGTGCCTATTTCATGCATAGGAAAGGAGCGGTTTGGTCAAGAGGTGCACACCAACCAACACACGACCGCACGTACGCACGTACGCACGACCCGCCGCACGCACGCACGCACGCCCACACACGCACGCACGCACACACACACACACACACACACTCACAAACACACACACACACACACACACCACACATGGGTGATGGATGTGCGCGTCCGATATCTTCCAATACAATGCACATTGTGAGTTCGTTTACTGACTCTCAGTTCGCTTTGATTGGTATCCCTGCGTTAGCTATCGGGCAATGAGTGGTAAGGGGAGATAGTTTCCTTCGTTAGCTATCGGGCAATGAGTGAAAGGGGAGATAGTTTCCCTTCGTTAGCTTATGGGGCTATGAGTGGAAAGGGGAGATTAGTTTCCCTTCGTTAGCTATCGGGCAATGAGTGTGAAAGAGGAGATAGTTTCCCTTCTTTGCTATCGGGCAATGAGTGGAATGGGAGTGATAGTTTCCTTCGTTAGCTATCGGGAATGGTGGAAAGGGGAGATAGTTTCCTTCGTTAGCTATCGGGCAATGAGAGGAAAGGGGAGATTGTTTCCTTCGTAGCTATCGGGCAATGAGTGGAAAGGGGAGATAGTTTCCCTTCGTTAGCTATAGGGCAAATGAGTGGAAAGGGGAGATAGTTTCCTTCGTTCGCTATCGGGCAATGAAGTGGAAAGGGGAGATAGTTTCTTTCGTTAGCTATCGGGCAATGAGTGGGAAAGGGGGGAGTTAGTTTCCCTTCGATAGCTATAGAGGCATGAAGTGGAAAGGGGAGATAGTTTCCCTTCGTTAGTATCGGGCATATGAGTGGAAAGGGGGGAGATAGGTTCCCTTCGTTAGCTATCGAGGCAATGAGTGATGGAAAGGGGAGATAGTTTCCCTTCGTTAGCTATGGGCTTTGAGTGGAAAGGGGGAGTTAGTTTCCCTTCGTTAGCTATCGGGCTATTGAGTGGAAAGGGGAGATAGTTTCCCTTCGTTAGCTATCGGGCATTGAGTGGGAAAGGGGAGCATTGTGTCCCTTCGTTAGCTATCGGGCAATGAGTGGAAAGGAAGAGATAGTTTCCTTCGTTAGCTATCGGGCAATGAGTGGAAAAGGGGGAGATAGTTTCCCTTCGTTGATATCGGGCAATGAGTGGGAAAGGGGAGATAGTTGCCTTCGTTAGCATCGGGCAATGAGTGGAAAGGGAGAGAAAAGCGAGAAGAAAGAGGGAGGCAGAGGGGGATAGAGTGGTAGGTGTGGAAGAAAAAGAAGCGAGGAAGAGGGGGGGGGGGGGGGGTCACTTTGTAAGTTTTTGTGCATTTTCGAAAAACGTTATGAATGATTAGAGCATACAGAAATTACATGTTGACATAAATGTTAAAATGTACTTTTATATTTCTAGACCATTTATCTCAGTCCAAAGTTTCAATAATACGATAAGGAATGTCATGGGTTTGAAGTATGACGTGTTTCATTGTAGCTAAAATATATAAACAGGCATTTGTAATCAGGAAGTATGTCATGTGTAAAATTTGATGCGTTTGATCTTGAAATTGAATAAGCGGATAACAAATATTTTTATGAAATAAAGTGACCATGGGGGATATAAGGGCTACTTTAACTATGGACGTTTTAACCTTTAAAATTTATTCAACTCCAGATGGGACTTATCATGACAAAAACACACCTCGTATTTCCACTTGTGCAGCAATCATGTGCATGTTGTTAGTAGTACTCTGTTGTATTCATAGTAACAACGGTAGAAGTTGGTGGTAATTGTAGCAGGCTGCAGCAACAGCAGCAGCTGCAGCAGCATCAACAACTTCAACAGTGGTAGAACCTCCTGTAAAATGCAAATCTGTAGTCATTAATATTTTTTGTACAATAAAAAAATACAGAAGAAATGGTCATTTCTATTACAATGAGGAAGGTCAAATTTCTACTCTTTTTTTTTTTTAATGACTATCGTATTCGTGCAGGATGTGTGGAATGTTTTAGCATTTCCATCCATGAAATCTTTATAGTACTTATTGACGTATGTATAGCGACGCCCAAATTCATACTATAGTTTCATGGAGCTTAAGGTAGTCCAGAAGTTCCAAAAGGTTTCTGAAATTGTTCTTCATAAATCTCGATAAAAGTTTGATTCATATTCTGTAAATCCATCTAAAACATTGGGTTAGGTTGTTCGAGAGATAATGATCTCTGAATTGGGTTAGAGTCAGATCACCTCTCTATTTGGAAACAAATTTAACGAATTAGGGAGGAACATATAACCTTATGCTGGAAGTAAAGATTTTAAACGTTTTTTGTAATCTTTCATCATTTGGGGTAATTCAAGCACAGATGTGATACAAAGTGGTCTTCGTTTCAATCATCGTTCTGCACCCAGGAATATTTCAAGGAATTGTTGTTCGGTTTTTTTCTTCACTGGGTACGTGTGAACGGCTCTCTTCATTCAAAACAACCAGAAGGAACACCCTGTATATTGACGAAAGACTGGATCTTTAGACATTTTTTGGTGGGCCATCTGCTTAACATTTTTTTTTCTTTCTTTCTTTTCTTTTTTTTTTTTTTTATTTACAGAAATACAGTCTTTCACTCGATGATTTTAAAACTGCAAAAATATAATGGTACGGGGAGTTAGATCTTAATTTTGTTTCTTGGGAGAGTTTAATTACCCATAAGTAAATCATATTTCGCGTTTGACATAAAAACTGCAATCTTGTACATGTTTTGTTGGACCTTCGTTCTATAACGATGAAAGAGTTTAAGCACGAGAATTATGCATATTGTCGGCCTCACCAAACCGTTGAAGTCTTTGAGAGCGAGGAGAGTATTTATAGGCCGTTACACCCTGGCTCTGCGCGTGCGCTTTGTGTGTGTGTGTGTGTGTGTGTGTGAGTGTGTGTGTGTGTTGTGTGTGTGGGGTGTGTGTGTGTGTGTGGGTGTGGGTGTGTGTGTGGTTGTGTGTGTGCTGTGGTGCGCGAGGCGTGCTCGCCTCTGTGTGTGTGTGTGTGTTTGGTGTGCTGAGTGGTGTGTGTGTGTGAGTGTGTGATGTTTGTGTGTTTGTGTGTGTGTTGTGTGCGCGCGCGGGTTGCGTTCGTGGTGTGTGTGCAGTGTAAGGGTGTATACCATGGGGTTCTGCATATCCATTCGTCCATCACCATGGCCAGTCCGGTAAGTCCAGAGGTTTCGGACACACATCATGTGACGGATCGATGGTCAGGGTAATATAGCTTCCGGCACAGCCTCCGCCTTGTTAATCTGCAGAGGCCAGTAGAGGAAATCGGAGAGCCTGGTTCTTTAGAGAGGATGGTGCTGCAGTGTGTCGTCGGTCACACACCCAGGGCTCTGCTTTATTTTACCTTGTAGGTTTTAACGTCCAGATACAAAATTCAATGATGTCTTTCAGGCAACGTATTGGTGAGTGTTGCTTTTGTTAATCTGAGAGTGTTTACGGGCGTGTAGTGCGTGGGCCTTCAAAGGTAATTATCTCGAAGAAAAACCGGCGATGGTGGAAGAAGATGTGGATGTGGGATGACAGAAGATATAATTTGTCATTCATCCATTTCGTGATGGTTTTCTTTTCGACAATTTTATCAATTTTGAAAACCGTCCTCTTTTTGGAAGTATAGTAGAATGATGATGATATATTTTTAGTCATCTGTTGGATGCTCTACATTTGCATGTATTGTGTGTGTGTGTGTGTGGGGGTGTGTGTGTGTGTGTGTGTGTGTGTGTGTTGTGATGTGTGTGTGTGTGTGTGGCATGTGTGTTGTGTGTGTGTGTTGTGTGTGTGTGTGTGTGTGTGTGTGTGTTGTGTGTGTGTTTGTATGTATGTTGTATGTGTTGGTGCGTGCGTGCGTGCGTGCGTGCGTGCGTGTGTGTGTGGTGTCGTGTATAACAAATAAAGATGTCGCGTGGCCGTGCAGACATATAATAGGGTTTCCTGAGAGAAACAAATGTTTTATATTATATTTATATATAATATATATATATTTATATATATTTATATATATATATTTATATATATTTATATATATCAATGATGTTAAAAATAGGCAAGGTTAAATCGAGGTATAAAACTCTACAATTTGTTTCGTTTCTTGCTTGCGCTGATCTGGATGTTTTGGTTTGCCCTCGCCGATATTATATAGCGTGTGGGTTCCCGTTTGCGGTTGTTTGTACGTGCGGGTTGGCTTGCACGTGTTTTTGGGGGCTTTTAGGTTTTTGTTTTGGGTGTGTTCACTAAACAAACGTTTTCCATTATGCCTGCAGTTGTTTACTATTTCTGTTATGGTGTTAAAGTTGCTAAGTGTGGTTTTGCTAGTATTACCATTTTTCAGTTAAACATGGTTGCACCTTTTTTGAAACATTGCTGTATGGTGATGCTCTTTTTATGATTTTCCTGGATATATTGTACGCTTGTTTTGCATCTTATGTTTCCAGATATATTTGCCTCAGTCTGTTTGGTTTTATATTTTTCTTTATTGAATGACTGTTTGTGGTTTGAATTAATCTGGTTTTGAAGTGGTTTTCAGTGATCCCGATGTATTGTTTCTTTTATTTTCTGATTTACGTTGCCGGGTATACAATGTTTTTTGTGGAGACCTTTTTTGTTTTTAGTGGAGCACTGTCCTTACTCGTGCAAATTGCAAGATTTCCTTTCTTTCCCCTTCTTTGCTGTGTTGATTTTCATTTTGTTGGATGCGTCAATCAGGTTTTTGAGGTTCGGGACTACATGAGGTACGATAGTTTGACCAGAGTTTTTGTTAAATATTTTGGACAGTTTGTGCTCTTTTGGAAATGAAGTTGGCTAGGATTTTGAAGAATTCTTTCCTATGTTTGTTTTGAGTTTCCGTCGTATGGGGGGTTATACCTATTGATTTTCTTTCCTATTTTTTTTGCTTTATTTGTTGATGTTGTCCGGGTTGTATTGTAGTTTGTAATGTATCCCTTGTTCTGTAGTGCCTCCTGGTATTCACTGCTGCATTGTTGAACACTCTCTCATTTGCATGTCAGGTTTGTTGTCTCTTGTTATTTATGCCATGGGGTTTATGGTCTTTAATAAGATGGGTGGTTGGTTACTTTTTGGTGTGTACATATAGAGGTGTATTTGGGTTTCGTGTATGGTTTTATATTTATGGTTTTTGAGATCCATGTGTTATGGGGTCCTAAGTAGTTCACTACCTTTTTGTTGGCTTCAATATGGTGATCTTTAAGTTGTGGTTTTGGAAGATTTTGCATAGTTCTTTCTTCTTGTTTTCGTTGGTTTTGGGTTGTTTGTTTAGTGCAGCAAGGCATCGTCTTCTGTACTGTCCGACTTGTTTCGAGTTTTTTCTTTGATTGTTGGACAGATGAATAGTCCGGACCAGTTCACATGTTTCTGCACCATCATATGAACCCATGGTTTCGTCAAATGTGAGTTTCTGTTGGTTTTTCCTGATCATGTTTCATTTCTGCTGTGTAGTAATTGTTTTCTTGGTGTTGGAGAATGATTTCCATTTCATGAACCCTGTTATGTCGTGTGGTTATGGCAAATTCAGGGATTTTGGGAGAGTAGTTCCTGTCTATGGATGGTTATATAAGTCTACTTATGTCAAATGTGATAAATACTGTATTACTTTGTTTATTGAGTTTTTTGAACCATTGGATAACTTCGTTATGTGTTCTTCCAGAGGTTGTAATCAGTGTTTGATTTTTGTCATTGTTATTTTTTCAGAAGTTTCGTGTTATTTTGCCTAATTAGATTTGGATGGTTTTTTGTCTGCATGTTGGATTTGTTATGAAAAGTTGGGTGTGTGGTCTTTGAGTGTTATGGAAAGCTTCTTTTGTTGCTGTCGCTTCTATCTGTCACTTAGGTCTATTGCGCTCTGAAGTTCTTTTTCCTTTAGTGCGGATACTGTCATGTATATTTTTGTCAGCTTTGTTGTGGTTTTTCTGGATGTTTATGTCAAGGAGGTGAGAATATTCCTTTGGTTCCATTTTGTAGTAATTGTAGTTTTGTCAGCCTCACAATATTTTTTTGTCATTTTGTACTTGTTTATTGGTTTTTTAATGTTGTTTGGAAATCGTTGTTTGATTTTTTGAATTCAATATTGGTTATCATTCTTTTCATTTGATCTTCATAGGAGTTTTTTATAGTCTTTGACTGGTGAGTGATCGCCAGGATTGATATTCGTAGTTGTTTTTTGTCCATCTTTTTTTGCAGTAGGGTTCAGGTAAAAGATTGCTTTCCATCTCAATTGGTACGACCTTTTCGGTTTGTTCTATTTATCTTTTTAAGTAGAATTGTGGGTTAGTGAACGTTATGTTTTTGTGACTGCCTTAAAGTTGAGATTCTCCATTTTAAAATCTTTCGGGCCACAGGGCTCAACGTGAGGAGCAATCAAGATGTATATAACCAAAGAGCCTAAAATGATTTAAAAGTGTGACCCCTTGGGGAGCACATTTGTCAATGATGTTAAAAAGGAGGTTTAAAACTAGAGGTTAAAACTCTTAAAATTTGTTTCGAGCTTGCTGGCGATGTCTTCAGGATGTTTTTGGTTTGCACCACCGCCGATGTTATATAGCGTGTGGGTTCCGTTTGCGGTTGTTTGCACGTGCGGGTTGGTGCACGTGTTTGTGGGGGCTTTTGGTTGTTGTTTGGGTGTGTTTCTACTAACAAACGATTTCCATTTATGCCTGCAGTTGGTTATATTTCGTTTGGTGTTTAAAGTTTTGCTAAGTGTGGATTGGCTTAGTATTAACCATGTTTTCAGTTAAACATAGGTTGCACCTTTTTGTCAAATGCTGTATGGTGAGGCTCTTTTTATGATTTCAGGATATATTGTAGCTTGTTTTGCATCTGTAAGTTTCCAGATATATTTGCTCTGTTCGTTTGGGTTTTTATATTTTCTTTTATTGATATGACGTTTGTGTTTGCTTATCTGGTTTTGAAGTGGTTTCGTGATCCTTTGTAAGTTTTCTTTTATTCATTTTCTGATGTTACAGTTTGCCTGGTATACAATGTTTTGTGGAGACATTTATTGTTAGTGGGCACTGCTCCTTTCTCGTGCAATTGCAAGATTTCCTTTCTTACCTTCTTTGCTGTGTTGATTTTCATTTTGTTGGATGCGTCAATCAGGTTTTTTGAGGTTGGGCATACATGAGTACGATAGTTTGACAGTGTTTTTGTTAATTATTTTGGAAGTTTGTGCTCTTTTGGAAATGAAAGTGCTAGGATTTTGAAGTAAACAGAATTATTTACCTATGTTTGTTTTTGTATGCATGCATCATGAAAAGATTTAAACGGTGCAGAATTGTAAAGCAAGCAATTAACACCCGCTCTTAGTTTAACACATCAAAAACAGCATTTAACGGTCAGTTGCATGTGATTTCTTTCTCATATTAAGAGAAGGGAAAGGAACAGCAGAAAATCAGGCAATAAACATGAAGAACTCTGGAATGAACACAAGCACCACAGGACATGACATGAGCATACTGATCTTTAAACAGCACGCGAACATTCCTCAGCAGACCATATATGGTGAGGCCTGTTCCCAGTGGATACTCCCATCCGTCCTTGACGTTCTGACATCTCCTAGAGGCACTCCCACAAAGGAGAAACATCGGTCTCCCCAACATGTCTAATGCCATGACTTTGGGTGGGGGTTTTTGAACGCTTAGTATAAACAAGCGGAATATATTACGCATTTCCTTGACTGTACATTCCTCATCTGTAAAATAGACGCCACGTGATCTTCTTCTTGAAATTTCTTAATGAAACAGCAAGAAACGTAAACAGTGTGAACGCCGTGGTCTTTATCTTTTAATCAGAAGGGAATTAACGGAACTGGACCATTCACGACAAGAACAAACACGACGTTTAAACAATGTATGTAGACTTTAAACTCAGGATTCTTTTTCCGTTTAACACTCACTTCATCTTCTGTTGTGAATGGATGTTAAACGTTGTACTCAATGCTGAAAGCTCTAGGGATATCTTTCCAAAGTATTACAGCCCTTACCTCTGTCTGCATGTACAAATAATAGCTACGTTTTCTTTTGGTGGCACGAGGGACCTGGAATCTCCCTCTCAGCTGCACAATTTCCCTCTCAACTGCAAGCAGTGCAAATGTCATAATCAGGAAAGTTTTCTTAAAGTATCTTACACTGCTGTGTGGTTTCTAAGGTTTTTCCGGCTAGGGTTTGGCTATATTAAGGCATTGGTTAGTGGTCAGGTTAGAGGCTAGGGTTAGCCTATAATAAGGGATTGGGATTTGGGTCTGCGTTAGGGCTAGGGTTAGCCTTTAATAAGGGATTGGATTAGGGTCAGGTTTAGGGCTAGGGTTAGCTATAATAAGGGATTGGATTAGGGTCAGGTTAGGGCTAGGGTTAGCTTTAATATGGGATTGGATTCAGGGTCAGGTTATGGATAGGGTTAGCTATAATAAGGGATTGGATTAGGGTAGGTTAGGGCTAGGGTTAGCCTATAATTTTTTAAGGGGATTGGATTAGGGCTTCAGGTTTGGGCTAGGGTTAGCTATCAATAAGGGATTGGATTAGGGTCAGGTCAGGGCGTGGGTTTAGCCTATAATAAAGGGATTGGGTTTTAGGGTCAGGTCAGGGATAGGGTTTAGCCTATAATAAGGTTGGATTTGGGTCTGGTTAGGGCTAGGGTTAGCCTTATAATAAGGGATTGGATTAGGGTAAGTGTTAGGTGGCTTAGGGTTAGGCTAATAATAAGGGATTGATTTGGGTCAGGTTAGGGCTCGAGGTTTAGCCTATATAATAAGGGGATTGGATTAGGGTCAGGTCAGGGCTAGGGTTAGCCTATATTAAGGGATTGGATTTGGGTCAGGTTAGGGTTAGGGTTAGCCCTATAAATAAGGGATTGGATTAGGGGTCAGGTCAGCGGCTAGGGTTCAGGCATATTATAAAGGGATGGAGTTGGTCTGGTCGCAGGGCTTGGGTTTAGCCTAAATAAGGGATTGGATTAGGATCAGGTCAGGGCTAGGGTTAGCCTATAATAAGGGAATTGGATTAGGGTCAGGGTCTGGGCTAGGGTTAGCCTATTAATTAGGGATTGGTTTAGGGGTCAGGTTGGGCTAGGGGTTAGCCTATAATAAGGGGATTGGATTCGGGTCAGGTCAGGGCTAGGGTAGCCTATTATAGGATTGGATGAGGTCAGGTCATGGTAGGTTAGCCTATAATAAGGGTTTGGATTAGGGTCAGGTCAGGGTTAGGGTTAGCTATAATAGGGATTGGATTGGGTCAGGTCAGGGGCTAGGGTTAGCCTATAATTAAGGGAGTGAATTCGGGTCAGGTTAGGGTAGGGTAAGCTTATAAATATGGGATTGATTAGGTCAGGTTAGGGCTTGGGTTAGCTATATTATGGGATTGGGATTAGGGTCAGGTTAGGCTAGGGTTAGCCTATAATAAGGGATTGGATTAGGGTCAGGTTAGGGCTAGGGTTTAGCTATATATGGGATTGGATTTGGGTCAGTCAGGGCTAGGGTAGCTATAATAAGGGTTTGGATTAGGGTCAGGTTAGGGCTTGGGTTAGAATATTATTATGGTTTGGATTAGGGTCAGAGTCAGGGCTAGGGTAGGCCTTTAATAAGGATTGGATTAAGGGTCAGGCAGGGCTAGGGTTTAGCCTATAATAAGGGATTGGATTTGGGTCAGGTCAGGGCTTTGGGGTTAGCCTATAAATAAGGGATTGGATTAGGGTCAGGTAGGGCTAGGGTTAGCCTATAATAAGGATTGGATTAGGGTCAGGTTAGGGATAGGGTTTGCCTATAATAAGGGATTGTTTAGGTTCAGGTCTGGGCTAGGGGTAGCCTTAATAATGGATTGGATTAGGGTTTTCAAGGTCAGGGCTTGGGTTTTGCCTATATTATGGGATTGGATTAGGGTCGGGTTAGGGCTAGGGTTAGCCTATAATAAGGGATTGGATTAGGGTCAGGTCAGGGCTAGGGTTAGCCTATAATAAGGGATTGGATTAGGGTCAGGTTAGGGCTGGTTTGCCTATAAAAGGATGCGGAGATTAGGGTGGGTCAGGGCTAGGGTTGCCTTTAATAAGGGATTGGATTAGGGTCAGGTTAGGGTTGGGTTAGCTATTATAAGGGATCTGGATTTGGTCAGGTCAGGGCGCGTGGGTTCAGCCTGATATAATATGGGATTGGATTAGGGTCAGGTTAGGGCGTGGTTGCCTATATTAAGGGATTGGATTAGGGTCAGGTTAGGGCTAGGGTTAGGCTTAATAAGGATTGGATTAGGGTCAGGGCAGGGGTAGGGTAGCTATATTAAGGGGATTGGATTAGGGGTCAGGTTTGGCTAGGGTTAGCATATAATAAGGGATCGGATTAGGGTTTTTTTTTTTTTTTTTTTTTTCAGGTCAGGGCTAAGGGTTAGACTATAATAAGGGATTGGATTTGGTGTCAGGTCAGGGCTTGGGTTAGCCTATAATAAGGGATTGGTTAGGGTGAGTCAGGTCAGGGTTCTAGGGTTAGCCTATAATAAGGGTTGGTTTAGGGTCAGGTCAGGGCTAGGGTTAGCCTATAATAAAGGGATTGGATTGGGTCAGTTAGGGCTAGGGTTAGCTATAATAGGGGATTGGATTAGGGTTCAGGTCAGGGCTAGGGTTAGCTATAATAAGGGATTGATTAGGGTCAGGTCAGGGCTAGGTTAGGCCTATATAAGGGATTGGATTCAGGGTCAGGTTAGGGCTAGGGTTAGCCTATAATTAAGGGATTGGATTAGGGTCAGGTCAGGGCTAGGGTTAGCCTATAATAAGGGATTGGTTATTTGGGTCAGGTTAGGGTAGGGTTAGCCTATTAATAAGGGATTGATTAGGTAGGTCAGGGGCTAGGGTTAGCCTATAATAAGGATTGGATTAGGGTTCAGGTTTAGGGCTTGGGTGAGCCTATAATAAGGATTGGAGTAGGGTCAGGTAAGGCGTGGGTTAGCCTTTAATTAAGGGATGTTTGGCTTTTTTAGGGTCAGGTTTAGGGCGTGGGTTAGGCCTTACTAAGGGATTGGATTAGGGTCTGGTTAGGGCTAGGTTAGCCTTATAATTAAGGGATTGGATGAGGGTCAGGTCCAGGGTAGGGTTAGCCTATAATAAGGGTTTGGATTTGGGTCAGGTTAGGGTAGGTTTGCCTATATTAAGGGATTCGGATTAGGGTATGGTCAGGGCTAGGGTTAGCCTATTAATAAGGGGATTGGATTAGGGGTCAGGTTAGGGCTAGGGTTAGCCTATAATATGGGATTGGTTTTGGGTCAGGTCAGGGCTTTAGGGTTAGCTATGATAAAAGGATTGGATTAGGGTCAGGTTCGGGCTAGGGTAGTTAGCCTATAATAAGGGTTTGGATTAGGGTCAGGTCAGGGCTAGGGTTAGCCTATAATGAAGGGATGGATTAGGGTTCAGGTCAGGGCTTTGGTTTAAGGTCGTGCTAGACTGATGAAAAAGAATTCCAACGACTGTCGTTCAGCTTAAACACCACTACGCTTGTGATCAGCTTAACCACACTACGTGGGGTTCTATAGCTCTAACACTTACGCTGTCGTTTCAGCTTAACACACTACGCTG
>CM031597.1:25908338-25911850 GCA_018398815.1 Conus ventricosus
GTTTTTCTGGATGTTTTTGTCAAGGAGTTGAGAATATTCCCTTAGGTTCCATTTTGTAGTAATTGCTAGTTTTGTCAGCCTTCACAAATATTTTTTTGTCATTTTGTACTTGTTTTATTTGGTTTTTTAATGTTGTTTGGAAATCGTTGTTAGATTTTTTGAATTCAATATTGGTTATCATTCTTTTCATTTGATCTTCAAAGGGTTTCATATCGTCTATGACTGGTGGTGATCGCCATGATTTGAAATCGAGGTGTTTTTGTCCCTTTTTTTTGCATTCGGGTTCAGGAAAAAGATGCTTTCCATCTCATATTGCGTACAAACTTTTGGGTTTGTTCTATTAATCTTTTTAAGTAAAATTGTGGGTTGAAACCGTATGTTTTTTGTTGCTGCCAAAAGTTGTTTTCCTCCATTTTAAATCTTGGGGCCCAGTGTAAACGTGGGGAAATAAGAGAATAAAAAACCCAAAAGAGTAAAATGTTTTAAAAGTGCTCGACCCTTGGGGAGCAACATTTGTAAAATTGATTTTAAAAAAAGGAAGGTTAAAACTCGAGGTTAAAACTTACAAATTTTTTTCGGCTTGCTGCGCTGTCATCAGGATGTTTTTGGTTTGCCCACCCCCCCGATTTTATATGCGTGGGGTTCCCGTTTCGGTTGTTTGCACGGGGGGTTCCCCCTGACGTGTTTTTGGGGGTTTTTGGTTTTTTTTTTGGGGTGTGTTCCTAACAACGATTTCCATTTTCCCTGCGTTGTTTACTATTTCTTTTTTGGTTTTTTAAAGTTGCAAAGTGTGGTTTGCATGTAAAAACCTTTTTCAGTTAAACATAGGTTGAAAATTTTTGAAAATTGCTTTTGGGTGTGCTCTTTTTATGATTTTCCGGTATATTGTAGTTGTTTTTGATCTTTAATTTTCCAGATATTTTGCTCGTTTGTTTGGTTTTTTTTTTTTTTCTTTTTGAATGATGTTTGGGGTTTTGCTATCGGGTTTTTGAGTGGTTTTCAGTGACCCCTATGTATGTTTCTTTTTCATTTTTTTATGTTACAGTACCCTGGTATACTTTTTTTTTGTGGAGAATTTTTGTTTAGTGGGCATGTCCTTTCTCGTGCAATTGCAAGATTTCCTTTCTTCCCCCTTCTTTGCTGTGTTGATTTTCATTTTGTTGGATGCGTCAATAGGTTTTTTGGGGTTTGGGGATACATGAGTACGATAGTTTGACAGTGTTTTTTTAAATTTTTGGACAGTTTGTGCTTTTTGGGGAAATGAATTTGCTGGATTTTAAAGATTCTTTCCCTTGTTTTTTTTTGTTGCATGATGAAAAAGTTTTTAAACGGTGCAGAATTGTAAGCAGCAATTAAAACCCGCTTTGTTTAAACACCAAAAAAAAAAAAAAAGCATTTAACGTGTCGTTGATGTTTTTTCTTTACATATTAGGAAAAGGGAAAAAAAGGAAACAGCAAAAATTTCAGGAAAAAAACATAAAATTTAAAAAATGAACACAAGCAAAAGGGAATTGAAATAGCATGATCTTTAAACAGCACGCTGAAACATTCCTCAGCAGACCACTATAGGTGAGGCCTGTCCGTGGAGACCCCCACCCCTTTTCCTTGACGTTCGACCCCCTTAAGGCACCCCCCACAAAGGAGAAAAAAATCGGTTGAAAAAAAGTTAAAGCCTGACTTGGGGGGGTTGAACGCTTAGTATAACAAACGGAATTTTCGCATTCCTTGCTGTACATTCCTCATCTGTAAAATAGACGCCAAGTGAAATTTTTTCTTGAATATCTTAAATGAAAAAGCGAAAGAAAAAGGTGAAAAGCCGTGGTTTGATTTTTTAATCAAGGAAATTAAGGAAGGCCCCAAACACGACGAAAAAAACGAGTTTAAAAAAAGTAGACTTTAAACTCAGCTTCTTCGTTTTAAAACCCACTTTTTTGTGTGAAAAGGATAAAAGTTGTACTAAAGGCTGAAGCCTGGGATATCTTTCCCAAAATATACACGCCCCCTTTCTCTGTCTGCTTACCAAAAATAGTGTTTTCTTATTTGGTGGGCGGAGACCCCGGAAATCTCCTCTTGCTGGCACATTTCCCTCTCAATGCAGCAGGAAAAATATAATCAGGGAAATTTATTCTTACAAGTTCTTTCACAGCTGGTGGTTTTTTTAAGGTTTTTCAGGGCTGGGTTAGCCTATAAAAAGGGGGTTGGTTTTGGGTAGGTTAGGGTAGGGGTTTGCCTTAATAAGGGTTGGTTAGGGTAGGTTAGGGTAGGGTTTGCCCATAATAAGGGTTGGTTTTGGGGCAGGTTTGGGTGGGTTAGCCCTTTAAAAAGGGATTGGATTAGGGTCAGGTTAGGGCTGGGTTTGCTATAATAAGGGATTGGATTAGGGTAGGTTTTGGGGTGGGTTAGCCTATAAAAGGATTGGATTAGGGCGGTTTTGGGCCCGGGTTAGCCCTTTTTTAAAGGGTTGGATTAGGGTAGGTTAGGGCTGGGGTTTGCCCATAATAAGGGTTTTGGATTTGGGTGGGAGGGGTGGGGTTGCCCATAAAAAGGGATTGGGTTAGGGTTTGGGGCGGGCTTGGGTTAGCCCATAATAAAGGGGTTGGTTAGGGGCAGGTTGGGCTAGGGTTGCCAAAAAAGGGGTTGGATTGGGTCGGTTAGGGCTGGGTTGCCTATAATAAGGATTTGGTTAGGGTCAGGTTAGGGGTTGGGGTTGCCCTTTTAAGGGGTTGGATTAGGGTCAGGTCGGGGTAGGGTTACCCATAATAGGGATTGGATTTGGGTCAGGTTGGGTAGGGGTTTGCCTATAATAAGGGGTTGGATTTTGGGTAGGTCAGGGTGGGTTAGCCTAAATAAAGGAAATTTGGGTTAGGGTCTGGTCGGGGTAGGGTTAGCCCTTTTAAGGGATTGGGGGTTAGGGTCAGGTAGGGTGGGTTGCCTATAATAAGGGGTTGGATTGGGTTTTGGTCAGGGCTAGGGTTGCCCTTTAATAAGGGTTGGTTAGGGTCAGGTTAGGGTGGGTTAGCCCTTTAATAAGGGGTTGGGGTTGGGGCGGTCAGGGCTAGGGTTAGCTTAATAAGGGATTGGTTTTTGGGGAGGTCAGGGTGGGTTGCCCATAAAAAGGGGGTTGGATTAGGGGCAGGTCGGGTGGGTTGCTTAATAAGGGATTGGTTAGGGTCAGGTCAGGGCAGGGTTGCCATATAAAGGGGTTGGTTTTGGGTCAGGTTGGGCTGGGTTAGCCCCTTAAAAAGGGGTTGGGTTTGGGTCAGGTTTTTGGGCTAGGGGGTTGCCCATAATAAAGGGGTTGGGTTGGGTCAGGTTTGGGCTAGGGTTAGCCTATAATAAGGGGTTGGATTGGGTCAGGTTTGGGCTGGGTTAGCTATAATAGGGAATTTTGGGGGGCCTGGGTTACCTATAATAAAAAAAATTTGGGGAAGGGCTAGGGTTAGCCCATAATAGGGGTTGGATTAGGGGGCAGGTTAGGGCTAGGGTTAGCCTATAAAAAGGATTGGTTAGGG
>CM031597.1:25919450-25924450 GCA_018398815.1 Conus ventricosus
GGACAGTCGAATCTTCTTTCACAAGCGTTCTCTCCAAACGTAATCTGTGGATCTTCAAAGGCGAAACTCCTAACCTAAAGCGGATAAAAAGTGTTCTAACCCTGAGATGTTTCAAGTGATTCAGATACGGCGCTAGAGATAAGGAAGATTTAAATGTGCTATAGAAAGAACATCGTTCACTTGAATTAATGTTTCTTGACCATTCTTGACTATATGACCTAACAAGTCTGTCCTTAAACTCGGCTAAAAAAATTTTCTCATCGCCCACTCCTTGATTTTCCCAAACTTCTTCAAAGCCATACTGATACAGAGTGTAACAAACAGATGACGCCCATGTTTTTCTGTTTTGTTCATGAAGCTATAAAAGCATTCTGTAAGTTTTGAATGGCAACCGGTGAGGAGACATTTTTATTACACGTAACCAGTTTCTAATATACTTTACGAATATGTTAATGTATAATGGGTAACGACCTGTTTCACCGTAGACCATGAGATTTGGTGTTTTAACGGAAATATTCAAAAATCTTTTTAATGCAAACAAGTGAACTCTCTCAATGGCTGTTAGATCATATCCAATGCCCCACATCTCTGCACCATAGCTGAGCATGGGCTGGATTTGCGTATCAAAAAGCTTAAAGAATATTGAAGGAGATCTTTCTCCTAGTGACCAGAGTAGTCGGAAAATACATATAACTCCCTTTTTCGCACGATTAGCAATATCATTCAAAGCATGCGAGAACGACAAACGAGAAGAAAGATAGATACCAAGATACTTATACATGTTAACCAGTTCCATTCGATATTACCATAATACCACCGCTCTCGCGCAGCAACATGTCCTCCATTTCTGAATATGATTATGTTTGATTTGTCGAGGTTAACTTCCAGGTCTAGTTTCATAGCAACCTCATGCAAAATATTTAGCTGGTTTTGTAGACCACAAACAGAATCAGATGCCAATACAACATCATCTGCAAACATAAGAATAAAGATTTCAGCAAGGTCTGGTATAAGCTGGATGCCATGTCTGCCAGATTTTGTGATTTCCTCCGCAAGTTCGTTTATAAGAAGAGAAAACAAAATAGGACTACAAATTTCTCCTTGTTTCAGACCCCTGGGTGCATAGAAATGATTCTGTCAGCTCACTACCACAACGAACTTTAGCTTTCACTACTCTGTACATGCTTTGTATGGCTCTGTACATTTTACCATTTATACCATGTTTCTTTAATATGGTCCAGAGCTTAAGTCTACTCACCGAATCGAATGCTTTTCTGAAGTCAATAAAGGCTATATACAACTTTTTATGGTACAACAATTGTTTCTGGACCATGCCGAAAAGAGTGAATAAATGATCGATAGTGCTATGTTGTTTTCGAAAACCGGCCTGACTGTCATTTAAAATGTTATTATTTTCAATCCACTGGGTTAGCCTTTTGTTTAAAATGAAGCTGTACAGTTTGCTGCACACATTTAATAAAGAGATGCCTCTATAGTTTTCTGGGGTATTTTGGTCGCCTTTCTTATGTAGAGGTTGTATAACAGCCTCAGACCAATCATCCGGATATCGACCTGATGAAAATAATTTATTAAAGAATTTCACCAAGTACGGAACAATAGTAGTTGCTGAATGTTTAAGAAATTCGTTGATAATTCCATCTGGTCCCGCCGCTTTACCATTTTTTAAACTGCGCAGTGCTGAGTATATTTCCAATTCAGTAATATCCTTTTCAAGCATATCAAAGTTGATATCTTCACTAGAAGTAGTGTCTAAGTTATCACCTTCGCTGTTGTTATCATCACCTTCTACTTCTTCTGAATTGAACACTCTGAGAAATGATTATACCATTCCTCCTTGGTTATTGTATTTTGTAGAGAACGCTTTGTTATATGCGATTTGAGTTTGCCCCAAAATGCCTTTGGATCATTGATTGTTTTATGTAGGGATTCAACGACGTTTTTACGATGCTCAGCGCTTTTCATTTTTAGAAGATTTTTATATTCTCTGCGTTTCTGAGCATATGTCTCTCTGTCCTCAATATCATTTGTTCTATTAAATGTTCTCAGAAACTGCCGAGTAACTCGTCTACTTTCTTTGCACTCTAGGTCAAACCAAATCTGCTTTCTTTCTTTCCCTACAATTACCCGTTTCATCATGCATGTCCGGCGTTTAAAATACCCTCATTAAACCTTTTAAGAGACGCGTTGATATCATGATCAATCAAATCAGCTGCTTCCCGAAAACAAGTCTTTATCTCTTCTGTTCCCAAACCTGCGAGAAATTCATCCCTCGAATCAGAATTCCAAACGTATTTTTCCAGTGTAAATGATTTTGCTCTGATTTGTGAACACGGGACTGTTTCTCTTGCTATACCAACATACAATTCCACTGGCATATGTTTCGATTCAATTTTTTGAGCAACATTCAATGACTGTAGCAATGATATCAAATTTTTTGACACAATAAAGTAGTCAATGACACTGTTGCCAGTAGATGAAATGTAAGTAAAATTTCCGCTAGTTCTATCGACACCTGTTCCATTTAAAATGACCAAACTAAACTGATCACAAGTGTTCAATAAATATCTGCCGTATTCATTAATTGTTTGATCTTTAGATGAGCGTTTGTTGTCCTTACTGTTTCGCATTCATCAGCGAAAACATCTAGAACAAGATCGTCGACATCAATTTCGTTGAAATTTTCACTTCCGGTACGTGCATTCATATCACCCATAATTATAAAAGTAACATCACCTACTAATTCAATAATATCAAGAATACATTCCTCAATGATAGAGATAACCATTTTGTATCTCTGTATCTTTATAATAAACGGAGTGGATGGGTGGGACATAACAGCCTAGCAAAACAGACGGAGCGTCTGTGCCCATGATGTCACCAGAGACTTTAAGTGCAATAATGTTATCGAATTTAAATCAATTCTATCAAAGTACTCACTCAATTCTTTTTAACAAGTAGCACAACACCTCCAGACAGACGAGCTGTTGGTGCGTCATTGACCTTGTGACGGTCTCCAACGCTCCCCCTCGTTAATAAAATATGATTTTCATAATTCAAGGGATGCAGGGGGTTTTATAGACAGAAGTATTTACGCTTTCACACACCAAAAGCGCTCTCGCAAGGCACACGCACTCTGTCCCACTCCAATCGCGCCCGCACAAAGGTGACGGGAAACCAATAACATTTCATAGAAAATAATCTAACTTTTATTCAACTTGCAGCGAGCCCCTCACCCGTTCACTACCAACACAACTATCTGTATCATACAACAATGTAACAGCATACCAGACAATTTAATAAATCGCATCCGTGTTCTTCAGTTATTCTTACTTAGCCAGGAAAGACAATATTCCCACTATTCAGTTTGCGCACTTATAACCTTAAGAGCAAATAAAGCGTCCATACTTGCCAGCATACCTTGGTTGACCATTTCTCTCATCCCACTTGCGACTATGACTGAAGCTGCCACACCGTTGTGTCCTCCCCGATTGCCAAATCCCCAGTTGGGGGACACTGGCAACGTAGCTTGAGTCCACCCTCACACCGAGTCTCCCGGACCCACCGTACTTCGCCCTCTCCACGTAAAGGTCCCTGTCGGCCTCTCCCACAGGTCTTCTCTGGCTGCAAAACCTCACCGTTGTCTGGCAGCTCCCTGTCTTAGGCCCCAACAGGCTGACACGTCTTGCTGTCGACAGTCCCACACGGAGACAATTCTCTCTCGTCGTCGCTCGAGGCTACAGCAACCTCCACTGTCATACGTCCCCACCCAGGAGAACAACGAGGCGACAGCTAACCTCTGGCTTCACGCTTGTATTTTCTTGATGCCCTCAGCAAGACGGGCGATTCACATTTCCCTTAAGTGAGTCACACACTATCCTGGTTTTCCAAGCACCTTATATTCGTTCTCAAAGAAAGAAGAACCCGAGTTTAACTGGCTCAACCAATGGAATCACTGGCACACACACCATCACAGCCCATTGTACCATAAATCCCCAAGTTATTTTTATTCCACCAATGGAATCACTAGTCACCTACACACACACACACACCACAGCTGCTAGCGCCAACAAAGACTTGGGCACCCAGTGGTTAATGCATAACCTCCTATTCAAACTCATGTTCGATTCCCCCAAGCTACCCATTGAACTAACAGCCTGGACCTCTCTTCCAGCCATGACTGATGCTTCAAGTATTTACTACCTCTATAGACAACAAGGCGCAAACCACTCGATAGGCTGCAGCCTTCCATTCATTCCTCAGAACAAGGACAACTGAATGGTCGCTGTACTCTGCCTGCAGGCTGACGGTCACCTACCCGTGACGGTCACCTGACACGATTGCCTTCCTTTCAGGCCCACGGGAGAGTCCAGTGAATAGCCAGTGCTCAAAGTGGACACTCTTCTCTACCCAGGACTGGCAGGTCGCCAACTCCTTGTCACTATCCCTCGGACATGCGAAACACTTCCCAGCACTCTCCCTCCTTCAGTATACGACTCAGGGTATCCCCCCCCTGGTGATGCCTGAATTCGCACACTTGAAGACCCAAGGAACGTGCTCCCAACAACAGCAACTACCCTTAATTTGCCTAAATGCTCGAGAACCTTCGGCCGACTCATTACAGACCTTAACACCAGGAGCCATAAAAACCACATGATTTGGAAATAATAAATTCAAAGCATGGCGCGGGCCGAAATCCTATTCTTTATTCAGGGGATCTGGGAGTGTCTTCTTTGCATTGTTCTGAGATGCACTATTCGAAACGGAGTCTTGCAGAGTTAACTGTCTCTTTTCCCTGACACTGTGCACTGAAGCGCTTCTCAGTCTTGAAGAAGGGCCTTTTTTCGAAGTCCTGGGTCTGTCGTGCCTACTGTCTTTCTTGGGCGCTTCATAATCGGCAGTGGAGGCTTTGTCACTGCTGATGCTGGCGTCTGCAGACTGATCTTCAGAAGAACAGTTAGCTTCCGATTTTGCTTCTGTGG
>CM031597.1:25931950-25936950 GCA_018398815.1 Conus ventricosus
GTAGACTTGCACACACACATAAAAAATCACTCTGACCTCAATTTCGGACGCTTTGATGGCAGTCCACACAATAGAGAACTTTAGCGGCGACTTTCGTTCAATCGGCGTCTTCGTCGCGTGACGTCAAACACGGCTTCCGCCCTACAGCCCCGCTGTTCTATGTTGGCGTGTTAGCAGCGTCCGGAGTCGTCTGCTGTACTTTGGAAGAGTGGCGTCCCCTGTATGTCATCTAGATCAACAAATGTGCTCGTATGCACTGACACATTTCACGTAGACTACAAATACTTCCACATGGAGTATCATGTTGTTGTTCTACTGGAGTAAACAAAAATTTACAGATTCAAAACAACCAAGGTGTAGGAGGCTTCACAGGCCTCCTTGGGTTTCTATGACAAATAAACGACTGACTCTTGAGTCCAGGCCAAACGTTCAGCCAATTTTGTTGTCGAATCGATTCAGCTTACATTTTACTTTGTAGTGATTCTTTTGGGCTTTTAGCACCGTGACATACCGTGTAATACAACAGAAAATGTGTAGACTAACGTTTTTGTTTACAAATTGGAAGAACTTACCGATTATAAAGCAGACAACTGGGCTCGTAAAGATCGCTTCCACGAGCGGCGTTAAAAACCCGATTGAACGACGCGCTCAGCCGGCCGCGGCCTTGCTTGGCAAGGTTGCGCATGCGCACACCCATGGGGATGCTACTTTAAGGCTGTTATGAGCTGCATCCTGTAGTCTAATTTACCTCTGTTCAGGAGCAGTTATGTCCCTTAATATCTTAATGGAGTGTCCTGCGCGTGCCTGTACCCATCGTCAACACAGCGCAGGCCTCCAAGGGTGGTACAGGACTGCTCTAAAGGCAGGTGAAGACAGTGCTTCTCTGGGTCCTCCCCAGCACCTTCGGGTGTTTCTTTTTCTTCTTTGCCTTAACTAGGCTGACCCTGGAGAAAGGTCCAGTGACGGTGAGGAAAGACCCACTGACCACAGGGAAAGTCCTGTTGACAGTGGGAAAGACTACAACTTTGGATTCTCTCTTGAGGGTACATAAGACCGCATGGCGAAAGCTTGGCTGTGTCTGGAGTGGCACCGTATTCATCTGTCCGTGGGCAGGGGTGGTTGGGGTCTGTGGGGTGTGCTCGGCAGCTGGAGGGTGGTGTTTTTCGCCGGTGGGCTCTGCAGTCATGAAATACGGGCTGGTACACCCATGGGGATGCTACTTTAAGGCTGTTATGAGCTGCATCCTGTAGTCTAATTTACCTCTGTTCAGGAGCAGTTATGTCCCTTGATATCTTAATGGAGTGTCCTGCGCGTGCCTGTACCCATCGTCAACACAGCGCAGGCCTCCAAGGGTGGTACAGGACTGCTCTAAAGGCAGGTGAAGACAGTGCTTCTCTGGGTCCTCCCCAGCCCTTCGGGTGTTTCTTTTTCTTCTTTGCCTTAACTAGGCTGACCCTGGAGAAAGGTCCAGTGACGGTGAGGAAAGACCCACTGACCACAGGGAAAGTCCTGTTGACAGTGGGAAAGACTACAACTTTGGATTCTCTCTTGAGGGCACATAAGACCGCATGGCGAAAGCTTGGCTGTGTCTGGAGTGGCACCGTACTTCATCTGTCCGTGGGCAGGGGTGGTTGGGGTCTGTGGGGTGTGCTCGGCAGCTGGAGGGTGGTGTTTTTTCGCCGGTGGGCTCTGCAGTCATGAAATACGGGCTGGTACACCCATGGGGATGCTACTTTAAGGCTGTTATGAGCTGCATCCTGTAGTCTAATTTACCTCTGTTCAGGAGCAGTTATGTCCCTTGATATCTTAATGGAGTGTCCTGCGCGTGCCTGTACCCATCGTCAACACAGCGCAGGCCTCCAAGGGTGGTACAGGACTGCTCTAAAGGCAGGTGAAGACAGTGCTTCTCTGGGTCCTCCCCAGCACCTTCGGGTGTTTCTTTTTCTTTTCTCCAATAACACTTCTGAGACTTGGCGCAGAAGACAATAACTGGTCCAACACCTGCGACTGGTCATAGGGGAACAAAGTTGAAATGTAGAGCACTGGTCAGCCGTCCAAGGGGAGACACCAGGGAGACACGAGTGCTCAGGAGGTAGGCAGGCCTTACTGGCTGTCGAAGACGAAGGCTCGCGGGAAGGAAGGGCGAGTCGTGGCCTTGAAGAAGACTGCCACACCACAGGAGGGGAAAGAAGGACAGCTCAAACACTTCATCCAGAGCACTCAGCCAGCTGGACCGGCACCTCAGATGAAAAATCCCTACAAAGTGAACAGCACCATAAATAACTCAATCTACCAACTATTCTACATTAAAAGTATTGATAGATTAGTAAGAGTAGAATCGAAACGACCAAACCCGTACAACTCAGCAAAAACACATGAACTCGGGGGAGGATCAAACAAGCAATACCCGACCAACAAGCAGGGACAGAGAGTGTGCAGAGCAGGCGTGACTGACTCCAAAGCCATACTCATCTGCGCAAATCTAGCAGTCGAATGTTGACAGCTGAGTAGTATTCATCGGAAATAAAATTTATCTCTGGCTATGTAAACGGCACACGTTCCAAAATCGTGCGTGTGACACTTGGGAGTTTGTACTTGATTCTAAAAGCACGACAGCATTACTACCAGAAAATGGCATTGAAAGGAAATATTTCTTGCCGGCATAGAGCTTAAAGTATACAATCAGATTCACAGCCAGAGAGCTCGCTCAAGTGGCAACAGCATTCCTAGCAGCATTACTGATTTGCAAAAGAAACTAAAATTAGCTGTGAGATGAAAATGTGTCAAGTTTTATACAGAGGGCATTTTAAGCAAACAGTTTTGATAAACGTTGATCAGCATAGTGTATATACGTAGCTTATGAGCATTCACGTGCAGCTCACCACAACTGCGCCCCTCGCGCCATTCAAATTCAGACATTTTTTTTCCCATGCACCCCGAAAGGCAGAACGTGATTTCCCCGTTAACAGTGTTCAGCATCTATAATCCAAAGTAACTAAAAAACCCAGTGCTTGCACGGCGCCGGAAAACTCACGTTTCTGACACAAAATCATGCCAAGTCTTGACGCCACGGACAGGAAAGCGTCATCAAGCAGTGATAGGAAAGTTATCCAACTGTTGTCGTAAAAGCACTGGGAGAGTGGTAGTCGCAACAATCTGACGTTTGCAGGTTGCAATGAAAGCCACTGCCAGCTCTCAGAATAGTGCCAGAGACGGGGAACCTGGTGTGACTACTGCTCAACAAGACCACTGGATCAGCTGCCATCACGTGAGAAAGCCATTGCTTCCTGATGCTTAAACGGCCTATACAACCATTGGCATGAACAGGCAGCCATCAGAGTGGACACTGCACGACGCAGGCCGACAGAACGACGCTGTACTGCCGTTTTCTTGCGGGGTGACCAGCACCGGCTCCACGATACAGGAGGCATCGACTGGAATGGATCCAGCAGCACCGGAAATGAACTTGTCAGCTATGGCGAGACGTTTATTGACTACCGGAAGTCGTTTCTGCACCAGCCATGCTGACCATCGCATGTCTGAGGAGCGGCCAAGAGAACTATGCTGAGAACATCATCTTCCATCCCAGCCACTTTGGAGATTCCAGTGTCGTGATCGTGCGTGGAATTGGCTTCATTAGAACATTAGCCGTGGTTGTGGAAACATGATTGCGATTTATTGACCAGGTACGGAGATCATAAATCATAGTTTACTTAAAAAATAGTATAGCCATTCATCCTTTAGGGACACTTCTTCCAAACTACAATTAAAAAAAAAATTGTTGTACCAATTTTCATCAAAATCGATCGATTTGAACTGACTAAAATTCCATTGCATTTGTTGATTGTTGATTGTGCAGCAGAAAGGCAAGGTCTTTCCTCATTGTCTCTCTGCAGCTGACTGTGGGGAGTATTGTTTTGTGCATTTGTTTGTGTATAACATGTAGATGTTTAAAGAAGACATACAGTCGAAAATTTACACAATCTGTTTCATATTACGTATTAAACAAGCATTACCTCACACTTTTTTTGTATCTCTAGTTGAATTTTGCCATCCTTTCACTATTTCTGCAGTCAGTTTCAGTATCCTTTCTAACCGTACACGTGTTATTTTGAGCAAGTTAACCTCTGGCATGTAAATTTCCTCTATCCACTCGTTTGTGCGTATGAGGGTGTGAAACGACTAGGGCAACCGGTGGTGTTATCACTTTAAACTTGATAAAATGCGTTGTTGATGCGCACTCCTCTGGAATGAATCTGTAGTTTTCACACAGAGACACGAAATGCTGATAGAAATATTGACATAAGAACTGTTTTCGGTGGCTGTGTTATTGCAAACAAATAATGTCTGGAAAACATCGTTGACAAAAAAATATAATTATCTTGGGTAAGATATGGGATGACGTAGCCAAAAGGGTAATGAAGACAGATTCCTGTGGGGTGAAAAAGTGAAAATTTATATGACAATGGCCCACACTTGGAGTCAAAGAGTGCAAATCTCTCGGTCATTAAAACAGTGCTACACACAGAAGATGGGTGAAAAGTGAGAGTAAGGAAAAAAAAACAAAAGCTTGGAATGGTGTTATCTGCATCATATGGTGTCACATTGAACGAGAGAACATTTGTCCTGTAGAATTAGGGGAGGGCGAGGGGTAAGAGAGAGGGAGGGTGGAAAGAAATAAGAAAGAAGTGTTGGGATGAGGGAAAGAGAAGGCATAGAAGAAGACCGAATATAGACACACTACACACAAGCGAGTATACGCATGTGAGGGCACGTCTCTCTCTCTCTCTCTCTTCTCCTCTCTTCTCTCTCTCTCTCTCTCTCTCTCTCCTCATCTCTCTCTCTCTCCTCCTCTCTCTCTCTCTCTCTCTCACGCGCACACACGCACACACACACATTTACAAACAAACTGAGACAGGGGAAGGGAGAAAACAAAGCAGGAAAGAAAAATGATTGCAGCTTGAGAACAATCACAGCCATGTAACATGGTGCAGGGACGC
>CM031597.1:25949450-25961869 GCA_018398815.1 Conus ventricosus
ATGCTTAGCGTGTGTTGAATGTGAGTAGGTGTTTGTGTGGGGTGGAAGGGGAACCTTCTGCGCTATGCCAGTGTTCGGCTCTCATTCTTTTTGCTTTTGCTTTGCTGGTAAGAGGCCACGTCCTCTGTTGGTAGCCATATTTCTTTTTCCACTTCGTCGTGGAGGGCAGCGGAACCGGGCCGGAACCCTTCGCTGGGCGGAAGGCAGTCCACTGAACTTTGAAAGGATCTCAATCCTTGGGCACCAACAACGTTCTTCAGAGTCGTTCCAGACTCTTACCTTCTTCGTTGGAGGTGGCGTATTTACTGGTGGGCTTTGGGCTCTTCGTTGAGTGAAGCTTGCCAGTAGTTTTCTTCTGTCTTCACCCGCCGTTCTGGTAAATATATATGTATAGGTATGGTGTGTTGTAATTTCGTTGGGTTTGAGAATTTGTACGCCAAGATGGGATTGGCATTTATTTGGTCAGTTCATATTTAAGTGACATTGAGGTCATTTATTTTGAGTTGGATGTTAAGCAATGGCTCTGTTTGGGGAGCTACTTGTATGTTTGACATGTATATCTAATTTTACAGTGGAGTCCGTCATATTTGGATAAAGGTTGGAGTCAGGATATTCCAGAAGCAATACTTCAAGGGTTGAAGCAAATTAGTTATTTTATTTTATTATTTTTTTTTTTTACATCAAGTCAGGTCCGAAACGGAACGAGTTGCCGCCGACTAACATTCAGTCGACTAGCGGAGATTTCCGATGTGGTGCTCCCGCCATTGGTTCCGCTCCTTGTCTTGTTTGTTTGTCTCTGTGGTTTTTCTTTTATTTGTTTTTTTTTTAATGAAAGTATTTTATAGATAAAATGGATTAATGTGTGAGTTTTATGGATATTTCATCTGGTATTAATTTAAAATGTAATGTGAACTTCCAAGTGTTTACTGCATTGCAATTTGTAATATAAATGAGAATATAATGTGAAGTATGAGAATTATGAGAATTATAGTTAAGGAAAAGAAGAAAACGGCAAGGATTCGGGAATACATGTAGATGAAACCAAAAGAAAATGGTGTTTGTAAAAGTTTATTCTTCAAATTTTTTAAATTGTACGTACACGGTTCACACATGCCCTGCATTCACACACATAATCCACAATCATCACGATTATGCGGCGAGGGACTGACATCCGCCGCAGGGCGTTTTCTTGTGTTTTTCGTTTCTTCTTGAGCGGAGATGGCCACAGTGCTGACGTTGGGCGACCTGGAGGATGTTCCCGGAGGGAAGGGGTTGCGTACGCAATCACTACGTATCTAAAGCACTACCAGTTATTAGCCCTACGACCAATAGATCTACGTGTCGTAAACCATACGACCCTTTAAGACTACGTGTCTATATCACTACAATTGACCATGTATCGAAAAAGCTATTCATGTTCGCGTTCTCTAAAAACTATACGTGTCTATATCGCTAGCCTGTTTGCTCTACAGCAGAAAGAAAGAAAAATAGTGACAACGGCCCGTTTGTATGGGATGGTGTAGCGCACATCACTACTGGATAATGTCAGTAGAGACTAGGGGAGGCGCTATATGTTCCCCCATGTCTATGTTCCCCAGGTCTGTTCCCCCACCCATATTTCCCCAGGTCAATGTTCCACCACCTACCTACCGTGCCGTACGTGACCTCGCGCCGTACGTGTCCTCGTGCCGTACGTGATCTCGTATCGTACGTGACCGGATGTCATACTTGTTACAGAATCTAAGTTGTATCCTGACTAGATATGTTGCAATGTTCATATCTTATGCTTTAAACCCGAGATAAGAGACGGAATACATTTAATTGTCACAAGATTGTATTGATCCTTTCTTTGCTTTGCTTTGTTTTTCTCTGTATTTGGTGACAGGAGTCATTGTTACTCATTAATTTGTTGTTCATTTACAGTTCTTTAGTTAATGTGTCAGTACACGCGTGTTTCCATAGCAATACGGGTTGGTGACCTTACGTTAAAATTCCTGAGTCCCTGAGTATATGTGGATGGTTTAGTGCGTCAAAATATATTTTTTGTAAATCATTTTCTTTCCTATGTTCCATCCCTCCTCCACGTTATATAAGGCCAAGAGCCCCTGGCCTAAGACCAAAGTACAATAAAAAAAAAATGTTCCGAGTTGTATTAATTTACGATAATTGAAATTACCAAAATACAGAAATCGAGAGTGGAGAGAGAGAGAGAGAGAGAGGAGAGAGAGAGAGAGGAGAGAGAGAGAGAGAGAGAAATTAGAGATAATTAGAGAGAGACAAAGACAGAGACAGCGATAATTAGAGAGAGAGAGAGAGAGAGAGAGAGAGAGAGAGAGAGAGAGGAGAGAGAGAGAGAGAGAAGATGCGGATTCAGAGAGACAGAAAGAGATAATCTAAGAACTCTCTCTCTCTCTCTCTCTCTCTCTCTCTCTCTCCCTCTCTCTCTCTCTCTCTCCTCTCTCTCTCTCTCTCTCTCTCATCTCTCTCTCTCTCTCTCTCTCTCTCTCAACAAGGTGGGCAGAAGGCATTGTGCTCAAAACAGTATCGGTATTTAATTGATGAGTAATAGGCCTAGTCTGTCCAATACAAAAATCTGCGCTGCCAGTGCAGCAGTTCTAAATTTCATCATGTAGAGCTATTGCCACGTAGTGCTAAGAAAGAAATAAAACAAAACACACGAAAGTATGTAGAGCTACTGCCACGTAGTGCTAAAGGACAGTAGCCAATAGAGATCGCAAGTCAGCCTTCGAGCTTCTTTCTCCTTCTTTGCCATCTATATAGAGCTAATCAAAAATGTCCATTAGTGACAGAGGGCAGTCGCTTTTTAGCTACTTTTCGTTACTTCTCGTAGTGCCAAAACAAGGTAGAGGTTTGAAATACGTAGTGCTATTGCTACATGACTAAGCGAAGACTCTCTCTCTCTCTCTCTCTCTCTCTCTCTCTCTCTCTCTCTCTCTCTCATTAGATATTTATTCATGGGATATTCATGAAATTCTATAGGAGCAACAAAAACAAAACAAAACAAAACAAAAAAGAAAAACACCAAAGCAAACAAAAAGAAACATAGGCATTACTTTTAAATTTAGACATCTGTGACACTTAATTGAATGAGGAGAGAGAGAGAGAGAGAGAGAGAGAGAGAGAGAGAGAGAGAGAGAGAGAGATGAAGTGTGAAATGCAAAAAATTCACTTTCGTCCGAAAATCGATTTTCATCAATTATTGATCAATAGGCCCGATAATCAATAACCAGGTGCAAATAACGCCTGATAATCGATATCGAACCGGTTATTGATTTCTACACCTTGTATTGATTTTGGTAATAATTTGCACATAAAATTGATTTTTGGCCCGTTATTGATCATCGGGGCCGGTTATTAATTTCCGGCGTAATTTGCACCTGGTTATTGATTATCGGGTTTTGTTGGTAAGTAATTGCACATAAAATCGATTTTCGTACCATGAAAATCGATTTTCGTGAAATGCACACAATTCACTTTCCGCCCGAAAATCAATTTTCATAGTATGAAAATCAATTTTATAAGCAAATTACTTACCAATAGCCCAATAATCAATAACCAGGTGCAAATAACGTCTGATAAATCGATTAGCGGGGCCGGTTATTGAATTTTACACCTAACATTGATTTTGGTAAATAATTTGCACATAAAATTGATTTTCGGCCCATTATTGATTGTTGGAGCCTGTTATTGATTACCGGCGTAATTTGCACCTGTTATTGATTATTGGGCCTATTGGTAAGTAATTTGCACAGAAAGTCGATTTCATACTATGAAAATTGATTTTCGGCCGGAAAATGAATTCTGTGAATTTCACGCTTCAGAGAGAGAGAGAGAAGAGAGAGAGAGAGAGAGAGAGAGAGAGAGAGAGAGTTTATATATGTGTATCTGTCATGCCTTAAAACAATACCAATAGCAAAAAAGAAATTAGGAGAGAGAGAGAGAGAGAGAGAGAGAGAGAGAGAGAGGAGAGAGAGAGAGAGAGAGAGAGAAGAGAGAGAAAGAGAGAGAGAACGAACGAACGAATTTTATTTTCAGAGGGTAATGGAATCACTGCTTTTTTTACATCCAGCCCTCCGGGGCCAAAAGAAATTTAAGAAAGGAAAGAAAAACAACAACAAAATATTGATTAATATAAAATAATGGAAAATCACTCTTAAATATGACATATGAAAATACAAAAGGATACAAAATCTATGTACAGTGGGAACACCGACAGAAGGTGTGGGAGACGGTGGGGGTGGGAGTGGGATGGGGTGGGATGGGGGACAATTAAGAATGAGAGGGCGGGGGGAGAAAAGGAAGAACTGATAAAGAAAATGAAACATTTACACAGAACAGTTATTGGTACATCTTTGGGCAAAGTGGTGTAAGATCAGCAGATACATCAAGTACGTGAAAAGATTGGATTTAAACTTACTAGTGTTTGGTTCGTTTTTCAGTTTTTCTGGGATATTATTCCACAGCCACCACCAGAATAAGCAAGGCTTGATTTGCATAAATTAATTGATGGGAAAGGAGATTTATTTTATGCGAATGACGATGATCATTAGAAGTAAATATATTCCTTAAATAGGAAGGAGCACTGCTGTGTAGTATTTTATGCATAAAGAGTGCTTTGTTGTACAATAGTTTGGTCTTAAATGGAAGGATACCTGCTCGTTCATAATCAGGGTGCCCTAGCGAGGGTTCATCAATTGTTATTTTGACAGCTCTCTTATATATACTAGTCAATGGTTTAAGCAACTTATTGCTCGCTAAATCCCAGAGTGTCGAGGCATAGTCAATATTTGGTTGAATATAAGATTGAAAAAATAATGAGAGAGAGAGAGAGAGAGAGAGAGAGAGAGGAGAGAGAGAGAGAGAGAGCGTTATAGTAAATGTCAGATATTTGGCTGCTGTCGCAGCAGGTTATAACAAATGGGGGTGGACGAGAGAGAATGGTCGAAAGAAAGTGTGTCTGTCATGCCTTAAAACAATACCAACAATAGCAAAAAGAAATTAAAAGGAGAGAGAGAGAGAGAGAGAGAGAGAGAGAGAGAGAGAGAGAGAGAGAGAGAAATTGATAGACATTGCGCACGTGCGCGCGCGCACACACACACGCACGCCCGCACACGCACACACACACACACACACACACACACACACACACACGCACACGCACACGCACACGCACACACTGACATTCTTTCGTAATTTGTTTCATTTTTTTTTAATCGTAGTGATATAGAGTGAGATAGAGACGTAGCGATAAAGACGGTGTCTGGAAATCGTAGTGGTAATCATCAATAGTTGTATAGGTACAAGTTATGAAGGGAAATCGTCTTGCGAATGACACTGTAGTGATATCGGGTAATAGTCGTTTGGATACGTAGATTAGTGTTCCGTAGAGCTTTAGCCCGTTAGTGATATTGACACGTAGTGATTACGGGATGTCCCCGAGGGAAGGATTCCGGAGCCGAACCTGAGGGGTGCGGGAGTCCGGCGCAGGAGGGAGTCTTCTCGACAGTGAGGAGCACATCCAGACGTGCTTCAGAGATTTAATCCGAGGAACACTCTTGGACAGCAGTCTTCAACACAAGTTATGTGGCAAGTGTGTGTAGTGTATGGGCTGTGGATTTGTGTGCGTACGCTAGTGTGATTTAATGTATCCTGTTATGCCCTGTTGGTTATATTAATTTGTTTCTCCTCTTCTTCCTCTATTTGTTGGGGGGTGGTAGCTTTAGATGGTTATAGGTCGGGTGGCAGTGAGATCCAGGTGGTGGTGTGTTTTTTTTGTCGAAGTTCCCATCTATCGGGTTATTTTGTCCCTTAGCGACAGTTAGCTCCTGATAGGGTCTACACTTTGGGTTTTTTTTTTTTGTAGTTATTCTTTTTCCTGTCTTTCCCCCCCTTCTTTGATAGGTGACCCCATCTCATAAATGAAGTGTATGTGCGAGTGATTGAGGTGTTTATTATGTTTGAGTAAATTTATGTATTTATAATTTAATAAATGTTATTTGTTCCGTAATTCCTGGTGTGTCTGGAGATAGTGAGTGGTTGAGTGTTGTGCCGCTACGCTCTTTGTCTGTTCCTGCCTCATTCCCCTGACAGGGTCTTTTACCCTTGACATTTATGGGGGCTCGTCCGGGATTGAGGTCAGGTAGTACAGACAGGGAGTACTAATTTGAGCAGCACTTGACCCTTACTTGCCTTCCGCACTCCCGGGGGTACGTGTTTGTGTTTGTATTAGTGTAGCGGGAGGTTGGTTGGGGAGAGGGTTCTAGAGTGTAGGGAACCCTCAGCCGGGAGCGGTTACCGGATCGGGATTGGCCGCAGCGGAGATTTGCGCTACTAGGCAACGTCGTCGGCATTCAGTTCCGGATCCGAGCCGGTGTTTGTTCGTTTGTACCATCGGTTAGTCGCGTTAGTTGTATTACCATAGTTTTATATTTTATTTAATATATTACTGGGCAAAGTAAGGGGGGGAGGTTATTTTGGGGCTAGTAGGTTTTGCTTGTGCAGAGTCTTCAAGGTCAGTGTTTGTTCTGACTTAGGAAGTAGGTCACATTTGCCAGTAACCAAGCCTGCGACTGATTTAGCAAGGTGAGGTAGGTAGGCTTGCGGAATTCCATTTTGTTGTTGCAAAATCAGTGTGCTAGGGAGTGAATAATCCTCTTGCTTTCTTTTTTATTACCAAATTGTTGAATTGTTGTTCTTTGCGCTAAGTGATATTTTGCATAGTATAACGATTTTTTTTGTTGCTATCTTCTATTATCTTTCGCTTAAGCAATTTATATTGTTTACCTAGCCTAATTACCTAATATTAAGGTGAGTGAAAGGTTGGCATGAACAATAAAGTTGAGTGGTGTGACAACCCTGGCGGAGCGAAAGTGATTTTTTTTTTATTGAAGAAATTTAAACCTAGATCATTTAATTTTACCGATAACTTCTATAAGTAATTACCTAGTAGCCAAGTTTGCAGACTTGTGGACACGTTCCGGGGGGAAAAGCCGTGTTGTGCGTGCGTGTTGCCGACTTTTTCTTCCGGAGTCTAATAGTGCAGTGCAAGTGGTAGCCGTTGACGCTGGGTTCATATTTAAAAAAAAAAAAAAAAATCAGTTGCGCTGCCGATGTGTACACGTGTCGTGCGTGTTTACCGTTTCAGTTTTGCGTGCGTTCCGTCGTTTGTTGCGTTATCCGTTAGTTATTTACTGTATGATTATTTGTTTACTTCAAGCTCCGTCGTTTCTTTGTTTACTGCGAGGTCCATTGTTTACCCTAATGTCATCGGTTAGCAGATTCTGATTTGACTGGTGTAGCGAGTTTCAGAAGATAGGCCTCCATGGCATACTAACATTTGTCGAGAGAAGGAAATCGTGTCAACGTTGGCTTGTGACACATTGAGGTGTCAGCCGTTAATTTGTCAATCTGGTCATTCTCTTTTCCGTTGTGAAGACAGTTGGTCACGTTGAGTGAAACTTTTCGCTTGGAGACTAGACATTTCTGGAGCTGAAATTGGTGCGGGGAAACATTTGTGATTGCGTGGAACCTAAGGTTACTGGTTGGCAGGGATCAGTCACGGGGAATGGACTGAATTGTTTTCCAATTTGGCCAGACATTTGGGTTTGTGAGTAGACATATACATTCCCTTCTGTTTGGAAATTCTCACTGGCAAGGTCAAGAGATTTAGTGTTTTGATTTGTGTTGAGAGTCCAGTTCAGCAGGTTACACTTAGCCTATTTGGTCGCATTGAGGTGACTGGGATATATTCAAATACTCTTGACAAAAGAGAGTGGAACTTAATTTGTTAGAGGTGAGAAGGTATACACTTTTGGACACTTGGTTTTGAATCCGGTTAGTAGCAGAGCATAATAGAGTTAACTATGGCTACAGGGGAAAGTCGTTACCTCACCAGATCCCAGGTAAAAGGGACTGGAATTGTGCCAGGACTAAGTATGCCTACGTCCCCTACTACTACGCAGGTGACAATTGGAACAACTACACAAGTTGTCTTTTCATCAGGCGAGGTTCACCCAGCCATCGCTGCTTCCCCTTCAGTGTGTTTGCCATCTACCCCCCAGGGAGTTAGGCCTCCTTATGGTGGTACGCCACCGCCTTCTACCTTGAGACATCGACCTCCAATAGTACCCTCTCAGGGTGACTACTTACCGAGGTTTACACCTCCGCCTTATACTTCTGGATACCCAACCATGGATCCTTTCATGATGATGAAACTTGAGAGAGAAGAAAGAAGCCAAGGAAAGACGGGAAAAGGAAGAAAGGAGGGAAGAGAGAGAAGCCAAGGAAAGACGGTTGGAAAGGGAAGAGAGAGAAGCCAAGGAAAGAAGGGAAAAAGAAGAAAAAGAGGCCAAAGAGAAGAAAGAAAATAGATGGAAAATGGAGATGGAAGAGAGACGGTTGGAAAGAGAAGAGAGGAACAGGCGTTGGCAACAAGAGATGGAAGAAAAGCGACAAGAGCGAGAACAGAGGGCGGCGGTTCAAGAAAAGCAGAAAGAGATGCAAGAGAGACAAGGGAACAGGAGTTCCAAGCAAAGATGGAGGAGGAAAGGAGTCATCTAAGGACAGAAGTGCTAGAGCAATTGGGTATTACTTCCGGGGAGGAAACTATACTACTCCACAAAAGTTAAGGGCCGGAAAAACATTCCTGTCTCCCAAGCAAACAAAATCCAAAAAACACCCGCAACTCATAGAATGATTTAATTCAACATTTAATCCATCGATTTATGCACAAAATTCATTGACAAGTCAAAATCCATTGGATTTACATCCGTCACAAACACAACACCCCCCTTCTGAAAAATTGCAAGAAAAGTCAGGTCATTTTGTTCATGTTCAATAACGGGTGTGGCCACCATTTGCTGCCAGACAGTCCACCAGCCGTCGCCGCATCGAGTGGACAAGGTTGTGCAGCATCTGTTGCGGGATGGCGAGCCACTCCTGCTGCAGGAAGTGGAAGAGCTGCACACCATCTACGGGCTGGGGTGATTGTCCACTACGCGGCATCCAAGAATGTCACACAGGTTTTCAATGGGAGCCAGGTCTGGGGATCGGGCTGGCCAGTCCATGCGGACAACTTGCGCACGCTGCAGGAAGTCCCTCACCACCAAAGCACGGTGAGGGGTGGCGTTGTCGTCCTGTAGAAGGAAGCCACGTCCCATGGCCTGCAGAGTGGGGACGATGATTGGCCCGACAATCTCATCCCTGTACCTCACGCCGGTCAGGTTGCCTCGAATGAGGTAAAGAGGAGTCCTCCCATGGAGATGAAAGCCTCCCCACACCATCACGGACCCCCCTCCATACCAGTCGTGCTCTTGGACGCAAGCATCGACGAATCGCTCGCCTACACGTCGCCAAACGCGCCTCCGGGCATCACTGTTCGACAAAGTGAAACGAGACTCGTCTGTGAACAGGACTCTGCCCCACTGCTGCCTGTTCAAGCGCTGGTGGTTGCGTGAGAACGCCATCCGAGTTTGACGATGACGTGGTGTCAGCGGTATACGAATGGCAGGGACCCTTGAGTGGAGGTTTACCTCGTGCAGGCGTCGCCTAACAGTGTCCTGGGAGATGTTAATGTGGGTAGCCGTCCTCAGGTTGCTACGGAGGGTCCTGGCAGTGATGGTTCTGTCACGCAGCGCCATCACCTGAAGGTAACGGTCGTCGCGATGGTTCGTTGTTCTTGGGCGTCCGGAGCGGGCCCGTTCATCGGTACTACCGGTGGCTTGGAAGCGTTCAGCCAGGCGTTGAATAACGGAGTGGCTCACTCCAAGCCGTCTGGCGACTTCTCGGCCGGAAGTTCCATCCTGAAGCCAGCCCAGCGCCGTCCACGATCAAGTGTTGATAGTCTCTGTCTTGGAGGCATGGTTATTGAGACCCCTGGTTGCAGCCCTTCAATACCCCTAACCGTGTACCTTTGGCGGAGCAGTGTTCACTAGGGACATGGCTTGCACGTGCAATTTGCCAGACACCTGCCGCGGCACTGCTTCGTCCGCTGACAACGACTGAACTTTCATTACATTCACGTGCATTTGCATCGTTTTCTGCGCCGCTCAAAACACATTTGCATAACTGCAATGTCTGCAAAACAGGTTTGGGCACGTGCAGCAATAAGTTGCCGCGTAGCCCTCCATGCGTCATTTTCAACGTCGTTGTGCTCGTGTACAATATATCTATCTGCAGCTTCTGAAAACAAGGGTTGGCCCTTAACTTTTGCGGACGAGTATACTTCATCACCTGATGTTCAAGAATCAACTCAAAGTGCCGAGGGAACCAGAATTAACGTGAACCTGCACTTAGCACCACCCAAGTTACATATGCCTGTCTACAGGGAGGGAGATGCCATTGATACCTTCCTTGAACACTTTGAATCGGTGGCAGAGAGTTTCCACTTGAGTAATGAACAGAAGGCATTATATCTTGTTGGAAACTTGACAGGAAAAGCCAAGGAAGCCTTCATCAACGTTCCACAAAGAACCAATTACGAAGAATTAAAGGCTGCTTTGCGCCGGAGGATGCACATGACTACAGAATCATATAGGCGGCAGTTCCGCTCCATGAAGAAGATGGCAGATGAAACTTTCCAACAGTTCGGAGATAGACTGTCAAGAGTGTTAGGCTATTGGTTGGAAACTGCGAAGATGGATGTAAAGATTGTGTCCTGCTGGAACAACTCATGAACTCTGTTTCACCTGACTTACAGTGCAAGCTAGGAGAGGCCCAACCAGTCATTCAAGCAGGCCATCGGAATTGCGGAAGCTTTCGCGGATGCCCGACGTTATTTTAGACCAGCGTACCAGGGACAAGCAAGGAAACAGGCAAAGGAAACCAACACTGGACAAGCCTCTCAGCCTGAGAGTAGTGCTAACTTCTCCAAAGGAAATGCGAAAGAACGTCTTAGGAAGTGCTACTTGTGCAGTGACTTCAACCACATCGTGAAGGACTGCCCTAAGCGACTCACTTTGGCCAAGACATTTACCCACACAAAGGTGGCATTCGGAGAAAGTGAGATCACTACACCATCCTGCCCGACGTTTCCCTCGGTGGTGTGCGGCAAAGCCATTGAAGCCATTCGTGACACTGGGAGCCACGACAATATTCGTCGACGAGAAGTTGGTACACCCCCCCCTGAGGCGCCACGTGGAAGAGAATGTCAGGTATCGGGGATCGAATCTTCCTTCAAGGTGAACAGGTGTACTGTCCTGGTGGATATTTCCACACCATACTTTCAAGGAAAGGTATGGGCAGTGGCATTACGGCAGCCAGCATATTCCCTTCTGATTGGGAACTCGGTATGTTTTGAGGATGGCCGCATCAGTGACATTTCAGTCGAGTTGCCACAGGAAGTATTTGTGGCTGCCACTACGCGTTTACAAACGCAAAGAGAAAAAGAGGCTTTGAAGCCTCTACTGAAACCGTTGTCCCAGCATGACATGGATGACGTTGGATCCAGCTACCATGCGAAGTCTTCAGGGTAAGGATCCTACGATCAACACCATTCGGAGTATGGTAGGGAAACACTCCCAAGAACAAGAGGAATGGATCAGTGTCGTTCATCAAGCGACAAGGATTGATACACAGACAATTTGCATCGCGAGACATGACAGTAACCCAGCTGGTGGCCTAAAGCGTTACGAGGCACAGTTCTACGCCTTGGACACGACACTCCTATGGCAGGACATCTAGGTACAAGGTGTACACTGGAAAGAATCCAACACGACTTCTACTGGCCTGGAATATCTCAAGATGTCAGGAAGTATTGTCGAACTTGTGATGCTTGTCAAAGGACTACTCCCAGGGGGCGAGTTACCAAGGTTCCCCTGGGAGTAGTTCCCCTGATTGGAACGCCCTTCAGTAAGGTCGGAGTGGAACCTTGTTGGACCTATTTTCCTGCTTCAGATCGAGGGCATCGATACGTGCTCGTAATGGTGGACCATGCAACTCGCTATCCAGAGGCATTACCACTCAAGAGGATGGATGCAGTGACGGTGGCTGAAGCACTTGTGGAAATGTGGTCGAGGACGGACATTCCAGATAAGGTAATGTCAGATCAGGGAGCCCAATTTCGTTCAGAAACCATTCGTACTCAGAACAGACGCGTCCAGCACTGGGTTGGGGGCAGTGCTCTTGTAGGATCAAGGAAAGGATTGTTGCCCGTCGCCTTCGCAAGTAAGAAACAGTGGGAGCGGAAAAGAATTACCACACTATCGAGCAGGAATGTCTTGCAGTGGTGTGGGCCACACGCCGATTCTACCCTTACTTGTACGGGCGAGAATTTGTTCTCCAGACGGATCACCATCCCCAGCGTATCTACATCGCATTCGGCCTGTCAGCCGACGCCTTATGGATGGGCACTTGAAATTGCAGAGTCTGCTTTTTCTTTTCAGCATACCTCCCATGGACCG
>CM031597.1:25961969-25974597 GCA_018398815.1 Conus ventricosus
GATGCTACGCCATAATCTATAAACACACACAAAACCACACTTTAAAGTATGAATCGTGTTATAAAACACACACAGACACAAGCTCACTTCACATAATCCTCAGGCAACCCGAAATGAAACAAAACATCCGGGATTTAGTTGTATCCGAAGTTTGGAAAACAAACAAATCAGTCACAAGCACAGCGCTCTGCTACACGTCTCACAGAAGAAAGAGTGCCAAAGTGTGTGAGCCTGGCACCGCTAGCATCGCTGAACTCGGTCAGGGTCAGCGGGTCACGCGGGCTGGACTAAATGTTTCAGTCTGGCAGGAAAGGAACAGCCGTGTGCCGTGGAATGCTATAGTCTGACATGGTAAGTATACTAGCCAAACAGGGAGTATAATACAAACTCCCCATTTTTGGCATACAGTGTGGTTGAAAAAGATTCCATTTCATCCAGCATGTATGCGTGCATGCATGGATGTTTGTCAGCATGTGTGTATGCGATATGTGTGTGCGTACAAATGTGTGTGCATGCATAAAACGACATTGTCTGATACTGTAACTAGCTTCCTCAGATTCAGGAAAATGATCAGGAAGACATCTGACAACTCTACAGTAAAAGAGTGATTATAAAAAGTCAACTTGATGGCTGTTGAAATTATCAACAAACACACACACAAAAAACCAACAGAAAAATAATTAAGAGTTACAATCACTGTCACAGAGCTGCCAACCTGCTCATGCGGCTTACAGTAGCATTTCACAATTTTCACAGTAGCATTTCCAATTTGACAGTAGCAACTTAATTTTGCGCGCGTTCTAAAAAGAAATCAGGCCTATAACCAGTTTTACGGACCACATTAAAGCTACAGTACTCTTAGTATATCTATAAATGTTATTATACAGAGATGAAGCAGAGGAAGAGGGCAAATTGTAAAAAAAAATCTACGTGCTACAGTAAAACCGAAAGCGGAAATGCAGTTCCGACAGACCGATAGAGACGTTACTTAGCGCTGTCCAAACAAAACGAAAGTATCTTCGAATTTTTTTGTTTCGCCGTAGCAATTTAATGATCGTAGTAGCGTCGTAGCAAGCATTCTCTTGGCGTAGCAAACTACGGCGATCTCGTAGCAGTTGGCAGCTATGCTGTCATTTCAAAATTAGTGGAAGAAGAGATTTCACTGCTCCAATACAAACATGCACAGAAACTCCCTACACCATTCAATTTCCATTTTTTAAGGCGTTAAAATAATTTGGCTTTCTACAGATTTGACCACACACTAAAAGTAAAACAAAAGAAACATGAAGATGATAATCTAAACAAATTGCATATTAATAAACAGAACAGATAATTATATGCACAACACTAAAGTATTAAGTAAAGAAAACAATAACTGATAAGCACATGACAATCAGTCTGAATACTCACGAACAGAGAAATAAATGTACAACAGCAGCACAAAATAGGTGACCAGCAGCGGAGTGTATTCCACAATGTAGTTGAAATCCTTGAAATGGACGTGCACCAAACTATCAATCTCTGAATTGTTCACGTTCAGAATGGTTTCAGGAAAGGCTGCCTCCAGCTGCTGCCGCAATGCTTCAATGAACCTGAAACAGAACAGTAAAGATCCTCACTGTTTCAAGCCTATCCGCACACACGCGCGCACACACACACACACACACACACACACACACACACACACACACACACACACACACAATTCCACACACACATACACTGTCTATGTGTATGTGATGTCTCTACAAGAATGTGTGTACAGACACTAATGTATGTACTACAAGGCGAGTGTGCATGCCTAGATGCATGAGTGCATGCCTGCTTGTGTATTTGTGTGTGTGCGAGTGTGTCAATGCATGTATACATAGAGATAAAGCTTTAAAAAAATCTGCACCTTCTGGTAGTCAAAATATATACTACTGGAAAATACTACACAGTCAACAAAGCTACTGTTCTGGAGCCCCATGTTTCATACACTCTTATTAACTACTCACTTCAAACTTCATCCCTCAACACAAGGTGACAGACACATTGTGCTGAAACAGTTTTCAACACTTAATTTACTTTCTGTTTTTGCAGATAAACATATCATTTTTGTATGGAGCAGCCACCATGGAACCAGTTCAGTCTTGCTCTGCTGACTTCCTGGTTATCTCAAATTGCATGTCTTTGTCTGACCTTGCAATGATGTTAAAGATAACAGACCCAAACTACAGCTGCTCCAAGATGGCTCTGCAACATGTGTAGTGAAAGACTGATTAACCAAATACACGAGATGAAGGACAAGTAAATAAATTACCTGTAACAAAATTTTCATTCTAATTTCTCAATTCAAGTTCTAAATATTCTACCTGAACATGGAAAATTTGTATGAAAAAAAAACTAGGGGCCCCTGAAATACAGTATAGGCCAATTAGTGAGTCAAAGGTAAAAAAAAGTACAGAATGTGCTGGAAATACATGCTGCTGAATATATCACTTACCTGGAAAACAGGAAATCGGAAAGGAAAGTGCCACAGAAACAAAATAAAATGGCAAAGACATAAATAATTGGAAGGATGGAGTTCTCGATTCTGGCGTATCAAATTTACTGAGGTGAGGATATGTTCATAACAAAAGCAGGCCCACAGGTGTCCCTACAGAAGAACCAGAAACTTTCACACATGTATGTGGTAAACAAACCCAAAAAGAGGTCAACAAAGATATGCACATATATACAAATCCTCATGCATGGAAAAATCACAAATGTGCATGCATCAAACTCCTGAAATTACAAACAAATGCCACTCACAGGTGAGAATTTCTACCATGATAATTTGCCCCACAGTGAGAATTTCTACCATGGTAATATGTTCAGCATTATATGTTAATATGTTCACAATGTCAGTAGTACACACTACTCACTTGGCGTCATGTCCTTTTCAGGACCACAGTGATAGCATAGGAATGACACGCTGTTTGTTTCGGATGAAGTAGCGAGTGATTCCAGTCCATCTTCCATGGAATTCCAAACAGCAAATCTGAACACAAAAACATTTGTACAGCCTTCTTTGACTGGAACAAAAACTAAAAAAACAGAATTCAACTACTTGGAGAAACGACTCTCTAAAAAAAAAAAAAGCACTCATGCAGACATATACATATGTATGAAAGAGTGACAGAAGGGGTGAGAGAGTGGAATCAAGGGTGGCTTGACAATAGGGAGAGGGGGTGGAGCAGGGAAGTGTCATAAAGAGTGATAGAATACAGAACTAGATGAGAATGGGGAAGAGGGGGAAAAGAGAGGCGGGGTTACTGAGTAGCAGAAAACTAGAATGAGTCTACAGGTATAAAAGAAGTTAGACTGCCTGGGTTCTTTCAAAACAGGATAACGAAACAACGGAGGAAGAAAAAAAAAACTTCGAACCCACTGGAGAGATGAGGAATTGAGTACTTCGACTCATAGAGTCTTCAAAGAGTCTACGGGTAGTTAGAACATGGGGGAGTGGGGAGGACGGGGGGAGAAGAGAGAGTATAGGGGGTAGAATACTGGAATGGAAGAACTAAAAGTGGCAGAATGCAGGGTCAGGGATACTGGCAGGGAAGAGTCCTTGTTCTTGAGACTGAATGGTGACCATCATGATGTTTCTGAAATTAAACTGAGCCCATCCTAGTAATCCTGATAAGTATCATGAAACAGTATACACTTCTGAAAACCATATTCTGCTCCATACCGCTGTCAGTGAGTTTGTCCAGCCATTCCCATTTCCAGCACTTCTGCTTAATGTTTTCACAAATTCATCTGAATGTATGGGAAATAAACTGCTGAGTAAGTCAGGGATTGGGATTTAAGGGATGGAAGAATTAAGGTATGGGAAAATATATAGTGGAAGAATACAAGGATAGGCGACTTCACACCACACACACACACACACACACACACACACACACACACACACACAGCAGCAGCAGCAGCAGCAGCAGCAGTTCATTCCAAGTTGGACAGACCAACTAATTAAGCTTTTTTTCATATCTGTCTCTGGTCTTCATTTGTTTTACATCTGTACACAGAGGTAACAATTATGTTGAAAATCAAATCTGACTGGTTTTTCTTTGTATATACTTTTTTTCTGTTTAACCTATTTCCTGAAACTTGCAAATAACACATATTCCGTTAGTGTGCACACCCTGGTTAATGTTTCCGTTCTAATTTCAATTTGCATTATTTCTTTTCTTTCATATGCATCAGACATTGCATTGGTTGGATGAAGATTCTGTCTTTCTTACTACCCACCTCAGTATTTTTTTTGTTTTGTTTATCATTAGCTTGTAGCAGGTAGAATAGGCACAAAACACAAAAAGACAGCTGAACAGAAACTAACCCCAAAATGGCATGCACCAAACCATAACAAATAAACATCATATGGCAAATTGTCATCAACATTTATCTGTGATTAACACCATGATGCAAATTTCTACACTTCTAGATTTTCAAGAAATAAAACAATTTTCTTTTCAACCTTACCTTTAATTGTTGGAGGAGTCTCAATTGTCTGACCATACTTGCCAAAGACTGTGTTGATGATTACCCCGTCTTTACTAAACCTGGACACAGCCAATTAAGAATGTAATGTTCTGCATAATTTTACATTCAGTCTCAACAAACACATACACGGCTGCACACATACAAACACACATACGTATACATATACACCATGTAAGCATAATGCATGCAAACAAAGAAAGTATATAAAGTCTGATGGAAGTAAATTATTAAAACTGGCAGACAGACAGAGCTGTCAAGGTCTGAAAAGCACAAAGTGTAGCATTTTGACATTTTTTGAGTAGCATTCAAAGTTTAAGTGTAGTACTCATATGCGATGCAACAAGTTGGTCTCAAAAGCACTCTCACATTTGTTTCATGCACAACATGATGGTCGACTATGAAGATGGAAATCTTGCTAGTTATCGCACAGTTTTGACTCGACCTACAAAACAAAAAAAATTAAAAACTAAAATGAAACTGATCAACAAGGCAGTAGTGTCACTATCGTTTTTAGCGGTTTTTCTTCTGCTTTTTCTTCGTCTCCTTACCAGACTTGGCTTTTATTTTGGTTGTTAAGAAATAAATCAAAGATATATTGATCTATGTTGTCTTAGTTCCGTCTAAGCTGTTGCTAAGTCCACAAAGCATTCTTTCTCTTTTTTTCAGTTTTTTGTTTTCTGGTGTAGTATTCACTGAAAAGTGTGATGGTGTAGCTTGGTCAACAAAACTGTAGCACGCTGTGCCAAAAAGCATAGCATGTAGCAGCTCTGGACAAAATAGCCTGGAATGGTTTGGTAGGAAAGTATCTTTTTACTCCAAAAAATCCACATTTGTATTGCACACAAACACATACATCACCACATGTATTCATGCAAATCTTTGCCTTCCCCTCCCCTCCCCTCCCTCCCTCACCTTCGCCCAGCCCTCTCCTACATCCCAATTTGTCTTCGTCCCCACTCACCCACTATCTCTCCAATAAATCTTTTAAAGAAAATGGAAACACACACACACACACACACCAAAAAACACACACTTGTTTCTAATATAAAATAATTTTGTATGACGTTCAATTGAAGACCTAACACACACAAAACAAAACACCACACACACACACAAAACAAAACCCCCCCCACACAGAAAAAAGGACTTTTCCCAAGAAAATTACAAGGCCCCATTTAAAAAAATCTTGAAATCTGCCATCCCCCAAAAACAAAAACATTCACCTTGGTTTGGCCCCAAAATGACCCCTTTTTTGATCCCTGAACCACAAATTGGCGGGGGGAAACAACCAAAAAAGGAGTAAAAGGGGGTAGCAATTCTTTAAATGGCCTGTACCACTGGCTCGGATATGCCAACAGGAAACTTCCAAATTTTTAACCTTTCCCTCCCGTTTCCCAAAAAACCCAAACCCGAAACGATCTGTATGATGTCAGCAGATTGCTGACAAATTTTAAATGGGCCCGCAAACCCGTATTTTTTTGGGGGAAAACCACACATAGAAGGAAAAATAAGCGGGCAGATGTATTGGGAAAAAAAACAGAGAAATGGAAAACGGTTTTTAAAGGGAAACATTTAAAAAATAATGGAAAAAGAAGAATTTAGGATGGAAAAAAGATAAAATAAGAATGAAATTTGGAAAAAACAGGGGGGCAGAAAACAAAAATCAGGAAATAAAGCCTTTGGGGAGAAAAACCCGTGGGCATGGGGGAAAAAATAAAAAAATTTCAGAAAATTAAAAGAAAAAAATGACAGAATAGAAGTATTGGGGAAAAATTTTTTTTTAAAAAAAAAAAGAAGAGAAAAAAAGGAAAACCAAAAATAATTTGGGAGGCTGGCTGCGTGGTTTTTGGGGGAGTAAAATCTTGAAGCAGGGGAAACTCCGTGAAAAAGCATGTTCAAACAAATTTTGAAGTTGACCGTTGTCCCTCCTCTGCGCAATTTTCAAAAAATTTTCTTTAAAAGGGAGGGAACTTTTAACTAAAACTAAAATTTAACTGCTGGGTTGGGGGCGTCAGGTTAACATCAACCCAAAATCTTCTCCCCTTTTTAAATCATGAAATTTAAAAACTAGGAAACAAAAACACGGCACAGGGAATCAACGCACTTTTAAAACAACTTTCCCAGAGCGTTCCGGGTTTTTAAAAATTTCCCAAAAGAAATTTTAAAACATTCCCGCAACAGTCAATTCCTTTTTAAAATTTAAATAATTATGACTTGCTTCTCGAGGGCCCAGAACTGACTTGCTGCTTTTAGTCCCAGAAATAACGCCAACAAATATAACTTTAAAATGTTCAACTTTGGGAAACCCAAAAAAACCAAACCTAATTTTCCCAAAAAAGGGAACCCATTGACTTCACGCCAAATGGGTTTTCACCACCCCTGAAGCACAGATTTACTGGAACCTTGCTGGGTTCACCCCCGGCGCCCAGAGCGAGAGTGTAGGGGTTTTCCTTTGGTGGGGAAATCGGTGCAGGCGATGCAGGGGGGCTCTGTTTTACTTCCCGAGAAGTTATTTGGTTTCCCCTTTTTGGTATCAAACGCCTGGGGGTTCGGCTCCCTCCCTCCCGATTTCAGGCTCCATCAAACCCGGTGTTCCGGCTGCACTAGTGGCTCTTTAGAATACTTTGGGAAAGGGGGCCCTTTATTGCTGTTGTCTGCCGGGGATGTTTTTTGTTCCGGTTTGGCAGAATTTTCCACCAAACAACTTGTGACGTAAACCTAGGGGCACTTTTGCTTTATAACCACACCTTTTTCGCTTCCCCTCCCTTTCCTCATCCTCCCTTTATCAGGAAGGATCCCCAGGAAGAAGCTCCGGGAAGGTTTCTCTCTCTTATCAAAATATTTTTTTTGTAATTCTTTGTATTTGCTGTCCCATTTTCGCACAAACACCTTTAAAACGATCGTTCCCGAGGAGTAAGGTTTGGGCGGAAGAACAGGAAAGTTTTTTCAATCTTCTTTTCCCCAAAGGGCCCGTTCACAGGGCTCACCCCAAATGCAAAAGATGGGTTTTGGGTTTTGGTTTTAAACAACAGAGCTAGGTGTTGGTCCTTTTTTTTTTTGTAAATTTCTTTGCTGTTTTTTACAGGCCCTCTCAGCCCCACCATTAGCTTGGGATGTAAGGGGGTGGAGGTATGTTTGGGGAAGTTCCATTTCCCCCGCCCAAAATTTTTGAAAATTCCTTCGGAATAAAATGAGGTTTCCCTTATCAATACAACTGTCCTTTTGGTATTCCATGAAAACCAAAAAATTTTTTTTCCCTTTTAGAAAAATACAGTTTTATGAAGTCATCTTTTGATAGGGAAAATATCAATCCATCTTGAATAGTAATCAACACTGACAATATAATGCTTTCCTTTTGGTTTTTAAAACAGATCCCCCAGGGAAAAAATTTTTTTTGGGAAAGGGCTTTCCCGGCAGTTTGGGGTGGTTTCATGGTTGTTTTTGTGTGAGGGCTGCTTTTGTAGGCAGTATTTTTACAAGATTCTACAACATTTTTGTATTTCTTTTGAAATGCGAGGCCACCAAAACTTTCTTTAAATTTGCTTTTTTTTCCCCCCGGGATTTAGGGCTTTTTCCCTTTTTTTCTGCGTACGCAGGGGATTTCTCCTGCGGACACCCCGTAAAGCCAGGCCCTGGAGTTTGGGGTTATGACCCTTTTTTAAACCCGCCATTTAAAAGGGAGCCATACTCCATCTTCGGGGAAGGGGAAAGCTATGTGTTCCTTTTTCCCTCCAAACCAACGGCCAAAATGGGCCCCTTTTTCTTTTCCCAAAGTTTGGGGATGGGTTTTTTTCGTGTGGCCCTATTTTTGCGTGCGTTCCCCACAACCCGAAAACCCCGGTTTTTTTAAAATTTCCTATTCGAAGGGCTATTGGGGAAAAGGAGTCCCGAAAACCAAAGTTAAAACCCTTTCCCAGGGAAAAAAACCCCCTATACCGAAATTTTGAACCCGCAACCCCAGGTTTACGAGCCGGGGCTTTTTCCACCCAACTGAGCTATTTTCCCGGCCCCCCCGGGAAATTTGTTATGCCCAATGCCCTCATGGAATTTTTTTTTAAGTATTTTTTTTCCCATTGAGAATGGGGTGACAAAATTCCCCTCTCCCTGACAAGGAAATTCCCTCAACAACACTGATTTTACCACGAATAGCAAAGAAAACCCCTGCTGGCCCACTTAACATCCTTTTCCCGGGATTTTGAGGCCCCCCCCATTTCCCTACGTACTCCATTGTATACGGGGAATTTTCCCCTCTTTTTTGTTTTTTCTCCTGGCTTTTTTTAAGTTTTTTGTCCACTGATAAGGGCCCCGACGATGAAACAAAAATTTACAAAATCTTGAGTCTTCCCTCAAGTGTCCTCTCCATTTTGTTTTGGACTACGTGACAGAGTGTCTGATTTAAACAAACATCTTTCCCCCCCTTTATGCACGCAAATGGCCGGTAAGCATCATTCGCATCAGCAGCCCCTGACCTCTGAAAAGGTGTTTTTTTTGGACAAGGTTCCCTTTTGTGTTTGACAGAGGAACAAAAGGTTTGGGGTCAGTAAAAAAAGTGAAGGAATCCAGTCCCCATGAGATACCGATTTTAAAAGTTCCAACACCAGCCCGCGGCTTAAAACCCCTTTTCTCTATCTGTGCATACGGCGTTTTTGTTTTTTTTTCCCAAATTTTTGAACAAAATGCTACAGGACGAAGGGCCCTCCATTTTTTTGGGAGCAAAAACTCCTCCGAGGGCCCTAAACTGGGTTTAGTCTGCTTCAACCCCAAATTGGTTTGGTTGGGTCATAATATGCTAAGTAGGTGTTTTTTTGCACATTTTCTTTTTTCACTTTTAGCAAAAGCTTTTGGTTTTCTGGGACCCCCCAAATCCATTTCTGAAAATTTTTTGCTAGCAGGGCATTCAAATGGGGTTTAAGGGGGTTTTTTCCCGGGGAGTAATTTTCCCCAAGGGATTTTAAACCCTTCCCCCCATATCTCCTCAACCATTCCCCATCTTAAGGGTTTTTGTCATTTGCAAAAATTGGGTTCTATCTTGCTAGAACAGGTCCCCACTTCCCCTTTACCACTGAAAGAAATGCCCCAGGAATTTATTTTTAGATTTCCTTTTTTCACATTTTCCATTGTTTTAATGTTAAGACCTACATCTTGGGATCCTTTTTTTTACTCTGGTTTAGGATTCTTCATCCTTCTTCTGTCTTGGTTTTGGCACATTATGCTCAAAAATTAAAAAATCACACCTTCAAAATCACTGGATCCATTCATGGGTTCTCTGAAATATTTTAGGAAACAGAAGATATTCCAAAAAGGGGCTCTTGTGAAGAAATAGCGTCCAAATGGGGGGGGGGGTAATAAAGGTTTGGTTTTAATTTTTTTTTTTTGATTTTTTTCCCAAAGGGAATTTTTCCAGAACCCTGTTTACAAACCCGTTTTTTTAAAAAACTGAAAGAAACCCCCAAAATTGGGGTATGATGTTAAACCCAAAATTGGAATGACGTAACTTTCCCCGTTCAAAGTCTTGGTTAGTTCTTCAAGTCCACACATATTCTAACAATTTTTCCCTTCGGTTTTTAATACAGGGAAACCCTTTGGGAAACCCACTTTTGTTGGTTTTTGTTAATTTTTTTTCAATTTTCTCCCTCATTTTTTTCCATGCTTTTTTATTCCTTTTTTTCCCCTTTTTCTTGAAAATGGTAAACGGGGCACGTCTTTTCGATTTTCTATGCTTTAAAAACTGTCTCCTTCTCCTCAAAATTAATTTTACAGGTGTAAAACCCTTTACTGTAAATGAGAGACACTGCATCCAAATTTTTTTTAACAAAATTTTTTCGTAGCAGTAATGCGGGTGAGCAAGCTATCCAAAATCAGGGATCAAAACATATATGAAAGCTTTGCAGTTTTTTGTCAAAAACTTCCCTTTTAAATTTCCAATTTTTTTTTCAAATTTTTTCCCCCTGGCCCCTGCAGGGTGACCCAAAAAAAAGGCAAAAGTTTGGGGTTTACCCAATGCAAATTTCCCTGGAGACTTTCTGATTAACATTAACATCAGCAAACCGGTTTTCCTCAATTTAAAAATTCCCATCCGTTTACCCCAATTCAATCTTGACTTTTCCAAGGAAGGGTTCCCGTTTTGGGAAAGACTGCTCCCAAAGAAGAAAACTTCTTTTTTGATTTTATTCCAAATTCATCCATTTTTCTTGCTTGTTTTTGGTTCTTTCCGACCCGAGCAAAATTGAACTCCCTTTTTTTAAAATCTCAACCCAATTTTTTTTTTTCCCTTTGCCCGGGGGATTTTTTCCTTTTTCTTTTGGGCCTTTCCCCCATTTTTCCACATTAGAAAACTTTGATTTTGCACTGGGGGAATGCTGCTTTTTCTTTATGTTGGGAATGATCACCTCCCCCGACCCTTTCCACAGTGGCTTATTTTACCTATCAACACTCTGATTTTCCCCCCAGCACCTCCTTCTGTTTTAGTTTCTTGCCCTTTACCCTTTCATGTTGTCTAGCCCCGGGAATTGCCCCAAATTTTAAAGTTAGTTCCCCCTTTGGGGCTGAAGCTTTTTCCACAAATTTTTGGTCTAACTTTCCCCAAAAATTTGCCTGTCTCTGACTGTTTCCCTTTTTGTTTTCAAACTGTGCATGCTCGCAAGTTCCCAAAAAACCCCCAATATATTGTTCCCCTGTTTTCTCCTGCTTTCTGATCTCTTTTGTGAAACTTCGCTCTTTCATGAATGACGTTATGTGAAGGAACGAACTTTTGGCGTCATATACTGTACCATGTCAGACAATAGCTTTCAGGGCAGTTAGTCTGCTCTGCCAGGCCGAAGTTTTTGTGTGGCTAATGCAGTGATAAGACAGTCACGTGGTGCCCAACCCACTTCCCGCCGTAGGGAGAAGCCATGTAAGTCTCCCATACTCATTCTCTCTCGGCCTGCCGTCCAAGCAAGATAAGTCTTGTGCTCTGTCTCGCCTTCTCTTTGCCGTTGTGTTTAGATAGCTTGTGTTTGCTTCTTTGCTTATTTGTTGTGGCTTGCGCGCTTTAAACCCCTTTCATTTTTTGAACTGGGGGGGCTTTGGTTGGTGTGCTTTAATCATTTGTTTAACCACGCCATCCTCGCCTTTGTGCCTTTGTCTCGGCACTCGCGACTTTGCATTCCGCTCTTTTCGATCTTCGAAAGTCGGAACTCCCCTCGCCGGTTTCGCCCTTTTCTCCCCAGTTTTTGGCCTTTACGCCCTTGTTCAACTAATCTCGGTCCCTTCTCCTTCCATTTGGACTCCCATTCGCCTAACTTTCAACGTCGTCCACTCGGCTTTTCCCTTTCCCTTTGCCGGTCGTTCCCGCCATTTTGTTTTTGACCGGCCAAAACCGCGTCACTTACGATCGACCTGCCTCGATCTCTCACTGACATCTCGTTGCAAATTTTAAAACAATTTCAGTGTCTCTCCCCAGGGTTGGGTTTAGCCCTTTATATCCCTCAATCCACCCTTTGTCCCCCTTTGCGAGTCGTGCGTTTTCCCTGTTTGTTCCCCCCACCCGTGCCCAACATGGTGAAGGACACTAACGGCTCGAGGCGCTCCACTCTTCGGCAGTCGCTCTCTACCCCGGAGGGGCCGCGTGTCGATTCCACGGGACAAACCGCTCACGCACACGATGAGCGACGGTCGGTGTGAGGAGGTTCCGTCAGGGACGCGCGACCATCATTCCGATTCCCCCTCTACCCGACCGGCGGATACACGATCGTCGCGATCAAGTCCAACAGTCAGTCCCATTTGGGTGAACAATCGCATCATTGCCGACTGTTTTTCATTTGCTTCCTTCCCTAACCCAAATCCTCCAAGGGCAAGGCTCCCATGAAAGGACCTTCCCGTTCTAAATCTTCCCGTTCCCTGACTGGTTTGCCTGTTCGACTTCGACCGCGTAAGGAGAACCCTCTCCCATCATGCCGCGTCCGGCGATCATCGGCCCAGGGACCTTGCCGATACCCGACCGGCACGGGTGGCGACTCCGGACGGAACACTGCACGTCACCGATCTATTGAGACTTGTGACCAGCCCTCCACAAAGTCACACAGTCTCAGGACGCCCCTCCCCAACCGGGTCCTTCCCC
>CM031597.1:25975597-25978097 GCA_018398815.1 Conus ventricosus
GTGTGTGTGTGTGTGTGTGTGTGTGTGTGTGTGTGTGTGTGTGTGTGTGCGCGCGTGTGTGCGGATAGGCTTGAAACAGTGAGGATCTTTACTGTTCTGTTTCAGGTTCATTGAAGCATTGCGGCAGCAGCTGGAGGCAGCCTTTCCTGAAACCATTCTGAACGTGAACAATTCAGAGATTGATAGTTTGGTGCACGTCCATTTCAAGGATTTCAACTACATTGTGGAATACACTCCGCTGCTGGTCACCTATTTTGTGCTGCTGTTGTACATTTATTTCTCTGTTCGTGAGTATTCAGACTGATTGTCATGTGCTTATCAGTTATTGTTTTCTTTACTTAATACTTTAGTGTTGTGCATATAATTATCTGTTCTGTTTATTAATATGCAATTTGTTTAGATTATCATCTTCATGTTTCTTTTGTTTTACTTTTAGTGTGTGGTCAAATCTGTAGAAAGCCAAATTATTTTAACGCCTTAAAAAATGGAAATTGAATGGTGTAGGGAGTTTCTGTGCATGTTTGTATTGGAGCAGTGAAATCTCTTCTTCCACTAATTTTGAAATGACAGCATAGCTGCCAACTGCTACGAGATCGCCGTAGTTTGCTACGCCAAGAGAATGCTTGCTACGACGCTACTACGATCATTAAATTGCTACGGCGAAACAAAAAAATTCGAAGATACTTTCGTTTTGTTTGGACAGCGCTAAGTAACGTCTCTATCGGTCTGTCGGAACTGCATTTCCGCTTTCGGTTTTACTGTAGCACGTAGATTTTTTTTTACAATTTGCCCTCTTCCTCTGCTTCATCTCTGTATAATAACATTTATAGATATACTAAGAGTACTGTAGCTTTAATGTGGTCCGTAAAACTGGTTATAGGCCTGATTTCTTTTAGAACGCGCGCAAAATTAAGTTGCTACTGTCAAATTGGAAATGCTACTGTGAAAATTGTGAAATGCTACTGTAAGCCGCATGAGCAGGTTGGCAGCTCTGTGACAGTGATTGTAACTCTTAATTATTTTTCTGTTGGTTTTTGTGTGTGTGTTTGTTGATAATTTCAACAGCCATCAAGTTGACTTTTTATAATCACTCTTTTACTGTAGAGTTGTCAGATGTCTTCCTGATCATTTTCCTGAATCTGAGGAAGCTAGTTACAGTATCAGACAATGTCGTTTTATGCATGCACACACATTTGTACGCACACACATATCGCATACACACATGCTGACAAACATCCATGCATGCACGCATACATGCTGGATGAAATGGAATCTTTTTCAACCACACTGTATGCCAAAAATGGGGAGTTTGTATTATACTCCCTGTTTGGCTAGTATACTTACCATGTCAGACTATAGCATTCCACGGCACACGGCTGTTCCTTTCCTGCCAGACTGAAACATTTAGTCCAGCCCGCGTGACCCGCTGACCCTGACCGAGTTCAGCGATGCTAGCGGTGCCAGGCTCACACACTTTGGCACTCTTTCTTCTGTGAGACGTGTAGCAGAGCGCTGTGCTTGTGACTGATTTTGTTTGTTTTCCAAACTTCGGATACAACTAAATCCCGGATGTTTTGTTTCATTTCGGGTTGCCTGAGGATTATGTGAAGTGAGCTTGTGTCTGTGTGTGTTTTATAACACGATTCAATACTTTAAAGTGTGGTTTTGTGTGTATAGTTTGACGTAAGGGGACCCATCAGTTTTTCTTACAATGGCGTCTCAGCAGTCAGCGGTAAGTGAGCACCACAATTACAGTCTGCACTGTGCTAGACTGAATTCTATGTGTCGAGTTTGTGGAGAATGCGTGTTACGAAAGGAGAAAGACAGACGGTTTGGTGTGAGATTATGTAAAACCTATGCCACAGAACTCTCACGTTGTTTCAATTTAGACATTTGAATGATGAGAGGGCAAGCAGTCTACAGCAATTTGTATGAAATGTTACCAAAAACTCGTGAAGCTGAAACACGCTAGCAACCTGTCCGACCGCAAAATTACGATCGACCGTGTTGCACTTGATATTAAGAAAATGTCAGAAATCTGGACAACTTTCGATCCAGAGCTGTCAATCAGTCAGTGCAAAGCGTGCAGTCACTTTCAATCACAAAACAAAGGTGGTGGTCCCCCAAAACCGAGAGTAGGGGCCGTGAAGAGATCCGCACAACAAACTTTTGATCCGGCCGACTTGCTAGTTGATGAAAGTGTGTCAACGTCATTTTGTCAATCTACGTCAACCCCAGTTAAAAAACCCAAAACACTCTGCACACAAACATCACCAATCCCACCGAAAACGCCGCAAGTCAGTGATGTAGCTCTATCGCCTTTCCGACATCGGAAAAATAAAGTGATCTATTTAGACTCGGATGATGAGAATATTGATAAACCACTCACTGATGAAGAAGAAAAATTACTGACACGTTTGGTACGCAGGAAGCTGCGGCAGTCAAGTGACCATTTAACAGTTAGGTGCAAAACAAGGGGTCAGCCAATTGTGTTGAAAAA
>CM031597.1:25983097-25985597 GCA_018398815.1 Conus ventricosus
CGCGCAGCAATGCCGAAAACATAGCTGCTGGACTTGTTGTGTGCACGGCTGACAGGCAGCACTGTGTACAGCGCAGTTAGCTAGCGGGTAGGGAGCGGCCTGCAGTAAACACTGCCTTCCCTGACCTTGGCAAGTGCAGCAGCGGGAGAGGTGTTAACTCCCTTGCTTCGCTGAACACTAAAGAACTCGCTCTGAACAGCCGTGGGCAGTTAGTTAGCTCTGCAGGCCGAGTTTTTTTGTGGCTAATGCAGTAATAAGACCATCACGTGACGTCCACACTACTTCCGCCAGGGAAGAAACCGGTGTAAACTTCCTGTTCCTCATTCAACGAGGCCTATGCGCAAGGTAACTAACTGCCGTGGAATGCTATGGTCTGACATGGTAAAGTATATGACGCCAAATGTTATTGTCACTTAACCCATACTCACAGTTTAGTCCACAAGTTTGCAGCGCTGGACAACTGGTCCTAACTAGTTAAAACAGAAAGGAGATAATTCCCTAGGTAATCATGTTGCAAGCAAGTAAACAAACTGCTGATTTTCTGATGTTGTTAATGAATGAGCCGGTGATGGGAAGCAGCACAGCAGCTGACTGATTTTTGCTGTTTGTGTGCCAGAGCTAGCAGCAAACTAATTTTTGCTGTATGTGTGCGGGAGCAGGCAAGATAGAGATGGTGAAATCCCAGATTGGGCTGGCTGTGAGTGCTGTGGTGACTGTGGTCTCTTCCCTCTTCATGTCGCTCAGTCTCTGTTTCTTCTTCGGCCTCAACCCCACCCTCAATGGCAGGTAAGTGGTTGGCCTCTACGGCTCCGTCTGTTTGGAAAAAGTGTAACAGACCAGTGGATTAAACTCATTCAGAGAAAGAATTTTTATTGTGTAGAACAATTTACTGCTAAGTAAGGGCAAAATAACGTTTTTCAGTTGTACTGTTTAAAGCAACCCCTTTAGTGTTCTTCAGTGTGTTGGGCTTTAATACCAATAAGCTGATATTTTTGAACGATTTTAATACCAATTTTATAACAACTCGGCCCATTATTTCTAAATGATTCGAAGACCAATAATCCAGTGAGTTCTGGATGATTTAATACCAATAAACTGATGAGTTGTAGATGATTATAATATCAAAAGTCAATTGTATTAAGATGATTTTAATATTGATAAGCCAATGAGTACTAGATTTTGTGTAAAATTTAAGCAGAGATGCAAGAAAGTAACAGGACGTGATTTTTCTTAATTTCTAGCAGGGAAAGGAAATTCACTTGTGACACCTTTCACCTGACACTTTGATCTTTTTCATCCGCTTGTTTGATCTCGTTGCTGAAGAGTGTAGTCTGAAAAGTTGTAGAAAAATTAATTATATTTGTTAGGAGGAACATTTTTTTTTCCATTGATATTACAGCAGTATAATGATTTGTTGTCATTAGAAATTTAGTCTTGTAAATTTTTAATTTTCCAGTGAGATTTTCCCCTACCTGGTCATGATCATTGGTCTGGAGAATGTACTGGTCATCACCAAGTCAGTGGTGTCCACACCAGTCCACCTGGATGTCAAGATTAGGGTGGCACAGGGTGAGTTGCTGTAATTTTCTTTCATTTTGTTTTAACTCATTTTTGACTCAGTTGCTCAAAACACTCAACCCAGTGGGCTAGGCTGCCCTCAAGAAAACAAATAAATAGAAACAATGCACGCAATAAAAGTTATAATTTAAAAAAATCTCATTGCTGTGACAACGCACATTCGACATTGAGAAGTTGTACAAGGGAGATAAGCATGAAAAATGGTCCTGACTGAAAATGAGTGGACATGTTGGATTTAGACCATTCTCCCTGTTAAAAGTTAATTCATAAGTCAGTTGGTGCTGCTGCCTTCTTGTTAAAAGTTAAGAGGTGCTCAAAATGAGTTAATGTTTTTTTGTTTTATTAACAGAACATACGTAACACTTTAAATATCAGCATGAAAACAATAATAGGGGATACACTTCAAACATCACCATTCAGCATTAGGCATCCTGCGCACGACATACATGTGATGAATGTCAGCATTTAGTGCAATGATGTTCACATAGATGTAGTATATCACACAGTGTTACTGATTGTTTTAAATGGTAATATTACATATTTAAATCATACCTAGAGGTGTGAAAAACGAATCTGCAGTTAGATTTGATTCAGCTCTCATTCTACATGACAGGACACAGCCCTCCAGTTTCTGTAGGATTTACACTGTCGTGTTTCAGAACATGGATTGCGCTAGGTTTTTGTCGGTTGCGTACGTCATACGCAGACCGGCTGAAAAAATGCGTACGACTGGCCTGATTTGCGTCCGCACAAAGTCATAGAGATCCGTGAACTGAAAAAAAACCCAACGATCTCGTCAAGGTCAAACAAGGTCTTTTTAATAATGTCTGATCTTTCCACCTCCGAAGATGAAATCGGATTAATCCCTGAATGCTCCACTTCTGCTGTAGAAGTGGAAGGTTCAACTTCTGAGGAAGGAGGA
>CM031597.1:25990597-25993097 GCA_018398815.1 Conus ventricosus
ACAGACCTACAGCAGACTGCTTGACACCGCCAATTAGTGATAGTGCGTGCACATTTTACTCTGTGGCACTCGCTGACTTTTTGCTAGATCAAGAATGTTCCAAAACGCCTCATCCTTTCTCCCCTCGAAATAAAATGGAATCTTTCCCGCGTCTGCGATGGTGCCATCTTCCAATCGGAATACGTTATGACTTCCCACGCACACACGATCATCCCACGTGATTCTGGATGCCAGCGAGCTGCTCTGCACTTCAGCGGTGTTAAGGCGCGTGATTCAGAGCTGTTTTGACGGGAGTGAGTACAGTTTACTTTGTTACGCATTTTTTTCAGCGCTGACGCAATTTTTGCGGAGGCGTGCGTTTCTTGACGCAAAAACTAAAAAGTCGGTGGAACCCCTGTTGTAAATAATGAATTATTTGTGAAACGGTAAGAAATAAATAAATGAAAACAGCATTAGAATAAAACTTGCTGGGAGGGGAGGAGGGTAACTTTAGGAAGACGGTGAACAGATGCCTTGTCTAACTCAGCAGGCAGGTGAGGTCATGAAGAGTTGACTCACTGGCACACACATCATGTGATGTGTTCTTGCAGCTGATTGACTCACTGGCACACACATCATGTGATGTGTTCCTTGCAGCTGATTGACTCACTGGCACGCACATCATGTAATGTGTTCCTTGCAGCTGATTGACTCACTGGCACACACATCATGTGATGTGTTCCTTGCAGCTGATAGACTCACTGTCACACACTCATGTAATGTGTTCCTTGCAGCTGATTGACTCACTGTCACACACTCATGTAATATGTTCCTTGCAGCTGATAGACTCACTGTCACACACTCACGTAATGTGTTCCTTGCAGCTGATAGACTCACTGTCACACACTCATGTAATGTGTTCCTTGCAGCTGATTGACTCACTGTTACACACTCATGTAATGTGTTCCTTGCAGCTGATAGACTCTCTGTCACACACTCATGTAATGTGTTCCTTGCAGCTGATTGACTCACTGTCACACACTCATGTAATGTGTTCCTTGCAGCTGATAGACTCGCTGTCACACACTCATGTAATGTGTTCCTTGCAGCTCACTGTCACACACTCATGTAATGTGTTCCTTGCAGCTGATTGACTCTCTGCCATACACATCATGTGACATGTTCCTTACAACTGATTGACTCACTGCCAGACACATGTGATGTGTTCTTTGCAGCTAGCAGATCTTCACCGCCAGAGTGTTCAGTCCCCTAACCCAGGGGAGGAAGAGCGGGAAAACGCCGACCCCATCCAGCCCCTCATCCTGTGCCCTTTCTCCCAGCGCCAGGGCTCACCCCTCCCTCAGATACGGCCCCTCCGTCCCCCCATCCCCTGCCATGGGCCCGACTGACCTATGGCAGCCCGGGCCCAAAATCTACGCTCCAGGTCGGCCCCCGCCTGGACATGGCCTTCACGTCCTCCTCGCCCACCAGTCAGGACGACTTCTTTCAGAAGATGCCTCGTCGCTTGAGGCTGTTTTACTTCTGGGCAAGCACCAGGATTTCCAGAGGATCATCATGGTGAGTTGTTAAAGCTTCATGCTTCCTTGTTTTGCTGTGAAAACCTCCCGCTGAAGACTGTTCCAAGTAAGGGTTCTTATAGACTGTTTCTTTCTGGAACATATTTCTCTTTGCCTACACTGGATTAACTTCCCAGTGAAGTTATTGGACATGAGGAAATTCATATATACACCAAACTTTAAACTTCTAGTTTAAAACCACACTTTCACTGCTTAACCCTCTGCCCCTTGGATCGCCCACTGTGGCCCGATAACGCGATGCCTTTCGAATCCTTGTAACGCCCGCTGTGGCCCGAAATACACCGATACCGTTTGGCTGCCCTAGCAGACGAATTTTTCCCACAATGCTTTGCGGCGTTATACAGTGACGTAGTTCGGTTTCCAACTTCCTTCCAGTCCAAACAGTGCGTTTTTTCATGGAGGACTTCGGTCGCAGTGATTTTTTGAAGTTGAGAGCAAGTTTGTGATCGAGATTTTCGCTTCGGCAAGATGGACGATGAAACTGTGGAGATGTTGGCGAACATTTTTGGTGGTAGTGAGTGATGAGGAGCTATTTACTGGCTTTAGATTAGAAGAAATAGTGAAAGGAGAGGAGTCCGATGTCGATTTTGGTGGCTGATTGAGGCGATCTCGGCGAAAATCTTAACATTAACTATGCCGATTACGATGGCGTTTCATGCAGTTTGGTCAGTAAGTGTTGAACTTAGCATAATTTTTTACACCATTTATCAAAAAAGATATAAGCTTTGATGCATGTGTAATTTTACTTCAAAATGTTAACTTAATTTTGGAGCAAATAAAACATATTTATGACCAAGGTTTGTATTTTTCTGATTTTTTATTTAACATCAGTACATCCAATTTACGGAGTTACTTACCTTCCCTTAAGATTTTGATACTAGCAAGCACTCAGACGGCCCCAAGGGCAAAGGGTTAAAGATGTC
>CM031597.1:25998097-26029610 GCA_018398815.1 Conus ventricosus
CTTCGGACATCGATTTTCGCCTCTCGAATCGTTCAGTGTGTCGTCTGCTTTTCAAGCAAAGGGAAGCAATTCAATAGTTGGTTATTGTTTGCGCATGCGCAGTTCGACTTCCGACAAAGAGCGCCATCTTCCCTAATCTTCTTCTTCTTCCTTGTCAGCGACCACAATCAACTTAATGATTATTCTGTCACTTATTAATCTTCGGTGAATGCCAACACTGTTGCGTCTGTCATCATGCCTAAAGGAAATTGCGCAACTGATCCGTTGTGGTTACAGAAGGAAGAATATCGAAGCTGGATCACTGAATGCAGAGACAACAAACATGCGTTTTTCCGTAAAGTGTGCAAAAAGACCGTTGATGTTCGGGCAGTGGGCGAATGGCGGTTGCAAGTCACGGAAAGAGGAACAATATGTGGAATTGGAAAACGCGAGTAGGCTGGTAGTTAGTCTTACGGACTTCGTTCGGCAATCATCAAATTCATCAACATCAGGTCAGACCCTTTCCTCAGTAAGAATCGTCAGCCAATCCACAATAACAGCAAGTGGGACAGATGTGTTAAAAGTTAAAAGCTGAAGTGTTGTGGACGATTCATGCCATCAACAATCATCACAGTTTCCGATCTGCTGAAGACGACACGAAACTGTTTGCAGCAATGTTAACATATTACTCGATTGCGACGAACTATCGGCGTGGGGAAACTAAAATTAGATATTTTGCAACTTTTGGCATTGCTCCTTTTTTCTGTTCGAACTGAAAAAAGAGTGAAATCATATACTGAATCTTCAAATCAATCGTCACGTCGTCTCCATAGACACTAAGTAAGTGACTCGTGTGTGCACATTTGTAATTTAAAAAAAAAAATCCTACTGTCTTGTTTAAAAGACAGCATTCATACCACACCCCTACCCCCCCCCCCCCCACCCCAACTTACCTACCAGCTAGCCTACACACACACACACACACACACACAAGACACACACACACACACACACACACACACACACACACACACACACACACACACACACACAGAGACACACACACACGCACACACATACACACACACAGAGAAAGACACACACACACACACACACACACACACACACACACACACACACACACACACAGAAAGAGAGAGAGAGCACACACACACACCACACACACACACACACACACACACACACACACACACACACACACACACACGCAGAAAGAGAGAGAGACACACACACACACAGATACACACACACACACACACACTCCCCAGACTACTTCAAAAGGCCACTTTTGCTCCTGCATGTAATCAAGTATTTAGTATTTGTGTGTTACACTACATATGGTTGATATAGGTCTTGTTTGCCCATGTACTCTCCACTGTGTTTTACAGCTTGTTTGTCCAACATCCAAAACTTGATTTAAAGCATGTTACTGAAAGCATTTGAAGTCACGCACAAACCCAACCCAATCTCTCTCTCTCTCTCACTTCCCCACTCCCTCCCTCCCTCTCTCTTTCTCTCTCTCTCATACTTTTTTTCTAGCTTTATATTTAATTCACTTATAATGAATATGATTTCTTTTGTGTATTTGTTATTGTCATTTTGTTTAAAGCAATTAAAAAAAGTTTAAAAAAAAAAACAGTTCAGTATGGAGCTGCAGGAAGGCTACCCACGTTCACCTTTTCAAGAGGGGTTATCCCGATCCTGCCCCAGAACAAGCATTAGGCTAGTCCAGGCCCGCCAACCATTCACACACACTTCCACACAACACATACAGTGGCTGTATTTTAAAAGTAAAGTTTGCAGAGCTCCCTCCTGAAATGTGCCAGAGAGGGGGCCTCCGCTGCAGCTGCCGGAAAAGAATTAATGAATATGTCATGCTTTTTGATGAATCATTGAATAAGGACTTGAAACAGAAGCAGCTGGACATCCCATGTCAGATACTGGTCCAGAAAGCAGATTGAAAGTTTTCTTTTTCTGATTTCTCAGTTTCTGTATAAAGACTTCCATTTTTTATTTTTTGCATATGATATTGAGCATGGATTCTCTCTTGAGGGCACATAAGACCGTATGGCGAAAGCTTGGCTGTGTCTGGAGTGGCACTCTCTTCATCTGTCCGTGGGCATGGGTGGTTGGGTCTGTGGGGTGTGCTCGGCAGCTGGAGGGTGGTGTTTCTCGCCGGTGGGCTCTGCAGTCATGAAATACGGGCTGGTACACCCATGGGGGATGCTATTTTAAGGCTGTTATGAGTTGCATCCTGCAGTCTCATTTACCTCTGTTCAGGAGCAGTTATGTCCCTTGATATCTTAATGGAGTGTCCTGCGCGTGCCTGTACCCATCGTCAACACAGCGCAGGCCTCCAAGGGTGGTACAGGGCTGCTCTAAAGGCAGGTGAAGACAGTGCTTCTCTGGGTCCTCCCCAGCACCTTCGGGTGTTTCTTTTTCTTCTTTGCCTTAACTAGGCTGACCCTGGAGAAAGGTCCAGTGACGGTGAGGAAAGACCCACTGACCACAGGGAAAGTCCTGTTGACAGTGGGAAAGACTACAACTTTGGATTCTCTCTTGAGGGCACATAAGACCGTATGGCGAAAGCTTGGCTGTGTCTGGAGTGGCACTCTCTTCATCTGTCCGTGGGCATGGGTGGTTGGGTCTGTGGGGTGTGCTCGGCAGCTGGAGGGTGGTGTTTCTCGCCGGTGGGCTCTGCAGTCATGAAATACGGGCTGGTACACCCATGGGGGATGCTATTTTAAGGCTGTTATGAGTTGCATCCTGCAGTCTCATTTACCTCTGTTCAGGAGCAGTTATGTCCCTTGATATCTTAATGGAGTGTCCTGCGCGTGCCTGTACCCATCGTCAACACAGCGCAGGCCTCCAAGGGTGGTACAGGGCTGCTCTAAAGGCAGGTGAAGACAGTGCTTCTCTGGGTCCTCCCCAGCACCTTCGGGTGTTTCTTTTTCTTCATGGAAAAGACTACAGAAGTGTAATCACCTTATCATCATGGCTGGATTTCATGTGTAAGGTAATTATTCACTCTTTTTTTTCAATCGTACGGCTAAATTTGCCCCTTAAAAATTAAAATATCCCCTTTAGAAACCCTTGAAAAACCCTTGAATTTTTTTCCTGTGAGGAAGTGGGAACCCTGTACAAGCTGACAGTCCCAAAAGAAAAGCTGGGTATGGACCTGTTCCAAAACCTGGAATAGAATATGTTGCAGAAAATGAGAAACATGTCCACATACAGTAGATGTAGGTAATGTTTTGAGTATGTGGGATAGAAGATCTTTGAAGAAAAGAGACTGAACATCTTTGTGAACTAGAAAGTGTGATTTATACACTGGTATACACAATAGTAAAAATATCCACGTGAAATGAATATCAGATCACTAAGAACCTGCTGGGAAGTGTGTGTACTTCATTTCAGATTTCTAGCGGTATGAAAGTGTTGGGGAAAATGTGACATCAGTCATGTGGTTGAAATTTATCTCAGCTTCAAAGTATCACACCTAGCTTTCATCTGTCTGTCCCCAGGTGTGCACTGTGATCTGGATAGGGCTGATCGTGTACAAGACGGGCCTGGTGGAGCACATCGCCAACCTGGAAGACTCCTCCCCATCTCCCCACCCGCACTCCGCCCACCAGCCTCACGCCTGGTCCGACTCCCCCCTCTCCACTGACATGCTGAGGGAACGGCTGGAGAGGGTGGAGGAGGAGGGTGCCGGTGTGACAGGGGCAGGCTGGGGGCTGGGGTGGGGTGGAGGGGAGGATGTGTTGGAGACGGGGCCTGTGGAACACACACAGCTGGAGGCCTGGCGGGGACTGTCCCACAAACACTGGCCCCGTCTGTTCGCCCTGTACAACATCAGCATTCCTGGCAGGTCAGGCATTGGCTATAATGGTAATTATGACAAATAATGAACCGTGTTTATATAAAGTGTAGTAGTTTGATCGGGCAGTTCGATGCGCTGTCCACTCACCATTCACAGAACTAAAACACGCACATATATTCCAAGCCACTTCCTCCCCCTCTTCCATTGCGGACCCCACAACAATGCACGGACACCCCTCTTCCCCCTTCTTGCCCCTATCTCCACGTTTTACTCACAGCTTAGGACCTAGACCAAGGGAATAAATGTTGAAGAGGAGAGGTTATAAGGAGGCTGTGTTAGAGTTCAGGCAGAGATGATGTATTGCAGAAAGTGATGGAGGAAGTCAGTTATGTTGTATGATTTTAGTTTTTATCACCTAATGCAGATTGCCTAAAAAGGATTAAATTGAAATATTGAGAGGCATTTCAGGTATCATAGCAACAAAAGACAAAGTCCATTCCTCCGCTGTAATGGACGTCTGATGTTGTTAAGATATACTGTGCCATTTTAAACTGATAATGTTGCAGTCTTTTGTGTTATCGTGTATTGATCAAAGCCACTAGTGAGGGCAGACTGCTGATCATTTTCAGTCTGACTTACTCTCAGGTACATCGGTGTCCTTCTGTCCATTCACCTGTCGTGAATTGCTCTCAGGTACATCAGCATCCTGCCATCCATTTACCTGTACGTGATTTGCTCTCAGGTACATCGGTATCCTTCTGTTCATTCACCTGTCCATGATTTACTCTCAGGTACATCAGCATCCTTCTGTTCATTCACCTGTCCATGATTTGCTCTCAGGTACATCGGTATCCTTCTGTTCATTCACCTGTCCATGAATTGCTCTCAGGTACATCAGCATCCTTCTGTTCATTCACCAGTCCATGATTTGCTCTCAGGTACATCAGCATCCTGCCATCCATTCACCTGTCCATGATTTGCTCTCAGGTACATCGGTATCCTTCTGTTCATTCACCTGTCCATGAATTGCTCTCAGGTACATCAGCATCCTTCTGTTCATTCACCAGTCCATGATTTGCTCTCGGGTACATCAGTATCCTTCTGTTCATTCACCTGTCCATGATTTGCTCTCATGTACATCAGCATCCTTCTGTTCATTCACCTGTCCATGATTTGCTCTCAGGTACATCAGCATCCTTCTGTTCATTCACCTGTCCATGATTTGCTCTCAGGTACATCAGCATCCTTCTGTTCATTCACCTGTCCGTGATATGCTCTCAGGTACATCAGCATCCTTCTGTTCATTCACCTGTCCATGATTTGCTCTCAGGTACATCAGCATCCTTCTGTTCATTCACCTGTCCATGATTTGCTCTCAGGTACATCGGTATCCTTCTGTTCATTCACCTGTCCGTGATATGCTCTCAGGTACATCAGTATCCTTCTGTTCATTCACCTGTCCATGATTTGCTCTCAGGTACATCGGTATCCTTCTGTTTATTCACCTGTCCGTGATATGCTCTCAGGTACATCAGCATCCTTCTGTTCATTCACCTGTCCATGATTTGCTCTCAGGTACATCGGTATCCTTCTGTTCATTCACCTGTCCGTGATATGCTCTCAGGTACATCAGCATCCTTCTGTTCATTCACCTGTCCATGATTTGCTCTCAGGTACATCAGCATCCTTCTGTTCATTCACCTGTCCATGATTTGCTCTCAGGTACATCAGCATCCTTCCGTCCATTCACCTGTCCATCAAAGTGGATGCTGATGTGGCCATCAAGCTTCGACACCCCTCTGAGCAGCAAGGGTACATGAGGCCTCCTGCTGTGCGCCCTACAGGCACTGGAAGCGTGCCCCAGACATCGGAGGATAACAAGGTAACGGGGAGTCATTCTTGTGCTGGAACAGCTCTTTTTTTTTCCCTTTTTTTTCCCCTTTTTTTCTTTGGTATTCTGTTCAGATAGCTTTTTATTAATATGAGTCTAAAATGGTTATGTTTGGTAGTTAAGCAAAAGTGAAACGTTTGTGTAAAAGATTTTGTTTTGCTGAATTAAACATGATTGCAACAAAGTCCTCCCTAGGTTGTTGATGGTGAAAGGATCAAATGCAGCTAATTGAGTCTAAACTTGACGAAACGGTGTATGACAGATAGGATCTAGAAAATTCCACACTGGGCAATTGGATTAAAAGAAAAAAACAAAAGATTGAAGGTGCATCTATTGATTGGTTTCAGTTGATATGCAACCATTGAATGGTATCAGTTCTGTTCTGTCTTTTGAAATGTTCTGGAGCTGGTGTCTGTGTGTAAGACTGTAATGATTGTGGGTGGTCTTCAGAACGTGTGGAGCCATGTTGGAGGCAGCCTGCACTCTCTCCCATCCTACATGTACGATGCTCAGAGACTCAAAGCCTTCTACCCCAAGTCCCAGCGCGAGTTCTTCATCACTGTGTGCCTCTGTTTCCTCTCCGTCATCGTCATCTCCTACTTCATGGTGGTTCTCTACAAGTGCATGTGTTCACGCAACTATTCTCGTTGGAGACACTCGTGGACTCGACATTACAACCGTCGGCAGCGAAACAAGGGGACGTACTATAAACAGATCAAGGAATCGGTGCCTATTTTGCTGAAAGGGCATGTTCAGGTCAGGAGATTTTTTCATGCTTAACTCTCACCAGTTCGTTCCTGGGTGATTGAATATCAACACTCAGTGCCACACCCTTGCTATTTTTCCATTGTTACAGTTTCAGCAGTAGTAAAGGTTTTCTGTGGTCAGATTCTGCTGTTTTTTTCCCTTCTTTTTCTTTTTTTCTTCTTGTTTTTTTTGGTTCTGTTTCATCTGTCGTGCTACCTCTGTGGCATTAACCCCCACACACACTCATTCTGGCGCCTCATCCACAAGGCACACTCTGGCTCATACGGCTGCAGTACTGGCACTGGCAGTCCACAGAGAGCAGGGAATGTCACGTCATCCTGAGGCAGCCCAGCAGAGGAGACGCTGCACTGTGGCAGTGTCACTTCACTGGGTTTCAGTGGCGACGCAGGACACCATCTTTTAAACCCCATACTGGCGACAATAATTGTTCTGTCACAGAACCAGTGTGAGTGAGTGTCCCACTTTGCTAGGCGCCACAAGATCTGTCCTACGACAGTTCCCAAGAACTTGCCAATACTGGCAACTTCAACATGATTTCACCAACAGTATAGATGTGGAGAGGAAATTGAAAGGTCACCATTAGAGCATGACATGAAGGCCACAGAATTTGTGACTGTTATTGTTATGTCGATCAGTGAGGATGAGGATGATAAAGGTGATGCTATGGAGCTCCATTCCGGTTTGAGACTGTATGACAAGGCTGTACCCTACGCTTGCTTCCATAATATGGTGGGCGTCAACCAGGCCCAAGAGATACACATACCTCTGGTGTTTGTCAGGAAATTTGAGCAATACTGTCAGAGACGCATCCATAAAGTGGATCAAACTTGACTGAGCGGTCGCAGTCTTTCCAATTTAGACCGTAGCAAAGTCAGTTTGGGTTGGAGATGGTCTGTTTTCTTAACAAATTCAAAATGGAAAAAAGATGTACCTACCAGCCGCCGTGGCGAAGTGGTTAACGTCGCGGACTCCCGGCTGGGAGGTCGTGGGTTCGAATCCCATCAGAGTCATGTGGGTTTTTTCTGCCCCGACCGGCTCCTACCCAGAGTTGAGTTTGCTGCGGACTCAGTTGGGAAGACTGGGACCACACAGTCGAGTTTCATCCACTTAATGGATGCGTTTCTGAGAGTGTTGCTCAAATTTCATGACCAACACTGCAGGTGCCTGTATCTCTCGGGCCTGGTTGACGCCAGGATATATTATGAAAGGAAGCGTAGAGTACAGCCCTGTCATGTAGTCTCAGACCGAAATGGAAATCCGTAGCATTATCTTAATCATCCTCATTCCCATTGATCAGCATTAAAAAAAAAAAAATGTCTCAAATTCTGTGGCCCTTCATGCCCTGCTCTCATGGTGACCTCAATTTCGATGTCCTCTCCGCGTCTGTGACCTTGGTTTGCTTCCGTCGGGGTCACCGGTATCGGCGAGTCAGTGGGGGCTGTCGTTGGACGGACGTGGTGGCGCCCTCCGGAGGGAGAGCTCACTCACGCCGGCTCCGCGACTAAGCAATTATTGTCGTCAGTAGGGGGCTTAGTAGGTGGTGTCCTGCGTATGTTAGATCAGAACAGGCGCCACTGAACACCACCGAAGTGACTCGGCAGCAGTGCAGTGTCTCCTCCGGTGGGTTGCCTCTTCACGACTTGACATTGACTGCTCCCTGTGGATTGCTGGTCCCGGGGCTGCGGCGGGGCGAGCCGGGCTATGGCTGTGGACGGGGTATCGGAATGAGCGGCGTGGGTGCACTGCCTCTGAGGTAGCGCAGAGGTTGGGACAGCAAAAAAAAAAAAGAAGAAGAAAAAAAGAAAAAAAAAAGAAAGATGTACCTACATTTTAATGAATAATGATTATGATATATTTTTGTGCACAGATTTTTACTGTTAGGTAAGTGTTATAACCCAATGCCGTTCAAAAATTAACGCTGAAATGTTTGAGCTGGTTAGAATCAAGTTGACTTTGTGTGTGTGCATTGTGTGTGTGTGTGGGTGCGTGCGTGCATGCGTGTGTGTGTGTGCGTGTGTGTGTGCGTGCGTGCGTGCGTGCGTGCGCGCCCGTGTGCGTGTGTGTGTGTTTAATTATTAATGTAGTATTGCAATTTTGTCGGACAGATTTGTGATAAACATTCAGTTTTTCTATAATGTTTGTTTGTTGTTTTTTTTTTGCTGTTCCAACCTCTGCGCCACCTCAGAGGCAGTCCACCCACGCCGCTCATTCCAACACCCCGTCCACAGCTCGGTCGGCCCCGCCGCAGCCCCGGCACAGGCAATCCACAGGGAGCAGTCAGTGTCAAGTCGTCAAGAGGCAACCCCACTGGAGGAGACACTGCACTGCTGCTGAGTCACTTCGATGGTGTTCAGTGGTGCCTGTTCTGATCAAACATACGCAGGACACCACCTACTAAGCCCCCTACTGACGACAATAATTGCTTAGTCGCGGAGCCAGCGTGAGTGAGCTCTCCCTCCGGAGGGCGCCACCACGTCCATCCAACGACAGTCCCCGTGGACTCGCCAATACCGGTGACCCCGACAGAACCCAACCATGGCCACAGACGTGGAGAGGACATCGAAATTGAGGTCACCATGAGAGCAGGGCATGATGGGCCACAGAATTTTAGACATTTTTTTTTAATGCTGATCAGTGAGAATGAGGATGATTAAGATGATGCTACGGATTTCCATTTTGGTCTGAGACTACATGACAGGGCTGTATTCTACGCTTCCTTTCATAACATATCCCGGTGTCAACCAGGCCCGAGAGATACAGGCACCTGCAGTGTTGGTCAGGAAATTTGAGCAACACTCTCAGAAACGCATCCATTAAGTGGATGAAACTCGACTGTGTGGTCCCAGTCTTCCCAACTGAGTCCGCAGCAAACTCAACTCTGTGTAGGAGCTGGTTGGGGCAGAAAAACCCACATGACTCTGATGGGATTCGAACCCACGACCTCCCAGCCAGGAGTCCACATCGCTAACCACTTCACCACAGCGGCTCATTCTATAATGATTTTTGTACAAATTTCGTTATTCTCAGTAAAAAGAGAGAACTGCAAATTCTGTTTTTTTTTTGTGACACTACATAGAATATAAATCATGATCACTGTAATACAAAACGTTGCTGCATTATTCCAGCACATCACCTGTTATTAGGGCGTTTGGTAAAATGATGCAGTTTTATGTTCAGTACAATGCTGCAATTTTATTTTGGGGTTATCCAACGACAGGATGGAGAAGGGTTAATACTGATGTGTTTTGTGTCAACAGGAAGTGGAGTGCTTTGCCTTGGATGGACAGTTTGTGGTCAGCTGCTGTTATGGTGGTCAGCTTCGAATGTGGGACTCTAACACTGGAGAGTGTCTTTCTGTTATGCAGCGACGCAGGTATTGTGTTTATCTATAAACATTGCAATCTCTCTGCTGTCACCTTGAAAATTGTTTGAAAAATATGTACATGTAGGGAAATGACACTGACCAGCATAAACACACACATGCAAACTAATCAGTGCATGTAAGCATACAAATTGAGTGAGGATGATGAAAAAGATCCAAAACCTGTGATTGCCATTCAGGTTTTTAACTTTCACCAGATCCACCAGTGTTAAAATCCCGTTTAGACAGACACGTATGCCCATCCCTCGAAAGCAAAATTAACTGAAATGTCTATATAACTTGGATGTTTGTGAAGAAGGGGGCAGAGGGAGCAAGGAAAAGGTGATGAGTGTACCGTTGGGGGAGATGGGGGTTATTGGAGTCCAAATGAGTGAAAAATTGGATATATAAGAGTCTGGTGATGGCAGTTTTTCTTCCCAATGATCTAGAAAAGTAAGTTACGTCTAAGGGTTGTTGGTTGCAAGCTGGAATGAGGGGTTGCTGTGCAGAATTAGAAAATACTATTACAATGTGAAAGAACTGATCCATCACGGCAGTTTTTGGTGGGTGTGAGGAAAGAGTTGAGAAACAGAGATGTGGTTAAAGCAGGTTCCACTGTCTTCTTCACACAGTTCTGAGACTGCTTTCTGTGGGTGTTCTCATCTCTTCTTAGGAAGTACACACATTCTTGATCTTTCTTGTTGCCTTATTTCCAAGATGTTACATGCAGAAATAATCTACGAAATGTTTCAGAATGCTTTCATCTGCTTTATTGTAATAGAATAAAGCAGTAGTAGATTTAAATGGTCTGTTGACAAAGTCACTTAGGTTACATTCTGTGCAGCTGCTTTCATTTCGTGTGTTAATATACCTTTTAAATGTTCGCAAGAGAGGGAAAAGTCTCAGATGATAATCAATGTTTTGAAAAAGAAAAATAAAGAGTAAAAAGTTAATTGTGACTCCTGCACAGATGTAGAAATTGATGGAATGGTTAGGAAAGAAGCAACTGTTAGGTCATACTATGTTTAGGGTTTGTTTTTTTTAACGACAAGTAGGTTTTGAGCGTATTTAAAGAAAAACTTCATGTGATTTACAATTCCTTCTAAATGCTGTTAACAAATCACGCAGACAAGGACAGGAAGTGTTGTGTTTCATTCAGCCAGTGTATGTAGGAGAAGGTTTATCACTTCTGTACACTGCTACTGTGGTGAAGATCCAAGACAGATGTGTAGTTTTCCTTATCGAATGTGTCTCTTCATATATTTTTAAAAAGTTAAGATTATGATTTTGTTTCAAAGATTTGCTGACATCTTTATGTTCACCCTTGTCAGTGGATGGTTTGGCACTCCAAATTTGCTTCTAAGAGATGTGTTACGTTGGTTGAGGTTTTTGTCTAGATTTCAACCCTCTGAGAGGTGTGTGTGGTTTATTTCACAATAATCAAACTGACAGGAGAATATCTAGACTCACTTCTAAAACAAGAACTGATCAGTGCTTGTGTGTGGTTGTGTGTGTGTATTGTTGATGAACTTGACCAAAAAAAACCCAACACCTTTTCTCTCTTAGCATCACCCCTCCTCGGCGAAGGCGTCCCTGTGTAGGAAGGAACATAGAAGACAGCGACGCTGACCTCTACGCTGAATATCATGGTGGCAAGATGACTCCAGAGAGCACCAGCTCTTCTGAGGGGTCCTTCATTGATAGGTCACGAGCGTTTGACCGACGAGCAGAAAAGAGTCGGCAGGCCAACCTTAACGAGCTGTTCCCTGATCTGGCATGTACGATCAACACGAACTTTGCTTCCCTGCCCAAGCAGCCCCTCAGCGCTACCAGTGATGGGTTTGACTTCCAGAGCTGGTTTGCGAGTGTGGATGAAGAGCATCATCACATGTCAAGGGAGACCATTCTGCAGACCAGGGAGCCACGGGTGCGGAGTGTGAGCGATGGAATGTCTCTGACTCTTCCGGATGACCAGCGTGTTCGTAGCTGGAGTCAAGGTAACAGTGATGGTATTGGTAATGTTTACTGCGTATTTATCTGTCCAGAGTATAGCCTGTATTTTGTTATATGAGATGATTTTATTTATCTCTAAAAATGGTGTGGTCAGTTAATTCATTATCAGTTGCTGACATTTTTTTGTTTTCGTTTTCACTTGTTAAGTGATACCGTTACACTCAGGAATGACCCTTGATTTTAAATGCAATGTCAGGGTGAGTTTCAGTACATGAAAAAAAAAATACTGATGTGTTTTGATTACAAAAAAGCAGACAAACAAAACGAAATAATATGAAACAAAGAAAAGTTAACTGTAAAGGCAAACTGTCCATTTCAATTCACATTTGGTGGCTGGGAAAAAATGGGGATGGGAAGGGGTATGCAGATTGTGTTTGCATGACTAGAATCTGTAGCATCTAGACAACAATGGAGTGTGGACTTGAAAGTAGTGAAGGTATTTACAGAGTTTGTGTACAGTATGCCAAGAGGGCAGAATTTTGTCAGGCATCTTCAGGGGGTTGATGGGAGCAGAGGAGTGAAGTGAGGGTGGAGAGTGAATGGAGGAGATGAGGAAGGGAGGATAGATGTTTGCAGCCTTTTTTCCCCAACTAATTCCCCTCAGGGCATGTGTATTAACAGTGACTTTGCTCCACCAAAGGCTGTTGATGGTCAGATTGAAAATCATGTGACGAAAATTCTGTCTTTGCCTATACGTTGTGAACACATACGTGACCGATGACATATATGCAGGTGACACTCCAGGGCTGGTGGGTGGGGACTGTGTGGTTGGAGAGGAGCTGGAGATGCACCCAGCCTCTCCCATCTGGTGCCTGACTATCAGGGATGGCCTGATTGTGGCTGGCTGCGGCAATGGACGCATTGAGGTGAGTGCTGGTGCTTGAGTGAGGAGAGAGAGAGAGCGATGGGGGTAGGGGTGGGGGATATCGTTCATGTTCATTTCAAGCAGAATTGGTCTTGTGTTGCCAAAAATTTTGTGTGTGTGTGTGTCCCATTGTCACAGACGTTATATGTGTGTTATGCTTAGATTACTGGCTTCCGAGTTGCATGTCTGTTGTAGCACCAGAAAGGCTCCAAGTAACAATTCTTTGCGCAAATTTATCATGGATACATGTAAAAGTTCACAATTTACCACCTGTTTCTTTTTCTTTTTGCCTTTTTAGAATTATTTATTTTTCCAAATAAATATTTTGGAAGCAGAGGTCTATTTGTTAATAAGGAAGTTTTTGATTTGGTACTTGAATATAAAGTACGCAAGATGGAAGAAAGGCTTCAGTACTGTTAAGAATGCATATCTGAGCAGTTCAGAACAAGTTCCCAGGAATATTGTGTTGTGGATAAGACTTTTCATAGATTTTCCAGCCTATGGACCGATCCACTTTGTCATGGATGTAGGTTTGTAGAGCTCACAGCAAAACTGTATTTGTTGTAGTTGCAACAGATTTCTCTCCAGTAAAATTTTAGCTGCTCTCATAATTAGAATACATTTAAAAGTGAATTCTGTTTCTTTTTATTATATGATTTTTGCCATGCTGCCGTGTTTTGTCGTTGTTGACTCTGACATGGAATGCCACTATCTCTGTCAGTTTTCCATCTCTCACAATTCTGTGTAAAATCTTGAACAAAAATGTTGATGAATTGGAGAAGTGAAACTGGATGTTAGTGTTTTTTTTTCTTTTCTGTTTTTTTTCCCCAGGAAGTTTAGCATAATGAATTGTATGTCATTTACTGAATGCTGTGTAAATAATTCCTTTGAAAATCCTTGTGCACATGATTTTCAAAATTTAAATGAGAATTGACATAGCCACAAAAAAAAATGTGTGCTTGCACATACATACTTGTATACTACATACATGTATGTACTGATACATTTAGACACATACCAACAAATATGTACACACACTACTACTCTCTGCTTGTCTGGTTGTTGCAGAAAACTTTTCCTCGTCCTCATTCGCCTGTTCTCTTCTATGTAAAGCAAAGGTGCATTTAAGAACATGAGATTAGAAGAAAATAAACGGATACACCTGGCGGTGCCAGAGGGACTCGGAGACATACTGTCCTAGATTGCTGAACCAACCAGCCAGGAGCAGTCCTGCACCACGCTTAGAAGCCTGTACTTTGTTCACATAGGATGCAGGCATGCGCAGGGCATTTAAGACGGTGAAGTCATTGATTATGAACAGGCGCAGTGGCGATGATCACATGTCGCTGCGATTTATGTGTCCCTTGATTATGAACAGGTGCGAATGCTGATCAAAAAGTTCAAACCCTGACTAGACAGAGGTGAGCTACAAAATCTGGTGCACATAATGCATACATACATTATGGCAGTTGACATCAATATTTTGAAGACCATCCTCATCATAGTTAAGATGTCATCAGACATGCACTCAACGTACCCCACACATTTGCATAAAATGAAAATTTTTTAGTGCTATGCTGCTATTAGCTTCTGACTAAAGAAAGGCCTATGTACATGAGTGAGACATGTAAGAGGAACATTCATTTGAGCATGCTCGTGCATTCTCCACTGTTAAGAAATAGTCAGCTGAGTTAGGTTAGAAGAGCCTTTAAGATTACCACAGTTGTAGAACAAAGACTCTTATTCTAAAAAGATAATTGTAATAGTCCTTGACGCTAATATGGCAGACAGGGGAGTCAGTGTCTGTCATAATAATCAGCACTTTTGGCATCTCTTTTGGAAGTTTTCAAATCATTCTAACAAAAGACCTAGCCATGAGAAAAGTTTATCATGGTGGATGTCTGACATTGTCAAAACTTACAAGCAAGACACAGAAGGACACTTGAGTGGTAATGTTCCAAGGAAGTTTACATCAATGTGAAGTGGATGTTGCTGACTTTCTTAGTCAATTTGTCACTATAGGGAGACATGTGTGCATCACTTTCCACCAAAGACAAAGCAGCAGTCAAAGCATGGAGAAATTTTGATTCACATGTCTCCAAAGAAAGCAAAGTTGACCCAGTCTGTGGTTAAAGTGAAGACTACACTGTTTTACCATGCTGACAGTATTCTGCTTCTGGATTTTGTTGAGAAGAATCGCACCGTGACTGGGAAATACAATGTTAACTTGCTATTGATTGATCATCCATCCTTTCTCCAAATTTAGTGCCCGTTGATTTTTACCTGTTCCCTGATCTCAGGAAAGATCTGGCTGGGCAGCGGCCGACAGTGACATGGATTCTGTAGAGAGCTTCAAGGAGCAAACAATGGCCTGCTGCAGAACAGAGACTGAGGCACAGATGGCCTGCCAGAGGAGGGATGTCATGTTCAGGGGACACTACACTGAAAAAGAATTCATCAGAAAAACCCTGTGACATTTCTGTCGTGTCAGTATATGAACTTTCTGATTAGCCCCCGTACACATAGATGATAACCATTATTCACTGCAGTTTATGTATACCGTCATCTTCAACTTGCATTTATGAATGGCATTAATTATGTAGATGTGTATTGCTTGTTTCAGATGTGGGAAGGAGAGACAGGAAGACTGAAATACCAGTACAACAATTCTGCTGCTGGGGTGACCGCTTTGTGCATGGTTGGCAACAGGTAACAAAAGTCATCAACACATTATTCTGAGCAGGTCAATCAGAGCAACAAATCTGGTTTACAACTATGGGACCAGTATGCTCTGACATTTTTTTTTGTGGACAGAGAAACAGAATTATAGACTCAACAGTCATTTAAGGTTGTCATGAAAATCATCAGCATCAAATTCTTGTTCGCTTCCCAAGCTGGTCTGTTGTTGTCCTGTTGTTTTATCAAGTTTGTGAAAGATCCAACTCCACAGTCAGCCATGTATTTTGTTTCCCTATAGAAGAGACATGAGCTCAGATATCATCTACCTAAAGTCTAAAAAGTCTTAAAAAAAGGTGTCTTTAGTCTCTCAGAATCTCTGTCACACATCCTCATGGGCGTTATACTGATCTTGACAAGTTCACAATCAGAAAGCAACACGTGGGGCTTATATACTTTTCTTCTTTATGTTACTAGCTATTCATGAGGTCACAAAGGTGGAAGTTACATATGGGGCTGGTATACCCATCTTGTTTGTGGATGCATTATAATAGCTATTCACTAGGTCAGATACATGGAAGTAGATACACTGGGCAAAGTATGATGTTCATGTTGGTAGCTATACACAGGTACACTAATTTCAGGCTTTCCTTGTGATGGAGTATGATTGAAGGACTTGCTTGTCAGCGATAGTGTGAGAAATTAAGATGGTCACCAAGGTATTTATTGTCTCCTTCCAGAACTCTGGGCCTGTTACACAGCAAAGTACAAGACAAGGCAGTGCAATTCTTCTCATACTTACCCATCAAACAAATGGTTTATCCCCACTTGACATGGAACAAAAGACTGGTCACAGCAGACATGTAGAGGACATTACACAATAATGAAAATGGCATCTGAGAAAAGAAGCTGGCCTTTGTGTGTTTTAAGCCATTCCCACTAAAGAAAATTGCTTCCCGTACAGAACACTGTTAATGACCTGCATTCAGTCATGTCCACAGGGCATGCAAAGTAGTGTCCTGGTTTTAGGGCAGAGTATTGTCCTGGTTTTAGGACAACTGTGCACAGAGCACTGAAACCATTGATTGGTCTTCTTTGAGATTCTTCCTGTTCGTGAAGTACAAGGTCTGTTTTCTTTTCAGATTGGTAGCTGCCCGTGTGGACGGCAGTCTGGACTTCCTGGAGCTGGAGACCTTCCACAACCCTCTCATGCCACAGATGCCGGCCTCCCCGGCTCGCTGTCACAGAGGTGTGTGGTCCGCTGTCAGATGTACTGCGTCAGGATGGGACTTTGTTCCCTGCATGGTGTGGGCCCCCTTGGCCAGTTGTGTGTGCTGTGATCGTAAGTGTTAAGTTAGTTGAGTTAGGCCGATCTCCCGATCGAGCCTCTGTGACATACTCCTTCCACTTGCTCATGTCGGACACAGCTGCCTTGATGTTATCGATGTTTTCGAGGCCAGTGTCCCTTTTAAGAAGATCAGTGAAGTCTGTTGTCTTCCTTCCCCTGTTCGCTCTCCCTCCAGTTGACTGCCACAGTATAAGTTGTGAAGCAACCTCCTCTGGATGTCGCATACAGTGACCGGCTAGGCGAAGCCTACGTGTTCTTATCTTGTCACTAACTTTAGGGAGCTATCCATATAGCTCTTCGTTAGTTATGTGCTGCTTCCAAGAGACATTTAATGCCATCCACAACATGCAAGTATATGTCCCATCAAGGCTCTTCTCCATCTGCTGAATAAGTTGCTAGGTACAGAAATGTTTTGTATGTATAAAATGTTATGTTTGTTTTGGGTGCCCCGTAATGTGTGCACAATCCAAACTTAAATTTTGGATTAAAGAACAAAACATGGACAAAAAATAATTTGTTCAAGAGAGGAGCTTTTGTAGTATTGTTTACAAAATAAAAGTGTCACATATATAACCAAAAACATCCAAACTGTAAGGAAAGATGAAAATTAATAAACATTTATGAAAGCAGTAAATGAGAGTGGGAGACATTCACTCAGAGAAGTTGTGAAAAAAGAGAGAGGTGGTTTTCTCTTCGGATATTGTTTAATAAGCAGGGTTTGTTTGTTTTTCGTTGTTTCCAGTATAACTGTTGCTGAAACAAATACTATTCTCAAAAACACGCCTTTTCTATATCATTTGATGAAAAAATGGATAGAAAAGAAAAATAGACTACATTAATTTTTCTTTCTGAGTTATGCTTTGTGTTGTGTGGGTTGACTTCGATGAAAAAATTATATATTATTTTTGTATAGTCTCTTGCTCTTCGTCATGGGAGACAGATGACGTTCAGGTGTCTGTCTTGGGTGTGTTTCAGGTCATGCAAGACAGTACAGCTTAGGCAATGTACGTCCCCAGCGCCTGTGGGAAGACACAATATGCTGTCACAGCCTTGCATCGCTCCGGGCCCACCAGCGACCAATCAACTGCCTCCAGTGTGAAGGGGATCGCATTGTTTCTGCCAGTGAAGATCACACTTTGAAGGTGTGATTCCCTTCTTCATTCATGCATGAATCTATGAACATTTTCTCCGTCTCCGCAGACTCTGCTCCAGCGAGGAAGACTTCACTACACAAGCAGCCAAAATGTCACAATTCTTCACCAACCGCGGATACCCCAGTTCCATCATCAATGCAGCACTCCGCCGCACCATAGCTGTATCCAGAACATCTGCTCTGGACACCCAGCATCCAACCAAGACAGACAGACCCACAGCCTACCTCCTCTACCACCCGCACACCCTCCCCATCTGTAGGATCCTCAAATCCAATTGGCACATTATACATAACCACAAACCCGCCTTCCATACCAAACCCATGATCACATTCAAACGTGACAAAAACCTCAAAGACCTCCTCGTGCGATCCAGTTTGAACAGAACCACAGCTACACCACCAGGTACTCACCCCTGCTCCAAACCCAACTGCAAAATCTGCCCCCTCACCAAACCAGACACCATCTTACAGGGCCCCAAAAACTCCTTCACAGTCAAACGCACATTTTCATGTCAGAGCCGCAACATTATATATGCCATCCACTGCCAGCTGTGTGGCAAGATCTACATAGGGGAAACGTCACGCACACTTGAAACACGCATCGCTGAACATCTGGCTGATATCCGCCACCACCGACCCAAACCCGTCGCCCTACACTTCAACCACACCCAACACAACATCGACCATGTCAAAGTTATGGCACTCTGGCAGTCACAGAGTGACAGCTTTGAACGCACAACTCAAGAATCCCATCTCATTTCCAAACTGGGCACACTACACCCCCAAGGCATCAATATCCAACAATAACCAAACACACATACCCACCTCTTCCACATCAGTTGGCAATATCCCCTACCAACACACACACACACACACACATACACACACACTTACATACACCACCACCACATCCTCTTCACTCACTTCATACAGTAGTTACAGCAACCCTCCATCTATCTAATCTTAATTTTGTTTTGATCCTTCCCCTTAAATCCCCCCACACACACACACACCTTTCTTCTTTTTTTTTTTTTTTTTTTTTTTTTCATCATTATCTATCCACCATTACCACAACCATCACAAAGATATCATACCATCCTAATAAACTAGACACACAACCCTATCATATCACACACACACCACACCTCCCCTGACGCAACCCCCCCCCCTCTGTTTCCTCTCCCATAATCCCCCTGGCCTCATGTCATTTCCGCCTTCATGAAGAATTACGGATAAGTCATTTTTCATTCCCCTTTTTTGTTTTTCGTAGTTTGTACTGTCCCACATGTTAAATGTGATTTATTTTTTCGCCTGATGAAGACCCAAGTGGTTGAAATGCATCGTGTCTTGTCTTGTGCTTTGTTTGTCAATGTCATTGGCGGTAAGTTCTAAAACTCTATTCCTGATCTTGCTTCGTTCGCCGCCTTCAGTCACTCCATTTTGAAATTTTTTTTTTGTTAGTAATTTTTTTTTAATCCATATTGTCATAGATGGTCAACAGCATTCATCAGTTTTTAGATATGAGGCATACAGGATGAACTGGAAAGATACGTCCCACAATGAAGAGTCATAGATGATGAATTGGAAGGAGACACATCACAATGAAGAATTGAACAGGATGAATTTATTGGAAGATGTCCCAGAATAAAGTGTCATACATGATGAATTAGAAGATGTCCACAATAAAGAGTCATACAGGATGAATTGGAAGGAGACGTCCCACAATAAGGAGTCATACAGGATGAACTGGAAGCATATGCACAAATTGGAAGGAAACGTCCCACAATACAGAGTTATATAGGATGAATTCGCAAGATATGTCGCGTGATTAACAGTCGTACAGGATGAATTGGAAGGAATAAAGAGTCATACTTGATGAATTGGAAGAATGCATCCCACAATAGATTCTTTTGTTTATTGGTTAAGGGGTTTGTTGCTCATTTTGACAGACCAAAACATTAGTTTCTGCATTTGTTTCTTCTATTTGTCTGATTCCAGGACGAAATCTATTGCATTATGTTGAATGAGTCATTGAAATGTCTCCTTGTAGCATAAATCAAGGCTATGTCATCTTTGTTTTCAACAGGTTTTTGGATCTTAGGAGTGGTTGCATAGGAAGGGAAATAATTTCTACAAGCTGTATGTTGTTATATTTCAAAGTATAGCTTTGTTGCTAATACCCAGGATTGTTCAAATATTTTCACTGGCTGGTTTGCAGTTAATGTTTAAACGTATGTCTTGTGTGTTCCTTTTTTTTTTCTTACCCCGTTGTGACACATATAGCCACCAACATTGTGTGGGTGCAGCTGCATTCTATGTAAGCTGATTTTTGGAAATTTTTGCGGTCAATCAGAATCCATGCCAAAGGCAAAATACTGTTAGCAACAGCTGCAACATTAGCAAAACAAAGAAAGAAAAACATCATGTAATCAAGGAACACAGTCAGTGTACTTATGTATGGTATACAGAAATGGTCTGACAGTGAGAAAACAGCGACTTGAATTTGATCGTATTTTTCTTTTTATCATAGGAAAACATGATTGTTTCAGTTGTGTACACATTGACAGAGAGAGAGAAAAAAAAAGGTTCAAGAGAACTTTGTGGGGAAAAATGTTCTAAAAATTTCATCAGTCCCTAAGAGAATTCTTTTGGCAGATTACAGAACTTGTCTTCAATGAGTTTGAAAATAGAACATGATCTTTATTGCAGATGAAAGACAGAACTGACAGTCAACTTTTTCAAATCCATTTGGATGTAAAGAAATATCTTCCATGTTCTCAAAAAATTGTAAAGAGGAAATGCCTTGTTCCAAGATGTCCCACCAGATGTGATTTCTTTTTTTTTTTTAAACCGGAATTTTTTTTTTTCCCTTGATTAATTTTTTTTGTTTGACCTAACTGTTGTTGGCAACAGAGTTCTTTAGATCAGTCTTTTCATTGATGACTTAACTTGCTTTTGAATTTCAGCTGCGGCACTTTAATTGTTTTTAGTTCGTTTTCAACTTGCTTGCAGTCCTGATATGGCCTCTCTGTGTTCGGCTCAGCTTGGGTGATGGGCCATTTTCTTATTCTTGTGTTGTTGGTTTGTGATGTAAGAGCCTAGCTGATGTTGGCCTGTGATGGGTTGCTGCAGGTGTTCCGTTTGGAAGACCAGATCTGTCTGTACACCTTGTACGGCCACGAGGGCAGTGTCAGAGCCCTCTGTCTGGATAGGGTAAGTGCTGATTTCTTGGGTTTTGTTAAAAACATTTTTGCTAGGATCTGCCTTTTCTGTTCTTTTGACCTTCATTTCTTGTTTATTGATGTTGCTTGAATCATGAGTTTATTTCTAATGTATTTTAAAGAAAAGTTTTTTGTTGTTTTAGGTTCTTGATGAAGAGAATGTTGCATTTTTGTTTATCAAATAGTATGTAACTAATTCAGTGAAAACGAAACAGATGGCTGCATCATGTGTGTAAAGAGGTCTCTGTTCAGGATCAGGATTAGATTCATGTGGTCAGAATGTCTGGGAAACGTTAGGATTTTGTTTCAAATCCTAGTTATACCAACATGGCAAAGGTTCTCTCTGTCATATCAACATGTGTCACCAGTGTCAGCTTGCTGTTGATGGTTGTTGCCAGTGGCAGTGACAGTTTTGAACAAATCTTTATGTTACATGGACTAAAGACTGTAGAACATCAGCAGGCGGTTCATGGCGGAGTGTGTGTATAAGCACATTGCTGCTTCCTTGTGCTGAATTGAAACAGAAATGATCAGTCCTAGTATATGCCAAGTGGTGCATACAATCCTGTGCAGTTTATGCTGTATACTTCTGTCCATGCCATCCTGTAACCTGTTAAGATGTTAAAGGAATTCGTCTTGCTGAAGACTTTGCTGCCTCTTGAGTTGATTATCAGTGTGATATTTAGAAGTATGGTCAACAAATTGTCACAGAATCCCTTGATTGATAGTTTGTGCAGTATTTTGGTTTGTGATCTGCAAGTTGTCACTCTGTTCCCTGGTATATGGTCTGAAAATGTAGGTGTCCCCTAGTCACAATGAATGTGATTTTTTAGTTCACAAACAAATACAGATTGCTCTCGTTCAGTTATGCCATGATCTTTTGATATATGGTTTACAAATTTAGCAGAGGTTCTTAGGTATTAATCAGTATGAGTTTTGCATTCATGCATTGTCTCATTATAATTATTGGCTCCTAAGGATGGCACAATAAATACTTTTTTTACCATGATCTGCACAGACCTCTGCACAGTCATGTTCAACAGGATAGTGTTGCAGCCAGTCCAGTCACTTTTCTTATCGGTCCATGACTTCTTGGATAAAGAACAATAGACTGCTGTAGAACTGGAAAACAGGCCAAAATACAAATTAACACAAAAAATTAAGTGTGAAGTGAGGCAGACTTTATGTACAAGGCAGACAGAGAAATAAATTTTTGACAAATATTTTATTTTAGCCATGACTTCCTGAGCCTGATTCTGGAAGGTCCCTCCTCTGGTATACTGTGTTGCAAGGTTTTTGGACAGGGGGTCGTGGTAAAATACATGCGCACGCTGTGCAATTTATGGTGTCCTATTTTGACATGTAGTTGACGGGTGTACTAGCATTTCCCCAGAGTGCATTGTGTTGACTTAAGAGTCCACAAACTGTTGCAGTGTCCTCCCTATGACATGTAGTTGACGGTGTACTGCATTTCCAGAGTGCATTGTGTGACTTAAAGTCCACAACTGTTGCATGTCCCCATACATGTAGTTGACGGTGTACTAGCATTCCAGGTGCATTGTGTTGACTTAAGAGTCCACAACTGTTGCAGTGTCCTCCCTATGACATGTAGTTGACGGGTGTACTAGCATTTCCCCAGAGTGCATTGTGTTGACTTAAGAGTCCACAACTGTTGCAGTGTCCTCCCTATGACATGTAGTTGACGGGTGTACTAGCATTTCCCCAGAGTGCATTGTGTTGACTTAAGAGTCCACAACTGTTGCAGTGTCCTCCCTATGACATGTAGTTGACGGGTGTACTAGCATTTCCCCAGAGTGCATTGTGTTGACTTAAGAGTCCACAACTGTTGCAGTGTCCTCCCTATGACATGTAGTTGACGGGTGTACTAGCATTTCCCCAGAGTGCATTGTGTTGACTTAAGAGTCCACAACTGTTGCAGTGTCCTCCCTATGACATGTAGTTGACAGGGTGTACTAGCATTTCCCCAGAGTGCATTGTGTTGACTTAAGAGTCCACAACTGTTGCAGTGTCCTCCCTATGACATGTAGTTGACGGGTGTACTAGCATTTCCCAGAGTGCATTGTGTTGACTTAAGAGTCCACAACTGTTGCAGTGTCCTCCCTATGACATGTAGTTGACGGGTGTACTAGCATTTCCCCAGAGTGCATTGTGTTGACTTAAGAGTCCACAACTGTTGCAGTGTCCTCCCTATGACATGTAGTTGACGGGTGTACTAGCATTTCCCCAGAGTGCATTGTGTTGACTTAAGAGTCCACAACTGTTGCAGTGTCCTCCCTATGCATGTAGTTGACGGGTGTACTAGCATTTCCCCAGAGTGCATTGTGTTGACTTAAGAGTCCACAACTGTTGCAGTGTCCTCCCTATGACATGTAGTTGACGGGTGTACTAGCATTTCCCCAGAGTGCATTGTGTTGACTTAAGAGTCCACAACTGTTGCAGTGTCCTCCCTATGACATGTAGTTGACAGGGTGTACTAGCATTTCCCCAGAGTGCATTGTGTTGACTTAAGAGTCCACAACTGTTGCAGTGTCCTCCCTATGACATGTAGTTGACAGGGTGTACTAGCATTTCCCCAGAGTGCATTGTGTTGACTTAAGAGTCCACAAACTGTTGCAGTGTCCTCCTATGACATGTAGTTGACAGGGTGTACTAGCATTTCCCCAGAGTGCATTGTGTTGACTTAAGAGTCCACAAACTGTTGCAGTGTCCTCCCTATGACATGTAGTTGACAGGGTGTACTAGCATTTCCCAGAGTGCATTGTGTTGACTTAAGAGTCCACAACTGTTGCAGTGTCCTCCCTATGACATGTAGTTGACAGGGTTGTACTAGCATTTCCCAGAGTGCGTTGTGTTGACTTAAGAGTCCACAACTGTTGCAGTGTCCTCCCTATGTTTTCATGTAGTTTGACAAGGGTTGTGTACTTTACTGCATTTCCCCAGAGTGCGTTGTGTTGACTTAAGAGTCCACAAATGTTGCAGTGTCCTCCCTATGACATGTAGTTGACGGGTGTACTAGCATTTCCCAGAGTGCATTGTGTTGACTTAAGAGTCCACAAACTGTTGCAGTGTCCTCCCTATGACATGTAGTTGACGGGGTGTACTAGCATTTCCCCAGAGTGCGTTGTGTTGACTTAAGAGTCCACAACTGTTGCAGTGTCCTCCTATGACATGTAGTTGACGGGGTGTACTAGCATTTCCCCAGAGTGCATTGTGTTGACTTAAGAGTCCACAACTGTTGCAGTGTCCTCCTATGACATGTAGTTGACGGGGTGTATTAAGCATTTCCCAGAGTGCGTTGTGTTGACTTAAGAGTCCACACAAACTGTTGCAGTGTCCTCCCTATGGACATGTAGTTGACGGGGTGTACTAGCATTTCCCAGAGTGCGTTGTGTTGACTTAAGAGTCCACAACTGTTGCAGTGTCCTCCCTATGACATGTAGTTGACAGGGTTGTACTAGCATTTCCCCAGAGTGCGTTGTGTTGACTTAAGAGTCCACAACTGTTGCAGTGTCCTCCCTATGACATGTAGTTGACAGGGTTGTACTAGCATTTCCCCAGAGTGTGTTGTGTTGACTTAAGAGTCCACAACTGTTGCAGTGTCCTCCCTATGACATGTAGTTGAAGGGTGTGTCTAGCATTTCCCCAGAGTGCATTGTGTTGACTAAGAGTCCCACAACTGTTTTGCAGTGTCTCCCTATTGACATGTAGTTGAACAGGGTGTACTAGCATTTGCCCCAGAGTGCATTGTGTTGACTTAAGAGTCCACAACTGTTGCAGTGTCCTCCCTATGACATGTAGTTGACAGGGTGTACTAGCATTTCCCCAGAGTGCATTGTGTTGACTTAAGAGTCCACAACTGTTGCGTGTCCTCCCTATGACAATGTTTTGACAGGGTGTACTAGCATTTCCCCAGAGTGCGTTGTGTTGACTTAAGAGTCCACAACTGTTGCAGTGTCCTCCCTATGACATGTAGTTGACAGGGTGTACTAGCATTTCCCCAGAGTGCGTTGTGTTGACTTAAGAGTCCACAAACTGTTGCAGTGTCCTCCCTATGACATGTAGTTGACAGGGTGTACTAGCATTTCCCCAGAGTGCATTGTGTTGACTTAAGAGTCCACAACTGTTGCAGTGTCCTCCCTATGACATGTAGTTGACAGGGTGTACTAGCATTTCCCCAGAGTGCGTTGTGTTGACTTAAGAGTCCACAACTGTTGCAGTGTCCTCCCTATGACATGTAGTTGACAGGGTGTACTAGCATTTCCCCAGAGTGCGTTGTGTTGACTTAAGAGTCCACAACTGTTGCAGTGTCCTCCCTATGACATGTAGTTGACAGGGTGTACTAGCATTTCCCCGAGTGCATTGTGTTGACTTAAGAGTCCACAAACTGTTGCAGTGTCCTCCCTATGACATGTAGTTGACAGGGTGTACTAGCATTTCCCCAGAGTGCGTTGTGTTGACTTAAGAGTCCACAAACTGTTGCAGTGTCCTCCCTATGACATGTAGTTGACAGGTGTACTAGCATTTCCCCAGAGTGCGTTGTGTTGACTTAAGAGTCCACAACTGTTGCAGTGTCCTCCCTATGACATGTAGTTGACAGGGTGTACTAGCATTTCCCCAGAGTGCGTTGTGTTGACTTAAGAGTCCACAACTGTTGCAGTGTCCTCCCTATGACATGTAGTTGACAGGGTGTACTAGCATTTCCCCAGAGTGCATTGTGTTGACTTAAGAGTCCACAACTGTTGCAGTGTCCTCCCTATGACATGTAGTTGACAGGGTGTACTAGCATTTCCCCAGAGTGCATTGTGTTGACTTAAGAGTCCACAACTGTTGCAGTGTCTCCTCCTATGACATGTAGTTGACAGGGTTACTAGCATTTCCCCAGAGTGCATTGTGTTGACTTAAGAGTCACAACTGTTGCAGTGTCCTCCTATGACATGTAGTTGACAGGGTGTACTAGCATTTCCCCAGAGTGCATTGTGTTGACTTAAGAGTCCACAACTGTTGCAGTGTCCTCCCTATGACATGTAGTTGACAGGTGTACTAGCATTTCCCAGAGTGCATTGTGTTGACTTAAGAGTCACAACTGTTGCAGTGTCCTCCCTATGACATGTAGTTGACAGGGTGTACTAGCATTTCCCCGAGTGCATTGTGTTGACTTAAGAGTCCACAACTGTTGCAGTGTCCTCCCTATGACATGTAGTTGACAGGGTGTACTAGCATTTCCCCAGAGTGCGTTGTGTTGACTTAAGAGTCCACAACTGTTGCAGTGTCCTCCCTATGACATGTAGTTGACAGGTGTACTAGCATTTCCCCAGAGTGCGTTGTGTTGACTTAAGAGTCCACAACTGTTGCAGTGTCCTCCCTATGACATGTAGTTGACAGGTGTACTAGCATTTCCCCAGAGTGCATTGTGTTGACTTAAGAGTCCACAACTGTTGCAGTGTCTCCCTATGACATGTAGTTGACAGGTGTACTAGCATTTCCCCAGAGTGCATTGTGTTGACTTAAGAGTCCCAAACTGTTGCAGTGTCCTCCCTATGACATGTAGTTGACGGGTGTACTAGCATTTCCCCAGAGTGCATTGTGTTGACTTAAGAGTCCACAACTGTTGCAGTGTCCTCCCTATGACATGTAGTTGACAGGGTGTACTAGCATTTCCCCAGAGTGCATTGTGTTGACTTAAGAGTCCACAACTGTTGCAGTGTCCTCCCTATGACATGTAGTTGACAGGTGTACTAGCATTTCCCCAGAGTGCATTGTGTTGACTTAAGAGTCCACACTGTTGCAGTGTCCTCCCTATGACATGTAGTTGACGGGTTGTACTAGCATTTCCCCAGAGTGCATTGTGTTGACTTAAGAGTCCACAACTGTTGCAGTGTCCTCCCTATGACATGTAGTTGACAGGGTGTACTAGCATTTCCCCAGAGTGCGTTGTGTTGACTTAAGAGTCCAAAACTGTTGCAGTGTCCTCCCTATGACATGTAGTTGACAGGGTGTACTAGCATTTCCCAGAGTGCGTTGTGTTGACTTAAGAGTCCACAACTGTTGCAGTGTCCTCCCTATGACATGTAGTTGACAGGGTGTACTAGCATTTCCCAGAGTGCGTTGTGTTGACTTAAGAGTCCACAACTGTTGCAGTGTCCTCCCTATGACATGTAGTTGACAGGGTGTACTAGCATTTCCCCAGAGTGCGTTGTGTTGACTTAAGAGTCCACAAACTGTTGCAGTGTCCTCCCTATGACATGTAGTTGACAGGGTTGTACTAGCATTTCCCAGAGTGCATTGTGTTGACTTAAGAGTCACAACTGTTGCAGTGTCCTCCCTATGACATGTAGTTGACAGGGTGTACTAGCATTTCCCCAGAGTGCGTTGTGTTGACTTAAGAGTCCACAACTGTTGCAGTGTCCTCCCTATGACATGTAGTTGACAGGGTGTACTAGCATTTCCCCAGAGTGCATTGTGTTGACTTAAGAGTCCCACAACTGTTGCAGTGTCCTCCCTATGACATGTAGTTGACAGGGTGTACTAGCATTTCCCAGAGTGCATTGTGTTGACTTAAGAGTCCACAACTGTTGCAGTGTCCTCCCTATGACATGTAGTTGACAGGGTGTACTAGCATTTCCCCAGAGTGCGTTGTGTTGACTTAAGAGTCCACAACTGTTGCAGTGTCCTCTCCTATGACATGTAGTTGACAGGGTGTACTAGCATTTCCCCAGAGTGCGTTGTGTTGACTTAAGAGTCCACAACTGTTGCAGTGTCCTCCTATGACATGTAGTTGACAGGGTGTACTAGCATTTCCCCAGAGTGCATTGTGTTGACTTAAGAGTCCACAAACTGTTGCAGTGTCCTCCCTATGACATGTAGTTGACAGGTGTACTAGCATTTCCCAGAGTGCGTTGTGTTGACTTAAGAGTCCACAAACTGTTGCAGTGTCCTCCCTATGACATGTAGTTGACAGGGTGCACTAGCATTTCCCCAGAGTGCATTGTGTTGACTTGAGAGTCCACAAACTGTTGCAGTGTCCTCCCTATGACATGTAGTTGACAGGGTGTACTAGCATTTCCCCAGAGTGCATTGTGTTGACTTAAGAGTCCACAACTGTTGCAGTGTCCTCCCTATGACATGTAGTTGACAGGGTGTACTAGCATTTCCCAGAGTGCATTGTGTTGACTTAAGAGTCCACAAACTGTTGCAGTGTCCTCCCTATGCGGTGGCTAGTGGTTCGTCAGACGGCACAGTGCGTCTCTGGGATCTTGTGACCGGGACATGTACCCATAAATTCAAGTGGCACAATGAACCTGTGGTGGAGCTGGCCACGTCCCTGCAGTTTGTGGTCAGTCTGGCTCAGAACGACTACATGTGTGTCTGGGAACGCTCTCGCTGCCAACTGCTGCATAAACTACCCGTGGTCAGTGAGGGATGTGCTTGCCTTTTCATGCTTAAAAGAAATGTTTGTTTGTTGTTTTTTTTAATGTAGATTTGCTTATATTGTTATTTTTGTTGAAAGAAACGAACGGAGATAGAAATGTATCGCTCAGCTGCATGTTAACTGAAGGTCAGTCATTGTACAGATCTCACTCTGTCATCTGTCATGCCACAGACTGTCTTACAAGGGATAGAAAACAACTAAAATGGTATTTCACCCTTTTTTTTTTAACATTTTGTATTGCCTTGGCATGAAATAGCTTTGAATGGATGTGGGAGGGGGGGGGGGGGGGGGGGGACTTTCCTAAGATCAACTATTTGGTTCCTGTGCTTTATTATGTTTAAAAGATGTGATGGAGGAGACTGTGCTTTTGTTGGCAGGAATACCTGGGAGGTAGCATTGTCCTGATGGCTCACAATCTTGGTGTACTTGGTGCCCAGGTAATGGATTTTATGATACCTTAGATTTACAGTATTCTTTTTTAGCACCATGTTAATGGCCAAAATCTGTGGTTTCCAAAGTCATTATTAAAGGTGAATATGGTTTTTAACACTTTTGCAACTCGTTCATTTTCATTGTCCTATTTGTTTCTGTCTTGCCTGAAGAAAACCTAAGAGGTTGAAATGCATTGTGTTTTGTCTTGTGACTTGTTTGTCCACATTTCTCTTGGCAGTTCGCTAACATTTATTTAATAAGATTTACTTTTGCATCATGTGCATGTATTTAGATTCTCTCTTTCTTTTTTCTTTTTTTAGATTTTATTTTGACTGTGATACTATATAAAGGCATGAACAAACCGACATATTCTGGTTGTCACTTGGATGTGTGTGGTTTTTTTTTTTCTTTTCTGAATTTGTGTGTGTGTATGTTTTCTGAATTTCTCATACAAGTTGAGTGAGTTAACCTCTGTTTCATATTTACTACTAACATGCCATGAATTGTTTTATTATGTTTTGTTTTTAATGTCTGTTTCCACCCACTCTCAATACAGCATCAAGCAAAGATTTTGCACATAGAAATTCAGTAAGCTGGTGTCTTCATATGCTGTACACCACACAACATTCTTTCTTTTTTTTTGCTTTTGTTTTTGAAGTCTGCTCAGTCTTAAAGCCTGCTGTTTTAAGTGGAGCTCTTGGATATTAGAAGAGAGAGTTTCTTGTTCTTTTTCAGGGGAAGCTAGAGCTGTGGGACCTGTCCCGGGGAGAAATAGTGCGGCAAGTGAGCATGCAGGATGGAGGGCAAGCCTTTGTGAGACAGATGCAGGCCTTGGGCGCCAACACCCTGGTGTGTGCGGCAGGCAACACGCTCAGTATTATTTCCTTCCCCACCACCTTGGAGAAAGCAGAGTGAAGGGACTTTGAGAAAGCAAAGTGAAGCGACTTCAGTTGTTTTTTGTTGTTGCTTTTCTTAGCTGACTGCTCGAACTATGCCAAATGATTAGATTTTTAATTGAAAAAAGAAAACTTTTGCTGCAAAATTCAATGGGTTGGTAGCGTGTTATTTCAATATAAAGGAAAATTGTCAGTGACTGATAGAAACTGTGTATCTCATTTTAGTAGGTGTACAAGAGATGAAATTGGAGTCCTCTCAAGAAAGCTTAGGTCTCATTTTGTCAGCAAGTGTGGAAAAGCAAGCGCAGGCTGCAAGTAGTGTTATAGGGTGCCTTGACACCCGGAGCGGATCCCGGCCCGGAGCGGATCCCGGCCCGGAGCGGATCTCGGGTAAGGAGCGGATCCCGGCCCGGAGCGGATCCCGGCCCGGAGCGGATCTCGGGTAAGGAGCGGATCCCGGCCCGGAGCGGATCTCGGGTAAGGAGCGGCTCTCGGGTAAGGAGCGGCTCTCGGGTGAGGAGCGTCTGCCCGGAATGGAGTGGGTTGTGTGTGTATTGCTTGGGGGGTGTGTGTGTGTGTGTGTGTGTGTGTGTGTGTGTGGTGAATGTTATCATTGTCCAAACATATTATATAGTGGGTTATATCAATATAAAAGCAGTGTAACAAAAAGAAAAATGCTTGTATTTTATTTAACTTTTACATTATTTTTGCTATGAGAGGTTTAAACAAGTAGATAATATGTATGGATTATATGCTTACTGTAAGTAGATGGTCCGTAGACAGTGGTTTGTCGTCAGACGATGAAACGCTGAAAACATACAAGCTGTCGCTACCTCGACTATCTTTTAAAAGTGGTGGGAAAAAAAAAAAAAAACCTGGAGTTGCTTTTTGAATGGGGATGTTCGGTGAGTTGCCATGCGCCGACAACTGTACCGTAAAGATAATAATACCCCCACCCCTCCCTTTTTTCCCGCTCGTTGAATGTCAAGTGCCGGCGTCAGAGCAATGGGATATGACTGATTGCCTCCCGACCTTTTCGTCTATTGTTAGTTTTGCATGGAGAAGAGGGAGGAATGAGAAAAGAGGGGTGGTTATGATTTGGGAAAGAGTGGAGAGCGCGTGAAAAACAAGCAAAGAAACAAATGTTCACTGATACAAACCAGGTTTATGTCAGTGTTTGCGTCCTCAGTCATCACGCTACCTTAAGGGTATGCCGTGATGTCCAGCAGGCACCACGTGGAGGTTAGACGCTGACCCGCCCTGACTAAAGGTGGGGACTTTACTAGGACCCCTTTCTGGGGACAATTTGGTGTTGATGCTGTGAAAAAGTGGGATGGGGGTGAGACCAAAAGGGGTGGGGAGGTGAAACACCTACGAGCTACTGGCAAAAATGCTGCTGTGACGTGTCTATCCCGTTTATACCAAGATTGGGTCTGTTGAGATTCCGTCTTTTTGCACCCGCCGTTTTGGGTAAAGAATGAAAGAGACTTTCTAGACTGCTGGTATGTGTAGACTGCCTTACCGTCGTCCGATGCCTGTGTTGGTGGCCCCTCACTGTCTGTTCAGTCAGTACTTCAGAAGCGTCTTCTTTACTTGTTCTGGCGGCTTTATTCCCT
>CM031597.1:26029710-26067234 GCA_018398815.1 Conus ventricosus
TGGGAAATGATGGTATGTGAATGGTTGAATTTGGGGGGATAAGGAAAATATCATGACTGTGGGTGATCTGATTGCATGGTGAGATACAGTACTGTAGGATGTTTCATTGTGTAATGAGAAAGTGCATTGATATATTGGCAGGTGAGAAATGAGGTGGAGGGGGGTAGGTTAATACATGATGGGTGAGATATCATGGTTCATTGAGAACAAGTATGAGGATGTGTATTGTTGTATAAATAAGATGGAAATGTTGTGGCATTGGTGTAGAAATGACGTGGGGGAATGGGAAGTGTCAAAGAATGGGTGGATGATGATCATGTCAAGGTGTTAGGTATGATCACAGTGGGTGTGGATGATGGTCATTTTTTGTAAAAGGAGTAGGATAGTGTATTGGCAGTAGTAATGCCAGTGGGGAATAAAGGAAATGATCAATGAGATGGATGTATAGATCACTGAGATGAGAATCTACAGTAACTATCAGGGTGGTGGACATTGTCATAAGTGAAAATGTGGTGGCATTGATGTAGAATGCCGGTTGTGGGGAAAAAAGGAAAAAAGATCATAAATAGATATGGTTATGTATGTTGGACTTAGTCTTAGTGGGACAAACAGAGTAATAAGGATGTGACATGCCATAAGGAAATAGAATGAAAGCAATGACATGATAATGCCAGTTGCTTTAAAAAAAAGAAAAAAACAACTTGGGAGGGGGGGGGGGGGGGGGGCAGGCAATGATCAATATTCCACAATATTCCACACTGGCGAGTCTTCAATTTATCCATGCACAGCCCCATTGACACGCGGAACATTCCCACAACACTAAAAGTAGAAACCTAGCCTGCCAACACACTGGTGAGTGCAAACCTTACTGACCACTGGAGGGCCTTCCCATACAGCAGCCTTTGCCAGACCTCCAGGATTCCTGCCTAAGTGAACAGAGAGAAGCCTTCCAATAGTACTGTTGATCTACATTGATCATCACCCATCAGTGACTGATTAATGATTTTTTTTAAATGAGTGTGTGTTTATAATAATATAATTTATTATAAATTAATATATATATTATATTTATGTTGTGTGTGTGTGTGTTGTGTATTGGGTTTGCGTGATTGTGTGTGTGTGTGTGTGTGTATGTGTGCGGGTTGTCTTTGGTGGTGTGTTGTGTGATATGTGTGTGAAAACTTTCCACAGTTAGTCTCATTATGATCATAACTCTCCCAGAATACTGTTTACATGTGTGTGTGTGTTGTGTGGGTGTGTGTTTGTGTGGTAAATTTACCTTTTTTTTTTGTACACATATTTCTTTTCAAATCAATATTAATTCCAACACATTATTCCTTTAATGAACATCATCCCACAGCTTGTTTATTTTTCACAACACTATTTGTATTCCCAAAAACCCCACCCCCCCCCCCCCCCCCCCCCCCCCCCTCAGTGGATGGAGAGATATTGAGCTCCCTTCTCTCCCCCCCTCCCCCCCCCCCAACACTCCCCCAACCCACCCCCTTTTTTTTCCCCCCCCCCCCAATAACCATATAACCCAAACTCCTCCTCCACCCCTTAACAAACCCACCCCCCACCACCGCCCTACCCACCCCCCCTCCCCCATCATTCCTCTTTTCCTTTTTTTTTTTCCTCTTTCATCTTTCCCACCTTATTATACTCCCCACTTCTTATAAAACCCCCATCCAAAAATTCTTCTCTTTTTATAATAAACTATCACTTTAAACTTAACCCGTAATTTAAAACCCCTTCCCTCAACCCCTGCACCACCCTAAACACAAAAGGTACAAATTAGCCCCCCCAAAACCGGGCAAATCAAAAAAGAAAAAAAGAGAAGAAAAGAAAATTTATTAAAACCCCCCCCCCCCCCCCTTTCCTTCATCCCAACCTTTTCTCCTCCAAACCACCCCACAACCTTAAATTTCCCCTCCCTTTCCCACCCCCCCTCACCCCCCCCCCCCCCCCCCCCCCCCCTTCCACTAATCCCCCTGCTTCTTCTGCACCTTCTTCCCCCCATACACGTAATTAGTCCTTTTTTTTTTCTTCCTAAAAAACCTTATTCCTCAAATTCAAAAGACAAAGGCCCCCAAAGCCCCTGGGGGCAGGGGCACGGCAAAAACCCAACCCCCCCAAAATTTCCGCTTCACCCAAAAATTTTTAAATTTAAATGCCCCCAGGGGAACAAAAAAAAGGGGGAAAGGGGAATGAAAGGGGGTTTTTAAAGGGGAAAAAAGGGGCGCCCACACCCCCCACAACCCCCCCCAGCCCAACGGACAGTGGACATAAAGAGCACCGCCACTACCCCCCCCACCCCCCCCCCGCCCCCCCGCCCCCCCCCGCGCGGCAGCCGCCACCCGACCAACCACGCCTACCCCCGCCTCTCCTCCGCTGGGCCCCGCTCCCCCGCCCTCACAACCCCCCCCCTGCCGCCCGCGCCCCCACCCCCCCCCCCCCCCCCCTCCCCCCCGCGTCCCCCCCGGGCCCACCCCCCGCACCCCCCTCCTGCCGCCCCCCAGCTGTGTTTTAAGAAGCGTTGACCCCCCCGCCCCCCGCCCCCGCCGCCCTTCCCCCCCCCCGCCCCCCCCCCCCCCCCCCCCCGGCCCCCCGCCCCCCGCCCCCCGCCCCCGCGCCCCGGCATCCCCCGCCCCCGGTTCCCCGTTCCATCCCCCCCCGCCAGCCCCCCCTCCGCCCGCCCCCCCCCCCCCGCGCCCCCCCCCCCCCCCATCCCCCGTCCCCCCCCCCGCTCCGCCCACCCCCACCCCCCCCCCCCCTCCCGCGCGGCCCCCCCCCCCCCCCCCCCCCCCCCACCCCCTCGCCCCCTCTCATCCGCCCCCCTCCACGGCCCCCCCCGCACCGCCCCCCCGCCGCCCCCCCACCCGGTCCACCCGCCCACTCCCCCCCCTCTAGCCCCCCCCCCCCGCCGCCCCCCCCCCCCCCCGCAACCGCCAGCCCCTTCCCCGCACCTCCACCCCCCCCGGCCCGCCCCCCTCCGCCCCAACCCCGCACCCCCCACCCCCCCCCCCAACCCCCCTTACCCACCACCACCCCCCGCCCCCACTGCCCCCCCTCCTGGAGTGCCCCCCCTGGCCTCGCCCCCCAGCCCCCCCACCCCGCACCCGCGCCTCCAACAGCAACCCCCCGACCGCCCCCCCTCCCCCCCCCCCACTCCCCGGCCCCACCCGCCCCCCCCCCCCCCCCCCCCCCCGTCGCTCCCCCCCCAACTCCCCTCCCCCCCCCCCACGCCCTCATTGCTTACCCCCCCCCCCCGCCCTCCGCCCGCCCCTCCCCCCCCCCGACCCGCCCCCCCCCCCACCCCGACCCCCCCCTACGCCCTCCACCCTCCCCGCCCCCCCCACCCAGGGAGCCCCCGCCCCCCCGCCGGCGCCGCCCCCACCACCCCCCCCCCCCCCCCCCTCTCCCCCCCCCCCCCAGACCCCCCCCCCGCACGCCCGTCTCCCCTCACCAATCCCCCCGCCCTCCCCCCACCCCCCCCCCCCGCACCCCGGCCCCCGGCCCCTCCCGACCCCAACCCCCTACCACCCCCCCCCCCCCCTCCGCCCCTCCCCCCCCGCCCCGCCCCACCGCCCCCCCCCCCCCCCCCCCGCCCCCGCCTCCACCCCCCCCCCTCCCCCCGCCGCCGGGCGCCGCGTCCCCCGTCGCCCCCGCCGCGCGCCCCACCACCCCCCCGCCCCACCCCGCCCCCCCCGCCCCCCCCTCCCCCCCCCCCCCCCCCCCCCCCCCCGCCCCCCCACCGCGCCCCCCCGCGCGCACCATCCCCCCCCCCTCCGCGTGCCCCCCCCCCGCCCCGCCCCCCACCCCGCCCCCCCCCCCGCCCCCCCCACCCGCCGGCCTCCCCCCCGCCCCGCCCCTCCTAAGCCCCGTCCCCGCACCCGCCCTGCGGGGGGGCCCCCGCCCGGGTGGTCCCCAACCATCCCCGGCGCCAGCCCCGTCACCCGCCCGCTGTCCCGCACCCCCCCATAACCCCCCCCCCCCCCCCCCCCTACACCAAGCCCGCCCCCCCGCGCACCCCCCCCCTGGTCGCCGCTGCCCCCCGCACCCCACCCCACCCCGTCCCGTGCACGCACCATTCCCCCACTTACCCACCCCGCCCCTCAGCCCGCCCCCCGCCTGCGCCGTCCAATCCCTCTGCCCCCCGCCAGTACCCCCCTCCCCCCCCCTTACGCCCCCCCTTCCGCCCCCCCCCCGTTTCGCCCCGGGGCCCCGCTCCGGCCCCCCCCGGCCCCCGGCCCCACCCCATCCCCGCACCCCCCCCCCCCGCCCCCCCCCCCCCCCCCCCTCCCGCCCGCACCTCCCCCACCCCCCCCCCCCCGCCGCCCCCCCCCCCCCCGGCCCGGGCCCCCCCCCCCCCACAGCCACCCCACCCCCCAGCCCCACCCCCCGCCCAGCCCCCCTCACTCCCGCATCCGACCATACGGCCCCCCCCCCCACCCCCCCCCCCCCGCGCCCCCGTACACCCCGCCTCCGACCCCCACACCCCCCCCCCAACGCCCGGCCCCCCCCCCCATCCCCCCCTCCTGCGACGACCCATCCCCACCCCAGGCCCACCCCACCCATCCCCGCCCACCCCCCCAGCTCCCCCCCCCCACCCCCCCACCCCGTCGGGCGGCCCGCCACCGAGCTCCCCCCCACGCCCCTTTTTTTTTCTCCCCACGCCTCCACCCCTCCCAATAATCCCAACTACACCCATTCAACTTACCACCCCCTTACCCTACCCTACAGAAACATTACCCCCACACCTTTCACAACTGCAAAACCCAGCGCATTAACTGACTACACTAACCTCCATCATCACCCAGCGAATCCATTTGTCTATTTTAATTCACTTAATTTTATTTTTTGATACAGTTTACTTTCATTTTATTACATCTACTTATTTATTATAATTACTACCACTATCCATTAATATAATTACTATACCTTCTATAATATATGTCCATAATAATATAAATACTTTATAAATATATTATATAAATATGAACTGACTCAAAAAGTCGGTGATGGGTAACCTTGCCACATTAATTTTGCCTTTCTATTTTCATAGCGATATTTTTATAAAGACGCACACACATTATAGGTTGTACAGAATGGATCCAGAGCTCGTAACATAACAAAAGCCAGCCTGTTGAGCTTCATCCATTCTATATTAAGTTAATATTAGCGCATTCGGATGTGAGCTGAACTTCATTCGAACAAGGAACTATTTTCAAGGTAAACAGTTTGTGTGTAACATAACAAAAAGGGTTAGCACAAATATAAATTACCTTGTATGTGTTTTATTGTATATATATATATAAATATAGAGAGAGAGAGAGAGAGGAGAGAGCGATACAAGAGAGAGAGACAGAAACAGGTATATTTAAAATATCAGGGCTCCACCCCTTGGGAGCAACATTAGTAAAAACCAAGTATTAAAAGGATTACGTTAAATTTTAGCACTCGTCCCTTTAATACTGTGTTTTTCTCTCTCTCTCTCTCTGCTCTCTCTCTCTCTCCTCGTCTCTCTCTCTATATATAACTATAGTATAAAATATATTATCTATATAAAAAAGCAAAAAAAATATATATAAAATAATATATAAAATCCCTCCCCCCCCCCTCCCTCTAGCATTATATCAATCCACCTTAAACCACAACCAGACACATTAATCACACCACCCCCACTGAACTATCTACCTTTTTTTAATGTAAAAAAAAATCCCCATCGTCTCACAATCCCCCCTTCCAGTCCGAGCCCCCCTCCACCGCACGAGAGTGGGAAGGACCCTTGGCCCCCCCCCCCCCCACCTCCATTTCCTCTCCCATAAAGGCCCTCTTCCGGGTCTGTCTGGCAGCCATTCTTACCTACCACATGACAACAATAACTAAGTCACTCTTAGTTTCTGTTTGTACTGTCCAAATGATTAAATTGTGATCTGTTTATTTTGCCTGAAGAAGACCCAAGAGGTCAAAATGCATGTGGTCTTGTCCTGTGCTTTGTCAATGTCCTTGGCGGACCTAACACCCACACTATTCTAAATTTTTCTTGCGTTCTTCGACCATCACCACTCCATTTGAAACTTGACATCTTAATATAATGTACTGCAAGAGTTAATATGTTGCTTAGATATCCACTTGATTTCATTACCTGGCACTTTCAGCTAATGTTTGAATTGTAAGTAGATTGCAAAGACTGATAATGAAAAATTAGCAGAATCCCCACAATAAAACAGCACTAAACAGATTAATGGCGGTCAGCTTGTGATGTGTGAAAGATTAGACTCATTATCCATTCCATTGATCAAAATTTGCAGATTATTTGTTAAATAGTACATTTTATCTTACTGTTGGGTAATGGGGTTTTTTGATATATCTATTATTTGCTTATTGTTTCATATTTGTATTTTACTGAAATATTTAAAAATCTTTTTTTGTCATGTACTTATATTTAAAATTAATCATTTTTATGTACAGAAAAACTGGCAGCAGATGCGAGCATGGGAAGACACAGTTATTAGAAGAAAACCACGTGGAGACCACAGATCACTCAGACAATGAGCAGACGCTCTCAGAAGCGAAACGACCATCTCGCGTGTAGTGATGTATATGTCATCTATGTAAAGTGGCTTGACTCATAACTTTTAGGCCATATTATGCATATTGATTTTTTGGTGAAGAAATTACCGTAGTATTTGATCTACCTTATGCGCTATAGAAAGTACATGCTACTTTTAACTTTTATGGCCAAATTATGCAAACTTTTTTGTGAAAAATTAGCCGGTAAATTTGAATACTTCTTCATGAGTTCTAAATAGGTTTTGTACTAAATGCCAATTGCCTATTATCATATCCATGATGTGTACTTTGTTATACAACCAACTTATGAGTTGAAATCAATGACTCAAAAAAGAGCTTCAAATGTTATTGAAAAGTCATTGTTCAGATAGTCATGAGTGATAACAATTCACCACTGCAAATTGCCCTTTTAGGTGACAGTCGAGTATAGTAATAGTAGATTTTGCAAAAAATAAAGTGCCAAGATTGTTGGTTAACACTCTTCCATCCAGAAGTATTTTAGAACACTTGCTTGTACATTTGAATTTTTTAGTTAAGAGAAAAAAGCAACAGTGGTAGTTTGTCTTGATAGTAAATTTTACACACTGTGATCATGTAATTTGGATGTACCAAACATGAATGTGCCACAGGTCCCTTCTCTCCCTCTCCCAGAACCCATCTTACAGAGAAGAATCTGCCTTCCCCAGCACCAGCTAGGCACCAGCAAGGGCAGTCTCGCTCACCACCATTGAAGCGCCACCGAGATCTATCCCTTCCGTCACCACCGCCTCTACCACCACCACCACCACCACCAAAGCGCTCTTCTTTTAAAAGGACCACCACCACCATCACGGCCGAAAAACCCTGTGCCTCCGCCAGCTCACCTCTGTCTCTGTCTCCTACGGAGACGAAATAGCCACCAATGCCTGTTGGTAAGCAAATTAACTACTTACTTGTTTTTTTTATAGGTCTCGCCCTCCCCTCTCCCCAAAGTAGACAGATAATTTAAGTCCTTTTCCGCATTTAGATGAGATATTTCATATCTTGTTAAAAACCTTAAAAAATGTTTGCCATTGTAAAACTTTAGGCCCTATGTATTTTGGTGGTACTGGTTATCCAGAAACACTTCCTTCTTGTTTATTTCTTTTATCCAATCCCTCTGTTTTGACTGTTTATCTGTGGAGCAGTATACTCGTAACTCAGAGTTATGAACGGATTTTCGTGAATTTGCCAGGAAAAGTTGAAAAATGATTCGGAGAAAACTTTTGGATTTTGGCATTAATTGAGAAGGAAGCAAATGTCACAAACCAAGGTCTAAAGGTCACGAATTAAACAGGGAAAAAAATAAACAACAATGTGTCAAAGTTGCAAATTGTCATGGAGACAACTGGCCCCTTCTAAAAAAAAAACATACCTCTTAATAATGTTAAACAACCATGGGAAAACATTTGCTCTTCTGATTAACCAGTCCTCGAGGAAAACTGACTTCAGAGGTTTCGACTACCATTTTCAGAGGAAAAGTCATTTGAACCAGATGCAGATTTGGTTATACGAAAAAATTGAATTTCAGAGGATAGCGCCTTTGGGAAGCTCTTTCCAGAGGTTTTAATGTTACCATGCCTGTTAATCATTGGAAGAGAATTTTTGTTGCCAGCACTTATCTCTTTACTTTATTTTGCATCTGTGGTGTGTTGTTTTTTCACAGTCAAACCCACCGCCTCAAATATGAGACCATATATTGAGGCTCTCCTCAGAATAAATGGGGGCTCTGAGAAGAGAAATTGAAGATTTGAAAAAAGAGAAGTGCAGGCCCCACGAGTGACGACAGACGAAAGGAAGGAGGAAACAGGAGAGAAGGCGAGGTTCCATCGAGACCTGAGATGCCACAAGGCTTCAACTTCCGTTTATCAATCCAGAGAGGAACCGAGCGCTTGAGACCAGCAGCTGCAGCGACAAGAATTGTTTGCTTCTACCGTTGAATTTCAACATTCTTGTTTAATATTACAATCACATAGAGGTAGTATCGGATATGCAGGGGAATAGTTGTTATTACATGAAATGTATTAATTACCTGGATTAGTGAAGGATAGGGAATACCAATTCGCCTGAAGCTATAAATGTCAGGGCTATGAGCTGAAGGAAAAACTGGCAGTCACCATAATAAAGATAGACAAAAGAGCAGTAATGCTCATTAGGTATTGACATATTGTACATGCACTTAAAAAGAGTAGAATTAAACCAAATATTCTAAACTGAAAAGCAAAGCAGAATTAGCTGCCCAAGAATAATTGGTAGGCCCCACCTAAAAAAATGGTGTTGTCATAGTAAACAGAATCTGGAGTTATAACAGCAATACTAGATAATTGAACACCTACATTGTAAAACTGTTAATAGTAAAGATAATAATTGGTTACAAACGGTTGGATGATCTGATAATCCACGGTTCATTATTATTTCCTCTCCATAATAAAACAAGCCCATTTTAATTTCAGTTGCAAACAGTGTCACAGTTTTATATCCAACAGTCCCCCCGTCCCCGCCCGCCCCCCCCCCCCCCCCCCCACACACACAACACACATATCAGAGTTTGCGCATGCCATCATCATGAAGAGAAAAACATGTTTCCACAACAAGCACATTATCAAGTGACAATGAAAGAAACGACTAGGTGGCTTTTATATACACAGCTTTCATCAGATATAAGTTTTGATGTCTAACTGTGCTAAGCATAACTTAACAACTGCTGCCTATAACTATAAAGCTGGAAAATTGAAGGTACATTGCATCATTTTCTGAAATATTTTGGGCTGCATTCTCGCCAAACTTTCATCATGGCCGCAGACGACATTTCCACTATGATGTTTGCAGTTTTGTTTTCATGAATATATTTATTGCTATTATTTAAGGAGCTGTACTCTACAACTTAAGAGGCATCACCGTCAAGCACATTCTTCAAGCAGCTGGTCTATGCCTGTTCACTCCTGACAGGACAAACAATCAGGCAGAAACAGGCCAACTTCAGTCAGCTGCAGCATGTCAACCATGTGCTCTTCAGTAAGTAGACATGGTATTTATTCATCTTTTCCCCCCACGCACTGCCCTCCTGTTTCCTCCTCCCATAATCCCCTCTAGACATTTCCGTCTGAGCGGCTATTCTATCCTACCACACGGCCAGACAGATAAGTCACTCTTCTTCTTTGATTGTACTGTCTCTAAATTAAATGTGCATTCCGTTTTGTTGCCTGAACAATGACCCAAGAGCTCTATAATGCATTGTGGGGTCATTCCTTTGCTTGTGCAAAGTCCTTGGCGGTAACAAGACCCCCTCTCTTCTAAATTCAACCTGTGGTTTAAGGGGTTAACCGACTACAAACTCTCTGTTTCTCAAAGGATGGTCAGAATCATACCCTTTACATCTGATTGTTGGTCTTGAATTAGATGATATTATGAAACAAACTTGGAGGAGTGTGAATCAATAAAAAAAAAGTAGACTGCATATTCTTATATCTACTTCAACACTTTAGCCTATAAAAAAATTAAAAGTAATTGCTTGTAATTGCAAAAACAAATTTAATGAGCACCTCTCGTTTTTTTTACTGTAATTTATATCGTACAACTGTAAGGTTGCACTGCATAAACAATTATGGTTGTCGGCAGGTAATAGGAACTATGATAGAACAAAGCAGGAAGACACAGATAGCTGTTTTTGGTCAATATACACATTAAAGAACGACATAGAATATGAAAGTCATCAGGCACTCCCACCAGAGGACATTTGGGGCGCTTTATTAAAGAGAATGAATGGCATTTTCATAACTTTGGCCAAACTTGCTCTATAACAAAAGGAAAAATCTCATGTTAATAGATTTTTGCCTATGTCAAAAATCAAGGTCACAGAAGGCAACCTCGTATGGTCTTGTTCCGTCTGTCCCATTTGTTGAACTGCCTCTAGGGCAAAAACTATATGGGGCGGATTTTCAGCCGGGGGGGGGGGGGGGGGGGGGGGGGGGGGGGGGCACAAATTTGTGTGAGATGCATCTGGGACATGGCTAGGCCTCCTGTGTCTTGAAATTTATACGTAGGTCAAGTCAACTAGGGGAAAATTAGTTCTCTTAACATCGGAATGGTCCTTGACTAGAGACACATCTGAATGAGTTGCCAACTTTTTTCTTTTTTTTAAAATTTAAATTACCAATCACATTTCTGATTTTTGTGGCAGGTGCTGTGCAGGAGCGCATGAGATGAGATGACCAATGCAGGCAAATGAAAACATACATAGTGGGGTGGAAAATGATGACTGCCACCTGGAGGGCCGCGTGTGCCCGAAGGCTGAAGTAAACAGAAAAAAGGTGTGGTGGTTGTGGAACATGCGGCAGAGGCCAAACACAGAAATTGGTGTGATAACTGTATGACACATAACACATGCAGAGATGTGGGTTTGGAGGGCGTGTACACATACATTGGGAGTGTGGGTGGGTGGGTGTGTTTTTTGGGGAGGGGGGGTAAAAATGTTTACGGGTATGGATTATGTATGGGTATAACTGACTAATTTTGTACATGTACATATACCACATTGGAAAAGGTTGTCCGGTGATTTTAGGTTATAGAGGCCAAGTTTACCCCACAGCTTGATCTATTAACAGAACCTGCCAACCAATTCGCATTTTATGTAAATTTATTAAGCCCAGTGATAATTCCATATGCATTAGCCAAAAAATTACCATTGAAAGCTTTAAAACAAGGTTAAAAAAAAAAACACGAAAAAAATAGCTTCTGTACCGACACGCATGGCCCGTGCATATAACCATTAATCCTTCAAAGAAGCGTTTCCGGTCACGCGCAGTTTTTGTTTCACTCTTTACCCTTCAGCGAAGTTGGCCGTCCTCTTGAGTAGTAGCTCCGAAAATGTCGAAACGTGGAAGCAGACATTTCCTGGACAGAAGCAAAAAAAGAAAAAAATCTTTAGGTCAAAAGTTTCGAAAAGAATAGTCGGGAAAAGTTCCCGCTGGCATCCGAACCTCGGCTAAAACAGCAAATTGGTGTACAGAGTACACTTGTGAGTCGGATTCACCATTTTCCCATGGTGGATGTGAACGGTGGGCATGCAAGGAAGTGTTGGTGTACAGAATTAACCAGTGTGTTAACATTTCTGTGTTAAGGGATTTGTGTGCATTTTCCAGTGTATTCTACATTTTCATAATTTTAAAGATTTCTAGTTACGCACACATAATAGAAAAAGTCTGGATTTTGGAAGTAAAAGTAAAGTTTACAAAAAATGTGCCAACAATTTCATCGCATTAGTGTTTGTTTGAAAAAAATAAGTGTGTCCGGCACTTGAATTAGATCTTATCTCTCTCTCAAATTACACATTCTGTCCTCACTGAGCTTCAATTCCTTACTCACTTGGTCTCTTAGGGGGTTGGCAGTCTGGTTCAATATTGAATTGGGTTTGCATTTGTGTTGATTTATGTGCCAGCAAAAGCATATTTCCCTTTTGCATATGGGATATAATAGAAGACTGAAAGACAATTTTCAATAAATTACATTTACTTGTTCCCGCACTTATAACTGGTGTTTGTGTGTGTGTGCGCGTGTGGCGTGTGAGCAAGTACAAATTTTCATGTCAGCCAACAGTAGTGGCTGTCTGAGCCGGGGGACCACTGTGGAAAGGATGAAGAAAATAAAATCAATGCAGCCAAAAAGTGGTTTCTACCGACGACTTCCCAGAGAGTCAACTCACAACCCAAGAACAAGACGCCAGCCGTGTTAAATGCACTGAATGATGCACTAACTGTTCACATGGATCAACAAAGAAGAAAACTGAAACAATCGGGCCATTGGATTCAGAAACAAAAAAGAACTGGTTTGATGTCAACCGTTCTGCAGTGGAAAGTTTAAAGCAAAAGAAAGAATTCAAAGGGACAACTGCACATCTCCTAACTTCAACAACATCGCTGTGTGGTGGCGTCTGGGATTCCTGGAAAACTGCCTACAGATTTTCATCTATCTTGAGCCATGGAGGAGAAGATTTTGACTTGGGAGACAATAGGCACCCGCTGCGACCAAGCAAAGAAGGATGGACGGATGATGAGGCAATAAGACCTATCATAGAACTAGCTTATGAAGGCCAAGGTCAGCAGAGCTAGAACTAGGTTTAACTAGCTAGGAGCCAAGCAAGAAACTCATTTGAGTCAAGACACTTTCCGACTCTGGTTACTCATTTTCAGTGGGGGGGGATGGGGGTGGGTGGGGTGAGGGCGGGGTGTGTTTCTTGTGACTCCAGAGTGCTATAAAAGAATTTACCTTAGAGAAATTTTGTTTTCATTCGGCCCGCTAACTGGTGGTCCTTCATACAGCCGACCCCCCCCCACTACTACCAGTGCAGTTATGGGGCTGATTGAAGACCAGCAAAGCTGGCCAAAATTTCTCTTGATTAAATTTTGAAATAGTCCCCCCTCTTGAGTCAGAACACACAGAAACACGAGCCAAGAACCAAGACTGGCCCATGTAGAACTAAAAGATGCCAAGCTAGAACCAAGGTTAGGGCCCATGAAGAACAGCTAGGGTGCCGAGCAAGAACCAAGAGGCTGGTGCCCATGTAGAACTAGCTAGGGTGCCATGCCCGAGCCAAGTGTTGGGCCCTGTCGAAACTAGCTTGGGTGTCCCAAGCTGTAGAACCAAGGTTGGCCCCATGTAGAACTAGCTAGGGTGCCCAGCTAGAACCAGGTTGGGCCCATTATAGCAACTGTCTAGGGTGCCAAGCTAGAACCAAGGTTAGGGCCCATGTATAACTAGCTAGGGTGCCAAGGCTCGAACCAAGTTGGGCCCAGATCGAACTAGCTGGGTGCCAAGCTAGAACAATGCAAGGCCCATGAGCACTTACTAGCTGTCCCCAGCTGGTTATCCAAGCTAGTCCCCCTAGCAGATGCCTAGCTCTTATGCAAGATTGAATCTAGCTATTTGGGCCGTGCTGTCTGGGTTTAACCCAACTATAACAAGTACTAATGACCATAATGCTAGGCCATAAAGCCAACTACTTTGCTTGCAGTAAGACGCACAGCCACCTGACAATACTCCCCAAGATTCCTGGTAAAGAGACCTATAGCTTTACTGGCTAATTATTTTATTATAATTAAACCCGCAGATGATCAAGCTGTTATTTATTACCCATGATGGGTATATCAGGTGGAGGGCGATGGCGGTGGAGGCACTGAACCATTGGCCACCGCCGCCTGTAAAAGCCATCACTAGAGTACTATTGGCAAAACCTAAGGCCGATATAACGCTTGCTAATGTTGACTCCTATGCTCTCTAAACAGTGATCGTATTCGTTCAGCTAGTGTCGTGTCCTCATATAACATTCTTTGGATAGTTTTTTCTCTAATTTCTTCCTCACTTGATTTCGCAATATGTTCTCGGGGTTAGTAGACAACACTTCTAGTCTTTCTGATCTCTCTTGTTCAAGATCTTTTAGTCCTTTGGTTATTCCTTTCTTTAAAATCATCCCAAATTTGGCGACATCAGCCTCAACGAGTTTTTCTTATTTCTCATTTTATATGCTCCATCTAGTACACCTAGTTTTTGCTAAATTGATTTGTTAATCGCCTTTGCTGCTTGCTCAAAGCATGATCAAGGGCTGCTATTTCCTCTCCGCATGGCCCGGGGAGTCCAGTCGTGTATAGTCTTTTAATGCTGTTTCTTCAGTAAAACCTGGTTTTTCTCTTCTATTGTAAAAAAAATACATTTTTATACCATCTGCAGATTGATTTAATTCTTCAAATTTCCATGTTTTGTATTTGGTTAGCTGTTAGGGAGTTCCTGCGTGTGTTTTGTTATGAAGTTTAGCAACTGCCTTCCTTCTCTAAATTTGGTTTAGAAATGCCAAAGCGATTTTGATCTTTCACACTGAGTCGTCGCATAATGGTACTCTTGCTAAAAAACAATGATGGGTCAGGTTTTAGATGTAAGCGCCGAACAAGTTTTGTTTTTTTCCTGTGGTCGTTTTTTTTACAGACAAAATTGACCATCTTGTAATTCAAATCATTTGGGTCAATCAATTCGGGAGTTTGTTACCTAAACTTTTGTAAAATGCTTCACCGTCGACAATCTGTTTAGATGTCACGCCCGCGATTGAGAGCGTTAGCGATGCTGAGTCAAAGGGATCATTTCCACTCATGTCGTCTCCAAGAAGTAAAACATCATAATCTTCTGCATCTTCAATGGCCTAGCCAGTTTTAAATGAATGTAAATAAAATTTTCATTTTTGTTATAAAAAAATAGTCACAAGCACATGGCTCGATTCTTGACCTGCATAGAAGACTGAAAGAACCCTTTGGGCGTGAAGGGAAATAGCGGACATTACTTGTTCCAAATAATCCATCGACTCTTGATGCAGAATCAAATTCTTACTGTCAAAGTTCCCGACCACCCAGAGTTCTCAGCAGGATGACGTGATTGTGCCAGCTCTTCGCGCGACTTAACTTTCAAAATACTCTCGCTTCAACAACAGACCCAAACAGGGACAGGTTTAGTACAAATCTGGGGCGGGCAATCGTAAAGAAACTATTCTATAAAACTTAGAGTGGTCAAGAAATAATTCCTTTACACAATGCAGACATATTTATAACCTATTCAGATCTATGGCAACCGGGACAGAACGGGCTGACTTTGCGTTTCAAGGAATAGAAATGAAGAAAGCACTAAACATAGAAATGTTGCCGCAGAATACAAAAGACGGCACAAAGTATCGCTGTAAATTATGCGTTTGAAATCGCTTTTCCATTCCCTTAGCTATTTGAGTTGTTAAAAGCGCAAGCGCCATAATCTTTCAAGGAGTCAATTAAAAAGACGAGGATTGTCAAATGAACAACTTTTACTGACAGCAACGGTTTTATCAAATCATCAACACCGAAGCAAAGTACAGCATTTCTGACATCGCGTTAGATTTGACGTGTGTAGCAACCCTAATTTAGCAAGGCTGATTGAGCAAACAAAATCAGACAAGAATTAGCAATATAAAACGACAAGAGTGATTATCATACACATATCCCAAAGCAGGTCATACACTAATATGGAATTTTAGTTTTTTAGGCCGGCAGCAAGATCGCTTAAAGGTATTTATTGCTGTGGAAGATGAAGAACCATTCAAAAAGGAAGTGAAAAGTTATTAATCCACAAAATAAACGAAAGTTACAATTCGATTGAGGCCAGTCCTAACCAAATCTATGCTAGCGGGCTTAAAACCTTATCAGCAATTTTGTGAATACGAAACTGTTTGGAGTGGGAGGTGTAGAAATCCAACGTTGACTTGTGGCTAAAGTGATCTACCACCTTCACAGCGTAAGACTTTGATAGATTATTTAAGCACAAAATACGGTTTTTATGGATTGACCTAAGGTCAACGGGAGATAAATCAGTTACATGGAAGCGGGAGAACGTGAGAACGAAATAAACATTCAAATCGATAAAGAAGAAGAAGCGATTAAAAAAAAAACCCGTTTTAAAAATTGTACATTTGTTTTTAATATTGATCGCCAGCTAATAGTTGAAAATAACAGATTAAAAGATATACAATACTAAATTATTTCATTTTATAAAAGCATGTCAGTTAAGGTTTACCCAATGATGCCCTACAGCACCGTAGATGCCAAGAGAAGAGATAGTAGAAAACCCTAGCTAAAAACCTTCAATTAACAAACATTACACAAATGCAACAAAAAACTAGAGCAGACCTTTCAAAATACAGCAAAACCAAACGAAGGTATCTGCTGCCTTTAAATGCGTTACATATGTTAATACTGTGGAGCATCGACTATAAGCGCTCATAAGCCGAACGAGTGTTGGTCTCTTAGCAACGGCCATAGGCGGCACCCGCAGCCTTTACCTCAAGGAGGTTTGTCTTTAGCTCTCGCCTGTGTTCGATTACCCTTATGTGCTGCTACAAAAAAATAAAAACTAAACTCCAAAAGCACACAGCTATGTAATCAACTAATCACGGCTAACTTAGCTCGTTCAAACCGACAATAAATAAAGCACTACAGACCAAACATCACGGATGAAACAATTAAGTCGTTTACAGGCTGATTTTATGATGACTACAAAGACCAAAAGTTGAACTTCAAAGAAAGCGGGGAACAAGTGTTTATCTCACCAGCCAGACGCCGAGCAGATTAAAAAAGGAATGCTTAAAATAGTAAACGAGACATTAAACTCTGTTCTAAACAGCTCACAAAAAACACCACCAAAGGTGTTTATACTTTAGTTTACGAGGTCAAGCGCAAAAGACCGTTGATATTGAATCCTGATTAAGTATTTTTTTTTATTTAAACTATATAATTTGGCTTAGAAAAGAAAGACAGCATGGCTAAGATATATGAAGACCAAGACGAAATTGTTTGAAGGAATGCTCGAGAGAGAGCGTTTATCAAGAGCACTGAATATATTGATTTAGAAGTCATTGACCCAACAAACGAACGCAAGCGTGTACATGCAATTTCTACAAGTTCCAGGCAAACAATCAATAGACCCGCCAGATAAAGTAATGATTAGCTGTATTTAATCGACAATGTAACAATAAATGGAAGAAACCCTAGAAGTCCTGGGTCTCAACTAAACACAACTCTTCTTCTCTCATAATGAATTAACACCGGGATGGGCAGAACTAACTGCTTACATCAGTTTGACGCTGCCTCTGAGAAGCCAAAAATGAGAGGCTCTGGTTGGTCAGAGGGCGAAAGTCTTAGAGATTAGATTCAAAACAGCTACGTAAGCACCGATTGTAAGGCAAGGCTTACATTCCGCCTACCTCGGGAGTTTGGTTTTAAAGGAGAAGCATTTAAACATAAAGAATTCAGACGACAAATGTTTTCATGTGGTGTGTTCTTGCAAGCTGCATCATGTCCCGCGAACACGCAGAGAGAGTGACTACCTATCGGCAATACACCAAAATCTTAACTTCAATGGATATCCCTTTCCTGTTAGTGAGTAGATCAAATGATCAGTATAAGAACAAAACAACCCAAAAACGTTAATGTAAACACATGGGACGAGGAAACCCAATTTGGTGCCAATAAAGTGTCCCAGAACAGTCCAACACAAAGGCGACCGCCAAAAAGGCATGTGGACTTACCCTAAGTTTTCGCCACAGGGCTGCCCCATTACACGATTAAAACGCACAATGAGCAGATTAATTGGCGCATACTTCAAACAAACATAAACAAGGAATGCAGTAGAAAATGTTTACAAGATTCCAACCGCACAAGCCGCGCTTGAACATATAAAACATGTGTAAAAGTCTGTAGACTGTACGACAGAACTAACTACGCCCCCGCCAGGATCTAAAGTAGTTTTTAAGATCTGGAAACGGCTGCAACAAGTCCATACGTATTTACGCAGACATGAGTCACTTATGTTCCTTATGAAGGTCCAGCGACCACAAAAACTTCGGAAAAACACGTCTTAAATGAGAAATCATCAATTTGTTCATTTGCCTTCATTATTGTTAGTCGGATGGCGTTTAATCAAACCAGAATTATATAGAGGACCAGAAGGCTGCAGAAAACATCTTAAAAACGCATGCAGCAAGAGCAAACGCCCTGTTCTAATAATCTAAACTTATCTTGAAATCATAATGGCGCCTGAAGACCAACCAACAGCATGACTCAGCCACGCATTGTTGATTTGCGGTTAGAGCTAACCCCAAGAGTAGTACACCCACAGTAAGAGACCATGATCACATAGTGGGAAAGTTTTAGAGGTGCAGCGCACATAACTGCACTCTTCAACTAAAGTTTGATCCAAAGACATGGAACTGCCTGTATTCTTTCACAACTAGCGAGGTTATGAATCTCACCTTATAATGCAAGCATAACTAGCGCCGTCAGGTAGCATGCATTGCAACAGTCATCAAAAAGTACTGTGTTTCACTTTAAATAACATGTCTTTCCTACGTCTCTATGCAACACAGAGGGGCTCATTAGAGGCACTGGCTATGTCCTTAAAGACCTGCCCAATAACCGGAAAAATATATTGACTCAACTCTTGTTAGAAAGGGTGTTTACCCTTATGAATCATGACAGTTGGAAAGGTTTGATGAAGACTCACTTCGCTAAAAGGCCGTTCTTTTCTTAGTCTTAGAGGAAAGGACCCAGCGACTCCCGATTACCAGTCAAGCACAAGATGCTGGCAGTAAGTTTAGATTGTACAACGATGGGAGACTATCAAGACTCCTATTAATGGCAGTTGTATGTTTGTTGGCGGACGGTCCTTTTGAAAATTACAGACAGACCTCAAGAAACATTATAGCCTGTATCCCGCGCATAACATTTCTGCCCCGGGATGAGCTGGGATGTTTTTTAAAGTATACGGGAGTACAGATTGATTTATTGTCAGATTTACCAATGCTTCAGTATTAAAAAGGGATTGCGGGGGGGAAATTTAGTATGGCTGCATCATTCGTAAAGCAAACAAAAAAACTTGGAGACTATGATCCAAAATAAAAATCTAACTATCTTTTGTATTTTGATCAACAATTGTATGGATGGGGAATGGGGCAATCACTTCCTTCGCAAATTTAAAATGTACACAGGCGGCGATCCGAATAATATTCAAAAAAACTTAAAGTGGTTGGGCAGTTTGGCGCCACAACAGCGCGGTTTTTTTTCTAGAATTGACTTAGAATATCCTCATGAACCCTGACCTGCTAAAGACTACCCCCTTTGCACAGAAAGTCTAAAAACGAATCCAAGAGAGCCCCTAACTTGTGCCTAATCTTCGCGGGAAAAAAAATTTGTCTTCATTACGATTTACAAATTTTATTTAAGACATGGTTTGAAGTTGACAGCAGTTCATCGCATAATTGCTTTTGATCAAGAACAGTTCATGAAACCATACATCATGAAGAACACTGATCTCAGAACCAAATCCACAGATGCTTCAGAAAAAGACTTTTTCAAGCTGATGAACAACAGCTGTTTTGGAAAGACTATGGAGAATCCGCACAAGCGCAAAGATGTCAGATTAGTCACCAAAGAGAACGAAGCAATTAAGCTGACTTCAAAACCTAATTATCAGGACTTCAGAAGATTTCATGATCACCTTTTTGGCATAATGATGAAAAAAAAGAAAGTCAAATTAGACAAACCTGTATTTATTGGGTTTACTGTTTTAGAATTATCAAAGCTTTTGATGTTAGAGTTTCTTTATGACTACTTTAAGCCCTCGTATCCTGAGTCCAGAGTACTTTACACAGATACAGATAGTTTTGTTATAGATATCCCAAATGAAGACATCTAAAAAGACATGGAAACCGAAGTAGCTAAAGGAGCGAGTGGATGGTATGACACGTCCGATTACCCTAAAGATTCTCCTTTGCATTCAATTACTAACAAAAAGTTTTTAGGAAAGATGAAGGATGAATTATCTGGAAAGGTGATCAAGGAGTATGTGGGGTTAAGGTCAAAAATGTACAGTATTCGACCCAGGGAGAAAATCATTAAGGCAAAGGGAATATCTCGCAGTGTTGTGCAGTCAAACATATCACATGACAACTACAAAGAAGCATTGTTTGCAATAAGACTTTTCTCTGACAACGTAAACTGCGATTCTAATCTACATGAGATCAACAAACAGTTGTAACAAAGAAGTCATTAGATAGAACAAACACAAACGGGTGTTTGTTAACGGAGTTTTCATATGCAATCGGCACTGGAGGACCCCCATAACGGGGGGTTTTTATATTTTTCATCAATTTTTATTATAAGATCAATCTAGCTTCATCTATTCATTTAAATCTTTTCTCATGTTTGCTTGACGAGTTCGAATTTTTTTATTATTTCAAGATATTCTTTTTCCCAATTTGGGGGTTTGGATTGTAGGTGATCTGGATGATTTAGAATGCATTGATTAATCCTCGAAATGTTTCCTTAATAGCTTTACACGCCTGAAATGATTCCCCGTATCATTTTCAAGGTTCTTCCTTTAACCATTCTTGTTTCGTTTGCGCTTCCTTCTGGCCTTCCTTTTTAAAACCCCAAATATGTTTACTTTAAATTTAAATTTAAAGCGGAACTGTGTCTGGGGGAAATTTATCTGCAGTTCTTCTTTCACAAAAGATCTTTGGGGGAGGGGTTGTTTTGTTGTTTTCAGTTTCTCGTAAATAATACACAGGCGGATTCATCTTTACAATTCTTTTTATTTCATATGGGTCAACACTCCAAACTGGATCGGTTGCCCTGATGCGAGTGTCCCTTCTGTTTCCCCCCGGTAAATAAAGGTACCTTACTTTCAAACCAAACGGTAATAGTTTCTGGGTGTATGGAGTCTTCAACAACATTTATTGTTTTTCTTTTGATTGCTTGTAGGGTTTTTAGCCCTTTAAATTCTTCTTATTCATTGCGCGCAAAAACTGAGGGCAGTCTTCTAACCCATTCTGTGTTGCGAGAATTGTCAAAAAGCTCTGTGAACTGGTAGGAAAAAAGTCTTTCAGCTAACTGTTTTTTAAAAGTTTTCAACTAAAGCCTGTGATCTGTGAACTCCGGAATGCCTCTTTTAAGGGTTTAACTCTATGTTTTACAATAATTGATTCACATGGCCTTTAAATTCTTTTCCATCATCGACTTAAAATCTCGAGGATAAGTTAACGGCCCTCGTGGTATATCAGTTGTATAGCGACAGCAACAGCAGAAGCACTCTTTTGTGTTTAAGGGGTTCCGCATCTTTGTATCTTGAAGCATGTCAATGACTGTGAGTGCGTACTTAAATCTTTTTCGTCTAATCCTATCAGAGGGTTAAATATAGAAGATCCCATTTGAGGGTGTCTTTTTTGGTGTTGTATTGCAAAAGGGTGGTCTCTGTATTCGTCTAGGGGCAGGTTAATAAATTTGCCAAATTGCTTGTTTAGATAACCATTCCTTTGCTGTTTGTTCACTGACTCCTGCCGTTTGGCTTAGCTTTTGTATTGCTGTGATGCCCTTCCAATATCCTTTGGGCGAATAATAGATTTTGTTCATTTTTTATTCAGCAATATTATGTGCAACAAATACACGACGGTTCATACCAAAGGCAATAAACGCGATTTCTTGCATCTTTTGTTTTTCTGATGGTTGATAAAAGTCACTGAATTTTGGTGGGGCAATGTCGGGGTTGGGTTGCCTTTTACTAGATAATATTGTTTTTTTTGCTTGATCAACATCTTTAAATATGTAAGCTGCATGCCCCTTTTTTTTCAGTGTGTCATTAATAAAATCTAACTGTTTAAAGTCTCTGCTTTTTCATAGGCGTTTGTGCAGCTGTAGTTGCTCCATAGTTTTGTTATGTCTTTTTCCCCTCGCGTCATCCGCAGTTTACTAAATGCGAAAATTTACTTCCGCTAAAGCAAGCGCATTCACCACAGCGCCACCTATCATCATTACGAGGGGAACCCATTTTTTATAAATGTATTTTTTATTTACATATTTATACTGTCTGGAATTATTCCTTGCTTGACTAGAAAATCTTTCGTAGCAACGAAGCTGCAATGATAGCAATCAGTTTTGCCGCAATCTCAAAGTCTGTTGCCAAGATCTGCTGGTTTAATTCTTAACAAGCTTTTACCAAGCATTGAGTATCCTACACTTAGGCCTCCAAAAACAGCAGAATGGTATACAAGGTTGGCAATAGTTTTTCGGTGTCATTTTAAAAAATAAAATTTATAATTAATATAAAAAACATGAACAGCGATGATCTACTACAGCTACAAGGCAGCCTAAACCTTCCTGAACTTATGAATGACAAGTTGATGATAAAGCTATTTGCCAAAAAGGAGAGGCTGTATTCTTTGGCAGCATGTGGGAAAACAAAACGTTCCTCGGAACTAAATTTTCCAGCATAGAACAGATTCAACAGATGTCTCCAAAGACATTATAAAGTATCATAACAGGTATGAGGCGCAGTTAGGGTCGGAAATGGTAAAAAGCGTTGGGCAACGGTTCTTAGTTTGTACACAAAAACTAGTCAGTAGATTTGCTCCCATTGATTCTGAAAAAAGATCTTACGTATGTTTTTAACGCAAGATCCGTTTTAACAAGTCATTAGAGTCTCTAGGATGTGATCTATATACAGATTTGGAACATTGTTATCGCCATTAATCATGGGATTAATAATTTTTAAATCTTATAGATTTGTTTCCCTTCAAAATGAACGAGCTGGAAAATCAGCAGAACCAGAAACACTGAATCAGGTGGAAAAAGTACCAAGCCAGAAATCAGCAGAAAACACTGAACCAGGTGGGGACCATTAAAAATCCTGGGCGTGTTGAAGCGGAAAAAAATTAGCAGAGTGGAACAGAAAAAAAAAATTTTAATGTTACAGAATATGACTCATCATGAAAACATAACCCCGCCAACGCCAGAACAATTTAAATTTCCCAATCCCGGCTATAAAACTCCATGTGAACAAGGGCCCCCAAAAGTCTTCATGGAATATTGAACTTAAAACTGTTGCCATTTTTGGCGCCTTTGTGCTTTTGGGGGGCGGTTATTACGGTTATAAAATATAATAAACAACGCTGGCAAAAACAAGAGCCCAAAAACTCCACGCTAATACAGAAGCCGAAAAACAACTGCACGCCAAACCGCCAATAACAAAGCATCTTTTTGATCCTTTTTATAATGGAATAATATTTTAAGAACTTAATTTTAAATTTTTTAATAAAAATAGTCATGGCGTATTATAAAATGATGGTGTCAAAAAATAAAGACATGGAGTCTATAAAAGACATTTCCATAGACCAGGAATTGTAATCAATGTGGTTGCTTCGGGTGAAGAATTTCCCTTAAGATCATCCCAGAGAACGCTGAGCAAGACATCCTCAAACGATGACGCCCCTTTTTGGGGCGTGTGTGTACTATCTTAGACATTTACTATTTAAGATAAAAACTTTTTAGATTGTTTTTTTTGATATTATAAGATAACTTAATAAGAACTTGGTTGTACTTAAAGGAGACTTAATCAAGAACTTATCAAGAACTTGATCAAAAACTTATTAAGAACTTAATTAAGAACTTGATCAAGAATTTATTAAAAACTTGGGGCAACTTAATTAAAAACTTAGAAGTAACTTAAGTAAGAATTTGGGGATACTTGAGAATGACTTGAGGACAACTTAGAAGTAACTTAAGTAAGAACTTGAGAATAATTGTTAAAAACTTAGAAGGAACTTGAGTGTGTGCATGCGTGGGTGGGGGGTGGGGCAGGTGGGGGTGGGGGGTGTGCATGGGGGGGCAGGACAAAAAAAACAACAAACACAAACAAACAACAAAACAAAACAATAGACAGTCCAGGGTGGGGGTGGGGGGACGTGCGTGCGTGGGGTAGGCCAAAACACACAACAAACAAAAAGGGGAAACTACTGGGGCCCACTTCTTGCTTTGGGGACTAAACAGGTTATGTCTCGCGCGCAACCTAAATCAACCCCAAGTGACCCACTGGGGTCGTTTGGCCCTAGTTTGCCGCTGAGCTTTGCAGGTGCTGCCGCGCTTTGAAAGTCAAGCGATCACATAGGGTCGTTTGACTAGTTTGCCACCGAGCTTTGCAGGTGCTGACGTCATTGGCGGCAAGCGATCACATAGGGTTGTTTGGCCTAGTTTGCTCTGCTCCTCTTTTCTAAACCAGGCTTGCAACGGGCTTTGGCAGATTTACAGCAATTACTGCTGTAGCCGAGTTTTATGGCGGCTCAAAATCCCCAGTAGTAGTACATCCGTCATTGTTATATTTGGAGCTTTTATATGAAGATAGTGCTGGCCACACACTACCCCTCTCCATACGGGTTTGATGTACTAAGGTCTGCCTAGCCCTATCTAGTTTTGCCAGAACCCGAAAATCCCCATCCAGTTGCATAAGTTTATAATGGTTTGGCGTTTGCTACACAGTTCATTTATACTGATTCCTAGCTTGGGGAAATTTGGATAGTTATAAAAACACAGAAATTGAATGAGTTTCCTAGCATACGAATCAGACATGTTCACCTGCGTCTTAAGAAAAAAACGCATGTTTGATGCGTTTTTTGTTTTTTAACATGACTTGGGCTGTCTCAAGCCAACGCCCAACAATCAAGCGTGATGGATTGTTTGCTTTGGCGGCTTTCACAATGCAGCGCCATTTATTAAATAAGGAACCATCTCATCGATAGTCAAAACACATATTGAAATTGGCTATATTTTGTTCAGCAATATTGCCTTCAACGTTTCATTTCCTTGAACCAACAACCTTTAAGATAGTCGTCCCCTTTCCAAGCAGACGGTTCCCTTTTTCTTTTTCTTTCCTTCTAGGAAAGCAATATTCTTTTCGGTTTCGACGGTAATGAACATGCTTCACCTCGTTCTTTTTTCAACAAATACTCTGAATGCAAGTATGGTAAAACTTGTGGTGTTCAATGGCGAGAGCCTGCTCTTCAGTAACCGGGTAGCCCTTTTTAGAATAAAAACACCAAGCCCAATACACAGCGCAATAAAGCGACCTGCAAGTCCAGGAGTCAGTGGGAGAATGTTGGTGTTCCTAGTCCTGTGAGCGCCCGGTAAGCACTGCGCCCTCGCTGATTGGCCGAGCTGTGACGGCCCCCACTATCACGCGCATGATGCAATACATTGTAACCGGCGTGAGGAAGTGGGGTGAAAAGGAGGGGAAAGAGGGGGTTCGGCGTATTGATTTTTTGGCCCTTGTCAGCTGACTTGGAACGCAGACACTACTGTGTATGTGTGTGTGTGTGTGCGTGTGTGTGTGTGTGTGTGTGTGTGTCCTAATTCGGAAGAAATACTATCTTAGACATTTGTGACATTTCGCCTTGTTAAATTAAACACTTTTCCCACTGAAAAAACACCACAGCACAGCCTTCCCAAAGTAAATGACAGACAGCTAAGGCACCGTAAAACACAGCCTTCTTGCGAAGTAATCCAGTGAACAATGGCGTCTTGTTGACGTGGCGGCCAGGAAGTGGCAATGACACGTGACAGTCTAGAACATTCGCTAAAGTTGCAGTTAACGGGGGCCCTCAGGTGTGCTTTTTGATTTTTTGGTCGCAGTTTGTAGCGAGCCGTGCACTGTGTGCGAGGGTCGCTTGTCTGCGCGAAACCGTGCCATAGCATAAATTTAAATGATCAGGTTTCAGCCTCGTGCTGTCTGTGTGGGCAAAGTTTTGTAGGTAAAAATTTGTCAGATAAGTGTGCGGATTTTATGTCAAAAATATACTTTCGCCCAAAAACTAGTGAGGGCGAAAGTGGCCCAGAGTCGGCATATTACTGTTCTCTACAGACCATCCAGCGCGTAAAAGTTTGTGCTTTATATGTGACTGTAGACTGAACCCCACTTGGTCAATTTCGAGGTAGTTGTTTTTCCCCTTTTGTCTTCCGGTAAGAATTGCGACCCGGGAAGGCAATAATAAAATGTAAGTTTGTGTTTCCTTCTGGATTTGTTGTTGTTGTTAACTTCTCGTGTGCAAAAAAAAAAAAAAGTATTGAAAGTTATTTTGCTATCGTGTCTGCTGAGCACCAATGGATGAGAAGCAAGCAAAAAGTTGTTCATTTAAGTTGGGCTCCTGAAGTTTAGCTGAAAAACATGCTGTGACGAACTGGGAAGTTGTACAACCTTTTTATAGCACATACAACTACTAGCATTAATCAGTCTTACATTAGAATAGAAGGCTTGGCAGCCCTGCCTAACACGTCCTAATCGGCGAAAGCAAAGAGTAAAACTAAAAGTCTATGGAGGGAAGTCTACTTGGGCAGATGTAACAAGTGGAATACCCCCAAGGGAGTGTCTTAGGGCCTGTCTTTTCGTTTTGTTGTCAATGGACTTGCCAGATGTGGTTGAAAAAACCTGGCAGTATGTATGCTGATGATACGAAGATCTTTGGATGCTTGGGTCACGTAAACTTCAAGAGATCTTGATAAGTTATTTGAATGGGTCGCAGGGGGCAATTAAAAATTTAGTGCAACTAAATGGGATTGTTCTTCACATGGGCAATGGCCATGATCCCTCATCAGTATACAAAGAAAACTCATCGCAATGTTCCTCTGGCTGAAGCAGATGCAGAAAAATTTAGGGGTCCTGATAGACTCAGGTCTGCAGTTTTCTAAACATGTCGAAATGCAAGTAAATAGACCAACAGAATCCCGGGATTGATCCCCAGATCCTACGTTTTCCTGGACCGGAGTCAATGCGACTTCTTTTCACTGCTCTAGTTAGACCACATCTGGAAGTGCAAACTGTGGTTAGGCCCACATCTAGAAAAAGACAAAAAGTTAATTGAAGGAATGCTCCGCAGAGCCCCAAAGTATGTCCCTGGTTTGGGTCATCTTGAGTATGAGGACAGACTTAAGGCTGTAAAATTAACCCCGTATGAGTTACAGGAAATCAGAGGAGAATTAATAGAGGTGTATAAATATAGGATGATGGACTCTATAAATTTTGCCTCCCCCTTCGAATCATACTCAACACCCCAAAGGACCAACTAAAGGTCACAAATTTTAAAAAAAATGAAAAACTACAGTAAAATCAACATCAGACAAAACTTTTTCATCAATAGGGTAGCTGGGCACGTGGAACTCGCTCGATACCAAGATTGTGAATGCAGAAACTCTGAAAAGTTCGAAAATCTAGACAGACCTTCAAGGAACAAATGTACTCCTGCAGTCTTAGCCACCACCTAGACCACATAAGAAATTACTCGGGAAGTCACAGTTTACCAAGTAAAAAAATCGGATGAATGATCAAAAGAAGTTTAGGTAGCTTTTTAGTAGCAGTTTAGTGTCTGACCAAAGATCAGCTAAGGCCTCGCGGCCGAATTTCTCACCAGCTGTTTTATTTATTATTTTTTTTGGTTACGTCAGCTTTGTTTAAAAATCGTGAACCAACCAAAGTGCGACGTTTTTGTATGAATCAGTACAGAAATTGCTGGCACCAAGTGATCACTGACAATTGGATCAGTGAACTGAATAATCAGGGGCCGTGGAAGTTGTGCATCCGTCATTGGGCGGGATCAAGGGAAAACCTTATTTCTTCCATTTTATTTACTGTGATATTTTTAGCAAAGATTCCTTTCTTGTCATCGTCGATTTCATTGATCATAGAACATGACCGAAAAGAATCAAGGGACGGGCATCATTAAAGATTTTATTTTTCTATGATTGATTGACCTCTAAGCCAGTTTTTATTGAATTGAAGGGAAGTTCTGACAAAATCGTCCAGTGTAACCATTTTTACAAGAATTTAACCAGGGCCTCAACAGAAGGAGAACATGGTGGAGGACAATGTTGTTTAAACAATTAACAGAAGAAAAGGGTGAAGGAGTAAACCAAGTTCAGTTGTGCATGCTTGAGAGAGGGGAAAAGAGAGAGGAGATGAGAGAGAAGGAAAAGAGAGAGATTGATGATTGATTGAAGATTACTTTTAAATAGTTTAAAAACGCAAGGAGAAGATGTTAGGCCAACCCAGTCTTACAATTGTCCTTGTCGTGCACATTTTTCAACATATATGATTCATTCAACATAGCAACATTGTAATCTAATTCTAGAATGATATTGAAAAAGCGAATATTGTGTCAAAAAGTAATGAGACATGGGGTGGTGAAACGAAGGACACTACAAATAAACAAGCAGAAACAAACAAGAGAGAGGAGAGAGGAATTTTGAGAAGTGTTGTATTGCGTGTGTGGTGTTAAAAAAGAAAAAAAAAACGGGCCCAAAAAGTGTCTTTGTATACAAATTAAATGGTTAAAAGACTTTTGACCCATGGCGATGTCAGAGTGAAAATTGAAATCGATGTCGCTGAAGAACGAACCCCATCAGGTCGTGCCACTGTTTCCTTCGTAGATCATGTGGAAGTTTCCTGTATGCATTGTTTAATCAGGGCAGGTATCCAAACACAGAGTGCAGAAGATTACCAGGTATTTCCTTCACCCAAACCACCTCTTCAGTGTCTGTGCGTGACTCCGGTCCCAGAAGGAAAGAAAATGTATTGAAATTCCACACTTTCCCTGTCCCCATCCCAAGCTTGAATTGATCATTGTCATCCATTACTAGTTCCCTTCCACATACTCACCGTTTATCCTTACCTGTATCCATCTCCACCATATCACCGTTGCATCCATTACCGTATCCATCTCACCATATCACGTTGTCATCCTTACCTGTATCCACTTCCACCATACTCACGTGTCTCCATACCGTATCCCTCCACCTATCACCGTGTATATGCTGCGTTTGGTAAATATCACTATCAGATTTTTTCGAACATTTTGTTGTTGTTTTGTTGTTTTTGTTGTTTTTTCTGGACATGATATGTCAGCAGAAATGTGGTTTTCTAAGCTTCAGTTTTATGTTGACTCAGCCAACTTCAGGGTTGTGGTGGTGTAGCTATTTCCGAAGTAATTGTGCATACTGTCAAGCTTTCTAGGCTATTGTCATAAGATTTTTCGTCTGACCAGTTTAACCAAAACCATAAGAAACCCATGAATTAGAAATTGTAACATTCAAAAAAAAACCATGCCAAACATGCATACACTGTAACACACCACATTCAAACCATTGTAACACCCCACATACAACACACTGTAACCCCACACACTACAAACACACGTTCACTTTGGAAATTCCAACCATCGAAGCCTGACGCCGACACTTTCACTGATTTTCTGCTCGCTTTGCAGTATGCATTTCCCCTCCTCGAACTTGGATTTAAATTTTGAAAAATCCTTTTTCTGTCTCCCACTCAGTTTGGTAGCGACCGAGTAAGCTTGGGTTTTTTAGCGGAGGTTTTTAAGCCATGCTGTCAACGTTTTTAAACTCGAGTTCAACTTTGACCCACGTAATAAGGGTGTTGGTAGAATGCTTTGCGCATTGGTCTTGGACTATAACTTCCCTGATTGCCCAATGCAGTTACCGCGCGATTAAACAAAGCTCCAGACGAACCATCGGCAAAGATTTTTTTTTGGGGAAAATACGTAAGGTTTTGGTACGCCATAAGACTTGGAAAAACTGCGATCTAATCTAATGAGTCAACAACAGTTGTAACAAAGAAGCTTGATAGAACAAACACAAAACGGGTGTTTGTTAATCCGGAGTTTTCTTTATGCAATGGGGCACTGGAGGACCGCATAAACAGGGGGTTTTAAAATTTTTCATCAACTTTTATTATAAGATCAATCATAGCTTCATCCAATTCATTTAAATCTTTTCTCATGTTTGCTTTGACGAGTTCGAATTTTTTTTATTATTTCAAGATATTCTTTTTCCCAATTGGGGGTTTGGTTTGTAGGTGTTTCTGGATGATTTAGAATGCATTGATTAATCCTCGAAAATGTTTCCTTAATAGCATTACACGCCTGAAATGATTCCCGTATCATTTTCAAGGTCTTTTCCCTTTTTCCCATTCTTGTTTCGTTCTGCGTTCCTTCTGGCCTTCCATTTTAAACCAAAATATGTTTACGTAAATTAATTAAAGCGGAACTGTGTCTGGCGGAATTATCTGCAGTTCTTCTTTCACAAAAGATTTTTGAGGAGCTGGTTGTTTTGTTGTGTCAGTTTCTCGTAAATAATACACAGGCGGATTCATCTTTACAATTCTTTTTTTTTTCATATGGGTAAAACACCCCAAACTGGATCGGTTGCCCTGATGCGAGTGCCCCCTTCTGCCCCCCCCGGTAAATAAAGGTACCTTACTTTCAAACCAAACCGGTAATAGTTTGCGGGGTGTACTGGAGTCTTCAACAACATTTATTGTTTTTCTTTTGATTGCTTTACTGGTTTTGCCCTTTAAATTCTTCATTATTCATTGCGCGCAAAACTGGGGGCAGTTTCTAACCCATTCTGTGTTGCGAGAATTGTCAATAAGCTCTCTGTGATACGGGTAGGAGAAAAGTCTTTCAGCTAACGGGTTTGTTAAAGTTTCAACTAAAGCCTGTGATCTGTGAACCCCCGGAATGCCTCTTTTAATGGTAACTCTATGTTTTAACAATAATTGATTCACAGGGGCCTTTAAAATTCTTTTCCATCATCGACTTGAATCATTCGAGGATAAGTTAACGGCCCTCGTTGGTATATCAGTTGTATAGCGACAGCAACAGCAGAAGCACTCTTTTGTGTTAATGGTTCCGCATCTTTGTATCTTGAAGCCATGTCAATGACTGTGAGTGGTACTTAAATCTTTTTCGTCTAATCCTATCAGAGGGTAAATATAGAAGATCCATTTGTGGGTGTGTTTGGTGTTGTATTGACAAAGTGTGGTCTCTGTATTTGTCTAGGGGCAGGTTAATAAATTTGCCAAATTGCTTGTTTAGATAACCATTCCTTTGCTGTTTGTTCACTGACTCCTGCCGCTTGGCTTAGCTTTTGTATTGCTGTGATGCCCTTCCAATATCCTTTGGGCGAATAATAGATTTTGTTCATTTTTATTCAGCCAATATTTGTGCAACAAAATACAACGGTCATACCAAAGGCAAAAAACGCGATTTCTTGCATCTTTTGTTTTTCTGATGGTTTTATAAAAGTCACTGAATTTTGGTGGGGGCAATGTCTGAGTGGGTTGCCTGTTACTAGATAATATTGTTTTATTGCTTGATCAACATTCTTTAAATATGTAAGCTGCTGCCCCTGTTTTTTCAGTGTGTCATTAATAAAATCTAACTGCTCAAGTCTCTGCTTTTCATGGCGTCTTGTGCAGCTGCTAGTTGCTCATAGCTTTGTTATGTCTTTTTCTCTCGCCGTCATCCCGCAGTTTACTAAATGCGAAATTACTTCCGCTAAAAGCAAGCGCATTCACCACAGCGCCACCTATCATCATTACGAGTGAAGCCATTTTTTATAATGTATTTTTATTTACATATTTATACTGTCTGGAATTATTTGCTTGACTAGAAATCTTTCGTAGCAACCCAAGCTGCAATGATAGCAATAGCTTTGCGATCCTCAAAGCTAGTTTGCCAAATTGCGGTTTAATTCTTAACAGCTTTACCAAGCATTGGTACTACACTTAGGCGTGACTGTAGATTTAGAACCCCACTTGGTCAAGTGTTCGAGCCGAGTTGGTTCCCTTGTGTACTGGTTTTAATGTCTACCGTTAAGAATTACGACCGAAAAGCAAAGTGAAGTGGGAAGGCGATAACGTTAAGGTTTTGTGTTCTTTCGGATTTTTCTGTTAAACTCTCGATGTGCACTGTTAACTTCTCAATGTGCCCCCCCCCAAAATAAAAAAAGTGAAAGACGTATGGAAGATATACTGGTTAGTATTTAGGTGTTGGAGAGAATGTAGGCTTGCTCACTCCACAATTATGTTAATTCGATGATTTCTTCAGAGTGATCATCAAAACAACGAAATTATGGTCCATACATAGGAGTAAGAGACGAACAACATTGGGATCCAGACCTGAGAAACAACCAGAATAACCTAATACAGGACCCTGAAGGGAAAGCAAATTTACTAAACAAGCAGTTTAGTTTTGTTTCAGTTTTCTCATATCCCAACCTTTAATTAACGTTAACTAAAGGATGATGATAAACTTCCTGAAATGCAGAAAATCAAAGTAAACAAAGCAGGATATTTTAAGGTACTGACCACATCAATGAAAACAAAGCTTACTGGTCCCGATGGCGTTCCTGGCAAGCTCTTATAATTATGTGCCAATGAATTGAGTGAGGTATACAACTCCTTTACCAAGCTTCACTGGACCAGCCCTGGAGTTATACACTGATGAGTGGCGAGAAGATGCAGCATTGTTCCTTATCAAAAAGGGTGACAAAAACAAAAGCAGGAGAACTATAGACCTGTATCTCTACATCCATTCAGCAAAACTACATTGAAACACTTACATATATAGTAGCTAAATGGACCCATCTTGACAAATTGACATCTTAAATAAGCCCAGCATGGTTTTAGACAGCGAAGGAGTTGTGAGACTCAACTTTATAACAAACTCATCAATGATTGTAATAACTGTCTTAACAACAGACGCAAAATAGATGCAATTTTATTAGACTTTTCTAAAGCCTTTTATTAAGGTTGACCTGAGGGCCTGCTGCCTAAAATTAGAACCACATCGGCATTGGCGGTTCTTTGCTAGGAATGGGCTAGTTCATTCCTCGTTGGGAGAACGACAGAAAGTTGTTGTGGAAGGGTCGTCATCCATTGTAAGCAGTCTTGTAGGTTGTACCACAGGGAACTATTTGGGGCCCTTGTTTTTCGTTAATTTATATAAATGACATATGTAGAAATCTCTCTCCTGGAACTTACTATAAGGCTTTTGCCAGATGACAGCTTAGTATATAGAACACAATTCAGAAGCAAGAATGATACACTCATCCTCCCGCCTGCTATCTAAACTCTTTTTACAAGAGTGGGGAAAGAACTTGGATAATGGAATTTCATCCCCACAAGTGCCAAGTGTTGTGTATGTATGTAACAAACGCTCACCAATTAGATCAGATTATTTCTATCCCATAATACTATCTCTTAAAGAAATAATGCTGCAAAATATTTAGGCGGTGATTATAGATAGTCGTCTCAAATGGAAATAACACTACATCTCTTACCCCCCCCCCCCCCTCCCGCCCCCCCCCCCCCCCCCCCCCCCCACCCCCGCCCCCCCTCCTACCCCCTTCCCCCCCCCCCCCCCCCCCTCCGGCCCACCCCCCCCCCCCCCCCCCCCCCCCCAGCCCCGCCCCCCCGAACCCCCCCCCCCGAAGTAGCATTAACTTCTAGCTTTCTTATACGAATATCAATGACTGCCCCCAAAAGGTTAAAAGACCACTGCTACAAACACTGGTTTAGACTGTACTGGAATATGGTTGCTCAGTTTGGGATCCATACCATCGAAGGAAATTGATAACCTCGAGAGATTAAGAAGAGGAGCAGCACGGTTCATAACAGGGAACCACATCAGAGAAAAGGGAATATAGGAAAGAAACATGAGGACATTAGAATGGAAAACCTTAGAAGAGAGAGAGCTTTTATCAAAACTTAACATCTTCTTCAAAGGGCAGAGCTAAAAAGGGTTTTTTTAAAAAAAAATTTATTAATTCCAATGTCAACAACTAGTATTGAATAAAAGTACACCCAGGAGAGGCGGGTCAATGTATAACTTTTATACCTTACCTGCATCAAATACAACTAGTATTGATTAAAATTAGCACCAGGAGTGCGGTCAATGTTAGTACCAAACCTCATCAAAATATGACAGACACTTAATTCATTTTATCCTCAGTTCTGGACGGCTGTGGAAACTCACTGCCGGGTGCCTATAAGATTGCCACAAATGCAATCTCATTTAAAAAAACAACACTTGATACGACAGTTTGAGATCTGCTTATTGATGATTTTCTATTTAACTTCCCCAGATTTTTTACTGTTACTGGGCCTGAATTGGCCATTGCTTTTAACTTCTTGAATATCGAGTGCGACCCCTTGTTGCCAAAATATTTGCTCCTGGGACAACAGTCAGAGTCGCACTATTTTATTGCTAATTTTATTTTACTTTTTAACATTGCGCGCTGGTCAGTGACCTTACTCGTTTTGTGTGAACCTGTATTTTAGGAAGAAGTGAAGAAGGAAGTTATCTGCTTCTTGTCTGTCTGAGCACCAATGGATGAGAAGGCAAGCAGAAGTTGTTGATTGAAGTTGGGCTCCTGAAGTTTAGCGAAACATGCTGTGACGAGTGGGAAGTTGTACACTATATTATAGTACATACAACTACTAGCATTAAATCTGTCTTTACATTAGAATAGAAGGCTTTCACAGCCCTGCCTAACACATTTGGTTACGTCAGATTTGTTAAAGTCAGTTAAAACACTATATGTGTGACTGGGTGGTTGCCTATGATCATAAAGACTTGCTGGCACCATGTGATCACTGCAACATTGGATCAGTGAAACTGAAAATACTCTAGCCAGTGGAAGTTGTGCATCGGCTGTCATTGGGGATGGGGTAGGGGTGGGGAGGGGGGTGGTCAATTTAAATCTTCTTTATTCTTCCATTTCATTTATGTGAATATTTTTAGCAAAGAGTTGCCTTCCATCCTGTCATCTGTCAGTTTCATTGATGCTGAGAACTATGATAGAAAACAATCACGGGGGACTACATCAGTGCATGCATGTGGAATCACAAATGGTCATTACATATTCAATACTTGCTTTTGTTTTTCTATGATTGATTATAGTTAAGCCAGGATTTGCTGAAGTTGAGTAAGTACATGACAAAATCAGTCCAGTGTGACCAGATTTGACTAGAGTACAACTGTCCTATCATCAGAAAGGAGAACATGGTGAGAGGGACAGTGTTAGTACAGCACATTACACAGAAGAAGGGTGAAAGGAGTAAAATCCAAGTTTAAGTGTGTGCTGCTTGTCAAGTGTGGTGCATGCTTGAGAGAGAGAGATTGATTGATTGATTGATTGATATTTAAGGTACACAAGGATGGAGATTTTAGGCCAATAGCCTAGTTCTTACAATCTGTCCTTGTCATGCATATATTATTCAGCACATATCATTCACACTGACAATTCAACATTAGCAACATGGTATTAATTCTACAATGATTCATTAAATGCACTAAGGAGATGGGGGATGGTAAAACAGAGGAAACTTACAAAACAAACCAAACAAACAAAACTACAGAGAGAGAGTGTCAGAGGAGGATGAGGAAGTTTGACGGAATGGTAGGTTGTGGGGACGGGGGGGGGGGGCGAGAGAGAAAAGGGATGGTTTAGACAGATTGGGAGTGGGGTTGAGCGATTTTAACGGGAGTAGGTTTAATGTTAGATGATTTATTCAAAGTATAGTTCACAGAGACTTTTGTGAATGGGCTTTCGGTTGGCTGGGGCTATATAGCAACATTGTCTTATCTTGTGAATGGGCGCTAATCATTGTTTATCGAATAATGTAATTTACTTTCTCATAAAATTGTCTTATGCAAATTTATGTTCCTGAAAAGATTTTTAAAAGATCATGTTTTGTAGATTTGGTGGAAGTGAGTTCAGAATATGGTCCAGAGTAAGCTAGGCTTGCCTTTTGTACATAGAATCAATGCGTGGGTAGGGAGAAAGGAATTACGTCGAGCCAGGAAACTGTTTGTTCTTGTAAAGTGCATTGATATAACATGGCCATAGTATCTGTCAAGATTGTATAAACATAACGATGCCTTGTGGAATTCCAGGTGCTTATCAGAGGAAGTGTGTTCAGCGCTTTAGTTTTTTCTGTCTGTTAATAGTGATACAGCTGGTTGGAGTAGCTTTGTTGCACGTCTATGGAGAGAATTCAGCTTTTTTTTGTGGACGTCATACTTCCGACCCACACTGTTGAGGAGTAATTGATACAGGACAGTATGTTCAAGTGCATTGAAGAAAAAGTTTAGGCACAACATTTACTGTTGAGGTCATCACTTTACTTGAGATACAGGAAAAGTGTTTTGAGACTACATTTCATACGTTATTGAGATGAGAATTGCCATTTCAATTCTTTTATCTATCTTGAACCATTAACATGATGCGCATCTTCCATTGCTCGATAGAAGAGCCATTCAACTGAAGTTTTTAGGCAAAGAGAGTCAGATGGTGTTTTTGGCGGGTAGCTATAATCATAGATTTAGTTTTGGCTGGATGTATGACCATGAGTTTGAATGACACCAGCATGGTGAAACCACACGTCCGGAAAATCCGGAATCCGGATTTCGTATGGTCGTTGTCCGGAAATCGGACATCGGCGTTCGTTGTGGTTGATTTTTCCTTTTTTGGGTAGTTTTCGGTGAAGCTGCGTTCTTGAACAACTCGCGCATGCGCCGTCAAGTTGTTGCAAAACTTGTCTTCGATATGCGCCATTTCACGATAGCCTACAGCGTGTTCACGTCGCACGTCTTCACGTCGCAACGATCTTCTTCACGTCGGAACGATCCCGTCGACCTAGATCTAGTCTGAATCTGCTGCACTTCATTCTCTTCTTTGAGCATGATGCCGTTTGTGGCTGTGAATGAAGACACGTCGCTGATCGATGCTTCTGTCCCCAACAAATGGTCTTGGCGATGGCTGACGAAAGAGGTTCGGACAATGATGGCGAAATGGAAAGGGCGACACATTTCTGACTTGGTGCCGCAAAACCACAGCTGCTGGCGTTTGCCCGTGCATCGTCTGCTTGCAGGACATCAAGTATGGAAGCTCTGGCATAACGGCACTCAAAAGCATGTCAAATACAAGAAACACCAGGAAAATGCAAAGGTTGTCAACGCTCTCTAGATCTCTCTATCTCTCATCATGTTGCTATGTTGAATTGTCTGTATGAATGATATGTGCTGAAGTAATGTATACTTGACAAGGACAGATTGTAAGACTAGGCTTTGGCCTAAAATCTTCATCCTTGGGTATTAAAGATCAATCAATCAATCAATCAATCAATCAATCTCTCTCTCTCTCTCTCTCTCTCTCTCTCTCTCTCCTCTCTCTCTCTCTCTCTCCTCTCTCCTCTTCTCTCTCACACACACACACACACACACACACACAGTTTTAGAATTAGGAGTGGGTGGTCGGCTTTTATTGTGGGTTTTTTTTTGTTTTTTTTTTTTTGGGGGGGGAGGGGTTGTCAAATAGTGTGCTAGATGAACATAGACGGATGCTCCTGAAAAGGAATGCTTGTGTTCAGAGCACCATTAGAAAGTTTTTTAAGTAGGTATAAGAGGACACATCTTCAAAGACTATGAGCTGTGTATACTACATTGGACATATGAATGTATAGACTTCCGGATACCTTGCTTGAGCATCTGGGCTTGGACACTTTCTGCAAGGTTTTGTGTTAATATGTGCTGTATGGACTCCTTCATGATGTGATCGTGTGGGCTATAAGAATACTGTTCTGGACATCTGCGTTTAAAGAATTTGACACTGTGTTTTGGATAGTGGGCTTTCAATTTTGTCTGCTCAGTGAAAACTATGCTTGGAAACTGTCTCTTGCAAATTGCCCGTC
>CM031597.1:26068234-26080734 GCA_018398815.1 Conus ventricosus
GATCTTCAAGCTTCGCTTCAAAGGACATCTGCTAACGTGACCCTCATCAGGCCCACTTCATCCGCAACCATACCTCTGAAGCAGAGGCAGCTGCCACACAGAGATGGCCTGGAAGCATCCCCTAAAGCATGCACCCCAGAGTGGGCACTGCTGCAGCCAGCCAAACGAGAAACTCCAGAGCTGGAGATACTGCCAGAGACCCCTAGAGCGCCTCACCTTCGTCTATGCACGGTGCGAAAAGAGTAGCGCTCCCGCTAGCCTCTTCGCCTGCATCAGAACACTGCTCAAATGCACGTCACAACGGGCGCACAAACTCCATCAGGCGCGTGTCTTTCCATACTGACGGATGCGAAACTGCAGTTATCATAACTCGTCCGAAGTTCCGCTTTTTGCTAACTGTAATTAGGTTACAAGACGCTGTAGGTTTTTTCTAATTTTAAAAAATAAAAATTGAAGTTGCTTGTGATTATTATTCCTCAAGTTGTGCCCCAAAAATGAACTCAGGATCGGCATATCGCGTACGCACACGCAAACAAGAGAAAGAGAGAGAGAGAGGGAGAAGAGAGACAACAGAACAGACAAACATAACATACAGACAGACGAGACGAGACACCAGACACAACAGACCAGATAGGTATAACTACAGTGAGAGATAGAAGATAGAGAGAGAGAATAGAGAGAGAGAGAAGAGAGAGAGACCAGATGAGAGAGTAGAGAGGAGACTGAGACAGACCGTCAGACAGACAGACTCATATATACTCAAACGCATGCGTATGCACGAATTACATGAGAGAGAGAGGAGAGAGAGATAGAGAGAGAGAGAGAGAGAGAGAGAGAGAGAGAGAGAGAGAGAGACAGACAGACAGACAGAACAGACAAACAGACAGACAGCAGACAGAAGATAAAGGGAGAGAGGCAGACAGACAGAACAGACAGACAGACAGACAGACAGACAGAAAGAGACAGACAAAGATAAAGAGAGTAGACACACACACACCACAGACAGAGAACAAGAGAGAAGAGAGCGAGAACTGAGAGAGAGATTCAGACAGACATCAGACAGATATATGCAATAACCAACTGGGCCAGCAGCACATACAGGTGGACAGACACAACAAGAATGCAAAGCCAGAAAGAGAGGACAATATACCGGCAATAATACAAGAAAAACACACATAACGAAGCCATTGTCTGTGTATTTTTGACACGAAAGCACGCGAGCACCTAATGGACGTTGACAAATTAACAAGAGATGAAAACAAAATACATGTAAATTAAATCAAAGGCCAAAAGAAAGTCATTAGGAAATGGAGGTATATAGCATTCACAAAACACGCTCGTGTGTGACATCGCTTGAGAGATTGCCAAGACATATTGCCGAAATCACATTTAGCTCATAGCACTTTAATTTTTGGGGAAATTCATGCAGTGATATCAGGGTGCAAAGCTTTTATTTAGACATTCGAAGCAGTTTGTGGAGTTGTGTAAGTGTGTGTGTGTGTGTGATTGATGAGTGTGTGTGTGTGAGTGTGTGTGCGTGTGCGTGTGCGTGTGTGGTGTTGTGTGTTGTGTGTGTTTGTACTCACGTACTTCTGCACTTTGTCGCACGGCAAGGACTGTCTTCAATTGAAAAGTCGCTTTACCGCTAGGATCTAACCGCAAGGAAACTCTTCAGACACTTCACATGTTTTGTACTGTGGCTGATGTGCACATGGCAACGACTAAAGTAACCGTAAATTCCAAAGCACAACGTCCCGTAATAACGAAGCCTGTTCCGGAAATACGCCACACACAAAAAGGCCAAACCAAACCAAACACAAGATCACAATTCCACATTCAAATTTTCGGCCAGGTGGCCTTTTCAAAGAACAGAACAAAAGCAATACATCTACGAAAATCCATCCTTTGGCAACTAAGACTTACATCAAAATATATTACACAATTCCGACATCATAAGTTTGATGTCATCACAACAACAACAACAACAACAAAAACAACAACCCCACAACAACGAAGAAAATAGGAAAAAAAAAAAACATCCTAATAACGAGAATCAGAGACACAATAACAGGATGTGAAACAAATCAAATATAGCCAATCGTGGCACTTTCATGCTATCCAAGCCCGCTCATAATGCAAGTTTGTGTGTTGTGTGTGTGTGTGTGTGTGTGTGAGTGTGGTTTGTGTGAGTGGTGTGTGTGTGTGTACAAGCGCGCCTCGCGTATTTTGTTTGTGTGTGTAGTTATACCGTAACCAATGTACTTATAAAACACACGATACGCTGAATAAATCACAATGAAATTGAAACCTAGAATAATGTGAATTGCAGTCCTGTCTGTGACTGTGCACAGTAACCAATAACTGTCATACTGAAAACGAATAATACGTTTTCTGCAAATCATCATTGTTTTTCATAGGTAAAATTGGATCGTTGTTAAAATTTGTCTTAACATTACACCCATTTGGTAGCCTTGTATCCAATAGTCCTTATCCATTTCACTCAGTAAATAATTCTGAAGCTTTTGCTTTCGACCTAAGCAATGTGCCAACACTTCAACAGCAAGGTCTTCATACTGAATGCCTTGAAGGAAAATTGTCGCATCATTGGCTTCTCTTTGGAACAAGACGTCACGCCTGTGTACCGCTAGGCTTTCTTATCTTCACGGAACGTTCGTTCACCCACATAGAATTGTCTTGTCACACCATTTTGCATAACATAACAAAAATATATCAAATTTCTTCTGCACAGTTCTGTACATTACTCCCCATCATTGGTGAAGATTTCCGGATTTTGTTTAACCGTTGAAGTTACTTAGTTAAGAACAGTTGTCACCATCACATAGATTTACATTACAACAAAACAGTTGATGACGATACAAAAATGACAGCAGACACACACAACAGAACTGTTCATCACTGCCATTTTTGTGCCATCGAAGTTCAAAGGACAGCCAGAGGTTTACAGCTACAAAAAAAAAAAAAGGAGAAATAAAACAATCATGAGTTGATTTAAGTAAATAATGTCCGAACATGCAGTCTCTATGAAACAGGCATTCCCTCCAAACGCTTCATGTTGACTTCGAGAGATCGCGGCTCATTTTCTGCGGATCTCCTTTCCTCGTTTGCTCTGGAAATAGAGAAAATGATGTAATAAATTCCCGAGGCGGCGAATTGCTTTATTATTCATCTTTTGTGTTCATTTTTTTGTGTTCATAATATTCATTTATTTATTGATCTATTTCAGTTAATTATCTATTTACTTTATATATTGATTGCATTCATTAATTTTACTTCAATTATTTATTCATCAATTTCAAGCCAGTTTACCGCTCTCTCTCTGTTTTCTCTGTCCTCTGTCTTCTGTCTGTCATGTCTGTCGTCTGTCCTGTCTGAAAGAGATCTCTCTCCTCCTCTCTCACTCTCTCTCTCTCCTCTCTCCTCTACATATGTGAATGCACATTGCGAATGAGAAGGTTTGTGCGTGTGTTTGAGTGTCTGTTTGTTTCTTTTTTAACTCCGTTTTAAAGAAAAAAGACTTTAAAAAATTCACTGTAACTTTGACTTTATCCATTAAATCAAAAGGATCTATAATGGGCATGAAAAAAACAATTCTTAATATTCTACATTTGTGTGTGTGTGGTGTGGTGGTGTGTGTGTGTGTGTGTGTGAGCGTGTGGGCGCTGCGCGGCGCGCGGTGTGTGTCTGTGTGTGCGTGCGTGCGTGCAATCGTTCAGCAGCATGTTGTTTTCAGCTAAATGGCGTGGAATAGGGATGGTGGAAGGACAAACCATAAGAATTCCGTTTTTCAACATGTAGCATCATTTGGGAAACACGAATACAGTCGTCCGTAAGATCGAGCTGCTTATCAAAGAATAAGGCCCCCCCCCCCCCCCTTTCTTTTATTCTTTTTTAAATACATACTCAGTTAATTTATGTTATTCACTTGATAACATATTCTTCTACAGCGTTGTAACCGTCGCCGACTGACAAATTATAAAAAGTATAATTGAATGAAAGCCCTAGCTGTACATCAAAGAGCAGTAGTCTTCTTGTCGATGCCTTCCGTCGAATCACCACACAGTTTGTGACGAACAAGGTTTGTTATTATTACAAGTTGAATACACATGCACCGATGCCATCTATCTAAAAGAGCCATTTTTCGCATGGCATGACACCTCCCCGCTGTAATTGCTTGTGCAGCTACGCGCCGCCTGATTACTGTCGCAGAGGGTCTCTTTTGCCTCTCCGTACTTCCTATTATTACACTAAGCAACCAACCCGAACACACAATCAAACCTGACATGGATTCGCTGGAGACTATTATGGATTGAGGCGAAAAGCCCCGAAGCAAGGAGTCTAAAGGTCACCGCTGTTCCCGTGCATGCTGGTAACGAATAAGAGAATAGTCCAACGCATTCCGTAGCCGATGAAATCGTCAGAAACATCATTAACGTTGCTGTGGCGAGTAGACTTGGTACGGCATTTGTAAATGTCAATCATGAGTTTATGCACCCTAACTAAGAAGGGGAGAACCAAGTTGAGAGATTAGCATGAGATAGTCTGCAGAGGAAGACTGAGGAGAGATATGGAGAGAGAGAAAGAGTTGCTAATTATGAAGAAAAAGAAAGAAAAGAAAAAGAAAGAAAAGCAACATGTCCATTTGATAAGGCAGACTAGAAGAGAGAGAGAGAGAGAGTGCAATGCGTTAATGCAGGAAGAAAAAGGAGAACAGATCGATGTTGATAGTCACTGTTCTACCCTAACCGGGGTTCGACCTCATACTGGCAGCGTCACTTCGCCAAGCAGAACCACAGACCAACGCCAACAGTCTCACCTGACCAGGCGCCATCAGACCAACACCAGTGCCGGCAGTTGTGTCGTGTTGTGAAAGTGACAGTGAAAAGAAAAAGAAAAGAAAAGAAAAGACAGTGATTCGTGAATAGTTAAGATCACCTGGCCAGGTAAAGTAGAAATCTATTTATACCGGGTTAGTTAATGATGTTTTAGATAAATGATTTTGTGAAGTTCAGGAAAGAGAGAATGTTTTATTTCATTTGATTCTATATGCATTGATGTTCTTTCTATGATCATTGTATAGTAAAGTTATAGACTTTACTAGTGGTTTGATGTGACGAATGCATGATATATGAATGAGATTGTAAGCAAGCTGTGAGTGTGTTTGGGCTGTGCGCTAGTCCTTCCTCCACTGACATTACACCGAGGTTGACAGTGTGTGTGTGTGTGTGTGTGTGTGTGTGTGTGTGTGTGTGTGTGTGTGTGTGTGTGTGTGTACAAGCGCGCGCGCGCGTATGTGTGTGTGTAGTTATACTGTAACCAATGTACTTAAAAACACAACGATACGCTGAATAAATCACAATGAAAATGAAACCATAGAATAATGTGAATGCAGTCCTGTCTGTGACTGTGCATGGTATGCCATAACTGTCATCTGAAAAAGATATACGTTTTCTGCAAATCATCAATGTTGTTCATAGGTAAATTTGGATCGGGTTGTTATAAATTTGTCTTAACATTACACCCATTTGGTAGCCTTGTATCCAATGTCCTTATCCATTTCTCTTCAGTAATAATTCTGAAGCTTTGCTTTCACCGTAGCTTTTGCCAACACTGCAACAGCAAGGTCTTCTACTGAATGCTGAAGGAAATGTCGCATCATTGGCTTTTCTCTTTGGAACTTGACGTCACGCCTGTGTTCCGCCTAGGCTTTCTTTCAACGAACGTTCAGTTTCACCAACATGAATTGTCTTGTCACACCATTTGCATAACAGAACAAAATTATATCAATTTCTGTCTGCACATGTCTGTCACATTTACTCCCAACATTGTGTGAAGATTTCCGATTTGTGTTTAACACTGTTGAAGTTACTAGTGAAGAACAGTTGTCACGATCACATAGATACATTACACAAAACAGTTTGATGACGAAGAACAAAAGACAGCAGACACACACAACAGAACTGTTCATCACTGCCAATTTTTTGCCATCGAAGTTCAAAGGCAGCAGAGGTTTTCAGCTAAAAAAAAAAAAAGGAGAAGAAATCAAATCATGAGTATGAATTAAGAAAAGAATGGCCAACATGAAGTCGCTATGACAGGCATTCCCTCCAATCGCTCATGTGTGACTTCGTGAGATCGTCGGCTCATTTCTGCGGATCTCGCTTTTCCTCGTTGCTCTGTTAGATTAGAGAAAATGATGTAATAATTCCGATGCGCGAATTACTTATTTATTCTCTGTTTGTTCATTTATTGATCTATTTACTTATTTATTGATTCATTCATTAATTTTACATTCATTTATTTATTCTCTATTTCAAGCCAGTTTTCCGCTCTCTCTCTGCTTCTCTGTCTCTGTCCTTTCTGTCTGTCTGTCTGTCTGTCTGTCTGTCTCTCTCTCTCTGTCTCTCTCTCCGTCTCTCTCTCTATCACTCTTCTCCTCTCTCTCTCTCTCTCTACATATGTGCATGCACATGCGTATGAGAATGTGTGTGCGTGTGTTTGAGTGTCTGTTTGTTTTCTTTGTTTTAACGCCTTTTAAGAAAATAGACTTTAAAAATTCACTGTAACTTGACTTTATCCATTAAATCAAAGGATCTATAATGGGCATGAAAAAAAACAATTCTTAATATGTCTACATTATGTGGTGGTGTGTGTGTGTGTGTGTGTGTTGTGTGTGTGTGTGGTGTGTGTGTGTGGTGTGTGTGCGCGCGCGCGCGCGCGTGTGTGTGTCTGTGTGTGCGTGCGTGCGTGCATGCGTTCAGCAGCATGTTTTTCAGCTAGAATGGAAGTGGGATAGGGATGGTGGAAGGACTAAACCAGGAAGAATTCCGTTTTTTCAACAGGTAGCATTCATTGGGAAACACGAATACAGTCGTCCGTAAGGATTCGAGCTGCTTATCAAAGAATAAGCCCCCCCCCTTTCTTTTTATTCTTTTTTTTAAATTCATACTCAGTTAAGTTTATGTTATTCACTTGATAACAATATTCTTCTACAGCGTTGTAACCGTCGCCGACTGACAAATAATAAAAAGTATAATGAATGAAAGCCCTAGCTGTTTACATCAAAAGAGCAGTTGTTCTTCTTTGATGCCTTCCGTCGAATCACACACAGTTTGAGGACGAACATGGTTTGTTATTATCTACATAGTTGATACACATGCACGTTGCCATCTGATCCTAAAAGGAGCCATTTTTCGCATGGCAGGACTCTCCCGCTGTAATTGCTTTGCAGCTAAGCGCCGCCTGATTAGCTGTGCGCAGAGTGCCTCTTTTGCCTCTCCGTCTTCCTATTATTACACTAGCAACCAACCCGAACACACTAAATCAAACCTGACATGGCATTTCGCTGGAGACTATTATGGGATTGAGGCGGAAAAGCTCCGGAAGCAGAGAGACTAGGACTGGTCAGCCGCTGTCCCGTGCATGGCTGTAACTGATTAGAGAGAATAGTCCATCCAGTCTTGCCGGATGGAAATCGTCAGTAAACTTCATTACACGTTGGCTGTGGCGGAGGTAGACTTGGGTACGGCATTGTAAATGTCAAGTTCATGAGTTAAGTGCACCCTTAACTAATGCTTTTTCCCCTGAAATCAGCGTAAAAAAAAAAGAGCTAACGACGAATAGCACACTGTCAGTTATAAGGCTAAGACTGCAGTCTGTGTGGACAAGAACTAGAGGATGTAAAAACAGTTGAAGCACTTTGACGACATTATTAGACATGATGATCAAAGGCTGTAGTGGATCCACGAATTGCACACAAAAGAGCAGCAACTCTAACAAAAAAAAATCTATAACCAAGCTAGAGAGAGAGAGAGAGAGAGAGAGAGAGAGAGAGAGAGAGACTCAAGACTCAAGACTCAAAAACTTTATTACTCAAGGATAAGATTTTAGGCAGTGCCTATTCTTCCAATCTGTCCTTGCTGTTCTACAACATTCAACTAAACACACTGCACATATTAATAATGGCAGAAACAATTAAGAATATAGCAACGTTATAATAATAACAATAACAATATAATAAGAATAATAATGATAAAAAAAATTCCATTACAAAATTACACAAACATAATCAGAGACGTACGCACGCGCTCACATGCACGCACACGCCCACGCCATACACGCACGCACGCGTACACCCACACCCACACACCACCCACACCCCCACCCCCCACACACATACATACATACACATTTTCATCAGCTAATATAGAGGCAAGCATAAAAGTTGGGCGTTGAGACTATGATCAAAAGGTTAGATTTATTGTTCAAGTAAATGTTTATGTATTGCTGATTTGAAGGACGCAGTGATTGACATGTTTTGGCAGACGGAGGAAGAGAGTTCCACACAGATGGACCAAAAATGCAAAACTAGATTTGAACAAATCAATGCGGACACGTGGTAAAATGTAATTATTTGAAATCATATCGCGTTGTTGCCATTTGGATAGAGCGAGAGAGAGAGAGAGAGGGAGGGAGAGAGAGAGAGAGAGAGAGAGAGAGAGAGAGAGAGAGAGAGAGAGAGAGAAAGAGAGAGACAGAGACAAAGAGAGAGAGAGAGAGAGAGAGAGAGAGAGAGAGAGAGAAGAGAGAGAGAGAACATTACAACCGAATCTTGGCTAAAAAGCGTGCTTGCACTTGTCCTATTCACCCTAGCATATCAATGTAAATGACTCGAGGTGCTTAAAAAAAAAGGAGAACAAAACCCTATCAGCATCCACTTAAGTGAACATGTCACAAATGACGAATCAACAAGGATTTATGAGTCGTAAATTCTGTTAGAACACGGCGTCCAATAGGATACTAAAACGGTGTGAGCATGTGACAAGATCAAATGGATTCTGCGAGAACCCCCCCCCCCCCCCCCCCCCCCCCCAAAAAAAAAAAAAAAAAAAAAAAAAGTGCATGGGGAGTGGAAGTCGAGCAGACAGAGAAAGACAACATTGGACAGACAACATTGGACAGACAACATTGGACAGACAACATTGAACAGACAACATTGGACAGACACCATTGCGGAGTGCACCGGAAAGAGCTTCAGGACAACCAGGCACTTTCAAACGACCACCACAGATGGAGAAAACTGATGCAGCGTGCATTCACCGCAGTAAGTCTGTGACGTGTGTGGGCTTCGTGTCCAATGACAGTGACAATAACGTTGGTGAAAAAGACAGACACGTCTGTCTGAACAATGACCACATTACCAGATGTCAGTGAAATGGAATGAGTGAGAAATGGTCCTAAGTGTTCAGTGAACAATACCACATTACCAGATGTCAGTGAAATGGAATGTTTAGAAATGGTCCTAAGTGTTCAGTGAACAATACCACATTACCAGATGTCAGTGAAATGGAATGGTGAGAAATGGTCCTAAGTGTTCAGTGAACAATACCACATTACCAGATGTCAGTGAAATGGAATGTTTGAGACATGGTCCTAAGTGTTCAGTGAACAATACCACATTACCAGATGTCAGTGAAATGGAATGAATGAGAAATGGTCCTAAGTGTTCAGTGAACAATACCACATTACCAGATGTCAGTGAAATGGAATGAGTGAGAAATGGTCCTAAGTGTTCAGTGAACAATACCACATTACCAGATGTCAGTGAAATGGAATGAGTGAGAAATGGTCCTAAGTGTTCAGTGAACAATACCACATTACCAGATGTAAGTGAAATGGAATAATAATATAATAATAATAATAATAAATAATAAGGAACATTTAGTGCGCTTAATCTTAACAAAAGCCCTAAGCGCTTACAGCAATAAGCCCTAACACACACACAGACACACACAAACACACACACCCACACAAACACACACACGCACAACACACACACACGCACACACACACACACACACACGCACACACCCACACACCAGCGAAGGAGCAGAAAAATTATGTTTTGAAGAGAGTAGTTTTGAGGGAGGACTTGAAAGAAGAAAGACTGTTTGAGTTTCGGAGTGCATAAGGGAGATTGTTCCAGCAGGAAGGAGCCTGAAAAGAAAAAGAACGTTCACCAAGTGTTCTGGCCCGAAAACGAGGGATTTGCAGAATGCGAGTGTCAGAGGAAGAGCGAAGCTGTCTAGAAGGAGTATAGGTCGACAGAAGTTTAGTAGAGAGGTAAGATGGAGCGAGGCCGTCCAATGCCTTGTAACAGAGCAAAGAAAGTTTGTACTTGATGCGTTTTTCAACAGGAAGCCAGTGCAAAGATTTAAACAAGGGAGAAACATGAGAGGTTTTCGGAGATTTCGAGACAAGGCGAGCGGCATTATTTTGAACTTTCTGCAATTTTGCAAGAAGATTCTGTGGACAACCAGCAAGAAGAGAATTACAGTAGTCAAGTCTTGAAATAATGAAAGCAGAAACCAGAGTCTTGGTGGCTTCTTCAGACAGAAGGTGGCGCACAGAACTGATTCGGCGAAGCTCCAAGTAGCAAGCACGGCAGATAGAAGAAATCTGATTTTGAAAAGAGAGTGTCTGATCAAGTACAACGCCTAGATTTCGCACAGTGGTAGAGGTCTGAATGAGAGAGGTACCAAGTTGGACAGAAGAAGGAACAGAGATTGTAGACATGAGCCGTTTTGGGAGAATGAAGATCAGTTCAGTTTTGTCATTGTTTAACTGAAGTTTGTTGCAAGTCATCCATGCCTTTATGTCAGAGATGCAGAGCTGTGAGCGATCGATGATGGAGGAGAGGAGAGAAATATCACCAGAAATGTAGATTTGATTGTCATCAGAGAAGCAGTGGTGTGAAATGTTATGATGGGCTACGATGTCAGAGATGGGTTGGGTATATAGAACAAACAGAATGGGACCAAGGACAGAGCCTTGGGGAACACCATAATTCAAGTCAGCAGAGTTGAAGAAAAACCATTAACAGAGACAATTTGGGTTCGACCAGAAAGGTAAGAATGAAACCATGCCAAAGCGTGAGAAGAGATGCCAAAAGTATGTTGAAGTCTAGTGAGGAGGGTGGAGTGATCAATGGTGTCAAAGGCAGCGGACAAGTCGAGAAGAGAGAGCAGTGAAACCTGACCATTATCCAGAGCAGAGAGAAGAGGAATGAGTGAGAAATGGTCCTAAGTGTTCAGTGAACAATACCACATTACCAGATGTCAGTGAAATGGAATGAGTGAGAAATGGTCCTAAGTGTTCAGTGAACAATACCACATTACCAGATGTCAGTGAAATGGAATGAGTGAGAAATGGTCCTAAGTGTTCAGTGAACAATACCACATTACCAGATGTCAGTGAAATGGAATGATTGAGAAATGGTCCTAAGTGTTCAGTGAACAATACCACATTACCAGATGTCAGTGAAATGGAATGAGTAAGAAATGGTCCTAAGTGAACGGTGTCCATCATACCAGCAAACAGTGGTTAATATCAGGCTGAGTGAACACGCTCTGGAACAAATGGCTCTTTTCAAAGTGTGCAGGTCCCTTCTCAACCAGAACGGCAGTTCATTGTGTGAAAGACAGAAGAAAGTTCGGCCTGGTCATGTCTGCTGTGGCAAGATTCAACGTCGTTGGCATGACCAGCTGTATCAGCGTCCCAGTGAACCAGGAAATTTACAAGTCAGGGCGGGGTACGCATTCTTTCGAAGAGATGTGACAGTTGGATGATGATGGCAGAACTGTAATGAAAATCCAGGTGTTCAGTAAAACGTGCTTCAGAAGAGAAATGAGACAAAGAACAAAATAAGACAAGCCGATACCCATGGTAGTACGTCTCGTTTCATTTTTCGATCTGACTGCCTGATATGACCATGTTCCCCACCGTCCCACAGACTCCCGAGTCCACACTTGTACTGGACCCGTACCATAGGATCTCCAGTGTGACGTACATGTCACACAGGCTTGGCTGGGGCTCTCTGCAGCAGAGAAGACAGGTTGCCAGAATCAACCCACAGTATAAGACCAATAATGCAATATCACACTTAGTATCGTTCAAGTGCGCCTTCTTTCCACGTTCCACTGGAGATTGGAGCAATGCGCCCAAAGAAGCTGAAGCCGACACATCAAAGATCTTCACTTCCCATGAGTCCACTTCCTGCTTTAAATACCATTAACGATAATCTCTTCTCTAAGTTGTTGGCTTTAAAAAGTACCCGGTGCAGCTAATTAGGCTAGGCAGATACAGATGTTGATGAGGACAAATCACGCGACCACTACACTTAAAGCAGAAACAACACGTTGTTTTCTCCATTGTTAATCGCTTGTTCCATGAGTCTGGCGCTGTTTGCTACCCAGGAATTCTTTTCAACAACAGGTAAGCAACCATACTACTAGACTAGGATACCGATGAAAACACCACACACACACACACACACACACACACACACACACACACACACACACACACACACACGAACAACTGATGATGAAAAGGCATCAAACAGTGTATAATAGGATTCTAAATGCCACTGCTTTTCCGTTCAACGCCGCTCGATGACCTTCCAGCTGACTACCACAGTAACG
>CM031597.1:26085734-26100734 GCA_018398815.1 Conus ventricosus
CCCATCATCGTCACCCATAACAACGACCACCACCACCACCACCACCACCACCACCATCGAATATCCATATATGTCAGTCGTAAGTAAAAAATCGTTTACCACCAGCGCCAGCATCATTATAAAATAAGATCCATATTGTCACCCACAACCACCACAACCACCATCAGCAACACCCTCACCACCATCACAACATCCATCATCACCCACTACAACAACAATCTCCACCACCAAACCACCAATCTCCACCACCAAACCACCATATAAAAAAAAATCAATCATCACCCTCGACAACATCACCGTCACCAGCACCATCACCACCACCAAATTAAAAAATCCATCATCGCTATAGCTACCACATCAACATTATCACTACCATCAAACGTCTACCATCATCACCAACAAAACCACAGTCATTACCACAGGACCATTATCACGCATCCCATCATCATCACTCACAACAACAACAACAATCACAATCAACAGCACTATTATCACCATAAAATATCCACTATCACAACCCACAACAATTACAACCACTAGCATCATCGCCACTAGCAAAACATCCATCATCACCATCTAAAACCACAACAATCACCATCACCACCAGCACCAGCACCACACTCAAGACATCCACCATCACCATCCACAACAACAACAACGATCACCACCACTACCAGCACCATCACCACCATCAAACATCCATCATCACCACCACAATCACAACAGTCACCATCACCGGCACCTCCAGGAGAATGAATCATCTGTCACTTCCACAGACTCAAACCTTTTTTGGTTATTAAATTTGTCACGTAGATTAGGTTTTAGTCAGCGCTTGAGGATGTGTCAAGAGCCAGAACGACTGAGATAGGAATGTCCACAGCTGCAATGTCTAGAATCAGAGAGTCCGGGCAGTAAAATCTGGAGCTGTAATGTTCACGCCTGAAGTGGACAGGTGGGAATCTCTGTGCTGCAGTGTCCAGCAAACTGTCGAACACATGTCCAGGTCCATAATGTCCAGGGTGAAAGATCTAGGGCCGGAACTACTGGGGCAGGAAAGTCCAGGGACATAATTTTCAGAGACAAAATGTCCATGGCCATGATATTCAGGCCAACATGTCCACGGCCATAATGTCCGTAGCCAAAAGATCCAGGACCGGAACGACTGAGGTGGGACAGTCCAGAGCCATGATCTTCAGGGCCAGAGGGTTTGAGGCAAGAATGTCCAGGGCCACATTTCTATGACCGAAAGGTCCAGGGTCAGGACAACAAAGGCAGGAATTTCTAACGCCATCATGTTCAGCGCTGAAATGGCTGGATTGGTCTAATCGCATGATGTCCAGGGCTGAAATGGCTTGAGTGGTCTAATGGCGTGATGTCCAGGACTGAAATGGCTGGATTGGTCTAATGGCATGATGTCCAGGACTGGAACAGACCAAGGTCAGGACGACAAAGGCAGGAATTTCTAACTCCATAATGTTCAGCGCTGAAATGACTGGACTGGTCAAATTGCATGATGTCCAGGACTGAAATGGCTGGATTGGTCTAATGGCATGATGTTCAGCGCTGAAATGGCTGGATTGGTCTAATGGCATGATGTCCAGGGTTGAAATGGCTGGATTGGTCTAATGGCATGATGTCCAGGGTTGAAATGGCTGGATTGGTCTAATGGCATGATGCCCAGGGCTGGAATAGACCAGGGCCAGAACGACTAGGGCGTAGATTTTCAACGCATAATGTCTGTCTGTCTGAAATGGAACAGAGTCAGAACGACTAAGGCAGGAATCTCCAATGCTATGATGTTAAGGAACAAAACAGACCAGGCCAGAATCTCTGTCCCAACATGCTGAGGACTGGTATATCCAGATAACCTTTCACTGCTGCTTGTTTTGAAGTGCTGGCCCCACTCTGACTGCTCTCTGTCTCTGTCTGCCTGACTTCACCCACCCCCACCACACCAAACCCTTCTCTGTCTCTTTCTCTCCACCTGTCTCTGTCTGTCCGTGCGTCCGTCTGTCGTCTGTCTGCCTGTCTGTCTGTCTGTCTGTCTGTCTGTCTGTCTGCTCTCTCTCTCTCTCTCTCTCTCTCTCTCTCGCTCTCTCTCCTCTCTCTCTCTCTCTCTCTCTCTCTCTCTCTCTCTCTCTTCTCCAAATCGAAACTGAATGGAAGGACGTATGTAAATAATCTTGTAATTATCACTTGTTAAGTTCTGATCATGAGAGTCAGTCAGACAGACAGACAGACAGACAGATAAAGAGATTGTCAGACATACATGCATACAGATATACAGACAGACAGATCGACAGACAGAGAAAGAGAGACACAGTCAGACATAGAGATACAATAGAAAAAGCGTTTGGGGGAAGAGAGAGAGAGAGAGAGAGAGAGAGAGAGAGAGAGAGAGAGAGAGAGAGAGAGAGAGAGAGGAGAAGGAGGGAGGAAGGGACTGAGAGCCAAACAGATGGGCACATGGACAGATGGAGAGACAGACGGAGGCAGAAACAAAGAAAAACGACTATGCGAACGCCGCTGGTTCAGTTACTGAAAGGTCTCAGCCCATTGTGGAAGAGGAATGTATATATTTTTCAACAAATTTTATTTTCAGTGACTGTCTGATAGATTACGACTGATAATGAGAGAGAGAGAGAGAGAGAGAGAGGAGAGAGAGAGAGAGAGAAGAGAGAGGAGAGAGAGAGAGAGAGAGAAAGAAGAAGAGAAGAGAGAGAGAGAGAGAGGAGGAGAGAGAGAGAGAGAGATGAAAAGAGGAGAGAGAGAGAGACATGTAGTTCTCAAGCCGGCACTTCAACAACAGCTAGCTCTCCCCCCATCCTACCCATCCATCATTGACGTCAACAACCCAGCCCTGCCCCCTATACCATTACACAGTCACCCGGAACTTTCACATAGCGGCTCAGATGGTGCGTGCTCCGATTTTAGATGCAGCGCAGTCACTGACAAGACAAAATGCAGGCACACTCGAAACATTATTACTCATACACTCAAATTCAAGGTCTGGAATTCTTTCAGCGAGTCCATTGGGGCTGTCGTTGGACGGACGTGGTGGCGCCCTCCGGAAGGATAGCTCACTCACGACGGCTCCGCGACGAAGCAACTATTGTTGTCAGTAAGGGGGCTTAGTAGGTGGTGTCCTGCGTATGTTAGATCAGAACAGGCGCCACTGAACACCACCGAAGTGACTCGGCAGCAGTGCAGTGTCTTCTCCAGAGAGTTATCTCTTGACGACTTGACACTGACTGCTCCCTGTGGATTGCCGGTGCCGGGCTGCGGCGAGTCGGACTGGGCTGTGGCTATGGAGGGGTGTCAGAATGAGGAGCGTGGGTGCGCTGCCACTGAGGTGGCACAGAAGATGGGACAGCAAAAAAAAAAAAAAAAAAAAAAAGAAAAAAGAAAAAAAAAAAACACAGAGAAAGAGCATGCAAATGTAATGAATGTAAGCGCTCATGGTTCTTTCATTGAAAGATCATTTGACGCTTGTGGAGGACGGGTGTGTTTTTTGCAACAAGTTTTATGAATCACAGTGACTGATATAAATTGATCATGACAGAATTGTTTCTATTACATTACGCTGACTGCAACGATGAGAGAGAGAGAGAGAGAGAGAGAGAGAGAGAGAGAGAGAGAGAGAGAGAGAGAGAGAGAGAGAGAGAGAGAGAGCACATGCAGCCCCCAAAACCGGCACTCCAATGTCAAACTGTCGACCTTCTGCTCCACCCTTCCCTGCCCGTCTCTGACGTCAAACACCGAACCCCGCCCCCCTATACAATTACACAATTATCCGGCATTCTGCCCTCGCGTTTCAAATGGCTCGTGCACCGAATTTAAATGCTGTATTGTCACTTAACAAAACGCTTACAGTCTAATTCAAGACCTGGAATTCTTTTTTTTTATAAAAATGATTGTATTAAAGAAAATAAGAAGAAGAACACAAGAAAAAGAATGAAAGAAAGGAAGAAAATCGCTTTTTTTTTTAAAGCAAACATCAACAGTATTTAAATGAGTGTGTTATTTGGCCATTGTTAACCAAAGTTGCACACCTCATTGCGTTGCGTTGTGAAGTGTTGTGTAGTGTTGTGTTGTGTATTGTTGTGTAGTGTTGTGTTGTGTTGTGTTGTGTTGTGGATTGTTGTGTAATATTGTAGTGTGTTGTGCTGTGTTGTGCTGTGCTGTGCTGTGCTGTGTTGTGTTGTGCTGTGCGGTGCTGTGCTGTGCTGTGCTGCCGGGTTGTTTCATGTTGTATCGTGTCGTGTGATGTCATGTCGTGTCGTGTCTTCCCATGCTGTGTTGTGTTGTATTGTGTCGCATTGTACTGTGCTGTTTAGAAATCTGTTGTCTCACACCAACTTACGCTGTAATCCATAGCATTGCATGGTCTACCTCTCTTGCCATGGTGACGGTGTGGTGTTGCACGATGTTGCGTCGCCTCACTGTTGCGTGCACTGCATTGACGGGCCGGAATAGCTCAGTTGGCAGAGCGCCGGACTCGTGATCCTGAGGTTAAGGGTTCGAATTTCGGTACAGGGGGATTTTTCCCTCGGCGTTAACATTGGCTCTGACTCCATTCCCCATACAGTCCTTCGAATGAGACTATAAACCGAGGTTCCGTGTGTGAACGCACGCACAACATCTTGCACACACGTCAAATTCCATCACCAACTTTCGGAAGAAAAGGCCACTTTGGCCGTTGGTATGGATGACATGCTACACATAGCATGCACCTTCCCCGAAGTTGGAGTATGGCTGCCTTAATGGCGGAATAAAAAACGGTCATACACACATGAATGTTGTTAGTAATGGTCAAAGTTATGACCGCTGAACATTAATGGAAGAAGAAGACATTCATATGGGGCCATGCTGCTGCGTACAAATGGGTTGTGCTGAACTGTGCTGTGCTGGGTTGCATTGGGCAAGCTTGTATTGTGTTGTGCTGGGTTGCATTGGGCAAGCTTGTATTGTGTTGTGCTGGGTTGCATTGGGCAAGCTTGTATTGTGTTGTGCTGGGTTGCATTGGGCAAGCTTGTATTGTGTTGTGCTGGGTTGCATTTGGCAAGCTTGTATTGTGTTGTGCTGGGTTGCATTGGGCAAGTTTGTATTGTGTTGTGCTGGGTTGCATTGGGCAAGCTGTATTGTGTTGTGCTGGGTTGCATTGGGCAAGCTTGTATTGTGTTGTGCTGGGTTGCATTTGGCAAGCTTGTATTGTGTTGTGCTGGGTGTTGTGAGAGTGTGTTATGCTAGTTTGTGCTTTACTTGGTTGCGGTGAGGCTGGACACTGCTCTGTTGTGTTGAGGTGTTTTGTGATGGATTGTGTTGTGCTTGGCTGTGTTTTGTCGTGTCGTGTCGTGTCGTGTCGTGTCGTGTCGTGTCGTGTCGTGTCGTGTTGTACTGGATTGTGTTGTGCTGGGTTCTGTTGCCCTGGATTACGTTGTGCTAGATAATCTTGTGGTGGGGCGTATTGTGCTGGATCGTGTTGTGGGGATCGTGTTGTGGTGGAATGCATGGAATGTTGAGTGTCTAATTGGTTTTTACTGGTTTGTTCTATGCTGGATCGTGTTGTGGGGGATTGTGTTGTGGGGGATCGTGTTTGTGGGGATTGTGTTGTCGTGGAATGTATGGAATGTTGAGTGTCTAATTGGTTTTTACTGGTTTGTTCTATGCTGGACTGTGTTGTGCTGGGTGCGAGGCTGTGTAGTGTAGCGTTGTGTTGTACTGTACTGGGTTGTACTGCGCTGGATTGTGTTGTGCTGGGTTGTGTTGTATTATGCTAGGATATGTTGTATTGTGTTGGGTTGGGTTTTAATGTGCTAGACTGCGTTGCGTTGTGTTTTGATGTGCTGGATTGTGTTGTGCTGGGTTGGGTTGTGCTGGATTGTGTTGTGCTGAGTTGTATTGTATTGTGCTAGGCTGTGTTGTATTGTGTGTTGTGCTGGGTTTTAATGTGCTAGGCTGCGTTGTGTTGTCTTTTGATGTGCTGGAATGGGTTGTGTTGTGTCAAATTGTATGGTGCTGGATCATGTTGTACTGGGTTGTATTGTGCTGCATTGTGTTGTGTTTTGTTATGCTGTTTGTTTTGGGTGTTACCATGCTATATTGTGTTGTGCTAGAGTGTTGTGTGTTTGTACTGTTTGTGTTGCGCTGCCTTGTGCTGTGCTGCGCCGTGCTGTTTTATGTTGTGTTTAGCTACATTGTGTTTGCATGGCGCAGAGGTCTCTGCACAGGGGATTTGTGCCGATATTGACCCATCCCCCCCCCTCCCTTTTTTTTGAATTTGCCATTGTTTTCTATGCAGTGCAGAGGGTAAAACAAAAAGCTTTACACTAATAAATCATGAAACACTTTGCCCAGATCAAATTTCAACAATACTTATATTCATATTTTCCATCGAATACATGCTGTGTTGTTGGGTTTTTTTTCTTCTCAAAAGGTGGTCCAACATTGGAAGAACCGTCTATACTGCAGACTGAACGATGCATGTAGAGGAAAGAACACCCGCAACGTGAAGCAGGAAACATGAGTGCTTACCGAACGATGTGTGTAATACGGTAAGACAATCTAGGAAGCATCAGTGTTGTCTGAACAATACACGGATTAAAGAGAGAACTGGCGTTTCGCCTTGACGATATCTGTATGAAATGAGGATAGGGTCTGTCAGCTGCAATCACCTGTCAGCCAAGAGCCTCTTCCATAGGATGAGGTAGACGAATCCGTCAAATCCCCTGAGCTGGGGGTCGGAGTCAAACTGTCCTTTCAGTGAGGGTATCAGTTCCATGCAAGCGGTGTTTTTTTCTGTAATGTAATACACGCTTTCCTTCATTGAAAAAAAAAAACACCCACAAAGAAAAGAAAGAAATAGAGTAGTTTTCCCTATGTTTTCCTTACCTTTCTATGTGTGTCATGGTGAAAGCAACAGTCGACCCTGAAAGTAATCCATCTCTCCCAAGGGTATATCTGGACAGATCTCAGTCTGTGTTTCTACGTCTCTGTCTGTCTGTCTGTCTGTCTGTCTGTCTCTTTCTCTCTCTCTCTCTCTCTCTCTCTCTCTCTCTCTCTCTTCTCTCTCTCTCTCTCTCTCTCTCTCAACACCCAATCCACAGCTCAGTCTTCATGCAGTTCGTTTTTGTTTTTGTTTTATTGTTGTTGTTGTTGTTGTTGCTGTTGTTGTTGTTGTTGTTGTTTCTGCACAGAAAGGATGTGAATTGTAAACTCTGTTGCAGACGTATCGTCGTTTTAGACTGTCACTGCTAGGGGCAATAGTACACGCGTGGTTTTATCCATATAGTTGAGACACTATGCAATTGGGATCTCAGGCAATATCATGTGTTATTCATTATACCTGTCTGAAACAGCTGAGAGCACCCACGTTAATTATCCGTTTCACATGCAAGGCAGTTTGGGTCTTTGCCCTTCATCTAAACGTCTCATCTCCCACCCCTTTCCCAGCCACCACTCCATCTCCCCACTTTTTACACCAGTATTCATTGTTCAGACACTTTTAACTAAAACACTGAGGTCCACGGCAACTCAGTCCGTTCATCCATTACAAATGCAACATGCAGGAAATTACTTCACTTAACCAACTAACCGATCTGGCTAATTCATTCATCTCATATGAGTGGTCGGTCCGTCTTTTGCTACCCATGTTGTAAGACCAAATCCGAAACAGCTATAATTTCGCTCCGTCACCTTTCAGGTCATGCACTGTTCGAGGTCAGAAGAAGAGGATGCAGCTTGGGACAGAAACTATACAAAGAGGGATGACAGCCAACTGTGGTGGGCACGCTTCACTGGCCTTCGGTGAACTTGCGGACACAGCTGTGTTGACGGACGTGTGGGAAGTTTACTTCCGGTCACAAAATTAGCTGTATGGAGTGTGCTGTCCTTCTTGCTGCAGGGATTAAAATAGTTGCACATCAAGAATACAAACACTCGGTTTTCAATCTACACCTTTCTGGTGAAATGTTGGTATGTGTTGCACTTCCAAAATGTATTATTTTGGAGGGGTGATTGTAACTGAAAGTAATATTATGACAGGAAAATTTAAAACTGATTACAATGCTGCTGAAAAGAAGACAAAATACAAATAGAGGCACAAACAGTGCAATGCAACTTTTTTGTTTGCTTTTTAAAAAACATGATTAAAAATACGGACGAGTGTGTTTTCCAAAATCAGTTTTCTTCAGATGTCAATTTTCACAACGGAATGTGTGTGTGTGTGTGTGTGTGTGTGTGTGTGTGTGTGTGTTGTGTGTGTGTGTGTGTGTGTGTGTGTGTGTGTGTCTGTGTGTGTGTGTGTGCTGTTGTTGTTTTGCACTCTCCCTCTCTCCCCCTCCAACCCCCGTTCCCTATCTCCTTCGCCCCCCCCCCTTTCATTGAAGGTATTATGGTTGTAGTAGCAGACGTAGCTATATTCTGATTGGCTAGAGTAAATAATGTACTCTGTGTGGCTAATACTATTACTTTTAGTACGACTGATGGTTCTTTAGCATACGAGACATCTTCAAATATCAGGGAGTCTGTCAGTTCATCACTTTCTTCCTTGGTGTTTTATTCAAAGAACATGTTTTTGTTTGTTGCCTTCTGAGCCATGCACACAAGAATGGCAAAGCAAGATTCTTCAAGCACGTAAAAGGTAGCACGAGTAGTTTTCTATTTCACTGGCAAAAAGTCAATGTTTTGTGAGCTGGACCCCATTACTGTCCTAGACATAATTATTGTATGTGCCGTGGAATCCGCGTGTCCAGCTCCCCCCCCCACCCCCCACACACACACCTCCTGCCCCACACCTCTACGGTCCGTGCACACATCAGTCAGCAGAGCTAGTGTGTGATCTTTCCACGGCGATTGTTTTGAGCAGAATTATGACGTCGATCTGAAAAAACAAACAAACAAACAAGCATACGAAAAGAATGAAATGTACAAAAGAGGTGATGTGACCTAAGATATGTGTTTATGCAGCACGTTTTGTCACTTTTGCGTAGAGAGAAGTGAAAAGTGACTGAAAAATACAGACAAGCGTGAAACATAGGGGGCTCTCAAACTATAGGTTTGCCGATCGCAGAATAATAATGATAATGAATACTTACGTGGCGCCTATTCTCGGCTAGAGACCAAGATCTAAGCGCTTTACAATCCACACTCGTTTACAGAACGGGCTGCCTACCTGGGTAGTGCCGACTGAAGAGCTGCCATCTGGCGCTTCATTCAGTCGTTTCCTTTGTCATCCAGTCAATATCGTCCAATATCGTTCACTCAGTATCCTTACTTCCTTCATTCTTTCCATTGCTCACGCAGGGTGCATGCTATGTGTAACGTGTCATCCATACCAATGGCCAAACTGGCCTTCTCTTCCGAAAGTTGGTGATGGGATTTGACGTGTGTGCAAGATATGCGTGCATTCACGCATGGAACCTTGGTTTTTGGTCTCATTCGAAGGACTGTATGGGAAATGGAGTCAGAACCAATGTTAACTCCGAGGGAAAATCCCCTGTACCGAAACGGCCCGGCGGAGATTCGAACCTGCGACCCTATGATCGCGAGTCCGGCGCTCTACTAACTGAGCTATTCAGCCCCCTGTTCTCTGAACGAGTCAATCGCGTTTCACAAACTGCCCTAGTATCCTCGTCTGGGAGAACATATTTAGAAGCAAAGGCAAGCGCTAGGCGTTTTTGTTTGTTTGTTTGTTTTTTTCTTTCTTTCTTTCTTTGGCCCGAGTCATATGCACAACGTATCCTTTCTATACATCAGATGCCTGGCTCTATAGCTACCCGAAAAGAAAAAAGGAAAAAAAAAGAAAATGTTGAAAGTATTTCTCCCCTCTTTTTTCCTTTCTTTTTCCATTCTCTTCTCATCTAAGTCAGTCACAAATGGGGTTCACTTCGTAGAGAAAACGGCTATCTGAGTTTCAGGGTGCTAGCAACCGTGAGCGATATCCATCACGTGCTAGAACTAGATTAGAATGCGTTAAGACTCCCAGCTGTTTTACTGTCTGCGTTTTATTTAGTGTAATGACTCTCTCTCTCCTCTCTCTCTCTCTCTCTCTCTCTCTCTCTCTCTCTCTCTCTCTCTCTCTCTCTCTCTCTCTCTCTCTCTCTCTCTCTCTCTTTCCCTCCCTCTGTGTGTGTGTGTGTGTGTGTGTGTGTGTGTGTGTGTGTGTGTGTGTGTGTGTGTGTGTGTGTGTGTGTTGTGTGTGTGTGTGCGTGCGCGCGCGCGCGCGCGAGCGCCCGTCTATCTCTTTTTGTCTCTCTGTCTCTATTTGTGTCTGTCTCTGTCTCTGCCTGACTCTGTCGGTCTGTCTGTCCGTCTGTCTGTGTGTTCGTCCGTCTGTCTGCCTCTCTGTCTGTCTGTCTGTCTGTCTATCTGCAAGAAGTTGTCTTCCTTTGGGTACGATGATAGTGTGGTCAATGAGTTATTCAACTTAGCAAAGCAGAATTGGGCGTTTATGGCCCTAATATTGAAATCAAAAGCAAATTTCCAGATTCTGGCTGTATACCCAAAGCCTCCTATGCCTTTGCTGTGACCATCCTGTTGTCTGCGGGTGTAAACATATAACTGATGAAATCCTGTCACTCTCCCTCTGTGTGTGTTACAGTTCTTGGAGGCCCTCTCAGATTTGGCAATGACCAGGCCTGTCCATTCCATGATGTTGTCTTCTGTCTTCCGTCAGCCAGTACTGAGGAAGCCATGTTCGTTTAAGTGTTTTTTGCTGTAGTGTTATAGTCGGTTGTTTTAGCGGTTAAGGCTGATTTCGCTTGACAATAAGCTACGTTACAAACTGATGGATCTGACAAATAAAACTGGAACGATGCGTGTACTTGCACCTTAAGTTCTTATTTTCCTGGGCTATAGATAAAAAAAACCCAACCCTTAATCAGTACGTGAAAACCATCAATATTATTAAAGCTGCAATAAACGTGTGTGTGTGTGTGTGTGTGTGTGTGTGTGTGTGTGTGTGTGTGTGTGTGTGTGTGTGTGTGTGTGTGTGTGTGTGTCTGTGTCTGTGTCTGTGTCTGTGTGTCTGTGTGTCTGTGTATTCGTACGTATGTGTGGGCAGCTGCAGGCGGCAGTAGATATTCGCAGATTACAGGAGCTGTCTTGTATACCCCAAATAAACTTGGCAATGACTCAACATAATAAAAAGCAGCCAGGGAGGAGGTTTTGCTAAAACCATTAATGGAGTGTATTGAAAAAGTAAAATAACGTAAAATCTCCCTCTCTCTCTCTCTCTCTCTCTCTCTCTCTCTCTCTCTCTCTCTCTCTCTCTCTCTCTCTCTCTCTCTCTCTGGCTGTCTGTCTGTCTCTCTCTCTGTCTGGCTGTCTGTCTGTCTGTCTCTCTCTCTCTGTCTCTGTGTGCCAGCGGATGTGTGTGTGTGTGTGTGTGTGTGTGTGTGTGTGTGTGTGTGTGTGTGTGTGTGTGTGTGTGTGTGTGTGTGTGTGTGTGTGTTCTGTGTGCGTGCGTGCGTGCACACACACACACACACACACACACACACACACACACACACACACACACACACACACACACACACACAAGCTTTAAAATCTTAGAAAAGAACTCCGGTGGTTCAGAACATGCCGGTACTTAAAAACGAAAAAAAGAAAAAGAAAGAACAACAACAGAAACACAAAAAAGGGGTTTAACACTGAATAGAAGAGAGAGAGAGAGAGAGAGAGAAGAGAGAGGAGAGAGAGAGAGAGAGAGGAGAGAGAGAGAGAGAGAGAATCCACAGTGCTGTGAGAGAGAGAGAGAGAGAGAGAGAGAGAGAGAATCCACAGTGCTGTTTGAACAATGCATGCAGAGGAAAGAAACATCCAGTAATGAAAAAAAGTAAGTAAGAGTTCTAGTAGGTATCTGTGCGACGAATGCCGAAGACAGGACCATCCGGCGGGTAAAACGTAGGAAGCAGCAGGGTCGTCAGAATGATGCACGTCAAGTAACATCTCTCGAGGAAAAGTAGTAAAGAGCAGTTTTGTCTGAACGAAGCATGTGAGAGGAAAGCAGCATCTAGCAAGGAAAGACAGGACACAGTAGCGACCTCTTGAACGATACGCGGAGTAAAGAGGAAACTGGCATTTCGGCTTGACAACACCTGCATCAAATAGCCCAAGGTTTGTCAGCTGCAATCAAGGGGCAGCAGAATCCTTTTCACACACCAGAGGTAAAAGCAGTTTACCATCCGTCAAACGTGTTGGACTGGTGGGGGGGTCTTGATCAGCCTTTCTTTCATGCAGTCTGTGGAGTATAACAGGGTTTTTTTTTTTCTTATTCGTCTTTTTTCTTTTTTTTTTTTTACATTTGTGATGTAGCGTAATGCCTTTCTTCGTTCAAAAAAAAAAAGAAAAAAAAAAAAAGAATAAAAAAGAAAATAAGTTTCAAATTGTTTTCCGTACTTTTTTTTTAATCTGTGTCTTGGTGGAAGTAACACTTAGTCTTGAAGGTAATATGACCCTCCCAACTGCCTGTCTGAAAAGAACCTCATCTCTGTCTCTCTGAGTGTCTCTAAATCCCTGTCTCTATCTGTCTGTCGGTCCGTCTCTTTATTCCAATTTTGCAATCCCCCCCCCTCTCTCTCTCTCTCCCTCTCTCTCCCTCTCTCTGAATAATCTTTTTTTTTCATTCATTCTTTTCAGTAGTGTAGTCTCTGTACAGGTCGAGGACTTGGTGACAAAAGTGTATGTGTATACTTATCCATTATCCTCTAAAATAAAGAATTTTACCTCTCTCTCTCTCTCTCTCTCTCTCTCTCTCTCTCTCTCTCTCTCTCTCTCTCTCTCTCTCTCTCTCTCTCTCAACCCCAACCCTCACATAAGCCTCTTAGGCTGTCTAAGGAACTTTTCGATTATTTGGGTCATGCAAAGGGATGATTTCAAATGTAACTCCCTATGTAGACGGGTTGTGACGATTTTCGGCATGCCGCTGCTGAAAGCAGTATTACGTGCATGGCTTTATCCTTACTGTTCAGATTATGCAGATTGGATCCCTGGCCGATCCTGTATCATTCAGTGGACCTATTTGAAGCAGCCGAAATCGTGCATGTTAATGATACCTTCGTTCCATAAGAATGGAAATACTGGATCTAAGCTTACCTTCCACCCGCAGTCAAATCCATCTCTCCCCTACTTTTACGCCAGTATTCATCGTTCAGCCACTTCAGCTAAACACTATGGTCCGCGGTGACTCAGTGCTGTTCTTATAACTGGTTCATCTGCCTTTCTCATCTATTCATCTCATGTGTATGTTCGATCGTCCATATGCCACTCAGTTTGCAAAAAAAAAAAAAAAAAAAAAAAAAAAACAAACAAAAAACTTGGAACAGCCACACTTTAGCTCTGTGACCTTTGACGTCATTCGATGCATTTTCCGTAGTCAGACGAAGAAGATGCAGCTTGGAATATTACACAAAATCAACCGAGCTAGGCGGTGGAGGCTGCCTGACGGCTTTATTGTGAAACAAAATTGTATGGTGATCAAGAGAAACAAACACAAAACAAAAACAAAAACAAACAAGCAGACAAAGAAACAAAAAGAAAAGAAAAGAAAAAAAAAGTCGAAATTAGGGAGTCTTAAAACCTGTTCTTACACAAAGCGTTCGTCATTTTCTGTTGAAGAATGAAGAAAAAAAAAACAGTGAAAATTAGCGTAAGAAATAGGGGGCCCTTAAACTACTACTTTTACTATTTGCATTATTATGAGCAAAGAATCGGATGTTCTGATTTTGTGTATCCACGGCTGGGGCAACATGTTTAAAGGCAAAAGACATGTTTCCTTGCTTGCTTGTTTACTTCTCAATCCCATGCCATAATTCTCCTTTTTGTGCATTTGGCTGTCTGTATGGCTACCCCAAAGGACCAAAAAAAAAATTCTATTCCTCCCCATATCCGTTCCTTTTGATTTTGTTTCTTTATTCTTTGATACTCATCCAAAGCCGAGGCAAAAGGGGTTGACTACGTACAGAAAACATCTCTCTATCTTCCATGGTGCCAGCATTCGTCAGTCGTCTCTATCACGCTCAAGAATTGGTCTAGAAGGTTTTGAGACTCCCAGCTGTTTTACTAGTTGTGTTATTTTCGTTTAATGTGTCTGTCTGTCTGTCTGTCTGTCTGTCTCTCTCTGTGTTGATCTGTCTGTCTGCCTGACTGTCTGCCTCTCTCTCTCTCTCTGTCTCTGTCTCTCTCTGTCTCTGTCTCTCTCTGTTGACCTGACTGTCTGTAAGCCCCCCCTCCTCCTCCTCCCTCCCCTTCTCCCCTCACTTTCCCATTCTCTCTCTCTCTCTCTCTCTCTCTCTCTTCTCTCTCTCTCTCTCTCTCTCTCTCTCTCTCTCTCTCTCTCTCTCTCTCTCTCTCTCTCTCTCTTCCTTGCCTTACTTTATCTATCCCATTATCTGGGATTGCTGAAACTCACTGTTGACTTCTTGACGATCTCTCTCTTCTTAGCAGCCCTGTTATGTATGGCACCCCCTGCAGTCGTTCGGAAGGGTAATGAGCTACATGAACTGAATCCCTCTATCTGTGGCGGTTCTCTCCCCTCCTCTGAGAGTTAGTGAAGGACAGGTCTCTCCACTCCCTGATGATGTCCTCCCTTCTCTTCTTCTGTCTGTCTGTCTGTCTGTCTGTGCCTCGTCTTCGTTCTGCTGGCTCTGTACCCGACCAGGATGCACTTTACAGGACCAGCAGATTTTTTAAAAATACTTTTATCAAATGAAGATCTCCAGCTTCCAGATCATGATGAAAGATCGAACAGTTATACTGCAGATATCGTCCGTCTATACCCAATATGCATATCTGGAGGGCGGTGGGGGGGGGGGGGGGGGGGGAGTTTAGTACATTTTAGAGTTGCGGTGGTCTTTGTTTGGCAGCCAGCACGTTTCAGACTGATCTGGTAGCCTGCCTCGATGTTTCTCTGTGAAGTCAGACTGGCACGATCTGTGAGTTTGTACTTACGGTAGCAATCTTCGTGGGCTGCGAGTGATGAAGGCACGATTCTTTACCAGA